>CM060883.1:5875000-7092500 GCA_030762935.1 Hymenopus coronatus
TGAAAAGCAATTCACGCGTGTTTTGCTTTACTTCTGCGCCAATAAGTGTTTTGTAAATCATTGATGTAAGTAGAGAATGTTGTTGTTATGGAACCAAACAGAAGCTAAAAATAAACTGATGTAATACATCTTCATTCCAGAATATTTGAAACAAACTTGGTGATCACATACTTGGCACTGTCACCTAGATTTTGCTTTTATTGTCATTTTTCACTGGTATTCAAAACACACCGTTGAAGAAATTTCCAAATATTATATTGCGTAAATCCGGATTTCTCTTTTTTACTTTCTACAGTGCGATCCCGTATAAACCTGAACCACTTAAATAGGCCATAATTTCTCTCTGAAAGCTCACAGTAGAAATGTGAAATTTGTTTTAATGGTCCCAGTGGCTCAGGAAGAATAGACATCAATCATGGCAACAATCGATAAATAAAATCTATTAACTAAATTGATTTCGATGGAAATTACGAGGATATGGCGCGATGATCTTCAAGAGAATCCCTCCACCCCTACTATCCTTTACATAGAAATTGTTTCTAAAATGTTGATTTTCTCAAAAATGGCTCTAACGATTTTATATATTTGTATGACAAACACAATGATGTGTTCAATTTCCTGATATAGCCTAGGAAGTCCTCTTTATTGCATAACTGCTAAACCGTAAGAAATAGAACAAATCTGATGTACTCCATTCACATAGCTTTCTCTACATATCTGTAATAAATAATTTTAATAAGCTTATTCTTCTATCTATTTCATACTAATCGAGATAAACATTAGCAGAAACGGTCTTATTACTTATTGTCTTGTAAGTAAAGGGAAATAAGGGAATGCACTAGGCTAAGACGACAGTCAAATGTTTTAAAATGTAGTTGCTATGGGATTGAAATCTGTTTCTTTGCGTGACCAGGAGTATACAAGTTCCTGCATGTATTTTAAAACTGTTACCGACTTCCTCTGTGGTCGAGTAGTCAGCGTGCTGACTTCTCACCCGGAGGTCCCGGGTTCAATTCCCTATCCCCCACAGAGTCTGAAAGTATAAATATGAGAGTGAATGTGTGTATGTTTAACAATATAAATATGATTAATCTAATATTCTAAACTAGAGTAATGCGAGTTGTTTTACAAGTCAAAGCCCCCGATATCACCATTGAAGTTAAAGGGCGCTATACAAATGAAAAAAAAAAAAAAGCTGAAATGAATAACAAGGAATATCTCGAAAACGGTCAACACCACGAAAAAAATGTAATGACATAAATTGTGTGTTTTAACGAGATATAAATTTCTTCTGTTTTAAATTTTTGTCTTGTCTCTAATGGTTTACCAGTTATGCGAAATTCAGCAAAATCCATCTAGAATGAGAAGCTATTACCAAAAAAACTCAAGATATACACTTTATTTGTGATGCGGTATTTTAATCTACATTGTTAGAGCTATTTTTGAGAAAATAAAAAATTTCGCCAAATGTTCCCTGTATCGTGTCGCATCCTTGGAAGATACTGAACTTAAATACTAAATTTTGTATTTAACTGACTTTTCGTTTTTGAGCTATGCTGTCCGCAGACACAAACAGACAGACAGATATATAGGACCTTTTTCTAAAAATGCTTTTTTCGGATTCAGGTGACTTCAAATGTATATTCCCGGTGAAATCTCAATATTGAATATTTGGGTGGCATTAAATACCTTCGCTTTAGCCTAGTGCATTCCCTTATTTCCCTTATAATTATAAGGAACTAAATAATAAGACCGTTTCTGCCAACGTTTATCTCGATTACCATGAAGTAGATAGAAGAATAAACTTGTGCAAGAAAGATATGGAAAGTGATGTGAATGGAACACATGATATTATTTCGTTATTAGTTGTATGTACTTTTATTTAAATAGAATAAGGGTTTATAACAACAAGTTCAAAATCAGCATATCGAGTTACGAGGTAAGTCCTTAGAAAATCCAAGAAATTACACTCGTAGCATCGAAAAAACTTTGCATTTAGTAACCGTCGTCTCTTATTAGATGGCAGTTAAAAGTTTCAGCCACATCCATTGCCATGGGCTATTGAATCAACAATCTTGTGCTTATTTAGATGGACAAAAACGAGTTTCGTTCTGTGATTAAACACTTCACTTCTATTTAAAAGGCTTAACACTGAAAGAGATAAAAGCCGAGTTGGATGAAGTTCATGGCACATCTGCTCCTGTGTTTGTAACAATTTACAATTCATAAATGAAATTAAACGTGATCGAACATCCACAAATGAACATCTTTCCAGACGTCCGGTAGAAGTGACTTCCACCGAAATTGTAGATAAAATCCAGAATATGGTTTTGAGTGATCGACGAATCAGAGTTCGCGAAATAGTAGAGGCCACAGGCATATCACAAGGTTCTTTTTTCAATTTTACACCAAAAATTAGGTTTGACAAAGTCTCGGCAAGATGTGTGTCACGTTTGTTCTCAATGCAGAATAAATGCAATCGTGCGATCAATTCGGAAGCTGTTTTGACACTTTTCTGTCGCAATCCTGACGAGTATCTGCGTCAATACACAGCTGTGGATGAAACGTGGTTACACTGCTACACTCCACAGACAAAAGTACAGTCGAAACGTTGGGATTTTAAAGGCGAACCGGCTCCGAAGAAGGTAAAGGCCGTGAAATCTGCAGGCCTCGATTTTTTGGGATTCACGCGGAATCGTGTACACTGATTACTTGCAGAAAAGAAGAACGATAAATGAAGAGCATTATGCATAGTTATTGCACTGGTTGAAAGGAGAAATCAAGAAAAAAACGCCCTCGTCTGGCAAAGAGAAATAGGTGCACAGCTGCGAAGTTTTGCTGGCGAAAATTGTAGAATTAAGGTTCGAATTACTACATCAACCATATTCACCATATTTGCCCCCCAGTGACTTTTTTTTTTATTTCCAAACTTAAAAAAGTGGCTCGGCGGAAAACAATTCACGTCCAACGAAGAGGTCATCTCCCAAACAGATGCCTATTTTGAGGACCTTCCCAAATCCTACTTTTTGGAAGGCTGGAAACGCTGGTAAAAGTGTATAGAGCTAAAAGGTGATTCTGTTGAAAAAAATCACCAGAATAATTTGTTTTTCTATCTTTTTCTAATGACTAAATGATCGCCCCTCGCATGACCTGGTTCACTTGTTCCCAAAGAGAGTTTATTGCTATTTAGTTTCACACCTTTATTCCCGTCAGCGTAAAATGCATCTTATTGATGAGCCTCATACAAGGGCGCTGCCAACCGGGGCAGAAAATTGAAGAGCGGTAGAGCGCTGGTGGGGAAGAAATCTTGTCCTACGTCAACCCCCGCCTCCTCTGTTCTGGACCGAAGTATTCGCTAGACTCCACGGGAATCCCTTCTTTTTTAAATTTATTTTTCCGAGGAAACGCAGCTTGGCTTTACTTTGCCAGTATAAATAAACCTGATGAAACGGGGGGGGGGGGGGGTTAGGCGGGACGAAATCCCTCCCGTTGCTGAATCTTTTGTCATATTACTAACAGAACCTGTTCCAAGGTTAAGGGAGAATCTTCAAACTGCACACACATGTACATGGTAAAATGAAATGGCCTGTTATTTATGGACGCTCTTTAACTGCTTTGGTTCTCAGCGTCCCATTCTATAAGATCGTGAAAGATCGCTTAATTTTGCTCAGAGGTCTCTCTTATCAGGCTTGAGGTTCTTTTACGTGCCGTAAATCTACGACACGGGACCCACAGCTTTACTTCCCTTCCGAAGGAAGCCATGCTAAGGATTTTTACGCCCGAAAAAATCCATCGTCCTCCGCCGGGTTTGAACCCGCGACCTTGGGTATATGAAGTTAGCATGGTAACCATTACAACACGGAGGGCGACTACATGTACATGGTGTATACAGAAGGTATTATATTGCACCCAAAAATTCCATAACGAGATTTCACCGGAAATGCGCGTTTTAGGGTCCCCGGCATCCAAATAAGGCATTTTTAGAAAAAGGTCCGTGTGTGTTCTTGCACCTGTGAACACAATAACTCAAAAACGAAAAGCCCGTCAAATACCAAACTTGGTATTTAAGTTAAGCATCTTCCAAGGGTGCGGCACGAGGATTTTGAAAAAAAAAAAAATCCCCTCACCCCAAACTGTCCTTTGCATGGAAAAATGTTCGAAAATGTTGATTTTCTCAAAAATGGCTCTAACGATTTTTAATTAAAATACCGTATATTAAAGATATTTACATGACAAATAAAATGTATCCTTGAACTTTTTGGGAATAGCCTGATAAGACCTCTTTATTCTGGATGAATTTTTATGGATTTTGCAAAACTATTAAACCGTAAGAGATAGACAAAAACTTACTACACAAATATGTAGATCTCATTGAAACACACAGTTTATGTCATATTTATTTTTTCGTGGACTTGACAGTTTTTATTATTGGTTTCAGTTTTAAAATACTTGACTTTTCGCATACAGGAAGTTTTCAACTGCTGGCAACGCAAAGAAACGGATTTCAATTCCATAGCAACCACATTTTAAAACATTCGACTGTCGTTTTAGTCTAGTGTATTCCCTTTATTTCCCTTCTGCTTACAAGAAAGCAAGTAATAAGACCAACTCTACTAATACTTATCTAGATTAGCATGGCGTAGATAGAAGAATAAGCTTTTGTAAGAAGAGTTTGTTTATAGAACAGCTAAAGAAAGTTATGTGCATGGAACATATCACATTTTTAAAATAAAATGGTACATTCTCTGGTCAAATATTTGTGATATAGTATTTAAATTCATATTTTATTTATAAAATAGTCCAGATAAATATCATTCCACGGTCTGGCCTTTCCAGATAACCTCTCACACCGCTCGAGAATTTATCAACTAGATCAGACATTTTATCATATTATTTATGAAAATACATCGAAGGTAAAAATACCTGTGTCTTGGCCCTTTTCTACTTTCTCTATAGGCACTACGTACATAGTGTATAGAGAATGAATTGCACTCCACCAAAAAATTCGATACCGAGATTTCACCGGAAATATATGTTTTAGGGTCCCCTTTATCTAAAAAAAGCATTTTCGGAAAAAGGTCCGTGTGTGTGTCTGTGAACACGATAACTCAAAAACGAAAAGTCGGTAAAATACCAAACTTGGTACTTAGGTTTAGTATATTCCAGGGATGCGACACGAAGATTTTGGGGGAAATCCCCCACCCCCAACTACCCTTTACTTGGAACTTTTTTCGAAAATTCTGATTTTCTCAAAAATCGCTCTAACGATTTTGATTAAACTATCGTATATTAAAGATATTTACCTGACAAATAAAATGTATATCTTCAATTTTCTGGGAATAGCCTCTGAAGAGTACTTTATTCTGGATGAATTTTACTGAATTTTGAATAACTGCTAAACCGTAAGAGATGGACAAAAACTTACTGCACAAAAAATGTAGAGCACGTTAAAGCACACAATTTATGTTGTATTCATTTTTTTCGTGGAGTTCGTCGTTTTTTAGACATTCCTTATTTTTGGTTTCTGCTATGAAAAACGTATACTTTTCTCATACAGGAACTTGTCAACTCCTATCGATATAAACAAAGGAACTTCATTGACATAGCAACCAGCTTTTGACTATCACTTTAACCTATGGTAGTCCCTTATTTCGCTTCTACTTACAAGGAAGCAAGTAATAAGGCTATTTCTGCTAATTTTTTCTGATTAGCATAAAGTAAATAGAAGTATAAGCTTTTTAAGAATAATTTGTTGCAGGGATATAGAGAAAGTCATGTGAATGGTACACATAAGATTTTTTACTTTCTCTATACGAACTATGTACATAGTGTATTGCAGAGTTGTAGAGAAAGTCATGTGAATGGAAGACATCAGATTTTTTTCGTTGTTTAACGAGAGGATCTTGGAAGCATTTGTGGTGCCAAGCCCTTTCAGTAAAATTGTTGAGAGTAGCGACGGCAGTGGCTTTGCAAGTTCAGCGGGAAAATGTGTCTTATCCCTATAAGGCCCAAATTTGTGTGTCACAGAAATGTGATCGCATAATTAATATGATAAAACCTTTGACCACATCTAGCTGCGACATACTTCTGTGATAAAAGTTATACCCACCATCACATCTGTGATGAGAAAAGGAAATAGCAGACAGGTACACAGCAAACTGCTAATTACCTATTATTAATCGTATGAAATGTATAATATAAAACTGATGTGTTTCATTCACAAGACTTTGTCTACTTCTCTGCAACAAATTATTGTTTACTCCATGCTGATTGAGAAAAATTAGCAAAAATACGAGACTAAGTACTTGCCTCCTTGTAAGTGGAAGCCAAATAAGGGAGTACCATAGGTTAAAGTGATAGTGAAAAGCTGGTTACTATGTGACTGATGTTCCTTTGTTTGTATGAACAGGAGTTGACAAATTCCTGTATGAGAAAAGTATAAGTTTTTCAAAGCTGAAACTAAAAACAAGGAATATTTTAAAACGATCAACTCCACGAAAAAAATTCATGTAATATAAATTGTGTGTTTTAATGTGCTCTACATTTTCTGTGTGGCAAGCTTTTGTCCATATCTTACGGTTTAGCAGTTATTCAAAATTCCGTAAAATTCATCCAGAATAAGGCAGTCTTCAGAGGCTATTCCCAGCAAATCAAGATATTCATTTTATTTGCCGTATAAGCATCTTTAACACATGACATTTTAATCAAACTCGTTAGAGCCATTTTTGAGAAAATCAATGTTCGAAAAAAGTCCCATGTAAAGGGTATTTGGGTGTGGGGGGGGTTTCTTGAAAGTCTTCGTGTCGCATTCTTGGAATATACCAAACCTAAATACCAAGTTTAGTTTTTAACGGTCTTTTCGTTTTTGAGGTATGGTGCCCACAGATACTCACACACACATACACACAGACAGACACACAGGACACTTTTCTAAAAATGTTTTTTTTTATTCATGGGGTCTCAAAACATGTATTTTCGTTGAAATCTCGGTATCGAAATTTTTAGTGCATTACAATACCTTCTCTATACACTGTGTACATAGTACGCGTAGAGAAAGTAATAATAAATACAGAAATAAAATACTGCACATATATTAAAACATAGAAGCTATTAGTGAAATGTGTGAAGTGAAGGGTGCACTGCAAATGGTGTAAGGAATAAATTAAATATTTAAGAAGCCAATATTTAGAAAAAACTAATGTTATTTAAATAAATGGTTGTTAAATTACAGCCACTTAGTTATTATTTGACTGCTGTCTTTGTTATTAATACTCATGAATACATTATTAACATTCTTTAAGAACTTATCTTTTTGAGGCTAAGTTTTACTTTAGGCTATGTGAAATTGTTGCACATGAATTTAATAAAACGCGATTATAGTAAAAGTATTTATAAATATAATGGCATAACTCATTACAGCGCATGGTGTCAAGTGTTGGGTGTCCTTTTCTACAGTGAATAAAAGATGAGATCAATTATTTGACATATGTAGTGCAATATACCCAACAGTTTTAAATGTGTTCACATCATGTGATCAAAGGTTTTACCACATTCTGCGACCATGGACCTAATTCTTATTGGATGTGACAGATGGCATCCTTAGCGAAGCGATATTAAAACCTTTTACTGCAGCAGATTCCGTGCAAAGCACATAATGCCGGGATGCCAGAAGAAAACTCATTATGTAGGAAAATAATCCACTTTGTTGGACTGTTAAGGCTTCTCTAGTAGTATTGCGTAAGAGCTGCTGCACATGGGAACAATGTGGCCTTGAACACGTGCCCTCCTCCGCCAACCAACTCACGTTTTCATTGCTGCGAGGAAGCACTACATTCACCTTTATTCAATATAAAACCCTTTTTCACCCCAAGCTATATTTATAATAATATAAAGTAAATTAGTCATAGCTTTATGCACCGAACAAAACAATATATAAATAATGTATATTATAACAACAATACCGTAACGTTTTAAGAATAGAACTTAAAAACCTTTGGAATTCCCTAAGACAGCATTTTTACTTTCTCTACACGTACTATGTACAAGGTATTGAATTGCACCCAAAAATTCGATACCCAGGTTTCACCGGAAATATGTTTTGAGACCCCCTGAATCCAAAAAAAAAAACATTTTTAGAAAAATGTCCGTGTGTGTGTCTGTGTGTATGTGTGTCTGTGGGCAGCATAACTCAAAAACGAAAACACCGTTAAAAACCAAACTTGGTATTTAGGTTTAGTGTCTTCCAAGGACGAGACACGAAGATTTTCAAGAAAATCCCCCACCCCCAATTACTCTTTACATGGACCTTTTTTCGAAAATTTTGATTTTCTCAAAAATGGCTCTAACGATTTTGATTAAAATGTCATATATTAAAGATATTTACACGACAAATAAAATGTATACCTTGAATCTTCTGGGAATAGCCTCTGTAGACTGCTTTATTCTGGATGAGTTTTACGGAATTTTGCATAACTGCTAAACCGTAATAGATGTACAAAAACCTACCACAAAAAATGTAGAGCACGTTAAAACACACAATTTATGTTATATACATTTTTTCGTGGTGTTGATCGTTTTTAAGATATTCCTTGTTTTTAGTTTCAGCTTTGAAAAACTTATACTTTTCTCATACAGAAATTTGTCAACTCCTGTTCACACAAACAAAGGAACTTCAGTCACATAGCAACCAGCTTTTGACTATCACTTTAACCTATGGTACTCCCTTATTTCCCTTTTGCTTACAAGGAAGTAAGTAATAAGACTATTTCTGCTATTTTTTTCTTGATTAGCATGAAGTAAATAGAAGCATAAGCTTTTTAACAATAATTTGTTGCGGAGATGTAGAGATAGTCATGTGAATGGAACACATCAGATTTTTTACTAAATATCATACAAAGAGGTTTATCAAATCTAATATTGCCCGTCTGGGTAGTGTGGTGGTAGCGTATCTGCCTCACATTCAACAGTTCGCGAGTTCGAATCTCGCTTAGGGCGAGTTACCCGGATAAGGTTTTTTTCGGGGGTTTCTCTTGTCCTGAGAAGACGAAAGTCGAGTAGCTTTAAGCTTCATGGACCCCGAGATCATTTGAGCATCATTCATTCATCGTCCGATATAACCAGCCAGTTTAAAGGTCGTTAAGCTACAAAAACAAACAAACAAATCTAATATTACAACAATTTAAATGTGTATCGAAGATTCTTTTCTTATGCTTAGGACTGGACTGTGAAATACAAGATATTCAATAGTTTGCTGTTCGGTTCGTACATTGACATCTGTTTTGTCTTTATGCCTTAAATCTTTCAAAATAAAAACAAATTTACCATGTCCTGACAAAAATTGACTTAATATGAAGTCTGGTGTAATATTTTTACAGTGTAGACGACATTCAACTGTTGGAAAGAAAATGTCGCTTGAGGTGGTTCCTTTAGAGCTGACCTCCAATGTGATATAATATACTCCTTAAGTTTATTTCTAGCGTAAGATATGGGGCATTGTATATTAATGTGATGTGTCTGTGAAGTTTCGAAAATCCACGATACCTTTTTGAAATTGATACCAGTTATTACATAACGCCAGTGATATTGTTTCTATGTATCAAAATTCTAGTTTTCATGGTTATTTAAATAATAATTCATTGTATAAATTCACTGTTCAAATAAAAATGAGTCACGTGAGGTATTTTTATTTTCTCTAGCACGTATGTATAGTAGTTAGATAAGGAATTGCAATCCAACGAAATATTCTATACCGAGATTTCTCTACAAATATGTAAACGTTTTAGCGTCTCATGTATCATAAAAAAAATGTTGGAAAAAGATCCGTGTATATATGTATCTCTGTATGTCTGTGAATACGATAACTTAAAAATATTATGTGTTCCATTCACATGACTTTCTGTACATCTCTGCAACAAATTATTGTTAAAAAGCTTATACTTCTATTTACTTCATGCTAATCGAGAATAAATTAGCAGAAATAGTCTTATTTCTTGCTTCCTTGTAAGTAGAAGCGAAATAAGGGAGTACCATAGTTAAAGTGATAGTCAAAAGCTGGTTGCTATGTGACTGAAGTTCCTTTGTTTGTATCGACAAGAGTTGATAAATTCCTGTATGAGAAAAGTAAGTTTTTCAAAGGTGAAACCAAAAACTAGAAATATCTCAAAAACGACCAACTCCACGAAAAAATGTATGTAATATAAATTGTGTGTTTTAACGTGCTCTACATTTTTGTGTGGTAAAGTTTTACCCAGCTCTTATGGTTTAGCAGTTATGTAAAATTCATCCAGAATAAAGTAGTCTTCTGAGACTATTCCTAGAAAATTCATGATATACATTTTATTTGTCAGGTAAATATCTTTAATGTACCATATTCTAATTAAAATCGTTAGAGCCATTTTTTGAGAAAATAAAAATTTTCGAATGTTGCCTACAGACACAGAGACACTCACTCTAAAAATGTTTTTTTTTTGGCTCATGGCGAACCAAAACATTTATTTTCGGCGAAATCTCAGTATCGAATTTTTGGGCGGAACGCAATACCTTCTACCGAAATTTCACCAGAAGTGCTCGTTTTGGGTTCTCTTTATTCAAAAAACGTATATATTCCATTCACATGACTTTCTCTACATCGCTGTAACAAATTATTGTTCAACAGCTATTTCTTCTACCTACCTTATGATAATCGAGATAAGCAATAGCAGAACTGGTCCATTACTTGCTTCCTTGTAAGTAGAAGGGAAATAAGGGAATACACTACGCTAAAACGATAGTCAATTTTTTTAAAGCTGGTTGCCATGTGGTTGAAATCAGTTTTTATGCATGACCAGTGGTTTACAAATTTCCGCGTGAGAAAAGTCTAAATATTTTAAATCTGAAACAAATAACATGGAATATCTCGGAAATAGTCAACTTCACGAGAGAGAGAGAGAGAGAGAGAGGGAGAGAGAGAGAGAGAGAGAGAGAGAGAGAGAGAGAGAGAGAGAAAAGAAAGCATATATCACAAATGTATGTTTTATGGAGATGTATATTTTTTGCGTAGTAATTTTTTTTCTGTCTCTTACGGTGTCCATCCTTGGAAGATCCTGAACTTATATATCAAGTTTGGTATTTAACGGACTTTGTTTTTGAACTATGCTGGTCACAAACACACACACGGACATTTTTCTATTTTTTTTTTTTTTTTTTTTTTTTTTTTTTTTTTTTTTTTTTTTTTGCACTTTAAGTCCCAGTATTCATAGTTGGCTATTATTATTATTATTATTGTTATTATATTGACTATTATTCACATTGCTTCTGTGAAAAAACAATTATTCCAATACCAATTGACCATAATAGTTGGCTATACTATGAATCCTGGGTACTTACAACATTGTAAGTCGCCATTGGGGTTGTCATCTCAAAAAATTATTTGAGAACACCTTGTGGTTCACCGGGAAACATGCGAGTCAGTTGAGAAATTTAATGCTATGCCGGTATGTTGCCATGGTAGCTCAGTGGCAGAGCAACCGGCTGGAATTGATGGTTCAAATCCCGGCTATGACATTGAATATTTCAGTCTGACTCTACCTATCCAACTCCTGTCCTACACACGGCTTGTGTGAAAAAAAATTATTCCAGATATATGAAATGTTAGCACACGTTAGAAGTGCCCTCCAACTGCGTCTAGACACTTCTGTGTACATTTCAACAGGTTCCTGTTATCCTTCAGCTCATCAATGTAGTGGGGATGATGTACGCACACTTTTACCTTCAAGTACCCCAAGAAATAAAACTCAGAAGCAATAAACCTGGTGACTGCGATGTTCCTCTCTTCTGATGAATACGAGTAACTGACCTCTCAGATGTGTCACATGTCTCATCTTGTCAAAAGAAACAGTAATTACCTCCTCTTCTGTTATTTGGGGATAACTTTCATCCAAAAACGACAAGTTAACATCTGTGTTGTCGAGCAATAATGCGGTTCGTAGTAATACCCAAGAGGACTAGAACAACAGAGAGGTTCATTCTCCATCCTTTCTGTGTTATACAGGATTGTAGTTCCTGTAGCGGTGCTACAGTCGGAGTATAGCAGTAATACCCAAGAGGACTAGAACAACAGAGAGGTTCATTCTCTATCCTTTGTTTGTTATACAGGATTGTAGTTCCTGTAGCGGTGCTACACGTCGGGGATAGCAGTAATACCCAAGAGGACTAGAACAACAGAGAGGTTCATTCTCTATCCTTTCTGTGTTATACAGGATTGTAGTTCCTGTAGCGGTGCTACACGTCGGGGATAGCAGTAATACCCAAGAGGACTAGAACAACAGAGAGGTTCATTCTGTATCCTTTCTGTGTTATACAGGATTGTAGTTCCTGTAGCGGTGCTACACGTCGGAGTATAGCAGTAATACCCAAGAGGACTAGAACAACAGAGAGGTTCATTCTGTATCCTTTCTGTGTTATACAGGATTGTAGTTCCTGTAGCGGTGCTACACGTCGGAGTATAGCAGTAATACCCAAGAGGACTAGAACAACAGAGAGGTTCATTCTGTATCCTTTCTGTGTTATACAGGATTGTAGTTCCTGTAGCGGTGCTACAGTCGGAGTATAGCAGTAATACCCAAGAGGACTAGAACAACAGAGAGGTTCATTCTGTATCCTTTCTGTGTTATACAGGATTGTAGTTCCTGTAGCGGTGCTACAGTCGGAGTATAGCAGTAATACCCAAGAGGACTAGAACAACAGAGAGGTTCATTCTCTATCCTTTCTGTGTTATACAGGATTGTAGTTCCTGTAGCAGTGCTACACGTCGGGTATAGCAGTAATACCCAAGAGGACTAGAACAACAGAGAGGTTCATTCTCTATCCTTTGTTTGTTATACAGGATTGTAGTTCCTGTAGCGGTGCTACACGTCGGGGATAGCAGTAATACCCAAGAGGACTAGAACAACAGAGAGGTTCATTCTGTATCCTTTCTGTGTTATACAGGATTGTAGTTCCTGTAGCGGTGCTACACGTCGGGGATAGCAGTAATACCCAAGAGGACTAGAACAACAGAGAGGTTCATTCTGTATCCTTTCTGTGTTATACAGGATTGTAGTTCCTGTAGCGGTGCTACAGTCGGAGTATAGCAGTAATACCCAAGAGGACTAGAACAACAGAGAGGTTCATTCTCTATCCTTTCTGTGTTATACAGGATTGTAGTTCCTGTAGCGGTGCTACACGTCGGGGATAGCAGTAATACCCAAGAGGACTAGAACAACAGAGAGGTTCATTCTCTATCCTTTCTGTGTTATACAGGATTGTAGTTCCTGTAGCGGTGCTACAGTCGCAGTATAGCAGTAATACCCAAGAGGATTAGAACAACAGAGAGGTTCATTCTCTATCCTTTGTTTGTTATACAGGATTGTAGTTCCTGTAGCGGTGCTACACGTCGGGGATAGCAGTAATACCCAAGAGGACTAGAACAACAGAGAGGTTCATTCTGTATCCTTTCTGTGTTATACAGGATTGTAGTTCCTGTAGCGGTGCTACAGTCAGCAGTAATACCCAAGAGGACTAGAACAACAGAGAGGTTCATTCTGTATCCTTTCTGTGTTATACAGGATTGTAGTTCCTGTAGCGGTGCTACAGTCGGAGTATAGCAGTAATACCCAAGAGGACTAGAACAACAGAGAGGTTCATTCTCTATCCTTTGTTTGTTATACAGGATTGTAGTTCCTGTAGCGGTGCTACACGTCGGGGATAGCAGTAATACCCAAGAGGACTAGAACAACAGAGAGGTTCATTCTGTATCCTTTCTGTGTTATACAGGATTGTAGTTCCTGTAGCGGTGCTACAGTCGCAGTATAGCAGTAATACCCAAGAGGACTAGAACAACAGAGAGGTTCATTCTGTATCCTTTGTTTGTTATACAGGATTGTAGTTCCTGTAGCGGTGCTACAGTCGCAGTATAGCAGTAATACCCAAGAGGACTAGAACAACAGAGAGGTTCATTCTCTATCCTTTGTTTGTTATACAGGATTGTAGTTCCTGTAGCGGTGCTACACGTCGGGGATAGCAGTAATACCCAAGAGGACTAGAACAACAGAGAGGTTCATTCTCTATCCTTTGTTTGTTATACAGGATTGTAGTTCCTGTAGCGGTGCTACATGTCGGGGATAGCAGTAATACCCAAGAGGACTAGAACAACAGAGAGGTTCATTCTGTATCCTTTCTGTGTTATACAGGATTGTAGTTCCTGTAGCAGTGCTACACGTCGGGTATAGCAGTAATACCCAAGAGGACTAGAACAACAGAGAGGTTCATTCTCTATCCTTTGTTTGTTATACAGGATTGTAGTTCCTGTAGCGGTGCTACACGTCGGGGATAGCAGTAATACCCAAGAGGACTAGAACAACAGAGAGGTTCATTCTCTATCCTTTCTGTGTTATACAGGATTGTAGTTCCTGTAGCGGTGCTACAGTCGCAGTATAGCAGTAATACCCAAGAGGACTAGAACAACAGAGAGGTTCATTCTCTATCCTTTGTTTGTTATACAGGATTGTAGTTCCTGTAGCGGTGCTACACGTCGGGGATAGCAGTAATACCCAAGAGGACTAGAACAACAGAGAGGTTCATTCTCTATCCTTTGTTTGTTATACAGGATTGTAGTTCCTGTAGCGGTGCTACATGTCGGGGATAGCAGTAATACCCAAGAGGACTAGAACAACAGAGAGGTTCATTCTGTATCCTTTCTGTGTTATACAGGATTGTAGTTCCTGTAGCAGTGCTACACGTCGGGTATAGCAGTAATACCCAAGAGGACTAGAACAACAGAGAGGTTCATTCTCTATCCTTTGTTTGTTATACAGGATTGTAGTTCCTGTAGCGGTGCTACACGTCGGGGATAGCAGTAATACCCAAGAGGACTAGAACAACAGAGAGGTTCATTCTCTATCCTTTCTGTGTTATACAGGATTGTAGTTCCTGTAGCGGTGCTACAGTCGGAGTATAGCAGTAATACCCAAGAGGTCTAGAACAACAGAGAGGTTCATTCTGTATCCTTTCTGTGTTATACAGGATTGTAGTTCCTGTAGCGGTGCTACACGTCGGGGATAGCAGTAATACCCAAGAGGACTAGAACAACAGAGAGGTTCATTCTCTATCCTTTGTTTGTTATACAGGATTGTAGTTCCTGTAGCGGTGCTACAGTCGCAGTATAGCAGTAATACCCAAGAGGACTAGAACAACAGAGAGGTTCATTCTCTATCCTTTGTTTGTTATACAGGATTGTAGTTCCTGTAGCGGTGCTACACGTCGGGGATAGCAGTAATACCCAAGAGGACTAGAACAACAGAGAGGTTCATTCTGTATCCTTTCTGTGTTATACAGGATTGTAGTTCCTGTAGCGGTGCTACACGTCGGGGTATCGTATTTTGATTAGTTGCCTTCTTATGTAAAATCGAATGTTCCTTCTGTATGTTGTATCGATTGAAATGGCAAATTCAAGAGTAATTTAACATCTATGTTTTCATTGTTTCCGCTAGATATAAAGGAAAATCATCCTGGACTCGAACCACCGATCTACATTCAACCACCGATTATATAGCTAACACGCAAATACACCCATACCGCCAAAATCCAGATGCAATCTGAGACAGTACATGTCTTGTCACGGGGCTAAGAGTTATTCAGAAGGGAAAGATAAATCATAGCTAATAGCATAATTATACCAAGAAGGGAAATATAAATATACATTGAAAATGGGAAGGGAAGAAAGATTTCTAACACGTCTAAGTAGCCGAGTTGTCACGAACTGGTAGTACAGTACGTTAGGGGTACAGCTTTGAACCGAAAGGGGTGAGAGTACACTGTCCGAGGGGAACATAACGGGAAAAGAGAAAACAATGCTACCGCTGGTCAAGCGACACTTTTTGGGGCACTTGGGGTAGAACATCGGCAGAGCAAGATGTGATATTTAGGGTCCGTGGTGGAGTCAAACAGGCTACCTTTAGTCGTGAGGGAACTAGTTATTTAATACAGACTAGAGTACGGAATAAATCACTGCATCAAAAGTAATAAATAATAATAGTCGTGGGCGCGTAAAGTGTAGTTTCACAGTAGAAAATGTATGAGGAATGCGTGTGTGTTCGACGGCGGAAAAAGGCCGAACTAAATGAATAAAGCACTTGTGTTTTACCACACCCTGAAAAGAGTTTCCATGCTAGCAAAATTTGAGCTAGAGCACCCACCTCTCCACACCATTCCGAAGAGCCAAAACCTGCACCCGGGATACCAACACGTAACCACTAAACCACCCCAAATCCAACATATTGTTATGCGTTCCATAAGATATTTTGCTGGACGTTTTGGAAGAATTTTTATACGAGGTTGTCCATCTAAACCTCTCTTATTTGGTACAATTTTAAATTTTCTGAGAATGTATGCTAAACTCGTGTGTAAAATTTCAACTGTCTACAGGTCGCCAGGAGACTCTCCTCCAAACTACTTATCGTACCGATTTCAGACACAAATTAAATGTACCGGTAAATTTACTTCAAATTCTACATTAAGAATCTACTGGTACTTAAAGCGATTTATGGATTGTTTCATACGTACCAACAGATACACCAACATCATTTTGTTTTCAATAATCGTACTTAATTTTGTTGAAGGACCATTTTAAAGGTTTTAATTACATAAAAGCGATTTTCTTTCCAGATACAATATGCTCATTCACGATATATATTCATATAAATTTTGGTAGGAACGGAGAACAGGCGGAAGTTGTGAATAAGAAAAATAAGTAATAAATATAAAGAACCCGTCTACCCAGTTAAAACAATGAACTAACCAGCACCACAGCAGAAAAACTGGAAATCTTTCACTGCATCTCAACCATTTCATTCCAACCATTCAACAACAGGTGAACACTGCACCTGCACCAGATTCCATAAACGTGCGAAATGCTCAAAAACATTCCTAGTAACATGATAAAAAAATAGTACACTTATACAACCTAATACGACAATATGGATACCACCCTAAAAACTGTAAAACAGCACATATGATACTACTAGAAAAACCCGGAAAGCCAATCACCAACCCAGCAAACTACCGCCCAAAGGCCTGGTGCGTTTCCATAGAGCATTTATTGAAAGAGCGTGGAAATAATCGAACATTTACGAATGAACCCGATCTTTACCAGATTTGTTTGCATAGCAATATATACATGAAATATGAATTGATAACGTCACAGATCACAGCTTTTTTCTCGAAGTGAGCCCTTCTTGGTCTACCGCACCACATACGATCTTGGGTGGAAGTTGCTTCAAGAAGAGGATAGAATTTTGGGTCACCCAGTACTTACCTATTGTCACATTCGATAAATGAAAGCACTTTTAATAAACATCAGCGGACAAACACATTCAAACAACCAGTGGCAGAATTTACACGTATCCGCTCCTTCAGTTATAGTACCGTTGTCATTTAAAAGAACTTAATACAAGTCCGCAAGTTCTCTGCTATTGAAAAAGTCATATTTATATACTGCACAACATTTGTTGCAATAGCGAACCTAACAGTTTATAAATCATTGTTAATCAAAATGAAATGGCGTGTTATTTATGGACGCTCTCTAACTGCTTTGGTTCTCAGCATCCCATTCTATACTGCGCGTAAAAAATCGTTTAATTTTGCTCAGAGACCTCTATCGGGCTTGAGGTTCTTTTACGTGCCGTAAATCTACGACACGGGACCCACGGCTTTACGTCCCTTCCGAAGGAAGCTTAGCTAAGGATTTTTACGCCCGAGTTTGAACCCGCGACCTTCGGTATATGAAGTAACCATTACATCACGGAAGGCGACTTCATTGTTAATCACTTGTAAGAAGTAACAACAATAATCAAACTAAACACACGGAAGAAGAGATAGCCAACATAATTACTACAATGACATTAACCACGCTGGAGAAAGGATAGCCAACATAATTACTACAACAATTAATTTAACCACACTAGAGCAAGGATAGCCAACATAATTACTACAATGACATTAACCACGCTGGAGAAAGGATAGCCAACATAATTACTACAACAATGAATTTAACCACACTATAGCAAGGATAGCCAACATAATTACAATAATGAATTTAACCACGCTAGAGAAAGGATAGCCAACATAAATACAATAATGAATTTAACCACGCCAGAGAAAGGATAGCCAACATAATTACAACAACAATGAAATTAACAACGACGGAGAAAGGATATCCAACATAATTACAACAACAATGAATTAACAACGACGGAGAAAGAATAGTCAACATAATTACAACAATGAAATTAACAACGATGGAGAAAGGATAGGCAAAATAATTACAATGAAATTAACAACGATGGAGAAAGGATAGCCAGCATAATCACAACAATGAATTAACAACGCTGGAGAAAGGATAGCCAACATAATTACAACAACAATGAAAGTAATATCGATGGAGAAAGAATAGTCAACATAATTACAACAATGAAATTAACAACGATGGAGAAAGGATAGGCAAAATAATTACAATGAAATTAACAACGATGGAGAAAGGATAGCCAGCATAATCACAACAATGAATTAACAACGCTGGAGAAAGGATAGCCAACATAATTACAACAACAATGAAAGTAATAACGATGGAGAAAGGATAGCCAACATAATTACAACAACAATGAAAGTAATAACGATGGAGAAAGGATAGCCAACATAATTACAACAACAATGAAAGTAACAACGATGGAGAAAGGATAGCCAACATAATTACAACAACAATGAAAGTAACAACGATGGAGAAAGAATAGCCAACGTAATTACAACAACAATGAAATTAATCACACTGAAGAAAGGATAGCCAGTATAATTACAACAATGAAATTAGCCAGGCTGAAGAAAGTATAGCCAACATAATTACAACAACAATGAAGAAAAGTTAACCAATACATAAAAATCACTTAAAATGAGATGGACAGGTTTTATCTGCCCAATCGTGTTCTTACATTGTAATGGTTGAGAAATTAAGCAATAAAAGTGTTGAGCCCCCGGACAGACTGCAACATGCGCAGGTATACACGTGCTAATGCATTTGGATTTGTTCCAAATGGTAGAAGTGTTAAGCTCAGCTTTACCGTGAACGACGACTGCTGGCAGTTATGCACTTTCTCACTAATTGTGCGAACGCTCTGTAATGATAAATGGCAGGAAACTCTTAGCATATTGTATGATTCACTTTCAGGGCGTCATAATTACATGAAGTCATTCTGGGATTCTGGCCCTCATTCATAAGTACACAGGGAGACAAAAGTGAACTATTTGTCGCGGCGTTTGAAGGAGAGACACGTGCATCTATCAGTCTTTAAGGACCGAGCTGAGAATTTACCAAAACCTAAATAATAAATTGAGCACTTTTACTTTCGCAGGCAGAGAAAGGTAGCTGTTGCATTCCACGCAAAACTTGCATATCGTCATTTTACCGGAAAGCATGTTTTGACACCCAAAAATTAAAAAAATCTTATATGTTCCATTCACATGACTTTCTCTACATCTCTGCAACAAATTATTGTTAAAAAGGTTATGCTTATTTATATATATATATATATATATATATATATATATATATATATTTACTTCATGCTAATCGAGAAAAAATTAGCAGAAACAGTCTTATTACTTGCTTCCTTGTAAGTAGAAGAGTAATAAAGGAGTACCATAGGTTAAAGTGATAGTCAAAAGCTGGTTGCTATGTGACTGAAGTCCTTTGTTTATATGGACAGGAGTTGACAAATTCCTGTATGAGAAAAGTTAAATTTTTTAAAGGTGAAACCAAAAACAAGAATATCTC
The DNA here is from genome assembly GCA_030762935.1 of Hymenopus coronatus. Taxonomy (NCBI): domain Eukaryota; kingdom Metazoa; phylum Arthropoda; class Insecta; order Mantodea; family Hymenopodidae; genus Hymenopus; species Hymenopus coronatus. The sequence continues at coordinate 5,894,841 of CM060883.1, forward strand.
AAAAAAGATCAACTCCACGAAAAAAAAATCATATAACATAAATTCTGTGTTTTAACGTGCTCTAAATGTTTTGTGTAGTAAGTTTTTGTCCATCTCTTACGGTTTAGCAGTTATGAAAAATTCCGTAAAATTGATCCAGAATAAAGTAGTCTTCAGAGGCTATTCCTAGAAAATTCAAGACATACATTTTATTTGTCAGGTAAATATCTTTAACATACGATATTTTAATCAAAATCGTTAGAAACATTTTTAAAAAAATAAAAATTTTCGAAAAAAGTTACTTGTAAAGGGTAGTTTGGGGTGGGGGGATTTTTCTCAAAATCTTCGTGTCGCTTCCCTGGAGGATACTAAACTTAAATACCAAGTTTGGTATTTTACCGATTTTTCGTTTTTGAGTTGTCGTGTTCCTAGACACACAGACACACGGACGTTTTTCTGAAAATGCTTTTTTTTATATACAGGGGACCCTAAAACATATATTTCCGGTGAAATCTCGGAATCGAATTTTTAGGTGGAGTGCAATACCTTCCCTATACACTATATACATAATACGTTTAGAGAAAGTAAAAAGAATTTTATAAAATGTGTATACATGGGCGTGCGCGCGCGTCTGTGGGTGTGGTTTGTGTGAATAGAATAATCCAAAAACGAAAATAACAATCTCGGGATTTAAGTGTAGTAACTGTAAAATATACTACAGGAAAAATTTTAGGAAAATTCTCACACACCAAACAGCGACCGTTTTTCCAACATTTTGAGTTTTAAAAAATGTTTAAGGAATTCGAATAAAGTGCCACATTTTAAAGAAATTTACACGACAAATAAAATGTGTGCCTTTATTTATTTATTTATTTCTCAACACGTACTATAAGGGTGGTCTGACAGTGAAAACGACAATTCATGCTTTAAGTAGTTTTATTTTTTAACATAATCTCCTCTAATATCAACACATTTTGTCCAGCGTTGTTCCAATATCATTATCCCCTCTCTGTAGTGTTCCTCTGGAAGTGCTGCAAAGTACCCATTTACAGCCGCAATTGCTTCTTCAATGGACGAAAAGCGCCTACCAGCAAGGAATTTCTTCAGTTTTGGAAACAGATGGATGTCCGTGGGAGCGAAATCTGGGGAATAGCTTGGATGTTCCAGCACTTCATAGTGCAGATCTCTCAATTTCCCCATTGCCAAAACACTTTTGTGGGCAGGTGCATTGTCCTGATGGAAAACAATTTTTTTCTTTTTTAACCCGAGTCTGATTTCACGAATGCTTGCATTCAGTTTGGTTAGAAGTTGAGAGTAGTATTATCCAGTAATGGTTTTACTTTTTTTCGAGATAGTCAATCAACAAAATTCCTTTGGCATCCCAAAACACCGACGCCATGATCTTTCCCGCCGATGGTAACATCATTAAGAAAATCAAAATTCGAAATTTGTCCATGTAAATGGTAGTTTGGTGTGGGAGGATATTTTTTTTTTTTTTTTAAATCTTCGTGTGGCATCCTTGGAAGATACCAAACTTAAATACGAAGTTTGGTTTTTGAGCTATGCTGCCCACAGACACACACACACACACACATACACGTACATTTTTCTAAAAATGTTTTTTTTTTATTCAGGGGGTCCAAAACATATATTTCCGGTGAAATCTCGGTATTGAATTTTTGGGTGCAATACAATACCTTCTCTATACAAAAGAAATGCAATGGCGTGTTATTTATGAACGCCCTTTACCTGCTGTGGTTCTCAGCGTCCCATTCTATATTGGGCATGAAAGACCGCTTAATTTTGCTCAGAGACCTCTCTATCAGGCTTGAGGTTCTTTTACGTGCTGTAAATCTACGACACGGGACCAACGGCTTTACTTCCCTTCCGAAGGAAGCCGAAAAAATCCATCGTCCTCCGCCGGGTTTGAACCCGCGACCTTGGGTATGTGAAGTTAGCATGGTAACCATTACACCACGGAGGGCGACTACCTCCTCTATACACTATGCACATAGTACGTATAGAGAAAGTAAAAATACAGTGATTTTTTTTTCTTCACAATACCCTGAGAAAATCCCTAAAAGAGATCCTGCTCTTAAGCCCTTCTTATCCTTCCAAATCCTGCCATAAAATGACACCAACCATAAAAATCCCGCCACAACTTATGCTTTATACGTATTGTTTGTACTTACTCGCTTCCCACTCTGTATTTAAGTTAGAACTTTAAGACCAATTAACAACATCTGCAATCCTTGCCTTCTCTTGTAATACAGGAATCTTGTTGTGACTGCATGATGGTGTATTCCAGTCCTTGAAATTCCCTCAACATAATACAGGTTGCTAAAAACCAGTCTTGCGAAAGCGTCAGCCCAACAGGTTTATAGTGTATTTACTTTGTTATTCGTTATTGCTTTACGTTGTTTAAGTTTAGCACATGTAAGTAGTAGGTCCATACTGAGATTTCACCGAAAATGCATGTCACTATAAATGGCACTCTAATCGAGTCCCTATCAAGATTTCTGTATTACAGAAAAATCTTATGTGTTCCATTCACATGACTTTCTCTACATCTCTGCAGTAAATTATTGTTAAAAAGCTTATGCTTCTATTTACCTAATGCTAATCGAGAAAAAACTAGCAGAGAGAGTCTTATTACTTGCTTCCTCGATAGGGAAATAAGGGAATACATTAGGCTAAATTGATAGTCAAATGTTTTAAAAACTGGTGTCTGTGTGATTGAAGTACCTTTATTTGTATGGACGGGAGTTCACAAAAGTATAAGTATTTGAAAGCTGAAATTGATGACACGGAGTATCTTAAAAACAGTCAACCTCACGAAAAAACTGTGTGTTTTAATGAGCTCTACGTTTTTTGTTTAATACGTTTCTGTTTATCTCTTACGGTTTTGCAAAATACATCCAGAATAAGGATGTCTTCAGAGGCTATTCCCTGAAAATTCAAGATATGCATTTTATTTGTCATTTATTTGTAAATATCGTTAATATGCGATCTTTTAATCAAAATCGTTATTCATTTCTGAAAAAAAATCAAAATTTTCAAAAAAAAATCCATGTAAAGAGCAGTTGGGGTGGGGAGATTTTCTTGAAAATCTTCGTGTTACATCCTTGGAGGCTACTAAACTTAAATACAAGTTTGGTATTAATGGACTTTTCGTTTTTGAGCTATGATCCGCACACACACATACACACACAATGGTTACCATGCTAACTTCATATACCCAAGGTCGCGGGTTCAAACCCGGCGGAGGACAATAGATTTTTTCGGGCTTAAAAATCCTTAGCATGGCTTCCTTTGGAAGGGAAGTAAAGTCGTGGGGCCCGTGTCGTAGATTTACGGCACGTAAAAGAACCTCAAAGCCTGATAGAGAGGCCTCTGAGCAAAATTAAGCGGTCTTTCACGTCCAGTATAGAACGGGACGCTAAGAACCATAGAAGTTAAAGAGCGTCCATAAATAAAACGCCATTTCATTACACACACACACTGGACATTTTTTTTTTTTCATTCAGGTGGTCTCAAAACATATATTTACGGTGAAATTTCGATATTGAATTTTTAGGTGCAATACAATACCTTCTATATACACTGTATATAGTACATGTAGAGAAAATAAAAATCTGCTAATGTTTATCTCGAATAGCATGGAGTAGGTAGAAGAATAATCTTTTGTATTAATAGTTTGTTTGCAGAACTGATAGACTCTTGACTTCATGAGAATGGAACACATCAGATTTTTTTCCAAGCGGCGATTAGGGTTAAGGACCTCCTTTAGTATTTTCTAGCATTAGAAAAAGTATCGAGATAGTAAACATTTGACCAATTCCCCCGTCCCCGGCCTGTGGTAAAGTTCTGTTACTTGTTATAAGTACTTGTAAGTTTGTGCGACTTTGGCCCACATTTCTTTTTTAAATGTTCACATAACGACTCGGTCAGCTTTGGTATCTTTATGAGGGTAATTGGATAAGTATCCGAGTTTCAAAATAAGGCAAGTGTGCCAAATAAGGCCATGCTAAGGTTTGATCCAATGCTAGCTCACATCTACCAGGCCAAACGTTTAAACATACCTTGGGGAAAAGCAAAATGTAAAGTTTATTGGATAACTCGAGGAATATTAAGGTAAATGTTTTGGTTTTCTAAATGGGACAAATTGCCTCTATTAAAACCAGGGTTTCCAAATACGGACAGTTCAAATTATTTTACAAGAGGTGATCATGTGAATAATTAGGTAACATTCTGAACAAAAATCTGATGTGTTCCATTCACATGACTTTCTCTACATCCCTGCAACAAATTATTGTTAGAAATCTTATGCTTCTATTTACTTCATGCTAATCGAAAAAAAAAAAAATAGCAGAAATAGTCTTATTGCTTGCTTCCTTATAAGAAGAAGCAAAATAAGGGAGTACGATAGGTTAAAGTGATAGTCAAAAGCTGGTTACTAATGTGACTGAAGTTCCTTTGTTTGTATGGACAGGAGTTGACAAATTCCTGTATGCGAAAAGCATAAGTTTTTTAAAGCTGAAACCAATAACAAGGAATATCTAAAAAACGATGAAGTCCACGAAAAAAAAAAATGTATATAACATAAGTTGTGTGTTTTAATGTGCTCTACATTTTTTGTGGGGTAAGTTTTTGTCCATCTCTTACGGTTTAGCAGTTATGCAAAATTTCGTAAAATGCATTCTTAATACAGTAGTTTTCAGAGGCTATTCCCAGAAAATTCAAGATATGCATATTATTTGTCAGGTAAATATCTTTAATATACGATATTTTAATCAAAATCGTTAGAGCCATTTTTAAGAAAATCAACATTTTCGAAAAAAAAAGTACCATTTAAAGGGTAGTTTGGGATGGAGAGATTTTCTGAAAATCTTCGTGTCGAATCCTAGGAAGATACCGAAGTTAAATACCAAGTTTAGTATTTAACGGTATTTTCGTTTTTGAGATATGCTGCCCACAGACACACACAAATACACACACGGACATTTTTCTTAAAATGTTTTTTTTTTTAATTCAGGGGAACCTAAAACATGTATTTCCGGCGAAATCTCGGTATCGAATTTTTAGGTGTAATACAATATCTTCTCTATACACTATGTACAAAGTACGTGTAGAGAAAGTAAAAAAGATGACAGAAAATGTTAACTTAATTCTTGTTGCATTCGGGGCAGTGAAAATAAACAACCTTATGTTGCTTTTTTATACCAACACAAAGTTCATGAAGATATCTTGTCACATCTACCATTTTGTCATTTTTTTAAATATACCTCTGGCCTTAAGGTATATTGGCGCTCTCTCTTGAATTTTATTCAATAAAAATCACACATATTATGCCGCCATAAAACTGTTTATACAGAATGAAAGTATATAAAACATATTTTATAAATAACAATATACTCAGCAATTGTTAGTGTAAGATAAATCAGGTCCATAACTTGCTTCTTCTCTGTTTTCATATGTACCGAGAAGGAAATAATGGTTCATATGTTCCAAGTGTCAATAGAGGACTCCATCTAGGAGTTGCTGTCACCTACCGATATTATGTAGAAGTTTTTCAAAAACCATATATGGTTCATATAATTTAGATGCTGTTTGTTGCCAAGGCAAATTGGTATTACCATCGAATACTGTCATTCGTTACACATTACTAGGGATAGCATCTTGGGAACCGATAGCGGGACACATGCGAATACCAGTTGCATACCTACCGAGTAGAGACCGACCTGCATTGGCAACTGCAGGCGCCGCATGTAAACAACCTGGAGTAACGCGTTGCGGATTGTGGCTCGACCTAGTCGAAACCATGTTGTATAATACAATACTGTTTTACAGGTAATTAATGCCTTTGATGATAGTGCATGTTATTCAATTAAGATTGAAATATCTCTTGCTTCAAATAGATTGCAATTCATACAAAAGAAATTTGCAGATATACTGCAATAACACATATTTGGAAACGTAGATATGCCTAGAGTTTGAAAGCTATCGATGAACTTGTGCAAGCAGTTAATCAGAAACCTGTGACAAATGTTTTAGACCATGTGAAAAAGAAACGGATGACAGTGTTCGGGAAAATGTCGGAATTGCAATAATGGCTGAAATACGAAATGCGCTACGAGGTTTTGCCACGGAAATAATTGCTGATGGAGCATGTTACCCAATAGTCGATTATTGTCCTATTTCCGTTTTGCTCTAATCACATCTCGTGATGTGGAGCGAAGTTTTTCATAATATAAAGCCTGTTTACGTGCCAATCGGAGACAATTCATATTTCAGACGTTACGGATGTTTGTTGTAATCTATGTATCTTGAGAGAAAGTGAAACGGATAACGATGCTGAGATTTCTTGCACAATAGCAATTGAATTAAACTTGTTAGTTCCTATAAATCAGTGGTATTTATGTTTACCACCCACGAAAACTCAGTCGCCTTCCACTGCTAGTGTAAACATCAGACTACCATTTTCCTTCTATTAGTACCACACACTGCATTGTCAACTACAAAGGTCGGCTGATCCCGGGCCACTCTATGAAAATAGCATTTAAAAAAAACATTTTTGGGTTTATTTCTCAACATAATCTCAAGAAAGACTAATGCATTTGTCATATCTGTATTCTAATTTAATTAAACAATCTCTGGGGTGCGATTTATCAACGTCCTCAAAATAGCTGTTTACCGCATCAATGACCTCCTCGTTACTGTGAAATCTTCGTCCTCCAAGAGATTTTTTGAGGTTTTGGAACAGGTGGTAGTCACTGGGTACTGACCTGGTGAATGTTCAAGCAATTCCAACATTTTCCCCATTACAATGACTGAATGATGAAACGGAGCATTGTCGTGATGAAACAAGATTTTTTTTTTTTTTTTTTTTTTTTTTTTTTTTGCCAAATGAAGTCTTTTTCTTTTGACCTCATTACTGAGACGTTGCAGTAAGCTTGCGTAGTAGTCACCAGTGATACTTTTACCCTTTTCCAAGGAATCAGTAAAAATAATTCCCTGTGCAACATTCGTCATAACTTGTTAGCTGACAAAATTGACTTGCCTTTTTTTTTAATTGGTTCACCTGACGCAATCCACTGTTTTTACTGTGATTTACTTTCTGGAGTGAAGTGATGTATCCAAGTTTCATCCATGGTAATCAGCCGTCTCAAAAATTCACTGGGATTGTTACGGTAGAGCTCCACATTCTTAACAGAAACAGTTTTTCTTTGCAACTTTTGATCAGGTGTCAACAAACGCGGCACAGACCCATCTTGCACAGACCTTGTGAAAGCCCAAAACATTACTTAAAATATTTCCTGCGCGTTATTTTTATATGTTTACAGCCTCTGCTATCTCAACTTTAATCTTCGGTCTTCCAGTACTAAACGATGAATGTTTTCAATGATCTCTGGAGTTGTCATTTCTTCAGGGCGTCCAGAGCGAGGCTCATCACTAGTGCTCGTACGTCCCATTTTAAACTCTGCAACCCACATTTTAATCATTGAATATGAAGGGGCAGAATCTTTCAATGTACTGCCCACTTCCTCCTTGATTTCTTTAGGCGTTAAGTCTTTCAAATGGAAGTATTTAATCACTGCTTGTTTTTCCAAATCCTCCATTTTCGTGAAAACTGTGAAGTTGTCTTGTTTAAAATGCTGTCATTGGAAAACTGAACAAGCTATTTACCTGTAACTATGGATATAAGCTTATCTAAAGTTAAATTATACGATGCTACCGTCTAACTGGCCTAGAGGCGCCATATCTATGTGAGGCCCGGGACTTATCAGGTGACCCTAGTATATACCATGCTGTGCTAACTTTGGTTCTGTTCCGCTATCGATCCCCAAGATGCTATGCCTACACATCACCATAACAAATTTGTCACTGATTCATAGGTTATTGCGTATTTACCTTATTTCCAAGTTTGTAGAAAAGGAAACATGTAAAACTTAAAATCTAGATTTTTCTATGTAGACATAAAGAGATTCGGAAGTCTACTTGGTGCACTTGGGAAACAAACTGCATATGGTGTTGTAAACTTGCAGAAGTGACTGTACCTCGTAGCTTCCGGTGCGTGCATACCTCCCAGTGACAATTAGAAGCCAGCGAGTTCTCAAGAGCACGTCTGCTTCCCTCTCTTCAATTTGGTGAATGTGGTCCTAACCCAAGTGTCCCAATTACTTCCCGGCTAGTAGTGCAAACTTTCGGCTCTGAAAATTCTTTTGAAATATATCATTCCTTACTTCCCCATGACTTTCTCTACATCTCTGTAACAAATTCTTGTATGTGCGTCATGCTAATCAAGATAAACATTAGCAGAATTAGTTTTATTACTAGCTAGAAGGGAAATAAAAACATGCACAGGCTACAGCGAAGTCTCGTCTTTTGAAAGTCGGTCGCTATGAGAAACAATTGAAATTCCAATCTGTTTGCTTGCCAGCAGTAAACAAACGAGAAACAAGAAAAGTGGGTTAGAACTGAAACCAATAATCCGGAATATCTCGAAAACAAAATTGTAGTTGTTTAATAAGATGTACATTTTTTGTGTACGGTTTACCACTTATATACCTGAGCGAAAAGGTCTTCAGGGGCTATTCAAGATATACATTCCGTTTGTCATAAAATTATCTCATACATAAGCTGTTTTAATCAAAATCGTTAGAGCCATTTTTGAGAAAATCAAACTCTTCGTAAATGTTCCATGTAAAGGGTAGTTGGGGGTGGAGGGATTTTTCTGAAAATCTTCGTGTAGCATCCTTGGAAGATATTAAACTTAAATACCAAATATTTTACAGACTTTTCGTTTTTGGGTCATTGTGTTCGCAGACACACGGACACACACACGCGCGCGCTCGCGCATACACACGCACCTTTTTCTAAAAAGGCCTTGTTTTTCTTTTTGGAGTCAGGGACCCTAAAACGCGTATTTCTGGCAAAAGCTCGGTATCCAAGTTTTGGTGAGCAGCAATACCTTCTCTACATGTACTTTGTAGAGGAGGTAAAATAATTGGTAATCCTTTTTATAATACTTGGTTTAATTGTTAATGTTTTTGGTAGTGTTGAACGCCCGCTTTTACTACTTGTAGCATCGCAGGCGATGACACTTATGATACATGACATGAAGATGGAGCGCCGGTGGAATGCGATGGCGGGGGAAACCGGAGAAAACCCGCCCCTGCGCCGCTTTGTCCACCACAAATCTCACATGCGGTCGCTTGGGATTGAACCAAGGTCTAGGTGAGAGGCGAGTGGTCTAACTTCGCACACTTTAACTGATGCTACTTCCCATCAAGTAGTTCCCCCCAGGGACCTCGCGAGGCTGAGTGCACCCCGGACCAGGTCTCCCAGCGGGGGAAAAATCCCCACTCCGGTACTAGCAATCAAACTCAGGTCTCCCACTTAGTAAGCAGCCGCGCTACCAACGCACTAAGGAGACGGCCTACTAACACGTACACCCAACTTAAAACATTTTTCCATACTAAAATGTTCCACGCGATGCATATGTTTACTAATTTGTTTCAATTTAATACTGATTCACAAAAATACATTTAAAATGGAAATAGAGTTTTTGCAAATTATCCTATTATTTTGAGGAGATAAATTACATTTTCAAAAATCCTTAGTTTTTGAGAGTGCAAAAGATAAATGTTTGTCTACAATAAATAGGGTTAATATAAAAATAAAGTATAACAATCTATCTGTAAACATATTTACTGTAAAACCTGAAACCAAAATTAAGGAATATCTCAAAAACGACCAACTTCCAGGAAAAAAATGTATATAACATAACTTGTGTGTTTTAACTTGCTCCAAATTTTTTATGTGGTAAGTTTTGTCCATCTCTTACGGTTTAGCAACTATGCAAAATTCCGTAAAATTCATCCAGAATAAAGCAGTCTTCATAGGCTATTCCCAGAAAATTCAATATATACATTTTATTTGTCAGGTAAATGTCTTTAATATACGATATTTTAATCAAAATTGTTAGAGCCATTTTTGAGAAAATAAAAATGTTCGACATTTTTTTCCATCTAGAGGGTAGTTTGGGGTGGGGCATAGTTCTCAAAATCTTCGTGTCGCATCCCTGGAAGACACTGAACTTAAATACCAAGTTTGGTATTTTACTGACTTTTCACTTTTGAGTTATATTCACAGACACACAGACACACTGACACACGAACCTTTTTCTGAAATACTTTTTTTTTTATACAGGGGACTCTAAAACATATATTTTTGGGTATCTAGTTTTTGGGTGTAATGCAAACTTCTCTACACACTTTGTACATAGTACGTGTAGAGAAAGTAAAAAAAACATTTCTATGAAAATGTCCCTGTGTGCATATGTGTGTCTGTCTGTGGACAGCATAACTAAAAAACGAACAGTCCGTTAAATACTAAACTTGGTATTTAAGTTCAGTATCTTCCAAGGATTCTACACGAAGATTTTCAAGAAAATTCTCCACCCCTAACTACCCTTTGCATGCATAAATTTTCGAAAATCTTGATTTTTCTCAAAAATGGCTCAAAATTTTTCATTGAAATATCGTATGTTAAAGATATTTACATGGCAAATAAAATGAATATCTAGAATTTTCTGGGAATAGCCTCTGAAGAGATCTTTATTCTGAATGAATGTTGCATAATTGGTTAACCGTAAGAGATTGACAAAAACTTACTACACAAAAAAATGTAGAGTTCGTTAAAACACAATATATGTTTAATGGATTTTCCCCCTTGAGTTGACGGTTTTAAGGATTTTTTTGTTATTGATTTAAGTTTTAAAATACTTATACTTTTCTCACACGAGAAGTTGTCAATACCTGGCCATGCAAAAATTCAGATTGCTATACCATAGCAACCACATTTAAAACGTTTAACCTAGTGTGTTTCCTTATTTTCCTCCTACTTGTATGGAATTAAGCAATAAAACCGTTTCTGCTCTCTTTTGTCTCGGTTAGCATGAAACAGAAGCATAAGCTTATTAACAATAGTCTTGTGAATGGAGCACAATAGATTTTTAATTGTGTGTCCTGCGTCCCGAGAAGTTTTGTGGAGATGCGAATTGGTGCCCTATTTTCTTGACACAGTCTGCCTAAATTAAAAACCTAACTACAATTGCTGCAATTTATTGTTGTCAGAAATACTGAGTCGGCGCATATCTCACGTATTGTTTAACGTGTTCTGTGAAGGAAGTTGAAGTGCTGTGTTATTTGCGTGACGCACCTTCTCTTCCAATTTAAATGAACAATAACCTTTCCTCCAAGAGACAAATCTGAACTATAAAGATCACTGTGAAATTTGTAATGCGATTGCTTATAGTGGCAACTCGGATATTGTAAAGTGTATTATTCAATATTATGTTTCCTTCATTTTAATGTTATTATGTTAATATCATATTATTCAATATTATGTTTCCTTCATTTTAATGTTATTATGTTAATATCATATTCCGAAAGTATTGATCAGCTGATCACAACCTTCTCAGGTTGTCCCGTAATTTAATGAAAAAAAAAAAAATCTGACTGTCAATGTCTTACTCTACACCTCTGCAATGAATTATTGTTAAAAAAAAGGTATTCTTCTAGTTACGTAAAGCTAATCGAGAAAAAATAGCAAAAATGGTTTTATTACTTGTTTCCATATAAGTAGGAGCGAAATAAGGGAGTTTCATAGGTTAAAATGACAGTCAAAAGCTGGTTGCTATGTGACTGAAGTTCTTTTGTTTGTATGGACAGGGGTTGGCAAATTCCCGCATGAGAAAAGTTTAAGTATTTTAAAACTGAAACCAAGAACAAAGAATTTCTCGAAAAGGGTCAATCCTACGAAAAGACACATATATATATATATATATATATATATATATATATATATATATATATAGCAAAAATTGTGTATTTTAACAAGATCTACATTTTTTGTGTGGTAAGATTTTGTCTATCTCTTACAGTTTACTAGTTAGACAAAATCCAGTAAAATTCATTCAGAATATAGAGGTCTTCAGAGGCTATTCCCAAGAAATTATGATTATATCTACACTTTTACGGAATTTTAATGAAAATCGTTTGAGCCATTTTTGAAAGAAATCAATTTTTCGAAAATTTTACCATGTAAAGGGTAGTTTGGGGTAGGGGAATTTTCTAGGAAAACTTCGTGTCGCATCCTTGGAAGATATTAAGCTTAAATACCTAATGCAGTATTTACGGTTTCTTCGTTTTTGAGCTATGCTGTCCACAGATTCACACACGAACTTTTTCTAAAAATGCTTTTATTGCATTCAGGAGGTCTTGAAAGATATATTTACGGTGAAATCTTGGTATCGACTTTTTGGGTGCAATACAATAACTTCTCAATATACTACGTATGTATGAATAGTAAGTGTAGGGAGAGTACATTTTTTTTTGTATATACAAGTAAATCAGCGAACAGAAGGTATGTATTTTCATTCTGTGAAAATTTCAGTTTGATATTTTGACTAGTTTATGAGATAACTAGTCACGAGAAGGGCTTTTTTAATCTTCCCACAAGGGCCGAGAAAATCAGCATTTTCGTCAGAATCAGCAAATCGTTAGATTGCCTTCTTGATTAGTTTCTGTCAATAACACGAGTCTCTCACTTGAAGCTTGCATCAGAACAGAGAGAATAAAGCGCAGGTATTGTTTGAACAACCCAAAGCATTGTTCCCAAAATATTTATGAACTGTTGTCGGATCAATATTGGACTTCCAAATATAAACTTAAAGGCATCCGGATTGTATTGCCAGGGAAGTATAAATAGAACAGAAAGTGTTCCAAAAATATCTCCGCACCCTTTTCACTTGGAGGGCTGTTGTGAAGCGGTGGCAGAGTTCGACGTACTCTCCTAGTGCAACCGTGCGACCGACTGCATTTCCTGAGACCGTCCACTCACTGGAACACAACAGCTGACTTCTTCATGCAACACAGTAGAGTTGGATCGAGCGGTTCATTTTAAGTGATCGGTTCATACGATTCGTTCATCCAATATGAATTGATTCAAACGATTCGTTCACGATTCATGAATCATCGCCATGCCTTTTCTGTATTTGACTTATATTGTACAGGGGATGATAGTCATATTATGATAGCTCCTTTAGCATAAAACAGTAATTTATATAAAAAACGTTCTACTCTTTTCCATCTATTGCAAACATATTTGGTAAAAATTCCGCCATTACTCGAAAAAAAAAAAAAAAGAAAAAAGGTTATTTAAGTCTAAAATTGACACCTAAAGTTGGACTGCATGGCGCTATTAGAGTAATTATTATTCATCGCTGTCGCGGTTGCGCGCCACTAAGCCACATTTTTTTAAATACGTCATTATAAGGCAACGCTAGTACCCAGAATAATGATTATTTTCTCTAGGAATATTAGAGGTAATTTTAATGCATTATTTTTTTTGGTAGTGTTTAACGCTCGCTTTAACTACTTATGGCACCGCAGGCGGTGACACTGGTGATACATGAATGAAGATGGAGCACCGGTGGAATGCGATGGCGGGGGAAACCGGAGAAAACCCGCTTTGTCCACCACAAATCTCACATGCGGTCCCTTGGGATCGAACCCAGGCCTTCTAGATGAGAGAATAATATGTTCTATACCTATTATGTTGGAGCATAATTGCTAAATTTATTGTAAAATGTTGTTCCTATAATTATATATCTTGCTAATGTAGTGACGATTTAGCTGTGCATATACATATTATATTTAAGATACTACAAAAAGAAAAAATATATAAAACAGTTGTAAATTCTAACGCTTGCTTTCACATGTGCAATAACTCATCCCTAAACAATACGAAGACGCTCGTGGTGGCTTCGGCAATGGTCGTTTTCTTATGTATATTGAACATTATAAATAAAATATATATAATTTATGTACTTTATTTAATATTTTTATTTATTCTTATATTTAGCCTCGTGGCCTCAACACTATTTATTTTCTCGCAATAAAATAAATGGTTATAAATCTCTGTACACATCATCATGCGCACTCGGCAGTTTTCTCGAAGCTCGGCTTGGTACTTCGAAAGGTGAAGCAAAAGAAAAACAAGCCCCAATACCTAACCACGATTCTTCAAATCTGCGATTCTTTTTGAACGACGATAGCTATGGTTGACAAGATTCATGCGATCCTGTTTGAACGACAATTCATGCCAAGACTGACACGATTCATGCGATTCCTTCTTTGTAGTCGTTCATGTGAACGATTCGTTCATGAATCGCCCCATGTCTATTACACAGATAACACTATTTGGTGAATAGCTTCTCAACATCTGTTTATTCTGGATTACTTTTGCGTAACTGATAAACTGTAACATATTAAAAGTAAGGTTTTGTTTTGCAAGTAAAATCTTACGGGCGAAATAAAACCACTTTGAAGACGTGTGGCATGCACTATGTTTACTTTCTCAATATGCACGACACACATAGTAAATAGGGAAGGTATTGTATTCCATCCAAAATTTCGAGACGAGATTTCATCGGAAATATGTTTTGAGATTCCCTGAATTTTTTAGAAAAAAGTCCGCCCACACGTGGTGCGTATGACTGTGGACAACATGACTCAAAAATCTGATGTGCTCCATTCACATGACTTTCTCTACATCTCAGTAACAATTTTTTGTTAATAAGTGTATTCTTCTATCTAATGCTAAAACATTAGCAGAAACGGTCTTATTACTCAGTTCCTTTAATAGTAGAAGGGAAACAAGCTAATATACCAGGTTAAACCGACAGTCAAATGTTTTAAAATGTGGTTGCTATGGCATTGAAATCCGTTTCTTTGCGTGGCCAAGCGCTGACAAAGTCTCGTATGAGAAACGTTTAAGTATTTTATAACTGAAATCAATAACAAGGAATGTCTCTAAAACCGCCAACTCCACGAAAAAATAATGTAAATGACATAAACGTCTGTTTTAACGTGATCTACATTTATTGTGCGGTAGGTTTATGTCTATCTCTTACGGTTTACAAGCTACGCAAAATTCAGAAAATTCATTCAGAATGAAAAGGTCTTTAGAAGCTATTCCCAGAAAATTAAACATATACATTTTATCAGCCATATAAATATGTCTAATACACGGCATTTTAATCAAAATCGTTAGTGCCATTTTTGAGAAAATCAAAATTTACGAAATTT
The DNA here is from genome assembly GCA_030762935.1 of Hymenopus coronatus. Classification (NCBI taxonomy): domain Eukaryota; kingdom Metazoa; phylum Arthropoda; class Insecta; order Mantodea; family Hymenopodidae; genus Hymenopus; species Hymenopus coronatus. The sequence continues at coordinate 5,909,975 of CM060883.1, forward strand.
TTTGCATGTAAAGGGTAGTTTCGTGTGGGGGGATTTTTCTCAAAATCTTCGTGTCGCATCCCTGGAAGATACTAAACTTAAATACCAAGTATTTTACAGAGTTTTCGTTTTTGGCATGTTCTGAAAATACATTTTTTGGATACAGGGGACACTGTTTCCGGTGAAATCTCGATATTTAATGCAATATCTTCTCTATACACTATTGTACATAGTACGTGTAGAGAAAGTAAAAAACGAGAAGTTCGCTAAATACCAAATTTAATATTTCATTGAGTATCTTCCAAGAATGCGACACGAAGATTTTCGAGAAAATCCTCCACCTCCAACTAACTTTACTGGAACATTTTCCGAACATTTTGATCTGCTCAAAAATTACTCCAATGATTTTGATTTTTTTGTATTATTATTGCTCCCTTTAATATGTATGGTCATATCGGGAGCTTTGCTTTATAAACAACTGGTCTGTTGGTTCTTTACATTGGGTTTACATCGTTTTATTTTCCTCAAACACACACATACTCAGGAGTTGGATAGGTCGAGTCAGACTGGAAAAATTCAACGCCATAGCCAGGATTTGAATCACGGATCTCCCGGTCTCTAGCCGGTTGCTCTGCCTCTGACCTGCCATGGCAACACGCGGCATAGAATAAATTTCTCAATTGACTCGTATGTTTCCTGGTAAACCACAAGGTGATCTCAAATTATTTTTAGTGACCGGGAGATCCGTGGTTCAAATCCCGGCTATGGCATTGGATTTTTCAGTCTGACTATCCTACACACGGTTTCTGTGAGAAAACAATTAAATTATAACACGCACATTCATACTTCCAGACACTGTGTGGAATAGGGAATTATTCTGGTTAAAGAAACATTCGCTACCCCAGCCGGGAATCGAACCCGGGACCGCTGGGTAAGAAGTGAGCTCGCTGACCACTCGACCTCGGTGGCAGTCCTTGATTAAATTGCCATCACACATTGAATTTTCTGGAAACAGCCTCTGAAGACCTCTTCATTCTGAATGACTGGTAAACTGTAGCAGATACACAGTTACTACACAAAACATCTAGATCACATTAAAACACAAAATTTATCACACATAATTTTTACTTTCTCTACTGTATGTACATACAATATACATAATACCTAGAGAAGGTATTGTATTCCACATAAAAATTCGATATTGAGATTTGACCGGAAATATGTGTTTTGAGGTCCCCTGAATAAAAAAACAAAAGCACTTTTAGAAAAAGGTTCGCACACTAGTGTATGTATATGTGTGTGTCTGTGGACAGCTTAGCTCAAAAAATGAAAAGGATGCGACAAGGAGATAACTATTCTTTACATTGAAAAAGCTTCGAACATTTTGATTTTCTCAAAAATGGCTGTAACGATTTTGATTAAAAGATATTTAAGATATTTGCATGACAAATATGATGTATATCTTGCATTTTCTCCGAATAGCCTCTAAAGACTTCCTTATTCTGGATTATTTTTATTGAATTTTGCATAACTGGTAAACCTTAAGAGATAGACAAAAATTTACTGCACAAAATACGAACATCACGATAAAACACACAATTTATGTCATATACATTTTTACATGGGATTGGCCGTTTTCGAGATATTCCTGTTATTGACTTCAGTTTTAAAATATTTAAACTTTTCTCATACGGGAACGCGTCAACTCCTGGCTACTCAAAGAAACGGATTAGAATCCCATAGCAACCATATTTTAAAACATTTGACTCTCGGTTTAGCCTAGTGTATTCCCTTATTTCCCTTCTATTTACAAGGAACTAAGCAATAAGACTGTTGCTGCTATGTTTTAGCATTAAACACATAGAAGAATAAACTTATTAACAATAAGTTGTTAGAGAGATGTAGAAATGGAAATGGCTTGTTATTTATGGACGCTCTTTAACTGCTGTGGTTCTGAGCGTCCCATTCTATACTGTGCGTGAAACACCGCTTAATTTTGCTCAGAGGCCTCTCTATCAGGCTTGAGGTTCTTTTACGTGCCGTAAATCTGCGACACGGGACCCACGGCTTTACTTCCCTTCCGAAGAAAATTGTGTGAATGGATTACATCAGATTTTTGTTTACTTTTTTTAAATGTACTATGCACATAGTAGGTAGAGAAGGTATTGTATTCCATCCAACATTTCGAGAACCATATGTTTTGAGAATTCCTGAATCAAAAAATAAGAAAAGAAAGCATTTTAGAAAAAAGTTCGTGCGCGTGGCGTGCGTGTGTGTGTATCTGTGGACAGCATAGCTCAAAACGAGAAGTCCGCTAAATACCAAACTTGGTATTTAAGTTCGATAACTTCCAACAATACAATCCCTCACCCCCAACTAACTTTACGTGGAACATTTTTCGAAATTTTTTATTTTCTCAAAAATGGCTCAAATGATTTTGATTAAAACGGCATCTGGAGTCCTGAAACCGTAACAGATATACAGTCAGTACATAAAACATGTAGATCTCGTTAAAACACACAATTTATGAGAAATTGATTGTTCGTGGTTTTAATATTTAGAGCTTTCTCAAATTAGAGATTTTTCATGCTGGTCATGAAACGAGAAGAGAGTTTCAAATGCATAACATAGCGATGGGCTTTTAAAGCTGTATATTCCCTTTATCCCTTTCGGTGCTTACAAGGGAGCAAGCAATAAGACAATTTCTGCTAGTCTTTGTCTCCAGTAGCATCAAGCACAAGCTTATGTAGCAATCTGGATAAAGTTCTATGAATGTAATCTATCAAAATGTTTTCTATTTACTAAGCCTGGCAATTTTTACTTTCTCTACACGTACTATGTATATAGTGTATAGAGAAGGTATTGCACTCCACCCAAAAATTCGATACCGAGATTTCACCGGAAATATATATGTTTTAGGGTCCCCTGTGTTCAAAAAAAGCATTTTCACAAAAAGGCCCGTGTGTGTGTGTGTTTCCGTGTGTCAGTGTGTCCGTGTGTTTATGAACAGGATAACTCAAAAACGAAAAGTCGACAAAGTACCAAACTTGTTATTTAAGTTTAGTATCTTCCAGGAATGCGACACGAAGATTTTGAGAAAAATTACCCCACCCCAAACTACCCTTTACATGGAACTTTTTCGAAAATTTTTATTTTCTTAAAAATGGCTCTACGATTTTTATTAATATATCGTATATTAAAGATATTTACCTGACAAATAAAATGTATATCCTGAATTTTCTGGGAATAGCCTCTGATGACTATTCTGGATGAATTTTACGGAATTTTCCATAACTACTAAACCGTAAGAGATGGATAAAAACTTACCACACAGAAAATGTAGAACACGTTAAAACACACAATTTAAGTTATGTGCATTTTTTTCGTGGAGTTGATCGTTTTTGAGATAATCCTTGTTTTTGGTTCCAGCTTTAAAAAACATACTTTTCTCATACAGGAATTTGTCAACTCGTGTCCATACAAACAAAGGAACATCAGTCACATAGTAACCAGCTTTTGGCTTTCACTTTAACATATGGTACTCCCTTATTCCGTTTCTACTTACAAGGAAGCAAGTAATAAGACTATTTCTGCTAATTTTTTCTCGAAATAGCATGGAGTAAATAAAAGCATAGGCTTTTTAACAATCATTTGTTTCAGAGATGTAGAGAAAGTAATGTGAATGGAACACATCAGATTTTTGTTATTGTTCCTCTTTTTATTCTCCCATCAATGCATAATATCATAAATTTATCAGACATTTATCACAACTTAAGAAATACCTTTATTGCTAACTTTGCACATACGTTTTAGGTTTCTCTGAAGAAGAAGAAGAAGAAGAAGAAGAAAGAAAGAAGAAAAAACGCGTTTTACTTTCCCTGCTTAGTACATAAGTAGAGAAAATATTGTATTCCTCAAAAAAATTCGATAGGTACCGATTTTCCCTGAAAATACACGTTTTAGGGTTCGCTGAATAAAAAAAAAGTTTCTTTTAGAAAAAGGTCCGCGCGCGCGTGTGTGTCTGTGGACAGCATAGTCCAAAAACGAAAGACCGTTAAATACCAAACTTGGTATTTAAGTTTAATATCTTCCAAGGATGTGGCATGAAGATTTTCAAAATAATCTCCCCGCCACAAACTACCATTCCCATGGATTTTTTCTAAGTTTTTGTTTTATTATAATATCATATATTAAATATACTAACATTACAAACAAATGTATATTTTGAATAGTTTGAGAATAGCCTTTGAAGACCTCTTTATTCTGGATGAGTTTTGCACAACGGTTAAACCGTAAGAGATAGACAAAGACGTATTACACAAAAAATGTAGATCTTCTTAAAACACATAATTCATGTAGCATACTTTTTTGTTGTAGAGTTGGCCGTTTTCGATATGTTCCTTGTTACTGGTTTCAATTTTAGACTACCTAACTTTTCTCTAACGGGACCATGCAAAGCGAACCCAACCTCAATTGTTTCATACAGCAAATAGCTTTTAAAATGTTTATCTTAGTGTATTCGCTTATTTCTCTTATACCCACAAGGAAGCAAGCAATAAGGACAATTCCTGCTGATGTTTATCTAGATTACCATGAAGTAGATAAAAGAATAATCTTTTGTAAGAATAGTTTATATATGAAAGAGCTAGAAAAAGTGACTGGAACACATCAGATTGTTTTCCTTGAAATTAACCATTTAAAAGATCGCGACTGGCGGTTAAATTAGTCTAGTAAAAACTCTGATGTGTTCCAGTCACATGACTTTCTCTACATTTCTGTAACAGAGTATTGTTAATAAGCTTATTCTTCTATCTACCTTATGCTAATCGAGATAAACATTAGCAGACATGGTCCTATTACTTAGTTCCTTGTAAGTAGGAGGGAAATAAGGGAATAAACTAAACCGACGGTCAAGTGTTTTAAAATGTGGTTGCTATGGTATTGAAATCAGTTTCTTTGCGTGTTGACAACTTCTCGTATGAGAATAAGTTTTTTTAAAACTGAAATCAATAACAGGGAATATCTCAAAAACGGTCATTTCCACGAAAAAATTGTGTGTAACATAAATTGTGTTTTAACGAGCTCTACATTGTAAGTGTAAGCTTTATCTATCTCTTACGGTTTACCAGTTATGCAAAATTCTTTCAGAATAAAGATGTCTTCAGAGGCATCCTTGGAAGATACCGAACTTAAATATCAAGTTTGGTATTAAATGGGGTTTTCGTTTTTGAGCATTGCTGCACACAGACACACACACAGACAGACGGACATGTTTCTAAAAATGCTTTTTTAAGATTTGTGACTCAATCCATGTATTTCCGGTGAAATCTCGGTATCGAACACAATACCTTCTCTATACACTATGTACATAGTACGTGTAGAGAAAGTAAAAATGAGTCCAAAAAAGGTCCATGTGTGTGTGTGCGTGCGTGTAAGCAGCATAGCTCAAAAAGAAAAGACCGTTAAATACCAAACTTGGTATTTAGGTTTGGAATCTTCCAAGGATGCGACACTAAGCCTTTTCAAGAAAACCACCCTACCCAAACTATCCTTTACGAAAATGGCTAAACAATTTTTATTATGTTTAAGATATTTTTATGGCAAACGAAATGTATATCTGATTCTTTTTTTTTTTTTTTTTTTTTTTCAAAGTTAACCGTTTTCGAGATATTCAGAAGCATTGGTTTCAATTTTAAGCCACTTAAACTTTTCTGAAACAGGAGATAAATTTTTCTCGTTTGTTTACTCCTGGCAAGTAAAGAGATTGGAATTTCAATTGTTTGACATAGCGACCGGCTTTTAAAGCACGAGAATATCGGCTTAGCCCGTGCATTTTCTATTTCCTTCTACTTACAAAGAAGCTAGTAATAAGACTAATTCTGCTTATGTTTATCTTGATTAGCATGATATAGATAACAGATTAGTGTTTTGGATAAAAGGTTTGTTTACCTAACAGCTAGTGAATGGAACACATTAGATTATTTCCCTTCTACTTACAAGGAAGCAAGTAATAAGACAATTTCTGCTAGTGTTTATCTCAATAATTATCATGAAGTAGAGAGAAGAATAAGTTTTTAAACAATAATGTGTTACAGAGATGTAGAGAAAGTCATGTGATTGGAACACATCAGATTTTTTGGAATCAGGGATTCCTAAAATGGGTATTTCCAGTGAAATCTCAGAATCGAATTTTCGTGTGGAATGGAATACCTTCTGTGCCTATGTATCAAGTAAAAATCTGATGTGTTACACTCACATGACTTTCTCTAGCTGCTTTACAAACAAACTTCTTACAAAAGAGTATTCTTTTTTCTACACAATGCTATTCGAGACAAGCATTTGCAGAATGTTCTTATTACTTAGTTCCTTATAAGTAGAAGGCAACTAAAGGAATGTCTAATGTTTTAAAAGCTGTCGTTATGCGACTGTCATTATAAATCGCTTCTTCACTTGGCCAGGAGTAGAACAAAAAAAGACTTCCTATCTGAGAAAAGTGTAAGTGCTTTACAATTGAAAGCAATAACAAGGAATATCTCGGAAACGTTACCTCCACAACATTTTTGTGTGTTTTAACGAGGTCTACATTGTTTGTGTAGTAAATTTTGTCTATCTCTTACGGTTTACTAGTTATGCAAAATTCACCAAAATGCATCCAGAATAAATAGGTCTTCAGAAGCTATTCCCAGAAAATTCAAGATATACATTTTATTTGTAATGGAAATGGCTTTAATATGTGGTATTTTAACCATAATCGTTAGAGCCATTTTTAAGAAAAACAAAAGTTTCTTAAATTTTTCCATGTAAAGGGTAGTTAGGGGTGGGGGATTTTGTTGAAAATTTTTGTGTCGCATCTTTGGAAGGTACCAAACTTAAATATAAAGTTTGCTATTTAGCCGTATTTTCGTTTTTGAGCTATGATGTCCATAGACACACGGACCTTTTTCTGAAAATGTTTTTTTTGGGTTTAGGGGGCCCTAAAACATGCATTTCCGGTGAAATCTCAGTATTGAATTTTTGGTTACAATACATTACCTTTTGTATACACTATGAAAGTAAAAGTGGCGTCTTTATTCCTAAGATTCTTGACAGTTCTCGTATAGGTTAAGGCTGTGAAGAGGTACGAGACTGAAGGGGGATGAACGCATAGTGACACAACTGTCGCACTCTGTATAAGCCAGTCGTGGTCGTTGGCCCGTGGACAAGGCAGGCAGCCATTGGGCTGTGACAGACAAGAACCAGGTCGTGGAAGCGGCACACCTAAATCAGAACGTGTGACGAGACAGAGGGCGCTGCCTCATTCTCATGTCTTCCATTCACTCACTCTCTGTAAATAAAACATTATTCTTTTATCAAGATATTTAATGCTCTCCCTAGTAATCTCACAGAAAACGTTGCCAATTTAAGGCTTCTCTTAAGGAGTACCTTAGCAGTAAATCATTTTACTCTGTAGACGAATATTTAAATGACAAATCTGTCTGACAGTACCGTAATAATCATTCTATTTGTAAGTATTATAATGTATTGCATTTGTCCATATTAGTATGTGTGTGTTTTATATTCAAATTATACTGATGTATACTTTGACTTGCACGAATGTTTCAAATGAATTTTTTAGTATTTGGCAATGACACAAGGTCTGTAAAGTCTGATGCTTTGATATTTTACACTCTAGTACATAATTGTGCATTTTTGCATTGTAAATTCTATGACATATTTGTAAGTGTGAATTGTAATTTTTTCACATGTATGCACTTAGGACTGTAAGTAATACAATAATCATATTTTAGTTTTATATAATTACTAGTAGTAACTATTATGTCGATAATTATAAAATTATCATCTGACGTTACATCAGTGTTACATAATGAAATTATATTTATTTACACATTTTAATATTAATTTTTATACTCTTTCTTTATGTGTGGATTCAAAAAGGTACATAAGCTTTTATGGAGCAGATTAAGTATAGTGTAGTGGCGTACAGGCCTCAAAAGCAAATGGTGTGATTATATGTCTATTCTGTTGTTTTTGTAACCCGTGGTTTTAGCACTAGAGCTTTATACATTGTTTTTTTTTTTTTTCTTATCGTGGTATATAAACATATGTATACCCCTTGACAAAGCTCTATGTTCAGTGACTTCCTGGTCTAAACGAGCCTACAGAATGCTTTCTAATCTAATCCACATAAACTATCAAGATTAACATTAGCAGAATTGGTCTTATTACTCGCATCCTTATAAGCACTAGCCCAAAGTGATATTCAAATCCTTAAAAATCCGGTTGAAACAATTCAAATTTGCTTCTCTTTACGTGGCCACAAGTAAAACAAAAGGCGACCTCCCGTTTTAGAACAGTTTAATTAGTTTAATATCTGGAAAAAAATATGTATAGACAAATCTTATGTGTTCCATTCACATGACCTCTATCTGCTCTACAAATAATTGTTACAAGATAAGCTAATTGAGATAAACATTAGCAGAAATGGTCTTCTTATTTAGTTTCTTGTAAGTAGAAGGAAAATAAGGGAATACACTAATCTAAAATGTTTTTTAAATGGGAAGAGTTCTACTCTGCAGCGAATGAAATGCGTTATCGTGCTCTGCGTTGCCAGGTCGCTCTTTTCATATTTCCCTCTCACTCGCACACTGAACACGCAAATCTGCCTGGTGACATAATGTTTATTCTAGTGTATTATGAAAATTATTTGAACTAAAATCTGTGTTTTTACGGTTCTGCTACAAACATTACTCCCTATCTTCCTCGTGAATTGTTTTTGCAAAATTTTACTATTTTATCTTAGCGCAAGTAGTATTTATAAGAGACGGAACCACTTAGCGCGTTACTCCCCAGTTAAGTGGGAATGCAATATGTCAACCAACACAGATGCACTCCGGTTGGCTGCCGGCCTGGTGGCGCTCAACGACAAACCTCATCCCATTTGAAAGTCACAGTAAATCGATATTCTTTTGAAAGCTGTCGCTATGGATTGTCACTAAAATTCGTTTCTCTCTCTCTTCGTGGCCAGGAGTAAAACAAAAGAGGTATGAAACGAATGAGGGCTTCCCATTTGGCAAAAGCTAAAGTAAACTGTCAACACTTTAAAAAAAAAAAAAAAAAGCACATGACATAAATTGTGTGTTTTAACGAGATAGACATTTTGAGTGTAATAAGTTTGTGTCTATCTCTTACAGTTAACCAGTTATGTAAAATTCAGAAAAATTCATCCAGAATAAAGAGGTTTACAAAGGCTACTCCCAGAACATTCAAGATATCTTTTATTATATTTTATTTGTCAGGTAAATATCTTAAATATAAGCGGTTTTAAACAAAATCGTTAGAACCATTTTTGAGAAAGTCAAACTGTTTGGAAAATGTTTCAATGTAAAGGATAGTTGGGGTGGGGGGGATTTTCCTGAAAATTTTTGTGTGGCATCCTTGGAAAATACTTAACTTAAATACTTGGTATTTAACGGACTTTTCGTTTTTGAGCTATTCTGGCCACAGACACACAGACGGACATTTTTCTAAAACTGCTTTCACTTTCTCTACACGTACTATGTACCAAGTGTATAGAGAAGGTATTGCACTCCACCCAAAAATTCGATACCGAGATTTCAATAACACGTGAAATAAGAAATGTGCTACGAGGTGTTTGCTACGGAAATAATTGCTGCTGAAGTATCTTTCCCAATAGTTGGTGATGTAGTCTATTTCCGATTTTCTCCAATCACATACTGTGATGCGGAGCGAAGTTTCTCACAATATAAAGCTTGTTTACGTGCCAATCAGAGACGATTCACATTTGAGACGTCACGGATGTATGTTGTTGTGCATTGTAATCTATGTATCGTGAGAGATAATGAAACGGATTATGATGCGGATGACTTGTTGCACGACAGCAAATGAATTATATAAATATAAGTAGTTCCCGTAAATCAGTGATATTTATGTTTACCACCCACCTCAATCGACTAGTGAAAACATCACAGTCTACCACTGCCCTATTTCCCTTCGATTAGTACCACTACGTACACACTGCATTGTCAACATATCACAACTATATACCATGCTGCGACAACCTCGATTCTGTCCCGTTATCGATCCCCAAGATGCTGTCTGTATTAACGAGCACATCTAGGGCAACTTTGGACCATTGCTTGTGTAGAAACGTGAGAAAGCTATAAATAAGCTATATACATACTACAGACAAAATAACTACAGTTGCAGCAGCTACAGAATTTACTACTTCTGTGTCAGACATTTTCCTAAAACTGTCACTAAAGTGGGTACAGTGCGGAGCGTCTTTTGGCGTGTTTCTTCTTTTAATATTGGTGGAACCTTTTCACCATTTGTGTTCCACACCGGTCCTGGGTTTCCCAATATCCTATTGGTTTGTATTCAAGTTCGACAACAAGCAATGACCGATGAACAGGATGTGGCCAAGGTGAGTAGTGCAAGGGAAGAGTATTTAACCCGAGTGGAACGATTGTCAACACCACTTCCTGGCAGAATGAATGTTGTTTTAAGGAACGGAGACTCAGAATGATGTTGCTCGGAAGAGAAGTACAAATAGAGGAGAGCCACACAACCTGGACACCACCATGCAGAAGATGCTGCCAGTACGAACACACCGCTGAAAACTGCTTCTCAACACCACACTAACACTATTGTGGAGCGTCAAATTTAATATCGATTTGCAGACAAGATCTCACCAGACTCCGCCGATACTGCTTCACCTGAACATGGGTGCGGGCTCATAGTCTGTATGGCAGACCTGCTGCCCATACTAACCCCGACAAGAGATACGAATTCCACAACGAAGTAACGATAGGCATCTACAAGACAAGGAGCACACGACACGAGCAGTTGGCAGACTGAGGGCAGCCTGATGGTGTGATAGGCGTGACCCATTCCTGCTAGAATTTAACCACGTTCTGATCAGATGGGAGGTTTGCAGGATGTTAGGGTGTAAAGGGAGGTAGCAAGATTGCTCCCCAATGGATGCCAGTCATGGTGTAATGGCTCTTGTGCATCGCTGATGTAATTTATTTACAAAGTATTTATATTTATTTTGGGGATGCGCTTTTTAAGTCCAAGCAACGCTTAGAAGGACTGTAAAGGAGCTTAGACGTAGCTGAATACCTCTTTATTCTGGATGAATTCTTCTGTATTTTACATAACTAGTAAAGCGTAAGAGCTAGACAAAAACGTGGATCTCGTTGAAACACACAATTTATGTCATATACTTCTTTTTTTTTTTCCGGGGGGTTGACCATTTTTGAGATATTCCTTGTTATTGGTTTCATTTTTAAAATACATAAACTTTTCACATACGGGAAATTGTCAACTCCTGGAAATGCAGAGAAACGGATCTCAACCACATAGCAACCAGCTTTTAGAAGATTTGACTGTCGTTTTAGCCTAGTGTATTCCATTGTTTCTCTTCTACTTACAAGAAAGTATTTCTACTACTGTTTTTCTCGATTAGCATGACGTAGATGAATAAGCTTCTTAATAATAATTTGTTACAGAGCTGTAGAGAAAGTCATATGAATGGAACACATCATATTTTTCATTATTCGAAAAGGATTAGCATCTGCTTTTTCTGGTTTCCTCAACAACCGCTGATCATATAATCAAATTAAGATAAGACACAGGCCGCGCCGTGGACGAGTGGTTAGACTACTCGCCTCTCACCAATGCGGTCCAGATTCAATTCTAGGCGACCGCTTGTGGGATTTGTGGTGGACAAAGCGGAGCAGTAGTGGGTTTTCTCCGGGTTCTCCAGTTTCTCCCGCCATCGCATTCCACCGCTGCTCCATCTTCATTCCATGTATCATCAGTACGGATAGCATCTTGGGGACCGATAGCGGGAATATGGTATATAATTGTGATGCGTCGACAATGCAGTGTGTATTAGTGGTACTAATAGGAGGAAAATGAGGCAGTGATTGCGCAGTAGACTGTCATGTTTTCACTAGCAGTGGAAGGCGATTGAGGTTGGGTGGGTGTTAACGGGAACTTACAATTTTAATATTTACATACATTCAATTGCTGTTGAGCAATAAGTCATCAGCGTTTTCTCCCTTCCATTTTTTCTCAAGATGCATAGATTACAATGCACAACAGCATACATCGGTAACGTTTCAAAAGCAAATCGTTTCCGATTGGCAGTAAACACTTCGCTCCACACCACAATATGTGATTGGAGCAAAACGGAAATAAGACAGATTATCGACTATTGGGTAAGATACTCCATTATCAATTATTTCGTATAGCACGTAATATTGAAAATCCGACTTTTTTCCAAACACTGTCTTCACTTTCTTTTTCACACGGTCTAAAACAGATGTCATGGGTCGCTGATTAATTGCTTGCACACGATCATCGACGGATTTCAGGGCTCGAGGTTTCCAACTATGTGTTATTGTCGTAGATACTCGTATATCTGCAAAGTTCTTGTGTATGAATTGTAAATCTTCATGCAATCCATTTGAAGCAATAGATTTTACAATCTTGATTAAAGAACATGCACTATCATCAAAGGCATTAATTACCTGTAAAACAGTATTGTAATATACAGCATAGTATAACGCTGCGTGGAGCCACGTTCCCCAACGCCTTAATACAGGTTGTTTATATGCGGCGCGTGCAGTTGCCAAATCAGGTCCGTTTGTGTCCCGCTATCGGTCCCCAAGATGCTATCCCTAATGATCGTTATCATCGCCTGTAGTGCCATCGTAGTAAAAGCGGGTGTTAAACAGTATGAAAAAAATTCTCAATTATATTTCATTGCTTATACAATTTATTGGCCTCTGGTTCACCTCTGCCATCGCGAAAAAAGGGCAAGCGCATGTTACCAATCAAGCCTTGCTGTAGCTTACAAGAGTTTGAACTGGAATCGTGGTAGAGGAGTGGTGCCATTTACCTACCAACCTAAACAGCTGTTCCTCAAATCGGCACGTTTCCGTGTACATACGTCCATGCTAGATGGCATACAAGTGGCGCAAGATATTGTACCATTGTATGGTGCCATTTCTTGTACAAGAAACACCTCTGTCTGTACAGAGCTTTAGTAGTTACATTTCTCTAGACCAGGAAAGATCTCTCTAAAGTAGCAGAGAACATGGGTGCACATTTCATAAATACTATCGCTCGGCGCTTCACTAATTTATTTTACTCTGCATTAATTCAGAAAACGTATTTAAAAATTGGTTTTTCAGCGAATGTCCTCGTTGGCCCTTTTACGCCCTTTAGCCCTTTTTAGGTTCTATAGGATTTGTACATTCCAAAGCAAGTGGCATAAAAGTGATAAGTACGTTAACATTCTCTAATTAGGAAGCTGGGGGGGGGTGCGGATAGGTTAACATCTAAAACCGAGCTCCATTCATAACTAATGTAAGAAACTCTGTCGTACTTACCCTGAAATAAAACGTTTGGCAAAATACACCTGTGTTTCAACGGTTTATAATTCACTGTAATGACTAGTTGCCACTGAGAAAAAATATGTAGATGTAAAATAAATTCTGCTGCATACCAGTAGTGTAGGTTACTATTTACTTTCTCTAACATACACGAGGGTCGGCTGATAAGTCCCGGGCCTCACAAGATATGGCACAACTAGGCCAGTTAGACGGTAACATCGTATAGTTTAATTCTAGACTAGCTTGTATCCATAGTTTCAGGTCAATAGCTTGTTTAGTTTTCCAATGACAGCATTTTAAACAAGACAACTTTAGAGTTTTCACGAAAATGGAGGATTTGAAAAAAACAGCAGTGATTAAATACTTCCATTTGAAAGGCTTAACACCTAAATAAATCAAGGAGAAAATGGGCAGTACATTGAAAGACTCTGCCCCTTCATATTCAATGATTAAAAGGTGGATTGCAGAGTTTAAAATGGGATGTACAAGCACTAGTGATGAGCCTCGCTCTGGACGCCCTGAAGAAGTGACAACTCCAGTGATCATTGAAAAAATGAATTGTTTAGTACTGGAAGACCGCAGATTAAAGTTCTTTGAGATAGCAGAGGCTATAAACATATCAAAAGAACGTGCAGGTAATATTTTAAGTAATGTTTTGGGCTTTCACAAGGTCTGTGCAAGATGGGTGCCGTGTTTGTTGACACCTGATCAAAAGTTGCAAAGAAAAACCGTTTCTGTTAAAAATGTGGAGCTCTACCGTAAAAATCGCAGTGAATTTTTGAGTTGGCTTATTACCATGGATGAAACTTGGATACATCACTTCACTCCAGAAATTAAATCACAGTCAAAACAGTGTATTGCGCCAGGTGAACCAACTCAAAAAAGGCAAAGACAATTTTGTCAGCTAACAAGGTTATGGCGAGGTTTTCTGGGATACACAGGGAATTATTTTTATTGAGTACTTGGAAAAGGGTAAAAGTATCACTGGTGACTACTATGAAAGCTTACTGCTACGTTTGAGTGATGAGGTGAAAAGAAAAAGACCTCATTTTGCAACAACAAAAAAAAAATATATATATATATATTGTTTCATCACAACAATGCTTCGGCCCATCGTTCAGTCATTGCAATGGGAAAAATGTGCGAATTAAAGTTGGAATTCCCAGTGACTACCACCTGTTCCCAAATCTCAAAACATTTCTTGGAGGACGAAGATTCCATGGCAACGAGGAGGTCATTGATGCGGTAAACAGGTATTTGGAGGACCTTGGTAAATCGCACTACAGAGATGGTTTAATTAAATTAGAACACCGATATGACAAATGTACTAGCTTTTCTGGAGATTATGTTGAGAAATAAAGAAAAAAAATTAATGCTGTTTTCATTGAGAAACCCGGGACTTATCAGGCGACCCTAGTATGTACAATACACATAGCGTATAGAGAAGGCATTTTATTCCTCCCAAAAATTCAAGACCGAGATTCCACCGGTAACACAAGTCTTGAGACTTACTGAATAAAAAAAAAATGCATTTTAGGAACATTTTTGTGTGTATATGTGTGTGTGTGAGTGTGTGTGTGTGTCGGCAGCGCAGCTAAAAAACGAAAAATCGGACAAATACTAAACTTGGTATTTAAGTTCAGCGTCTTCCAAGCTTGGGACACGAAGATTTTAAAAAAAAATGCCTGATCCCCAACTATCCTTTATAAGGAATATTTTTCGAAAATGTTGATCCCAAAAATGCTATAACGATTTTGATTAAAATTCCATATGTTTAAGATATTCTAATGACGAATGAAATGTATATTTTGAATTTTCTGAGAATAGCTTCTGAAGATGTCTTCATTCTGGTTGACTTTTGTAAAACTGATAAACCGCAAGAGATATACAAAAATTTGATACACAAAAAATGTAGATGTCGTTAAACTAATTTATGTGAGATACTTATTTTTTATTTTATTTTTTTATTTTTGGTGACCGTTTCTGAGATATTCCTTGTTATTGGTTTCAGTTTTAAAATACTTATATTTTTCTCATACGGGTACTTGACGACTCCTGACCGTACAAGTAAAGCAATTTCAGTCACACAGGAACCAGCTTTTTATAGAATTTTTCCTATCGCTTTAACCTAATGTATTCCCTTATTTCCCTTCTACTTACAAGAAATCAAGTAATAAGAGATAAAACTTATATTATAAAGTAATGATCCCTGATAAAAAAGAAACTGGTGTCTTCCATTCAATGACTTCCTCTATATCTGTGCAATAAATTATTGTTAAAAAGCTTATTATTCTATTTAGTTGATGCTAATCGAGAAAAAATTAGCAGAAAATGTCTTATTACTTGCTTCCTTGTAAGTAGGTGGGAAATAAGAGAATATCATAGGCTAAAGCGATAGGAAAAAGTCTTTTAAAATCTGGTTGCTATGTGATTGTGGACAGGAGTTTACACATTCCCGTATGAGAAAAGTGTAAGTGGTTTAAAGCTGAAACCAATTATAGGGAATATCTCAAAAATGGCCAGCTCCACGAAAAACACACACATATATATATGTATATATATGTATATATATATATATATATATATATATATATATATATATATATAAATTGTGTGTTTTAAGGAGCTCTACATTTTTTGTGAAGTAAGTTTTTGTTTATCTCTTACGGTTTACCAGTTATGCGAAATTCATCAACAATAAAACATATCTTCACAGGCTATTACCAGAAAATTCAAAATATACATTTTATTTCTCATATAAATATCTTTAATATACGGTATTTTAACCAAAATCGTTACGGCCATTTTTGAGAAAATCAAAATGTTCAAAAATTGTACCATATAAAGGGTAGTTGTGGTGGGGGATTTTCTTGAAAATCTTCGTGTCGCATCCTTGGAAGATACTGAACTTAAATACCAAGTTTGGTATTTATAATGGAGTTTTCGTTTTTGAGCTAAGCTGTCCACAGACACACACACACATCCACACACACACACACACACACATACACACACACAAACAGAAACACAGATTGAAAACTTTCTAAAAAAAAATTTTTTTTTTTGATTAAGGGGGTCCTAAATATACATTTATGGTGAAATCTCGGTATCGAACTTTTGGGTACAATACAATACATTCTCCATAGACTATGTACATAGTACGTGTAGAAAAAGTAAAAATGAAATGTGGTAAATAAAACGTTTATAATATGTCCTGGTATAGGGAACTAGATATCAGGATGATGTATTATAAATTTTATTTATTTTTATACATACATACGTAGTAGATATGGTAGAAATTGTAGCTGAGAAAAAGGAATTTTAAATTTTTCATAGAAAATCATTTAAGCAGCATAACGCTTTAAAATATATTAACATCCGGCCTAAGAGAGTGAAGCATTGAAAGTGTGGAGCATTTGTTGCACCGAAATTAAGAAAGAGTCGTTATGTTTTACGAAAGCTGGTACGGTTAAGACGTTAAAGCAAGAAGTAGGGTGGGTCGCATGCAGTACAAGCGATCGATGCTGCAGCTAAACTCCCCTCCCCGAGTATTGCGCTCTATAGACTGTCCCGCTCGCTTCACTGCGTTAATTGCGTAGTCTCCACAAAACTTCTTGCCTGCATCCTAAATATTATCAACCTCTGTGTAACTCGTTTTACTTTCTCTGCACGTACTATGTACTAGCGTATAGAGAATGCACCCAAAATTCCATATCGAGATTTCACCGGAAACACATGTTTTGAGACCCACTAAATACAAAATAAAACATTTTTACTTTCTCTATACTCACTATGTACATAGTGAATAGAGAATGTATTGCACTCCACCAAAAAATTCGATACCGAGACTTCACCGGAAATATATGTTTTAGGGTCCCCTGTATCCAAAAAAAAGTATTTTCAGAAAAAGGTCCGGTGTGTGTGTCCGTGTGTCTGTGAACACGATAACTCAAAAACGAAAAGTCGGTAAAATACCAAACTTCGTATTTAAGTTTAGTATCTTCCAGGGATGCGACACGAAGATTTTGAGAAAAATCCCCCCACCCCAAACTACCCTTTACATGGAATTTTTTCGAAAATTTTGATTTTCTAAAAAATGGCTCTAACCATTTTGATTAAAATATCGTATTGTAAGTTATTTACCTGACAAATAAGATGTATATTTTGAATTTTCTGGGAATAGCCTCTGAAGAGTACTTTATTCTGGATGAATTTTTCATAACTATTAAACCGTTAGAGATTGACAAAAACTTAAACCACAGAAAATGTAGAGCACGTTAAACCACACAATTTATGTTATATACATTTTTTTTTCTTGGAGTTGATCGTTTTTGAGATATTCCTCTTTCTTGGTTTCAGCTTTGAAAAACTTATACTTTTCTCATACAGGAATTTGTCAACTCCTGTCCATACAAACAAAGGAACATCAGTCACATAGTAACCAGCTTTTGGCTTTCACTTTAACCTATGGTACTCCCTTATTTCGCTTCTACTTACAATAAAACAAGAAATAAGACTATTTCTGCTAATTTTTCTCGATTAGTATGAAATAAATAAAAGATAAGCTTATTAACAATAATAATAATTTACAGAGATATAGAGAAAGTCATGTGAATGGAACACATCAGATTTTTAGAAAAATATCCGTGTGTGTGTCTGTGTGTATGTGTGTGTGTGTGTGTGTGTGTGTATGTCTGTGGGCAGTATAGCTCAAAAACGAAAAGTCTGTTAAAAACCAAACTTGTATTTAGGTTTGGTATCTTGCAAGGATGCGACACGAAGATTTTCAGGAAAATCCCCCCATCCGCAACTACCCTTTATATGGAACTTTTGTCGAAAATTTTGATTTTCTTAAAAATGGCTATAACGATTTTGATTAAAATATCGCATATTATAGATATTTACCTGACAAATAAAATGTATATCTTGAATTTTCTGGGAATAGCCTCTGAAGACTACCTTATTCCGGATGAATTTTACGGAATTTTGCATAACTGCTACACCGTAAGAGAAGGACGAAAACCTACCACACAAAAAATGTAGAGCACATTAAAATACACGACTTATGTTATATACTTCTTTTTTTTCGTGGAGTTGATCGTTTTTGAGATATTCCTTGTTATAGGTTTCAGCCTTGAAAAACTTGTACTTTTCTGATACAGGAATTTGCCAACTCCTGTCCATACAAACAAAGGAACATCAGTCACATAGCAACCAGCTTTTGAGTATCACTTTAACCTATGGCACTCCCTTATTTCGCTTCTACTTACAAGGAAGCAAGTAATAAGAATATTTCTACTAATTTTTCTCAATTAGCTTGAAGTAAATAGAAGCATAAGCTTTTTAACAATAACTTGTTGCAGAGATGTAGAGAAAGTCATGTTAATGGAACACATAAGATTTTTTACTTTCTCTGCACGTATTATATACATAGTGTATAGAGAAGGTATTGTATTGCACCCAAAAATTCAATACCTGAATTTCACCGGAAGTACATGTTTTGGGTCCCCCTGAATACAAAAAAAAATGTGATGTATACCATTCACATGACTTTCTCTGCATCTCTGCAACAAATTATTCTTAAAAGCTTTTACTTCTATTTACTTCATGCTAATCAGTAAAAAAATAGCAGAAATAGCCATATTACTTGCTTCTTTGTAAGTAGAAGCGAAATAAGGGAGTACCATAGGTTAAAGTGATAATCAAAAGCTGGTTGCTATGTCATTGAAGTTCCTTTGTTTGTATGGACCACAGTTGACAAATTCCCGTATGAGAAAAGTATAAGTTTTTCATAGAAGAAACCAAAAATAAGGAATGTCTCAAAAATGACGAACTCCACGAAAAAAATGTGTATAACATAAATTGTGTGTTTTAATGTGCTCTACATTTTTTGTGTAGTAAGTTTTGACCATCTCTTACGGTTTAGCAGTTATTCGAAATTCAGTGAAATTCATCCAGAATAAACTACTCTTCAGAAGCTATTCCCAGAAAATTCAAGATATACATATTATTTCTTAGGTAAATATCTTTAATATACGAAATTTTAATCAAAATCTTTAGAGCCATTTTTGAGAAAATTGAAATTTTCGAAAAAAATTTCCATATAATGAGTAGTTTGGGGTGGGGGATTTTTCTCAAAATCTTGGTGTCTCATCCCTGGAAGATGCTAAACTTAAATACCAAGTTTGGTATTTTACCGACTTTTCGTTTTTGAGTTATCGTGTTCACAGACACACGGACACACGGACACACACACACACACACACACACGGACCTTATTGTGAAAATGCTTTTTTTAGATAAAGGGGACCCTAAAACATATATTTCCGGTGAAACCTCGGTATCGAATTTTTGTGTGGAGTGCAATACCTTCTCTATACACTATGTACATAGTGCGTATAGAGAAAGTAAAAATCCGATGTGTTCCATTCACATGACTTTCTCTACATCTCTGCAACAAGGTATTGTTACAGCTTATGCTTATTTTTCCTTCGTGCTAAACGAGAAAAAATTAGCAGAAATTATCTTATTACGTGCTTCCATGCAAGAAGAAGGGAAATAAGGGAGTAGCATAGGCTGAAGTATCAAAAGCTGGTTGGTATGTTACTGAAGTTTCTTTGTTTCTATGCACAGAAGTTGACATATTCCCGTATGAGAAAAGCTGAAACCAATATCAAGGAATATCTAAAAAACGATCCATTCCACGGAAAAAATGTATTGAATATAGATTGTGTGTTTTAAAGAGCTCTACATTTTCTGTTAAGTAAGTTTTTCTCTATCTCTTATAGTTTGCCAGTTATACAAAATTCCGTATAATGCATCCAGAATAAAGTAGTCTTCAGAGGCTATTCCCAGAAAGTTCAAGATATATATTTTATTTGTCAGGTAAATATCTATAATATACGATATTTTAATCAAAATCGTTAGAACCATTTTTAAGAAAATCATAATTTTTGGGTGGAATACAATACCTTCTCTATACACTATGTATGTGATTCGTGTAGAGAAAGTAAAAAGCATTTTTGGAAAAAGATCTGTGTGTGTGTGGACAGTATAGTTCAAAAACGAAAAGAGCGTTAAATACCAAACTTGATATTTAAGTTTGCTATCTTATAAGGATGCGACATAAAGATTCAAGAGAATCCCCCCCCCCACTCCCAACTACGCTTTACATGGGAAAACATTTGTAAATGTTTTTATCAAAAATGGCTGTAATGATTTTGATTAAAATGCCGTATATTAAAGCTATTCACAACACAAATAAAATGTATTTCTTGAATTTTCTGGGAATAGCTTCTAGGAAAAATGTAAATAGCGTGTTATTTATGGACGTTCTTTAACTACTGTGGTTCTCAAAGTCCCATTCTATATTGGGCGTGAAAGACCGCTTAATTTTGCTCAGAGGCCTCTCTATCAGTCTTGATGTTCTTTTACGTGCCGTAAATCTACGATACGGGACCAACGGCTTTACTTCCCTTCCGAAGGAACCCATGCAAATGAGTTTTACACTCGAAAAGATCCATCGTCCTTCGCCGGGTTTGATCCGCGACCTTGGGTATATGAAGTTAGCATGGTAACCATTACGAATAGCTTGTGAAGACCTGATTATTATGAATGAATTTTTCTGAATTTTGCATAACTGGTAAACCGTAAGAGACAGACAAAAATGTAGAGCACGTTAAAACACATAACTTATGTCATTTACGCCTTTTCTTGTAGAGTTGAGATATTTATTGTTATTGGTTTCAGTGGTAAACTAATTTAACTTTTCTCAAATGGAACTATGCGAAGCGAACCGAACCAAATTGTTTCATATAGCATCCAGCATTTAAAAGATTTTGCTATCGCTTCAGCATAATATATTCCCTTATTTCCCTTCTACTTACAAGGAAGCAAGTAATAAGACAATTTCTGACAATGGTTATCTCGATTATAATGACGTAGATGAAAGAATACTCTTTTGTAAGAATATGGAACAGCCCATGAACTCCTCTTCCTTCTAAATAACTTTTGGTAAGCATTAAAGCAGACAAAAATGTATAGATCTCGTTAAAGCACACAATTTAAGTCATATACAGTTTCATAGGACTAACCATTTCCGAGATATTCACACTTATATTAATTTTAAAATACTTAAAACCTTTCTCAAACGGAAAATCCTCGTCCGTTTCATCCTCTTTTGTTTTACTGGTGGCCATGGAAAGAGAAGCGTATTTCAATGACAATCACATTACGAAAACTTTTAACACAGTGGATTCTCGTTTTATCCTGGTGTATTCCCTTGTTTTCCTTCTACGTACAAGGAAGCAAATAATAAGGCCATTTCTGCTAATGTTTATCTTGATTAGCATGAAGTAGATAGAAGAATGATGTTTTATAAGAATAGTTGGTTTGCAGAACAGATAGAGAAATTCAAGTGCATATGTGTGTGTGTGTGTGTAATGTCGGAGGAGATTATACACTGCAGCCATTGGCTTAGTGTACGTAAGACACTAGGATGAGATGAGAGTAATTTCAACGGGGAACCGAAATCAGACGGCGGGGAGGAGGCACCGTGGCGGTTCCCTAATGTATTCCTATCAGTTCTTCATCTCGACGCAGGGAGCGCTAGCAGCCCGCACACCAACTCCCTGGGTCTACAGACTGCTTCCAACTCCATTATCACAATGCGGAAGGGCACCACCACTGAAGTCCTCGTGACACTTACAACCCTAAAAGAGACTGCTTGGATGAAATGAAGGGACTCGAAGTTCGGGGAATGAAGAAACCTCCCCAGAATTGCCTAGTGACCCAATGGGTCATAGAGTTCAGCCGCGGAAACCGATCCCATAACCTCCCGAATGTCAGTCTCAGAAGAAACGCTTGAGCCACCTGGCTCAGTGAAAGTCATGTGAATGGAACACATCAGATATTTATTTCGTGTTATGCCAGGTATCTGTATAACGGTTTATAAAATATTACTGTCGTTATTGTGCAAAGTAACAGAAAGTGCAATTCAATAAAAGTTATTTGGGTTATATCCATATTGAAAATGTAAGTACACATACAAATGCTTGGCTACGTCAGGTTCTTTCCCGCAGTCGAATGTCAGGGCATTCACTTACGCACGAGGTGGCAGTTAGTTGAAGGTGTCTGTGTTACACTTCCGCGCGTCTGTGTCACTTGTCTGATTGCGCCCTGTAGCCGCCTGTGTTTCCTGCACCTCCTGGTGGGTGAAAGTCGTAATAGATCTTTCGTAGCGCCGTGGCCGAGTGGTTAGACCACTCGCCTCTCACCTAGACGGCCGGGGTTCGATCCCAAGTGACCGCATGTGAGATTTGTGGTGATTAAAGCGGAGCAGACGCGGGTTTTCTCCGGGTTCTCCGGTTTCCACCGCCATCGCATTTCACCGGTGCTCCATCTTCATTCCATGTATCAATAGTACCATCGCCTGCGGTACCAAAAGTAGTAAACGCGGGCGTTAAACACTATAAAAAAAGTGTGTGAGGTACGAAGGCGGATCAAAGAGTAACGCATAATATTTTTATCTGCCTTGATATTGCAGCTGGAATGTTACAATTTCATACAGATATAGTTTGAAGTTTTCACTCCAGAGGGTATTTTAATTCATGTGCAGCTCTAGCGAGAGAAGCGTGAACTACGCAACAAAGATGGCGTGTGTGCTACTGTCGTCCACGAGTGAAGAGCAGAGAGGTGTTGTTCAATATTTATGGGTCAAAGGGCATAAACCGAGTGAAATTCACAGGGACATGCGTGGCGTGTATGGGGATGATTGTATGGACTATAGGAATGTTTACAGGTAGTGCACATTCTTCGAAGAGGGTCGTGTGGATCTTAGTGATTCGCCATGCTCCGGGAGGCCGATAACAGCTGCAACCCCGCAGAATGTCAGAGGCATTGAGGCGGCAATTTTGAACGCCCGGCGTGCACAACTGCAAACCTTATCGCAACAGTTCACATTTCCTATGGTGCAGTGTAAGATATAGTTCATGACACTTGAAATTCCTTTAAATAGGCGCTCGCTGGGTGCCTAAGAACCTTACAGACAACCACAAGCGAATGATGACAAACTTGGATCACTTATGCGGTACATCGCAGATGGGCATGACTTTCTGAAAGGAATTGTCACTGGTGATGAGTCATGGGCATACCACTACACGCCCAAAACAAAGCAGGCAAGTATGGAGTGGAAACATGCTGGTTCACCAGTAAAGACTCAATCTGCTAGTAAAGTGCTTGTGACAGTGTTCTGGGACATGCAAGGTGTTTTATTGGTGTACCTTGCTGAACACGGGACAACTGTGAATGCTGCTGCCTTCATTAAATCTTTGATGAAGTTGGTCATGCCCTTCGTGACAAATGCCACAACATTAATGCTGACGATATCAAACTTCTTCATGACCATGCTCGCCCCCATGTTGCTGCTGCTGTTTGTCAGAAAAGCACAAAATTTGGTTGGGAGGTGCTCCAGCATCCACCATACAATACGAACCTTGCACAGTCGGAATTTCATCTCTTTGATCCCATAAAGAAATTCGTGGCCGACCAACGCTTTGCGGCAGATGCGGAACTGCAATCAACAGTCCGCAGACGGCTATACTCCAGGGAAACGGACTTCTACGTTGGGGCATATTGAGCTGGTATCATGATGGGGAAAATGAGTTGGAAGTTGATGGCTATGTTGAAAAGTAGGTAAAAAGTAAAGGTTCATTTGAGATTTTTTTGATTTCTTTTTGTTTTTTAACTGCAAAAACATTATCGTGCGTTACTTTTCGATCCGCCCTCGTATAAGCTACACAGTAGTCACCTGACAACTCAGGTACTGACGGGCTGCGCCGTGGCCAAGTTGTTAGACCATTCGCCTCTCGCCTAGACGGCCCGGGTTCGATCCCAAGCGACCGGATATGAGGTTTGTGGTGCAGAAAGCGGGGAAGGGGCGGGTTTTCTCAGGGCTCTCCGTTTTCCCCAGCCATCGCATTCCACCGGTGCTCCATCTTCATTCCATATATCCACAATTAGGAAAGCGAGATTTAAACACTACGATAAAAATATCTTATGTATTCCATTCACAAGACTTTCTCTACATCTCTGCAACAAATTATTGTTAAAAAGCTTATGCTTCAATTTACTTCATGCTAATCGAGAAAAAATTAGCAGAAATAGTCTTATTACTTGCTTCCTTGTAAGTAGACCGAAATAAGGGAGTACCATAGGTTAAAGTGACAGTCAAAAGCTGGTTCCTGTGTGACTGAAGTTCCTTTGTTTGTATGGACAGAGTTGACAAATTCCTGTATGAGAAAAGTATAAGTATTTTAAAGCTGAAACCAAAAACAAGGAAAATCTCAAAAACGATCAACTCCAGGAAAAAAAAAGGATATAACATAAATTGTGTGTTTTATCGTGATCTACATTTTTTGTATTGTAAGTTCTTTTCCATCTCTTGCGGTTTACCAGTTGTGCAAAGTTCAATAAAAATCATTGAGAACAGAGAGGTCTTTAGAGAATATTCCTAGAAAGTTCAAGATATACATTTTATTTGTCGGGTAAATATCTATAATATACGATATTTTAAACAAAATCGTTAGAACCATTTTTAAGAAAATCAACATTTTGGGTGGAATGTTATACCTTCTTTATACACTATGTACATAATTCGTGTAGAGAAAATAAAAAGCTTTTTTGGAAAAATATCCGTGTGTGTGTGTGTCTGTGGACAAATTTTAATCAAAAGCTTTAGAGCCATTTAAATATCAAACTTGATGTTTAGATTTAGTATCTTCCAAGAATGAGATACGAAGCAGTCATCTGACTGGAGCGATATTGTCGAAACATCTTGTCTTTTCGTTTTTGAGCTAAGCTGTCCACAAACAACACACACACACACATGTACAAGGACCTTTTTCTAAAAATACTTTTTTCGGACTCAGAGGATCCCAAAACATATTTCCGGTGAAATCTCGACATCGTCTTTTTGGGTGGAATACAATATCTTTTCTATCCACAATGTACATTGTTCATGCGGGCTAGAGAAAGTAAAAAATCTTATGTGTTCCATTCACATGACTTTCTCTACATATCTGCAATAAATTATTGTTAAAAAGCTTATGTTCCCATTTACTTCACGCTAATCGAGAAAAAATCAGCAGTAATCGTCTTATTACTTGCTTTCTTGTAAGTAGAAGGGAAATAATGGAGTACACTAGACTACAGTAACAGTTAAACCTTTTAAAAGCTGGTTGCTATGGGATTGAAGTACCGTTGTTTGTGTGGCCAGGAGTTGACAAATTCCTGTATGAGAAAAGTATAAGTATTTTAAAGCTGAAACTAACAACAACGAATATCCCAAAAACGGTCAGGTCCACGAAAAAATGTATATAACATAAATTGTGTGTTTTAACGAGTTCTACATTTTTTCTTATGTAAGTTTTTGTCTATCTCTTATGGTTTACCAGTTGTACAAAATTCCGCAAAATTCATCCAGAATAAACATGTTTTCAGAGGCTATTCCCAGAAACTTGAAGATATACATGTTATTTGCCAAATAAACATTTTAATTATAAGAGGTTTTAATTAAAATCGTTAGAGCCATTTTTGAGGAAATCAAAATTTTCGAAATTTTTTCTATGTAAAGTGTAGTTGGGGTGGGCGTATTTTCTCGAAAATCTTCGTATCGCATCCTTGGAAGAAACGAAACTTAAATACCAAGTTTGATATTTAATGGTCTTTTCGCTTTTGAGCTATGCTGTACACAGACACACATGGACATTTTTCTAAAAATGTTTTGTTCTGTTTATTCAGGGGGACCCAAAACATATAGGTAATCTCGGTATCGAATATCTGGGTGCAATGCAATACTTTCTCTATACACTAAGTACATTTTACGTGTAGAGAAAGTAAAAAGAAACCGCGGTTGAATCACGACAGCCACGCGCCCAGTTCAAATTTAAACTCGCGCACCCAAAAAAGCACGTTTTGCATAGCAAGTATCAATGGAAGTGAAGAGGATTTCATTTCTGAGTTGGGCGTTACCCTACTTTTGTTTGGGAACACCCGGTTTCATAAACCAATATTTCTGACCATGTTCTTTTTCCTTTGTTTTCCTCAGACTCTCTTATTTTTACGGCCTGTCTGCCAGTAAAAGAATAAGAATTTTGCCCGCAGTATCTGTATGTTGCCTCCAACCACATTCCACCTCCGTTATCTTAAAAAGAAGACAAACACAAACGGGATAAAAGATTTAGGTTATGAGTAGCGGGCGGATTTCTATGACTATCATATTTTAATATTTTACAGTGATATAAACACGTATCAATGAAGTGTAATGAAAATGCGTTTCCTTTATTGGAAATACGAGAGCCATCCAGAAAGTTTCAGACGAATTGGAATAACTGAACAATAAGGAAAGTTATCAACACAAAACTTTATTTACAAAGTTACAGCACCTTACTCTATTTCTCAACGTAATGGTCATGCTATTAAGGTATTTATTGTCACGTGGTGCAGATGTTATACTCTTCCACCGCTAAACATCTGAGCCAAGATGTCACTGCCACTTTGAGGTCTTCATCGGTTGGGAAATCTTTTCCATCCAAAAAGTCACGTACCGTGTCCAAAGTGAAACACTGTTTCTTACTTTCTCTAACATACCATGTACATAGTGTATAGAGAAGGTATTGCATTCCACCCAAAAATCCGATAACGAGATTTCACCGGAAATAGACGCTTTAGGATCCCCTGTATAAAAAAAAGCAGTTTTAGAAAAAGGTCCATATATGTGTGTATATTTGTTTGTGTGTGTACGTGTGTCTGTGAACACGATAACTCAAAAACGAAGTCGGTAAAATACCAAACTTTATATACAAGTTTGGTATCTTCCAAGGATGCGACACGAAGATTTTGAGAAAAATCCCTCCAACCAAAGTATCTTTTACATGAAAAAATTTTCGAAAATTTTGATTTTCTTAAAATGGCTCTAACGCTTTTCATTTCAACTTCTGGCTATGCAAAGTAACGGACTTCATCCACATTGCAACCAGCTTTTAGAAGATTTGACTATCGTTTTAGCCCAGTGTATCCCATTATTTCCTTTGCACCTAAAAGAACGCATATCTGAAAATGTTTATCTGGATTAGCATGAATTAGTTAGAAGAATAAGATTTTAACAATAATTTGTTACAGAGATGTAGAGAAAGTAATGTGAATGGAACCCATCAGAATTTTCTTAATTCTTTTATCAACATTTACTTTCAACTCCTCCATAACAATTGATGAAATTCCACTCCGGTCTTTATCGTACACACTGTTATGTTCTTCCTTGATTACTCGTAAATTATACGCCATTTCGTTCACTGCATTATCACTATACACTTGCCTTATTTGCCAATAACATTCGATTGGCCGAACATTTTGTGCATTCAAAAAACGAATAAGTTCTTTGGCGGTTAAAAAGTATAACCTCGCCATTAAAAAACTGGTGCCACGTGAAATAAAAGTCTTGGCAGAATGGAGATGATTTTGAAAATAAAGTTTTGTGTTGACATCTTTCGTTATCATTTAGTTATGCGAAATCGTCTGTTGCTTTCTGGATGACCCTCGTATAAATGCAAGATTTGATATTTCTTATGGCATATATACGAGGTACGTCCAGAAAGTAAGTTCCGTTTGGTAATAAAATTAAATTGTGTGCAGATACAGAATAATTATTTATTGCACAAAATTCTACAACTCTTAAACTACTTTTCCACATAACTGCCGAAATTTTGCAGGCATTTGTCATAGCGTGGCACAATTTTTTGTATACCTTCTTCATAGAATTCAAAATCTTCTCGGGCTTCTAGCCAGGTAAAAACTTGGCCAGTTAAAGATAATTTAGCTCTCAGAGTACCTGGTGTCTACCACATTCCTTGCGAATGCAGCGCAGCGTACATTGGCCAAACAGGACGCACTATTGCCACACGCGTTTCTGAACACCAAAGATCAATAAGGCTTATGCAACCCGAAAAATCTGGACTGGCTGAACACTGTATAGAACAGAGCCACAGAGCTAACTTTACTAACACCAAGATAGTGGCAAAGTGTTCGAACTACTGGGAAAGGAGAGTAAAAGAAGCTTTAGCCATCTCATCTGAAACAAATAATAAAAAGGTGTCAAGCCAAGTTTTTACCTGGCTAGAAGCCCGAGAAGATTTTGAATTAACACGTCGCCAGGAAAGCTTCAGTTCTTATTTTTCTTCATAGAAGTTTGCCACCTGTACCCAACGTGAGC
This sequence comes from Hymenopus coronatus, assembly GCA_030762935.1. NCBI lineage: Eukaryota > Metazoa > Arthropoda > Insecta > Mantodea > Hymenopodidae > Hymenopus > Hymenopus coronatus. Next base: position 5,938,643 of record CM060883.1, read on the forward strand.
AAAGTTTACGAAATTTCAGTTTTTCGGTAACAATTTCATGAATTAGTGATCGTGAGCTTTGGGGAAATTCCATAGTGAGAGCACTAATTGTAAACTTGCGGTTTTCCTGGATCTTGTCATCAATCGCGTGAACCAGTTCTTCTGTAACCAAAGATGGAAGCCCACTTAGTTCTTCATCGTGCACTTCATTACGTCCTTCATTGAACTGTCGGACCCATCTTGTGACCATTGAATCACTCATCGCATTTTGTCCGTAAACTTTGCAAATTTGCCGATAAATTTCAATTGGTTTCACTTTCCTAGCATTCAGAAAACGAATCACAGATTTGATTTCACAAGCGGCGGGATTTTCAATCAACACCGACATTGTAAACAAGCACAACAAAGGTATGTGGCTGACAGCGATCTCAAAATGGCGCACGTTTCTTCTCCTTGATACAGAGCGTCTACCGCGCATGTGCGGAACTGCGATCGCAGCGCTGAAGCGGAGATAAATTGAAACGGAACTTACTTTCTGGACGTACCTCGTATATATAACAAATCTAAAATTAATGCCTTACTTAGGAATTGTTTCATAAAAAGTTCCATGTTCTACACTCCCATAGCTTTCTCTGCCAATTTTACAAAAACTATTCTTACATAAGTTTATTCCTTAATCTCTTCATGTTAATCGAGATAAATATTAGCAGAAATTGTCTTATTAGTTGCTATCTTGTAAGTAGAAGGGAAATAAGGAAATGCACTAGGCTAAAGCGATAGTCAAATCTGTTAAAACCTGGTCGCTCGCTATGTAAAGTTCCTTGTGTGTAAAAGGAGTAAAACAAAAGAGATATAAAACGCATGCAGTGCTGTTTGAGGAAAGTTAAAGTATTTCATAATTTAACTCAATGAGAGGGAATAAATCAGAATAGTAAACTGTATAAAAGGAGTAAAAATGCAATTAACATAAATCGTGTATTCAACGAGATATACATTTTTTGTGTAGTAAGTTTTTATCTATCCCTTAAGGTTTACGGGTTATATAAACATCATTCAGAATTAAGAGAACTCAGGGGATTTTCCCAAGACATTCAGGATACTATTTTATTTGTCATTTAATAAACATCATTTTAACTAAAATCGTTAGAATCATTTTTTTTAAAAAAATCCAACATTTCCAAAAATATTCCATGTAGAGGGTAGTTTGGGGTGGGTGATTTGTCACATTTTTGGAAGAAATACCAAGTTTAGTATTTAACCGACTTTTCGTTTTTACATTCTCTGGCATGTTTGTACAATACATAGTAGATGGAGAAGCTATTGTATTCGACCCAAACATTCTATATCGAGATTTCATCAGAAATATATGTTTTGAGACCGCCTGAATCCAAAAATAGAATTTTTAGAAACACGTCCACGTGTATCTGTGTGTGGAGGGGGGGGGGCAATAGCTCAAACACGATTGTTTGTTAAATACCAAACTTGATATATCTTCCGAGGATGCGATACGAAAAATTACACGAAAATGTTGGGGTTTCTCAAAAATGGCTCAACGGTTTTGATTAAAATCTCGTATATTTAAAATATATACACGACAAATAAAAGTATATCTTGAATTTTGTGGGAATAGTCTCTGAAGACCTGTTTTTTGTAAATGAATTTGTTTTCCACAACTAACTCCATGGCACGACAGCTCACGGGGAACCTACCGCCCGGCCGCTGCGTCCCCCATCTCGGTCCACTACAGACGTCATGGATGGGGTGCAGTATTGGAGGGTGAGACATGGTCAGCGCCTCGAGTCCCCCCGGCCGGTTAATGCGGTCCTCATGACCTGGAGCCGCTACTCCTCCATCAAGTAGCTCCTCAATTGGCCCCCCAGGGACCTTACGAGGCTGAGTGCACCCCGGGCCAGGTCTCCCAGCGGGTGAAAAATTCCCACGCCGGTACTGGTGATCGAACCCAGGTCTCCCGCTTGGTAAGCAGCAACGCTACCACCGCGCTAAGGAGACGACCGTTTTGCACAACTAGTAAACCCAAAGAAGTAGACGAAAACTTACTGCATAACAAATGTATATCTCGTTAAAAAACACTATTTATCACATACATTTCCAGGATATTCCTTGTTATTGGTTTCAGTTTTAAAATGCCTACACTTTACTCATACGTGAAATTGTCAACCCTTGGCCACGCAATCGCATAGCAGCCACATGTTAAAACATTTGTATGTCGGTTTAGACAAATGTATTCCCTTATTTTCCTTCTATTTACAAGAGACCAAGTAACAAGACAATTTCTTACTCTTTATCTCGACTAACATGAGGTAGACAGAAGAATAAGCTTTTTAACTAAAGTTTGTTTCAGACATGTAGAGAAAGTCATGTGAATGAACCATTACAATTTAATTTGCATTATGATTCAACAAACAGCTGAAGGACTGAATACTGAAAGCCTTGTACAAAACAACTTTGCCTCGTACAGGGGACTGTGCCCCCCCCCCCCGGGTATTGTATGTTTGCGTCACTTTGCACAAAAGGAACATCTGCCGGTGCCTCTCGCAGCTGATAAAGTCAAGCATGACGCAATTACCGTTTTACAAGATTATATATAAAGCAGCACCCAACATGTATTTGATAAAAATGTGATGTGTTCCATTCACATGGCTTTCTCTAACTACTCTACAAACTTCTTACAAAAGATGATTTCTATTTCTAACAGAGATAAGCATTAGCAGAGTCTTATAAATATTTCCTTGTAAGTAGGAGCAAAATAAGGGAATACGCTAGGCTAAACCGACAGTCAAATGTTTTCAAATGTGGTTGCTATGGGATTGAAATCCGTTTCTTTGTGTGGCCAGGAGTTGACAAGTTCCCGCACAAGAAAAGTTTAAGGTGTTTTAAAACTGAAAACAATCACAATGAATATCTTGGAAACGGCCAACTCCACGAAAAATATTTATATGATAAGTTGCGTGTTTTAACGATATCTAAAATTTTTGTGTAGTAGGTTTTTGTCCATCTCTTACGGTTTACCAGTTATGCAAAATTCCGCAAAATTCATCCAGAATAAACATGTCTTCAGAGGCTATTCCCAGAAAATTCAAGATATACATTTTATTTGTCATGTTAATATCTGTAATGTACGATATTTTAATCAAAATCGTTACAGCCATTTTTGAGAAAACAAGAATTTTCGAACATTTTTCCATATAAAGTATAGTTTGGGTTGGGGGAATTTTCCTGAAAATCTTCGTGTCGCGTCCACGAAAGATACTGGACTTAAATATCAAGTTAGTATTTAATGAACTTTTTGTTTTTGAGCTATGCTTCCCCCCCCCACGCACACACATACACATACACACAGACAATCTGATAAACACACACACATGGACATTCTTCTAAAAATACTTTTTCTATTGGATTCAGGAGGTCCCAAAACATGTATTTCCGGTGAAATCTTGGTATTGAATTTGGGTGCAATACAATACCTTCTCTATACACTATATACATAGTACGTGTAGAGAAAGTTAAACTGTATGCTAATGACGTAATTTGTGTGTTTTAACGAGATCTACAGTTTTTGTGTAGTAAGTTTTTGTCCCTCTCTCTTACGGTTCACCAGGTATGATAAATTCATCCAGAATGAAGAGAACTTGAGGGGCTACTCCCAGAAAATTCAAGATACACTTTTTATTTTTGATAAATATATCTTAAAGATATTGTATTTTAATAAGGTCGTTAGGATCATTTTTGAAAAATGCAAACATTTCAAAAGCAGTTCCATGTAAAGCGTAGTTGGGCTTGGGGGCATTTTCTTGAAAATCTTCATCAAGTATCCTTGGAAATTATTGAAACTATTTTTATTCAGGGGACCTCAAAACATATTTCCGGTAAAATTCCGATATCGAATTTTTGGGTGAAATAAAATACCTTCTCTACCTATTATGCGCACAGTACATGTAAAGAAAGCAAAAATGTCACTGATAGCCACGATATTATCTTAGATTCTTTCATCACTCTTCTGCTGTGTTATGGTTTCCAGAACATCAAGTGAAAGTAACGCTTTACTAGCTGTAAACTTAGTATGCTGCATTTCACTAAGTTGACAAGGGTTCGAACCCAGAGCCCGCATGTGAGGTTTGTGGTGGACGGATTTTTTACGGGTCTGCTGATTTCTTCCGCCATTAATTCCACCGCCTGCTCCAAACAAGGCAGGTGGCTTAGGCGTTTCGTCTGAGACTGGCATTCAGGAGGTCATGATTCGATTCCCGCGGTCGATATCTGAAATGCGTTTTTTCGTGGATTTCCGCGTCACTAGGGGAATGTTGGGGAATGTCTTGTGCTGTCCCCGGAATGTCATGTCCCCTCATTTTATCTCCATTTCATTCCAATCGGTCTCTTTCAGGATAATAGGTGTGGGTGCCCTTCCGTGGTGTTGAATGAGCTTTGACAATACAGCTCTCGGTGGCTGGGTGGCGTTGGAATCGTCTATGGCACTTTGGGTGTTCAGTCAGATCTAGAGTGCAGGTTTCTAGGACTCGTCGGTTCGAGATGAACTGTTTGCATTATGTTAGGAGTTCACACGGTGGCTCTCTCCCCGTGGTCAGGCTTCGGCCGCACGTCGAAAACGTTCTTACGTCATTCTGTGTGGCCACATTTACATTTTGGGCGTTGGCAACACTGACTACTGCAGGTACCATCTGGTGTTTCCGCTGGAAAGTTTGACATTGTTGACATTTTCCTACTGCAGATATTTTTTTTTCAATGGAGCGTTATTTGTGTAGTTTACAGTAACTTTAAAATTGTGTCTCAGCGAAAAGATGGAGCAACTCGTGAAAATGATTTATGATGGTTTTCGACCTGGATTATCAAGACAAGAGTGCATCGATCTACTTTTGGCGATGAAGCTTCATCCTTTGGCACTGTGAAACGCTGGCATAACGAGTTTAAACGTGGCCGCCGTTCGATCGCTGACGAAATTGGTTGATGTCACCTAAACTTACTTGTGCCAGAAAACAATGATGCTGTGCAGAAACTGATAGCGCCAGATCGTTATGCCACATACTGTGAGATAGACGCAACCCTAGGCATTACTTCCACCATCATATGTAAAAATATTACATGATCATTTAGCCGTGAAAAAGGTTTGCTCTCGTTGGGTCCCACATGATTTGACACAATCTCAAAAGAATGTTCGTCTCTATTGGTGCACACAAATACTCAAGAAGTACAATGGTGTGGCTTCAAAAGACGTATATAAGATTGTAGCAGGAGACGAATCATGGAGCTGTGTAAGAGTATATGAGCGGGAACGTAAAAAGCAGTCGACTGTCGGCGTTTCCAGATGGACCAACACACTCCAAGTACTTCGAAACAAGTAGTCGTCTGTTTTACTTTCTCTACACGTACTATGTACATAGTGTACAGAGAAGGTATTGTATTGCACCAAAAAATTCGATATCGAGATATCACTGGAAATACATATTTTGAGACCCCATGATTGAATTTTTTTATATAAATATGTGCGTGTGTGTCTTTGGAAAGCATAGTTCAAAAAATGAAAAATCCGTTAAATACCAAACTTGGTATATTTAAGTTCAGTATCTTCCAAGGATGCAACACGATGCTTTTCAATAACATCCCTCCATCCCCTAACTACTCTTTACATCGAACATTTTTCGAAAATTTCGATTTTCTGACAAGTGGTTCGAAAGATTTTGATTAAAACACCTTAGGTTTAAGAAATTTTATGACAAATGAAATGTTTATCTTGAATTTTCTGGAAATGGCTTCTGAAGTCATTCTGGATGACTTGTATAACTGACAAACCGTAAGAGATAGACAAAACTTTACTATACAAAAATATAGATCTCATTAAAACACAAGGTATGCCATATACATTTTTTGTAGAGTTAACCGTTTTCGAGATATTTCGAATTATTAGTTTCAATTTAAGTCACTTAACTTTTCTCAAACGGGAAGACACGTTTCTTCTTGTTTCTTATCCTAGCAAGCAAAGAGAAGGGAATTTCAACTGTTTCACATAGCGACCGACTTTTTCTCTTTCAGAAACTTGAGACCGTTAGTTAACTTCCCTGTCAAAATTAATATTAGTTATTAATTATTTATCAATGTAAGGCTAAAAGAGTATAAATGTATGCATTTAACTGAGAAAATTCAGCTGGAGAAGAAAGCTGACACAAAGAGAGTCAAAGGGGATGAGAAGCGCTTTTGTTAGAAAGGTCTCTTTTGTCCAGTCACGTACCATCGAGTTACAACGGGGGTGAACAGTAAAATTCGAAAGACGGTAATTCTTCATTGTACAAGATATGTCACGTGAGGTTTGCAGTGCACCTTGGGATAAGGAAATTGACTCTTGGGAAATATTTCTGTCCAATCAGAAAGAGGCCGCCATGCCGGTATTTTTTGTGTATAAAGAGCCCAAGAAGGGACATCGTGAGCTGTCTGTCCGTGAAAATCATCTGTCCGTTGCGAGCTGATCTATCTGTCGTTCGTCGGGCTGAACTTAACTTCCTCATACAAAGTTAGACACTGTAACGTGTAACGAATTTAAAGCCAGTGACGCGTACTAATGTATACAGGATGTTTCAAAAATACGGGGCATAATTTCAGGTATGTATTTCCTACATGAAGACAATCAAAATAGTTCATTATAACATGTGTCCGGAAATGCTTCATTTCCGAGTTATGGCCTTTACAACATTGAAAGTCCCACCTGTACACAATCAAAATGCTTCATTTCCAAGTTATGGCCTTCACAACATTGGAATTCACTGGAACGTTTTTCTTTCCGCAGATCTTTGCCGTCAAAGGAGACATTAGGAGGGCGCTCTGATAGTTCATTCTGAGGAAGGTTACATTCAGTGTTCTTTAGGCGTTAAGACTGTGCGACATGTATTCAAATCAAGAGCTGGCAGAGATACACTTCATGTACGGTAAGGCGGACGGCAATGCTGCGCTGGCTCGTCGTTTGTACCAGGAGAGGTATCCACAGCGACAATGTCCAGATCGGAAGACATTTGTACGTCTCCATTCCCGTCTGTGCGAGTATGGAACATTCACCTCTCCTGGTTTGGGAAGGGGACGACCAAGATCTACAACTCCAGAAGTGCAGGAGGAGGTTCTGGAGGCTGTGGACAGGACTCCTTCTATCAGCACACGACGGTTAGCGTTGCAAGTCAATGTTCCTCATACGACTGTCTGGAGACTGTTGAACGAGTATCAAATCTATCCTTATCATTTGCAACGTGTACAGGCCCTGTCACCAGCAGATTACCCTGCACGAGTTAGGTTCTGTCAGTGGTTCTTGCAGCAGTGTTGTGTAAATCCGAACTTTTCTGCCGTCGTATTATTTACAGATGAAGCACAGTTCACAAGAGATGGCATAACAAATTTCCACAATCAGCATGTATGGTCGCATGAAAACCCACGTGCAACTGTTGTATCTCATCACCAGGTGAGGTTCTCCCTCAACATGTGGGCCGGTATCATTGGTGATCGATTAGTTGGACCCCATGTACTTGTAAACAGACTTACGGGGCAGGCGTACACAAACTTCCTGGAAAACACCATACCTGACGTTTTCGAAGACACTCCACTGATCAATCATCAACACATTCACTTCTTGCATGATGGTGCTCCTGCACACTTCAGCCTTACGGCTCGCCGGTACTTGGATCGAAGGTTTCCTGATCGATGGATAGGTAGAGTTGGCCCAATTGCTTGGCCTCCACGCTCACCTGATCTGAACCCTGTCGATTTCTACTTGTGGGCCATTTAAAATCGTTGGTTTATTCGTCTCCGGTGCCGGATTTGGAATCCCTTCGGAATCGAATTGTGGCAAGTTGTGAGGACATACGCAATACTCCTGGAGTTTGGGATCGTGTTCGCAGGTCAATGAGACATCGATGTGGGGTCTGTATTCAAGCAGGAGGTGGACATTTTGAACATCTTCTGTAATGACAACAACCTGCGGAAAGAAACACGTTCCAGTGAATTTCAATGTTGTGAAGGCCATAACTCGGAAATGAAGCATTTCCGGACACATATTATAATGAACTAATTTGGTTGTCTGCATGTGGGAAATACATACCTGAAATTATGCCCCGTATTTTTTAAACATCCTGTATAGTATAACGCAGAATTAAGAAAGAAGAAGGGACAGTAATTACGTGTGATCAGCAAAGTGTTAGAACTCGTAACAGGTGTACAAGTTAGCATTATTGTAAGGCAAATGTGCTTATCTCGCTTCTCCTAGTAAGCAATAAACTCCAGGAAAGTATATAAGTTTTAATCATTATAAGATCCCTCCCGGAACTAGCTGCACCACCCCGATGAGTCCATCGTGCATGCTGAGCAACACCGAGGTAAATTCACCTTACCAGGTAAGTGGGTCTACTCATAGGTAGTGGAGCGAGTCTTGCCCACGTCTTCAATCTGCGCTCACCGCATAAGGCGTCTCAAACGTGGTGCAAAAGATACACTGCACATAGCTCCCAACGTCAACACGATCTCTTGTCAACTGCCGGTCATACAAATAAATGGATATCAATCACATGGTAACCAGCTTTTAAAAGGTTTGACTATCACTTTAGCTTAGTGTATCTCCTTATTTCATTACTACTTACAAGGAAGTAAGTAATAAGACCATTTTTTTCCTTCTAATGTTTATCTGCATTACCATGTAGTAGACAGAAGAATAAGCTTTTTAACCATAATTTGTTAGCGTTATATGGAAAGGCATGTGAATAAAACACAGCAGATTTTTTCTCTTAGAGCATTATTTCTTATTTTTTACAATCGTTAACATTTCGCTGACCTAAAAATATTATTTTTGTTGACATGAGTTTTAATTCTAAGTTTTTGTTAAATTCAATGTTTCCGTTCCATATGTGACAGTAATTGAGGCAGTATACCATACCGACCAAAAAGAAATAGTTAACTAATAATAACTTAGCAATAATTAATAAAAAAAACAACAGCCAAATTAATATAAATCAATAATTTTTGGAAAACAAACAATGTAAATATACCACTAGAAAGCCAGTACAATACTATATATCTGGTTTAATTTTGAGCTATATTGATGAATAAATAACACGTAATTTAAGATCTGTTTCTCGGTAAAGTTGTATAGATAGGCAAAATTTAATTTTCTTGGAGAGTGCAAATGTCACACATCTGGCCGACCGACAGAGCGGCGCCTTCTCATTCCCCCACGCTTAACGTCCGTTGGAGAAGGCTTCCTAACACTACCTTTGAGCAATGGGAAAATAATACTTAAATGTAAAGAAAGATGTCCTCCATTCGTAGTCAAGCATCAGAGATTAGCAGCTAATACAAATAGAGTTCTCGTCCAATTTCGGGCACTAGTTGGTAATAACACGCGCAGACTCCATGTCGCTCTTAGTCAATTTTGCCCCGTTAAGAATGTGATACTCTATAATAGTAAAATAAGGCGCGAATAAGTGTAACTACAAATAGGTCAAACGTTAATGTAAAGTAAAGTTAAAGGGAAATAGTTGTTCAATTTATCATCGCAGCGAACCAGTCAATTTTGTATTATTTAATTTTCACCTGTCAACATCCACAAATTCCCATATACATATAGCCGGAGGACGAGACACCAACGCCGAGATTCGACCCTGAGATCGACTAATCTTGAATCTCGACTGTGTCGAGAAACAAAAAGAGGTGTTCACCTCCACCTTCTGCGTGTCACCTCATAATTTTCATTATTGTATTATAAAAGTTTGTAATTTATTTTCTTATTTAAAAGTCTGTTCGAGAGGATAGTGTTCAGCAGTGATACTTTATTGATTCTTTTCTTAATCTCATTCTCCAATTTGCTTTGTCTGTTTTACTCCCAAACACTTACTCAATTGTTCACATTCTCTAATACAACCTTTCTGTTCTTCTAAAATTAAATCTTTTCTTTCTGTTCCAATTCCCGTATACAACGGGTTTTTTCTAAATTTATTTTCATACCCAATAATAATCGCAAGCAATAGCACGAGTGTTTTCATCTTGTCGATAATTCAGGACCGGTGCGAAGCGACGTCCTAGGAGATGAAAACAAGAGTTGTGTTTGATAAGACAATTCCTCCAAATAGACTATTAATCATTTATAATATATAGGAAGGGAGACTTTATCATTGTAATACTTACATTAGTTCTCAAATAGTCGATGAGACCATGTTTATTTACGCAATGTTTTTTTATTTCTTCACTGCTTCCTGAAATATGACATGGTCGACCGTGTCTACACCCAATGTACCAATTTCGATACTAACAATAGAAATAGGGAACAATTATTTTATTTCAGATTTTAATACACGAAATGGAAACAAACGTTATTTTATTTGAGGTTATTGCACTCATCTCATACATAAGAAATACAAATAATGATTATTTTCACTCCTTTTTTTAACTACCTAGTTACATTACGAACTGGATAAAACTTTAAATAAACATTTTAACTGGATTAATTGAAAGTACAATTGTGGAACTGACAGTTATCAAAAGTGAATGTTGGCTGCCTGGAATGTCACCAAGACAGGAGATTAAACAAACGAACGTCAAGTGCGACAAGATTTCAAAGAAATGAACATCAGCTGCGACAAGATGTTTCGACAATATCGCTCCAACCGCGATTGGTTGAAATTGCCTAATCTCGGTCATTCCATTGGCGCTTTAATACTGGAGCTGAATTGTCATAATTAAACAGTAAAATAACCTTCTGAGTGGTTTTTATCTTTGACAACGTAAACTTTTCTGGAAAAGGTTCATACATAAATCTCACAAAGCTAAGAAAAAATTAAAGTTATTGGTGTGTGTGTGTACTGGTCCACGAATCAAAACCTTTAAAAGCCCATTTTAAGCACACAGGAAACCTAAAATGAGGGTTTACGCCAGCTAAAACTCCGGCCCCTACTGAAAAGAAAGCGATCTGCATGTGAGCCAATGGGAGTTCTGTACAATATGATGTTTCTCGTGCGCCTTGTGCATCATTCAAACTTCTCACCTTCTCTTGCGTTCCTGAGTAAAGAAACAAAATATGTGAAACCTACCGATGGTACAGCATTCACGAGCCTCTGCCTGGTAGTGACGGCAAAAACAAAAAGCAATTTATTTAATACAAGAGTCACCTGAAAATCAAACAATTACACTCACATGACTTTCTCTACACCTCTGTAACAAATTATTGTTAATAAGCTTAGTCTTCTATTTCTTGCTAAAACATTAGCAGAATGTTCTTATTACTTATTTCCTTATAAGTAGAAGGGAACTAAAGGAATGCGCTATGCTGAAGTGATAGTGAAATGTTTTAAAAGCTGTCGTTAAGCAATTATCATTGCAAATCGCTCCTTTGCTAGGCCAGGAGGGGAAAAAAAAAAACGGACACTCCTGTCTGAGAAAAGTATAAGTACTTTACAATTGAAACTAATAACAAGGAATACCTCAAAAACGGTAAACTCCACGAAAAAATGTATACAACATAAATTGTTTTTAACGAGCTCTACATTTTTTGTATAGTAAGTTTTTGTCCATTTCTTACGGTTTACTAGTTATCAAAATTCAGCAAAATTCATCCAGAATAAAGAGGTCTTGAGAAGCTATTCCCAGAAAATTCAAGATATACATTTTATTTGTCATGTAAATATCTTAAATATAAGAGATTTTAATCAAAATCGTTAGTCATTTTTGAGAAAAACATTTTCAAAAAATTATCAGAGTAAAGGGCAGTTTACAATGGGGGGTCTTCGTGTCGCATCCTTGGAAGATTCTTAACTTAAATACCTACCAAGTTTCTTTTTGTTTCTGAGCTATGCTGTTCACGCGCACATACACATGGACCTTTTTGTGTTTGGGTTCAGGGAACCGCAAAACATAATTAGGGTGAAATATCTATATAGAATTTTTGAGTGGAATATAATACCTTCTCTGGGTAGACGAGTGTGTGTCCGTATATATGAACAGCATAACTGAAAAACGAAAATCTTTGCAGTTCACAGAGAGAGAGAGAGAGAGGGAGCGAGAGAGAAAGAACATGAACGTTTTTATAAATAAGCTCTTTGTATTCAAGGGTCTTTAAAATATGTATTTCTGGTGAAATCTTGGTATGGAATAGAATACCTTCTTTAAAACATCGAGCTTATTTTCTTTTTCGCCCAGGCGTCCAAGGTAAATACCGGTTTGGATATACTATAGTATAGGATACGTCCGGAAGAGATCTGGCACCGAATCTGAGGTTATTGTGCCTACTACCCACGCGAGGACGCAAGACCGCGCCGTAGTCGAATGGTTAGACCACTCGTCTCTTACCTAGGCGGCCCGGGTTCGATCCAAGGCGAACGTATGTAGTATTTATGGTGGACAAAGTCGCGCAGGGGCGGGTCTTCTCCAGGTTCCAATAGAAGGAAAATAAGGGAAAACAGTAGACTAAAGTGATAGTCAAATTCTTTAAAAGCTGGTTACAATGGCGTTGAAATCCGTTTCTGTGCAAGGCCAGGAATTTACAACTTTCGGTGTGAGAAAAGTTTAGGTATTTTAAATCTGAAACAAACAACGTGGAATATCTCAGAAATGGTCAATTCCACGAAAAAAAAAAGAAAAAAAAAAGTATATGACATAAATTGTGTTTTAACGTGATCTACATTTTTTTCCAGTAAGTTTTTGTCTATCGCTTACAATTTACCAGTTACGCAATTTACAGCAAAATGTATTCAGAATAAAGAGATCTTTAGAGGCTATTCCCAGAAAATTCAAGATATACATTTGAGTTCTCATGTAAGCATCTTTAATATAGGATATTTTAATCAAAATCGTTACAGCCATTTTTGAGTAAATCAAAATTTTGGACAATTTTTCCATGAAAAGGGTAGTTGAGGGTGGGGGTATTTTCTTGAAAATCTTCGTATCGCATCATAGGAAGATATTGAACTTAAATACCAAGTTTGGTATCTAAAGGACTTTTCGTTTTTGAACTACGCTGTCCACGGACACACATGGACTTTCAAAGTTCTCTCGGGCTTCCAGCCAGGTGTAGGTTTAGAGAGGCACCAACGTTTCGGGAACATACATTGTTCCCATCTTCAGGGTTACTGAATGAACTGAACTGATGAGATCTTATTAATACAGAAATGTTCGTGGGTTCCGTACGGAGAAATTCAAAGATTTTCGCTGCTAGGAAAGCTACAGTTCTTATTACACATAGACTTTATAAAAAGGTTTTTTTTTTTTTTTCAGACTCGGGGGACTTCAAAATATATATTTCCGATTAAATCTTGGTATGACATTTTTGGATACAATACAATACCTTCTCTATACACTATGTACATAGTACGTGTAGAGAAAGTAAACATGTTGCTCATTATGTGAGATAATGGGTGAAAGTTAGCATTGGCAAGAAGGGAGGGCATTCGACTCCCTAAGTGAGAAAGAGGAAGATATCTGCGGATGAGGGCTCGTATTGATCTGGAGCATTGAGACGAAACAGAGGAACGCAGCCGTGTAATTAAAATTATTAATGATAACATTTTAATGGGATGCGCACAAGGCTTTGTGCATATTTTCTGCAGCACAAAAAGTTGACGATCAATAGCGCTTCATTCCTCATAATTCGGAGAATGCATTCTATGAAGAGGACGCTGTTTCGTGCCCAAGTATGTGCTTTTGGATTCCTATACAGAAAACCTCGCGTCGGTTCAAGTCCGTGAGTTTGAGTCCCGTATCGTTATATGCCTTTTTGCAGCCCTGTGAAGTCTTCAGGGAGTTATCTCTTTTTACTTTCTCTAGCCCCGTATGTACAATGTACATAGGGATAGAGAAGTAATTTGCTCCACCCAAAAATTCCATGTCGAGATTTCACCGGAAATACATGTTTTAGGACCCCCTGAGTTCAAAAAAAGCATTTTCAGAAACAGGTCCCCGCGCGCGCGAGTGGGTCTGTGTATGTATGTGTGTATCTGTGAACACGATAACTCAAAAACGAAAATTCGATAAAATACCAAACTTGGTATATAAGTTTAGTATTTTCCAAAGATTTTGAGGAAAATCCCCCCACCCCAAACTACCCTTTAAATGGAAAAATTTTCGAAAATTTTGATTTTCTCAAAAATAGCTCTAACGATTTTGATTAAAATACCGTATATCAAAGATATTTACATCACAAATATAATGTCTTTCTTAAATTTTCTGGGAATAGTTTTCTGAAGTCCTGTTTATTCTGGATGAATTTTGCATAACTAGTAAACCATAAGAGATGGACAAAAAATTACTATACAAAAACTGTAGATCTCGTTAAAACACAGAATTTATGTAGTATACATTTTACTTTCTCTACACGTACTATGTACATAGTGTATAGAGGAAGTATTGTATTCCACCCAAAAATTCGATACCGAGATTTCACCGGAAATACATGTTTTAGGACTCCCTGAATACAAAAAAAGCATTTTTACAAAAAGTTCCGCGTGTGTGTGTCCGTCTGTCTGTGTGTCTGTGGACAGCATAGCTCAAAAACGAAAAGACCGTTGAATACCAAACTTGGTATTTAAGTTTCGTATCTTCCAAGGATGCGACACGAAGATCTTCAAATAAATCCCCCCACACCCAACTACCCTTTACATGGAACTTTTTTCGAAAATTTTGATTTTCTTAAAAATGGCTCTAACGATTTTAATTAAAATATCATATATTAAAGATATTTACCTGACAAATAAACTGTATATCTTGAATTTTCTAGGAATAGCCTCTGAAGATTACTTTATTCTGGATGAATTTTACGGAATTTTGCATAGCTGCTAAGCCGTAAGAGATGGACAAAAACTTACCACACAAAAAATGTAGAGCACGTTAAAACACACACTTTATGTTATATATTTTTTCATGGTGTTGTTCGTTTTTTAGATATTCCTTGTTTTTGGTTTCAGCTTTGAAAACTTACCTTTCTCATTCAGGGATTTGTCAACTCTTGTCCATAGAAACAAAAGAACTTCAGTCACATAGCAACCATCTTTTGACTATCACTTTAACCTATGGTACTCCTTTATTTCGCTTCTACTTACAAGGATGCAAGTAATAAGACTATTTCTGCTAATTTTTTCTCAATTAGCATGAAGTAAATAGAAGCATAAGCTTTTTAACAATAATTTGTTACAGAGATGTAGAGAAAGTTATGTGAATGGAACACATCAGATTTTTTTTTTCGTGGAGATGATCGTTTTGAGATATTTCTTGTTATTGGTTTCAGTTTTAAAATACTTACACTTTTCTCATTCGGGGAACTTGTCAACTCCTAGCCACGCAAAGAAACGGATTTCAATCCCATAGCAACCACATTTTAAAACATTTGACTGTCGTTTAGCCTAATGTATTCCTTAATTCCCTTTTACTTGTAAGGAGCTAAGTAATAAGTAATATTTTAGCATGAAATAGATAGAAGAATAAGCTTATTAACAATAACTTGTTACAGAGATATAGAAAAAGTCATATGAATGGTACACATCAGATTTTTCTGTATACAGGGAACCCTAAAACGTCTATCACCAGTGAAATCTCGGTATCGAATTTTTTGTGCAATACAATACCTTCTCTATACACTAAGTACATAGTACGTGTAGAAAAAGTAAAAATTTAAAAAGTTTGGGTGAAAACTACGGATTTTTTGTGAAAACATATGAATACCGCTAAAAGCCAGACGAGACACGAATAGTGCACCTTTTATTAATATACACACCATGTGATTACGTCACAATTCTTGACCTTGAGAAACACCAAATATGTATGCGTTGGTTCTTCTTCCGCGAATTCTTTTAGAGCGTCATTCACAACGGAAAACTTCAAAGAGTCTATTGGTATAAAGATATGCCTTCAGCGAATGCCTCGCGCGACAGTTGATCATCGAGGTCTTATTAGAGGGAATGTAATTAAAATGCTCTACAACTTGTATCAGTGCTATTAATAAAATGTTAGACAGGGTTGTCCAAATCGGACAAATATCGCCAATTTTTGCATTTCTTCATGTTTTTACCGGGAATCCAAAAACGACCGAACCGTCTGCGCAGTGTCTTGTCTGTCCGCGCCCTCAGGGTTCGTTGCCGTCTGCCGCTATCAAAGAAATGCGCGGATGAAACCATACAAAATTTTGAAACTACTTTTAAAGGCGTTACTTACCAATGTTAAAGGAGATGACCACATACATTTTTTGGCAACTCTTTAGGAAACTATCCATCACTCGCCTTAGTTTATGTTGAGAAATGTTGGCAATTTCCTGACGGATATTTTGTTTTAATTCTTCCAACAGCAGCTGTGTGTTATCTTGTTTCCGGGTGTGCAGTAGAAAACACCGCGCAGCAGTTCGGATGTTCTTGGCTCTCATTTTTTTCGAGTCAATAGTTGACGTGTTATTTATGGACGCTCTTTAACTACAGTGGTTCTCAGAGTCCCATTCTAAATTGGGTGAGAAAGACCGCTTAATTTTGCTCAGAAGCCTCTCTATCAGGCTTGAGGTTCTTTTACGTACCGTGGGGACCAACGGCTTTACTTCCCTTCCGAAAAAATCCATCGTCCTCCGCCGGGTTTGAACCCGCGACCTTGGGTATATGAAGTTAGCATGGTAACCATTACACCACGGAGGGCGACTTGACGCACATAGGTGAATACAACCCCCATTTTTTACTTTCTGTACCGTACTATGTGTACAATGTATAGAGAAGGTATTGCACTCCACCCAAAAATATGATACCGAGATTTCACACAAATATACGTTTTAGGGTCCCTATTTGGGATTTCAACTTGCTATCTTCAAAGAATGCGACACGAAGATTTGGACACAAATCCTCCCACCCCAAACTACCCATTACATGGAATTTTTTGCGAAAAATTTTACTGTCTTAAAAATGGTTCTAATCATTTTGATTAAAATATTGTATATTAAAGATATTTATTAACCTGACAAATAAAATGTATTTCTTGAATTTTCTGGGAATAGCCTCTGAAGACTACTTTATTCTGGTTCAATTTTACGGAATTTTGCATAACTGCTAAGCCGTAAGAGATGGACAAAAACTTACCACACAAAAATGTAGAGCACGTTAAAGCACACAATTTATGTTATATTATGTTTTATTTTCGTGGAGTTGGTCGTTTTTAAGATATCCCTTGTTTTTGGTTTCAGCTTTAAAAAACTTATACTTTTCTCATACGGGAATTTTTCAACTCCTGTCCATAGAAACAAAGAAACTTCAATGACATAGCAACCAGCTTTTGACTATCACTTTAACCTATGGTACTCTCCTATTTCGCTTCTACTTACAAGGAAACAAATAATAAGACTATTTCTGCTAATTTTTTCTCGATTAAGTAAATAGAGGCATAAGCTTTTTAACAATAATTTGTTGCAGAGATGTAGAGGAAGTCATGTGAATGGAACACATCAGATTTATAGAAAAAGGTCCGTGTGTGTCCATGTGTTCATGTGTCTGTGAACACGATAACTCAAAAACATAAAATACCAAAATTAGTATTTAACTTTATAATCTTCTAGGGATGCAACACGAAAATTTAAAGAGAAACCCCCCAACCCTAACTACCTTTACATGGAAAAAAATTAAAATTTTGATTTCTCAAAAATGGCTCTAACGATTTTGATTAAAATACCTTATATTAAAGATATTTAAATGGCAATGGCCTCTAAAGACCTCTTTATTCTGAATGAATTTTGCGTAACTAGTAAACCGTAAGCGATAGACAAAAACGTACTACACAAAAAATCTATTTCACATTAAAACACATACGGTTAACTCCCTGCGATTTCTACCTCTGGGCTAACTTGGGGGGAGTCTTGCCAATGTTAAAGTTGGTCAAACTTTGTCAACAATTATCTCAGAAACTTTTCTTTTTTCTTTTTGGTACATTTTAACGCCCACTTTTACTACTTGTGGCACCGCAGACGATGACACTGGTGATATATGAAATGAAGATGGAGCACCGGTGGAATGCGATGGCGGGGGAACCCGGAGAAAACCCGCCTCTGCGCCGCTTTGTCCACCACAAATCTCACAGGCGGTCGCTTGGGATCGAACCCAGGCCATATAGGTGAGAGGCGAGTGGTCTAACTACTCGGCCACGGCGCTGCCCAGCAACTATTTAAAATAGTGAGCTACATGTTTCAAAGTTTATTCAGCAAAATATTTACTGTTCATTGATGAAAAATCTGATGTGTTCCATTCACATACTTTCTCTACATGGCTGTAATAATTTATTGTTAAAAAGCTTTATCTTCTTTTTACTTTATGATAACCGAGATAAGCATCAGCAGAAATTGTCTTAATTACTTGCTTCCTTGTAAGAAGAAGGAAAATAAGGGAATACACTAAGCTAAAACGATAGTTAAATCCTTTAAAAGCTGATTGCCATATGGTTGAAATCCGTTTCTATGCAGCGCCAGGAGTTTACAACTTTCTGAAAACTATAACAAGGAATACATCAGAAATAGTCAATTCCTGAAAAGAAATTATATGACATAAATTGTGTGTTTTAATATGATCTACACTTTTTGCGCAGTAAGTTTTTGTCAATCTCTTACGGTTTACCAGTTACGCAAAACTCAGCAACATTCATTCAGAATAGAGGTCTTTAGAGGACATTCCCAGAAAATTCAACATATACATTTTATTTGCCTTATAAATATCTTAAATATACGGTATTTTAAACAAAATCGTTTGAATCATTTTTGAGAAAATAAAAATTTTTGAATTGTTTTCCATGTAAAGGATAGTTTGGGGTGGGTGTTGCATAATACCAAGTTTGGTATTTTACCAAATTTTCGTTTTTGTGTTATCATGTTCACTGACACACACACGGACACCACACACACACACCTTTTTCTGAAAATGCTTCTTTTTGGATAGAGGGGACCCTAAAACATGTATTTCTGGTGAAATCTTCATTCCGAATTTTTGGGTGGAATGTAATGCCTTCTCTATACATTATGTACATAGTACGTGTAGAGAAAGTAAAAATAGAATACTTCTGTTGATTAGAAGGAAAGGTATGATTTTTTAAATAAAACTCTTAAAACCTTATTGATAATATTGATGAGTTTTAACATTTTAAAAAAGTAACTAATCCATATACATTAAACCATTTTGGTTAAAATAAAGTTTATCTAGGTATAAATGTGAAATGTGTGGTAAAAACTTCATTCGTTACTGCCAATTAGCTTCTGAGATAATGGATCATATTTATAGAAATTGATTTCAAACATTAAAAAAAAAAAAATGTAGCATAATTTTGCAAACACAACTTCGCAGTGCTTCAAAATTCTCATGAAGAAAAATGAGCGGGATATCAATGTTGCCAATAGCTAAAGTAAAACTTTCCAATCAAAATAAAAAAAGGAACTCTTCGCTAACACTAATATTTAAAAGTTATTAATCTTTTAACGCGTAAGTGTACCAAAATGTTCTAAAAAATCTGATGTGTACCATTCACATGACTTTCTCCATATCCCTGCAACAAAAAATTCTTAAAAAGCTTATACTTCTATTTACTTTATGCTAATCAGAAAAAAATAGCAGAAATAGTCTTATTACTCGCATCCTTGTAAGTAGAAGCAAAATAAGGGACAACCGTAGGTTAAAGTGATAGTCAAAAGCTGGTTGCTATGTCAATGAAGTTCATTTGTTTATATGGATAGGAGTTGACAAGTTCCAGTATGAGAAAAGTATACGTTTTTCATAGCAGAAACCAAAAATAAGGAATGTCACAAAAACGACGAACTCCACGAAAAAAATGTATATAACATAAATTGTGTGTTTTAATGTGCTCTACATTTTTTGTGTAGTAAGTTTTTGTCCATCTCTTACGGTTTAGCAGTTATTCAAAATTTAGTAAAATTCATCCAGAATAAACTATTCTTCAGAGGCTATTCCCAGAAAATTCAATATATACATTTCATTTGTCAGGTAAATATGTTTAATATACGAAATTTTAATCAAAATCGTTAGAGCCATTTTTGAGAAAATCAAAATTTTCGACAAAAGTTCCATGTAAAGGGTAGTTGGGGGTGGGGGGATTTTTCTCAAAATCTTCGTGTCGCATCCCTGGAAGATACTAAACTTAAATACCAAGTTTGGTATTTTACCGACTTTTCGTTTTTGAGTTATCGTGTTCACAGACACACGGACACACGAACACACACACACACACACACACACGGACCTTTTTGTGAAAATGCTTTTTTTGGATATTGGGGACCCTAATACATATATTTCCGGTGAAATCTCGGTATCGAATTTTTGGTGGAGTGCAATACTTTCTCTATACACTATGTACATAGTGCGTATGAAGAAGGTAAAAACTACTACACAGGTTTATTTTCAACTAAACTATTTACAATTAGCGTATCTCTCTGAAAGTTATACTAAAATGAGCGGGAGATTCGAAATTTTCATATGCAATTAAAACATTAAAATGGAAACAAAGTATGAAAATCCCATTTCGACTCCCCTTAAAACATAAAGTGGAATAATTAAAACAAAATATCGACCAGGAAATTGCCAGCATTTCTCAACATGGCCCTCGGCGAGTGATGGATACTTTCCTAAAGATGTATGTGGCCATCTCCTTTAATAGCATTGATAAGTAAAGCCTTTAAAAGCAGTTGCATGTTTTCATCCGCGCCTTTCTTTGATAGCGGCAGACGGAAACGAGCGGACAGGCACAACACCGCGCAGTCGGTTCGGACGTTTTTGGATCACCCGGTGTTTGTTTTGATACTATCAACTATCAGCTTTGCTTCGTTTCGAATATGATACTTGATAGTTAGATTTGATACAATTATTAGCCATAAATCCGCGAAATTAAGTATTAAGATTTGTAGTCGGCTTACCCACCCCGTATTTGGGACTGACACTCCCCTAGCGAATGCCGAGGGATAGGAAGCCTGACGGGGAGACAACGGCACGAAACTACAGAATGGAGAACCTGGCATGAGCCTGAGGAAATGATATGAAGTGCAAGCGAAATGTATGATAGAAAAGCTAATGATGGGTTAATTGGTGGAATGAGTGGTGGGGAAAGCCGGAGGACCCAGAGAAAACCCGCCCAAACGTCGCTTCCTACACACAAATCCCACATGCAGGTGCTTGGGATCGAACCCGGACCGCTTTAGTGGGCCACGACGCCACCAGTATGTAAGATATCGTATTGAAATGTATACATAATAATAGTGATATTTTCACCAAGTGTTAAAATGTTAGCATGCGTGGTTATTTAAATAATAATTGTTTATTGACTGAAAGTCATTGTTACGTTTACATGACTTTCTCTACATGTCTGTTAATAAGCTTATTCTTCTATCTACTTCAAGCTAATCGAGATAAACACCAGCAGAAGTTGTCCTATTACATGCTTGCTAAAAGTACAAAGGGAGTAAGGGAATACACTAGGCTAAAGCGGGCGTTAAGCACTATATACGTTCGTTTTTTACTTTCTCTACACGTACTATGTACATAGTGATGCACCCAAAAATTCAATACCGAGATTTCACCGGAAATACATGTTTTAAGACCCCCTAATTTAAAAAAAAAGCATTTCAAGAAAATCCCCCAAATAAAATGTATATCTTGAATTTTCTGGGAATAGCCTCTGAAGACTACTTTATTCTGGATTAATTTTGCAGAATTTTGCATAACTGCTAAACTGTAAGAGATAGACAAAAACTTACCACACAGAAAATGTAAAGCACTTCAAAACACACAATTTATATCATATATATATATATATATATATATATATATATATATATATATATATATATATAATTTTTTCGTGGTGATCGTTTTTGAGATAGTCCTTGTTTTTGGTTCCAGCTTTAAAAAACTTATACTTTTCTCATACAGGAATATGTCAACTCCTGTCCATACAAACAAAGGAACATCAGTCACATAACCAGCTTTTGACTATCACTTTAACCTATGCTACTCCCTTGTTTCGCTTCTACTTACAAGGAAGCAAGTAATAAGACTATTTCTGCTAATTTTTCTCGATTAGCATGAAGTAAACAGAAGCATAAGCTTTGTAACAATAATTTGTTGCAGAGATGTAGAGAAAGTCATGTGAATGAAACACATTAGATCTTTTTATTCAAGAGAAAACATATTTTCGGAGAAAATTCGGTATCGAATTTTAGGATGGAATACACTGCCTTCTCTATCATGTACATTGTACATAGGTGCCTGAGAAAGTATACAAGTGTATCCTGTGGGATTAGCATACGATGTACTGAAAACTATTAAATTCGCCTTAAGCATGAGGCTCACGTTTCTTTGATGTAGTCTAATCTAATCACATCAAGCAGTTATCGTTCGTTCTAAGAAATCTGGAGACTGTAATGATAATAGACACGTGGGGTGCTCAATATGTCCTTAGAAAAAGATAAAAACACAAATTATTTTTGGTAGATTTTTTTTTTTTCAACATTATCTCCTTTTAGTTCGATACACTTTTCCCTGCGTTTCTCCAAATGTTTAAGTCTTCCAAAAAATAAGATTTAATAAGGTTCTCAAAAAAAGGTATCTGTTTGGGAGATGACTTCTTAGACGTGAATCGTTTTCCACCGAGCCGCTTTTTCAAGTTTGGAAATAAAATAAAAGTCACTGGTAGCCAAATCTGTTGAATACGGTGGATGTTGTAGTAATTCGAACCGTAATGCTGCAATTTTCGCCATCGAAACTGCGCAGGTCTGCAACCTTGCATTATCTCGAGCAAAGAGAATCTTTTTCTTTGCCTTTCTTCTTGATTTCTCCGTTCAACCGGTGCAATAGCGATGCATCATACTCTCAACTTATCCCTCTTCATTTCTGCAAGTATGATGATTCCGCGTGCATTCCAAAAAAACCAAGGCCATCACCTTGTCTTCAGATTTTACCACCTTTGCCTTCTACGGAGCCGGTTCGCCTTTGATTACCCACTGTTTCGACTGTATTTTGCCTCTGGAGTGTAGTAGTGTATCCATGTTTCATCCACAGTTATGTGTCGACGCAGAAACTCGTCAGGAATGTTTATTCTCCATTGAGAGCAAACGCAGAGGCACCCATCTTGCCGAGGCCTTTGTCAAACCTAATTTTTGGTACAAGATTGAGAACACAGTACTTTGTGATATGCCTGTGGTCTTTACTATTTCGCGAACTTTGATTCCACAATCACTCAAAACTATATCCTGGATTTTGTCAGTTTTTCGGAGGACGTCACTTCTACTGAACGTCCGGAACGATGTTCATCATGTTTAAATTCTTTTATCGGATTGTAAATTGTTACAAACGCAGCGGCAGATGTGCCAAGAACTTCATCGAACTCGGCTTTTATCTCACTCGGCGTTAAGCGTTTTAAATAAAAGTATTTACTCACCGCGCGAAACTCTTTTTTCTCTCTCAATGTTTCTAAAGAGGCACAAGAGTGTTGATTCTATCGCCTATGGCAACGAAAGCACGTGGTGGATATAGCTGAAACTTTAGCTACCATCTAGTAAGAGGCGACGGTCACTAAACACAAACTTTTCGATACTACGAGTGTAATTTTTTGGATTTTCTAAGGAGTTATTGAACGCCCCAATATGTTTTATCTATGTACCTTGGATATATGAAATAAAGTCGTCCCGAAATTCTAACGATTTGCACCTTCATTATAAGTAAGATATTCACGCCCAACTCAAATCTGATGCTATATATACGTATACGAAGTCGATTCAATAAATACCAGTATTAGGAATGAAGATGTCATTGTTTTCAAACAAAAATTGAATTATTTCTCAACGGAGTACCAAAATTCCTGCCATTTTTAACCCCTCCAAAGAATAGTAGTCAAGGTCTGCCAATATGCCTCTGTCTCGAAAATAACCTCATTTGATCTAAATTTTATTCATGTTTAGGAACAAGAGGGAGGTCCGCCCGTGTGTCTGTGAACACGATAACTCAAAAACGCAAAGTCGGTGAAGTACCAAACTTGGTATTATATTTAGTATATTCTAAAAATTTGACAGAAGATTTTGAGGAAAATCCCCCCACCCCAAACTACCCTTTACAGGTAAAAAGTTACGGAAATCTCCATTTTCTCAAAAATGCTCTAACGATTTTATTAAAATACAGTGCACTACAGATATTTAAATAACAAACGAAATGTATACGTTGTATTTTCTGGGAATAGCCTCTAAAGACCGCTTTATTGTAGATGAATGTTGTTGATTTTGCATAACTGTTAAATCGCAAGACATAGACAAAAACTTATATAATACTCTATAGCACGAGAGCTCACAAGGAACCTTGGGGTGCAGTATTGGAGGGTAAGACGTGGTCAGCGCCGCTGGTTAATTCGATCCTCTTGACCAGGAGCCGCTATTTCTCCATCAAGTAGCTCCTCAATTGGCCCCCCAGGGACCTCACGCATCCCGGTCCAAGTCTCCCAGAGGGGGACAAATCCCCACGCCAGTACTGGGAATCGAACCCAGATATCCCGCTTGGCAAACAACAACGCTACCACCGCGGTGAGGAGACGACCGGACAAAAACTTACTGCACAAGAAATGTAGAGCTCGTTAAAACACACGATTTATGTTCATATATATTACTTTCTCTCTACGTTCTATGTACATAGTGTATAGATAAGGTATTGTATTGCACCCAAAAATTCGATACCCAGATTTCACCGGAAATACGTTTTGAGACCCCCTGAATCCCAAAAAAGCATTTTTAGAAAAATGTGTGTGTGTGTGTCTCTCTGTGTGTGTGTGTGTGTGTGTGTGCGCGTGTGTGTGTCTGTGGGCAACATAGCTCAAAAATGAAAACACCGTTAAAAACCAAACTTGGTATTTAAGTTTGGTATCTTCCAAGGACGCGACATGAAGATTTTCAAAAAGATCCCCCCACCCCAAACTACCCTTTATATGGAAAAAATTTCGAAAATTTTGATTTTATTAAAAATGGCTCTTAACGATTATGATTAAAATCTCGTATATTTACGATATTTACTTGACAAATAAAATATATCTCTTGAATTTTCTGGATAGAGCCTCTGAAGACTACTTTATTCTGGATAATTTTACGAATTTTTACATAACTGCTAAACCGTAAGAGATGGACAAAAACTTACCATACAGAAAATGTAGAGCTCATTAAAACACAACATTTATTTTATATGCTTTTTTCGTGAAGTTGATCGTTTTTAAGATATTCCTTGTTTTTAGTTTCAGCTTTGAAAAACATACCTTTCTCATACAGGAATTTGTCAGCTACTGTCCATACAAACAAAGGAACTTCAGTCACATAGCAACCAGCTTTTGACTATCACTTTAACCCTTATTTCTCTTCTACTTACAAGTAAGTAATATGATAATATGACTATTTTTGCTAATGCATTCTCAATTAGCATGAAGTAAATAGAAGCCTAAGCTTTTTAACAATAATTTATTGTAGAGATGTAGAGACATTCATGTGAATGGAAGACATCAGATTTTTTTTTCTTGAAGTTTAATATTATGAGATATTCCTTGTTATTGGTTTCAGTTTAAAATGCTGACACTTTTTTCACACAGGAACTTGTCAACTCCTGGCAATGCAAAGAAACGGATTTCATCCACATGGCAACCAGCTTTAAAAAGATTTGATTATCGTTTTAGCCGATGATACTCCCTTATTTCCCGTCTACTTACAAGCAAGGAAGCAAGTATAACACCCTTTGTCGATTAGCATTAAATAGATAGAAGAATAATCTTTTCAACAATAATTTGTTACTGAGAAAGAGAAAGTCATGTGAATGGAACACATTACGTTTTGGTTTATGTCTTACGGTTTACCGGTTTGCTTAAGTCATTCAGAATAAAGAGGTTTTCAGAGGCTATTCTCATGAAACTCAAAATATACATTTTATTTGTCAGGTAAATGTCTTTAATATACGATATTTTAATCAAAAGCATTATAGCCATTCTTGAGAGAATTAAAATTTCGAAAACTTTTCCATACAGCCATTTTTTAGAAAATCAAGATATTTGTACTTCCCATCCTAAGGGTTTTACGATTATTTACCTGTCATCCTCGCCGGGTTCGAACCTGCGATCATGGGAATGAGAGCTAGAGTGTTATCCCTACACCACGGAGGAGGACACGTCACTGAAATACATTAAAGGTGCTATATTCATTTACAACCAAGTCCTTTTTGTGTTACATAATATTATCCAAAACCAGAGATGGGAGCACTAACCAAATCTTTTTCACTTTCTCTACACGTACTGTGTACATAGTGTATAGAGAAGATATTGAAATGCACCCAAAACTTCCATAGCGAGATTTCACCGGAAATACACGTTTTGAGACTCCCTGAATTAAAAAAAAACGTTTTTAGAAAAATGTCCATGCGTGTGTGTGTGTGTGTGTGTGTGTGTGTGTGTGTGTGTGTGGGCAGCATAGCTCAAAAACAAAAAGTCCGTTAAAAACCAAACTTGGTATTTAGGTTCGGTATCTTCCAAGGGTGCAACACCAAGATTCTCAAAAAAAAAATCCCCCCCAACCACAACTAACCTTTACTAACCTATTTTCGAAAATTTTGAATTTCTCAAAAATGGCTCTAACGATTTTGATTAAAATATCGTATATTAAAGATATTTACATGACAAATAAAATGTATATTTTGAATTTTCTGGGAATAGCCTCTGAAGAGTACATTACTTTGAATGAATTTTACGGATTTTTGCGTAACTGTACAAAAATCTACCACACAAAAAAATGCAGAGCACGTTAAAGCACACAATTTGTGTGATACACATTTTTTTCGTGGAGTTGGACGTTTTTGAGATATTCCTTGTTATTGGTTCCAGCTTTATAAAACTTATACTTTCCTCATACAGAAATTTATCAACTTCTGTGCATACAAAGGAACTTCAGTCACACAGCAACCAGCTTATCACTATCACTTTAACCTATGGTACTCGCTTATTTCGCTTCTATTTGCAAGGAAGCAAGTAATAATACTATTTCTGCTAATTTTCTCTCGATTAGCATGAAATAAACAGAAGCATAAGCTTTGTAATAATAATTTTTGCAGAGATCTAGAGAAAGTCATGTGAATGGAACAGATCATGATTTTTATTAGATGTTTTCACGCATATGTCTTCAATTGCACTAAATATGTTATTAATACCCGACTTTATGGGACAATCCTTATGAATGATAGGCATGCCATTTTGTGAGGCAGTAGGGAAATATCGGCTTGGTTGCGACAGTAACATTTTTTGCGAAGGAGTCACGGCGCGGGAACGGCTCGTCACGGCCCGGTAGACTCCTCACCGCAGTGCCTGCTCGGTACGGCCCGGTGTTGTCCGCACCCCGCCGCTTCGCTCTCCGCAGCGATCGATACATTTACCGGGCGCTAATCTGTTGCTGCTGCTTCTTCTTATTCTTCTTGATAATCTCGCCCCACAACAATAAGGAAACACATTTTTGTCACGCAATAATGAGCCTAAGTGAGTGTTAGGAACCGAAATCCATTATACTTCCGGCTGTTGTTGGTCGCCATTCTAATATTTACCACGCTGTGAATATAGGTCATCAGCGACTATTAGGCCTATATTACATTTCACATTTCTGTGTCACATATTATAAGCACATTATATTACACTAGGTAGGTCAAACCTTTATCACAGTTATAGAAAGCATAACCTAAATTTATTAGCATGAGCTGTAGCAATGCTTCCTATTTTGTTCTGTTTAAGATCTGAGTTGAGTAATTGTATTGAATATTTATAAATACATTTACTTTAACTGTCTATTAGATACATCTGCAACATTTTCGTATAACCTAACCTAAAACTTAACCTCAACAAGACTATCTTAATGAATGCTAATGCATTTTACATTCACAAGTATTAATAACAAAGGCAGCAGCAAAAATAGTAATTAATGGTTGTCATAATAACTTTCATTTTGTTCTTATAAATATTGGCTTCTCAATCCATTTAATTTATTTCTCACACCATTCGTAGTATATCCTTCATATTGACTAATGGTTTCTTCTATGTTTTAATATATTTGCAGTCTTTGTTTCTGTTTCTATTATCTTTATGTTTTAAAGTATACAACATTGTGTAATTAATAATAGGAAATGAGCAGTTTTGTTTGTAGCCATTGACTAAGTGTACCTATCAGCCATTTTATTTTCTCGTCACATATGTGATGGTGCGTATAACTTTTACCACAGAAATATGTCACAGCTAGATGTGATAAAGATGCTATATTACACTATAAAAAGTTTTATTATATTTTAGCCTAAGGCTTATTATTTCCCCCAAAGGATATTAGGATTTAAATTTTCACTATAATCCGTCAAAAAATTGAAATCACGTTTTTACTTTCTTTACTTAGTACATAGACTGAGAAAATATTGCATTCCACCCAAAAATTCGATAGGTGCCAGGATTTCTAGAGGGTTCCCTGAACTTTGCCTGGAAACTTTTTCGAAAATTGTGAGTTTCTCAAATGTGACTTTAACGATTTTGATTAAAATGTCATATGTTTAAGTTATTTTTATGAGAAATGAAATGTATTTCTTGAATTTTTTGGGAATATCCTGAAGCCCACTTCATTATGAAGAATTTTGCATAATTGATAAACCGTAAGAGATAGACAAAAGCTTACCATACAAAAAATGTGATGTGTTCCATTCACATGACTTTCTCTAGCTGTTACACAAACAATTTTCCTTACAAAAGATTAATCGACATGCTAATCGAGATAAACATTAGCAGAAATTATCTTATTACTTGCTTCCTTGTAAGTAGAAGGGAAATAGAGAATGCACTAGTCTAAAGCGATAGTCAAATCTTTTAAAATCCGGTCGTATGTGAACAATTCACAACTTCGGTTCGCTTTGCATTTCCAAAAAAAACAAAACAGAGACGACAAGAAAGGTGACCCTGTCTCAGAAGATGTACCTAGTTTAAAATTGAAACCACACCATGCTAATCGAGATAAACATTAGCAGATTTTTATTACTTAGTTCCTTATAAGTAGACTGGAACTAAGGGAATGCATAAGGCCAAAGTGATAGTCAAATGTTTTAAAAGCTATCTATATGCGATTGCCATTGCAAATCGCTTCTTTGCTTGACCAGGAATAAAACAAAAGAAACACACACACTTCCGTCTGAGAAAAGTAGAATTACCTCACAATTGAAACTAATAATAAGGAATACCTCGAAAACGGTAAGCTCCACGAAAAAATGTATATGATATAACTTGTGTATTTAACAAAATCTACATTTTTTGTATAGCAAGTTTTTGTCTATCACTTACGGTTTACTAGTTATGCCAAATTAAGCATAATTCATTCAGAATAAACAGGTCTTTAGAAGCTATTCCCAGAAAATGCAATATATACATTTTATTTTTAATAGAAATGGCTTTCGTATGTGGTATTTTAATCAAAATCGTTAGAGCCATTTTTAAGAAAAACAAAAGTTTCGAACATTTTTGCATATAAAGGGTACTTAGGGGTAAGGGGGGTTTTCTTGAAAATCTTCGTGTCGCATCCTTGGAAGATACCAAACTTAAATACCAAGTTTGGTATTTAACCGCCTTTTCGTTTTTGGGATATGCTGTCCACAGGCACACACAGACAGACAGACACGCACACACACACACACAGACATACAGACACACGCACACACGGGCCAGTTTCTAAAAATGTGTTTTTTTTTTATTCAGGGGGTCCTAAAACATGTATTTCCGGTGAAATCTCGACCTCAAACTTTTAGGTGGAGTACAATACTTCTCTATTCCTATGTACATTGTACATACGGGGCTAGAGAAAGTAAACATGTATATGACATAAATTGTGTATTTTATCGAGATCTACATTTTTTGTAAAGTACGATTTTGTCTATCGCTTATGGTTTACCAGTTATGCAAAATTCATCCAGAATCAATGTCTTCAGCAGATATTCGCAGAAAATTCAAGGTATGCATTTTATTTGTGATATAAATAGCTCTAATTTGTGGTGTTTTAATAAAAATTGTTAGAGACATTCTTTAGAATATAAAAATTTTCGAAAAATGTTCCACTTAAAGGGTAGTTGGGAAAAGGGGACTTTCCTGGAAATCACCGTGACTCATTCTTGGAAGATACTGAACTTAAACACAAAATTTGGCATTTAACGGTCTTTACGTTTTTGAGTTATACTATCCACACACAGACCGACACATACTGACCTTTTCCAAAAATGTCATTTTTATTCAGGTTTCCTCAAAACTTATTTCCGTTGAAACTACGGTTTCATTTTTAGTGAAATACAATACCTTTTCTACCTATTATGTGCATTATGTATACGTGCCAGGGAAAGCAAAAAGGAAATATAATAAACGGATAATGCTTGGGTCCTTTTAAAATGATTTAGGGCCCATCAAAACTTGTATTTGTTGTGAAATCTCTGTATCGAATTTTTTTAGCTGGAATGTAATAAATACCTTTTTCACCTACTAAGACCTAGAAAATTCCTTTAGCTAATCTGCGGCCCATTATAAGGATTTGTGTACCCTTGTCCGTGCATATGATGCAAAACAGATCAAATACAGGGATCATCCAGAAAGTGACAGACAATTTGGCATAACAAAACAATAACGAAAGATATAAATATAAAATTTTATTTATAAAGTTAATTACCTTACTCTATTTTTCAACGTAATTGTCATTGCTATCAAGATATTTATTGTCACGTGGTACCGGTTTTTTCACGCAGATGTTATACTCTTCCACTGCTGTAGATCTGAGCCAAGATGTCACTGTCACTTTGAGGTCTTCGTGGCTGGGAAATCTTTTCCATCCAAAAAGTCACGTATGGTGTCCAAAGTGAAACACCTGTTTTTTCTGAATTCTTTTATCAACATTTGCTTTCGACTCCTCCATAAAGAGTGGTGAACTTCCACTCCGGTCGTTATCGGACACACTGGTTCTTCCTTGATTAGTCGTAAATGATGCGCCATTTCCTCACTGAAGACTCGGTCATTGCATTATCACTGTACCCTTGCGTTATTTGCTTATAAAATTCGATTCGCCGAACATTTTGTGCATTCAAGAAACGAATAAATTCGTTGGCGGTAGAAAAGCATAACATCGGCATTGAATAACCGGTACTACGTGATAATAAATGTCTTGACAGATTGGAGAATACGTTGATATATAGAGTAAGGTACTGCAACTTTATAATTAAAGTTTTGTGTCGATAGCTTTCGTTATTATTTAATTATGCCAAATCGTCTGTCACTTCCAGGATCATCCTCATATTGCGCCATCAGAATCGTCATCAAAATAAATTATTACGAGGGTCATTTCAGAAGTCATGGCAACTATTTTTTATCAGTCAACAAAACTCAGGATATATGATTGAAAGACGCTGGAATGTTCTTCTCAATGTTGGATCCGGGTACAAGGGATTACGGGTACGGGACGTTGAAAGATGCACAAACAGCGATCACTGTTTTATTCCTATTACATATGCACAAAAGAGTACGCGAGCTAACGACCTTCAAAATAATCCCTTGAGGCTTCCACACATCTTTGACACACAATTTTTATGTATGCTCTGTGTTCAACTTTAGTGACATTCACCTTGGAACACAGCCTCTAGGATACTAATGTTTGCATGTGTCTACCAGACGGCATCTGGTGGGGACATCCCATTCTGTGTACAACATGTTTTCAAAAGTATATATTGTAATAACCGACATTCAATTATTCGGAATATAAAATAGTTGCCATGACTTGTAAAATGACCCTCGTATTATTATTATTATTATTATTATTATTATTATTATTATTATTATTATCATTATTATTATTATTATTATTATTATTAACAATAATAACGTGTTCAAATAAATTCACATTATTATTAACAATAATAATAATGTGAATTTATTTGAACACGTTAGAACACGTATGTGTTTTCTCGCCCCTAGCTGGAGCCGCGGCTAAATCTGCCATCTCTTGAGATGTTAAAGTGTTTGCATTATTTCTGTGCTTGTGGACGTGTAGGTACTGCCAAAGGAATATTCATGATTGAAGAGCTCGAAGCTCTACAGGTGACGCAGTTGATCGTCTTCTGAATCATTCCGCCCGCAGCTGCCCTTTCGCTTGTCTATTTGCATTGTTTCGACAGTGTCAACAGTTCAGGGAAAAGCCTCATTTCTCTGTCACGCATTTCAAACTGTGTGCTTGTTCCTTCTTAATAAGAAAAGTAAAACATGTAAATGTCAAAATCAAATTGGACTTTCCAAGCTCCAGTGTTGTGGTGGATATTGCATACTGAGAAGTATTCAACGCCTCTAGATGAGGGGTTTCCAAAGTGAGGTCTGCGGATCCCCGGGGATCTGCGATATTTCATGCAGCCCGCATGAAATATCTGATATATTCCATTCATACGACTTTCTCTATCTATTCTTCAACAAACTGTCCTTACAAAAAAAAAAAAAAAAAACTTAATCTTCTATTTCTTTATGCTAATCAATATAAAACTAGCAGAAATTGTCTTATTACTATGTTCCTTGTAAGTTGAAAGGAAATAAGCGAGTTCACTAGGCCAAAGCGTTTTTCAACTATTTTAAAAACTGATTGCTATGCGATTGATATTCAGTCCTCTTTGCATGTACAGGAATAAAATAATAATAATAATAATAATAATAATAATAATAATAATAATAATAAAAAAAAGGAATGTCAAATTTCTGTTTGAGAAAAATTTAAGTATTTTAAAATTGAAACCTGTAACAAGGA
Source organism: Hymenopus coronatus (assembly GCA_030762935.1). Lineage (NCBI taxonomy): Eukaryota > Metazoa > Arthropoda > Insecta > Mantodea > Hymenopodidae > Hymenopus > Hymenopus coronatus. The sequence goes on from CM060883.1 coordinate 5,971,458, forward strand.
ATATGTGGTTAACTCCACAATAATATGTATATAACATAAATTATGTGTTTTAACGAGAGGTACATGCTTTTGTCTATCTCTCACGGTTTACCAGTTATGGAAAAGTCATCCAGAATGAAGAGGTCTTCAGAAGATAATCCCGAGAAATTCAAAATATACATTTTGTCATATAAAGATCTTTAATGTACGGCTTTTTAGTCAAAATCGTTGGAGCCATCTCTGAGAAAATCAAATATTTAAAACTGTTTCCATGAAAAGGGGGGGGGGAATTTTCTTGAAAATCTTCGGTCAACACTTATTTATGAAAAAACAGTTTTCTCCGACATCACGTATCTGAAATCCAAATTGAGAAATAAACTGGAAGTTTGAAGTTATTTAACAGTAAAATTGACATATATTAAACCCAAAATTACGGATAGGTAGAGTGAGACTGAAAAATGCAATGCCCTAGACGGGGGTTTGAACCACGGATCTCCCGATTTCAGCCGGTTGCTCTGCCACTGAGCTAACATAGCATTGAATTCCTCAACTGACTCACATGTTTCCCGATAGACCACAAGTGATCTCAAATTATTTTGAGATGACATCCCCAATGGCGACTTACAATGTTGTAAGTACTTTAAGACCCAGGATTCATAGTTTAGCCAAATATTATGGTCAATTGTGATAATTTAATTGTTTTCTCAGAGAAACCGTGTGTAGGACAGAAGTTGGGTCGGTAGAGTCAAACTGCCGGCATGTTGCCATGGTAGCTCAGTGGTAAATATTTCAAGAAATATACAGTATAAAGTGTACAAGAAAAAAAGTATGCAATATATATTTATTTTTTGTGGTTTTATGTGATTAGTAAGCGAATTAAATAAAAACGATCTACACCTTATGTAATTATACTACGTTTTATTGAAATATAAACTTTATTGATTTACGGCCTTTACAAAAAATACATCCTAACTTTAAAAAAGTAAGATTGGAATTTTTAGATTTTTACTTTCTCTACACGTACTATGTACATAATGTATAGAGGATGTATTGCATTGCACGCAAATTTCGAAACCGAGATTTCGCCGGCAATATATGTTTTAAGTCCCCCTGAATCAAAAAAAAAAATTTTGGAAAAAGGCTCGTGTGTGTGTGTATGTATAGTGGGTGTCTGTGGACAGCATAGCTCAAAAACTAAAAGTTCCTTAAATACCAAACTTGGCATTGAAGTTCAGTATCTTCCCAGGATGCGGTACGGAGATTTTCATGAAAATCCCCCACTCCCGACTACCCTGGAATTTTTTTTCGAGAATTTTGATTTTCTCAAAAATGGCCCTAACGAGTTTGATTATAAATATATTTACATGAAATGTATATCTTGAATTTTCTGTGAATAGCCTCTAAAGACCTCTTTATTCTGGATGCTCTTTATTGAATTTTGCATAACTGTAAACCGTAAGACATTGACAAAAACTTACTACATAAAAAACGTAGATCACAATAAAACACACCATTTATGCCAAACACTTTTTTTCGTGGAGTTGGCCATTTTTCAGATATTCGTTGTTATTGGTTTCAGCTTTAAAAACTATACTTTTCACATACAGGAATTTATCAACTCCTGTCCATACAAACAAAGGAACTTCAGTCACATAGCAACCAGCTATTGACTATCACTTTAACCTATGCTACCCCCTTATTTCGCTTCTACTTACAAGGAAGCAGTAATAAGACTATTTCTGCTAACGTTTTCTCGATTAGCGTGAAGTAAATAGAGCAATAATTGCTGCAGAGAAAGTCATGTGAACGGTCACGGCATGTCCGCATCGGCTTACTATACGCATTGCTGTGCTCTGATCCAATCAGCTGTCGCACTACAACCTTACAAGGCTTCTTTGTGCCACAAGACATGCTGCTCTTTCCAGTTCTGCTTTCCTTATATTCTAACCGTATGGCTATATAGTTAACTAGAGAAGGTATTCTATTCCACCCAAAAACTACGGTATCGAGACTAAACCGAAAATAATTGTTTTAAAGTCCCCTGAGTCCTAAAACAGAATTTTTAGAAAAGTTCCGTGTGTGAATGAACAGCATATTTAAAAAATCTGATGTGTTCCACTCACATGACTTTCTCTACATCTCTGCAATAAATTATTGTTAGAAAGCGCATTCTTCCATTTATTTCATGCTAATCGAGAAAAAATTAGCAGAAATAGTCTTATTACTTGCTTCCTTGTAAGTAGAAGCGAAATAAGGGAGTACCATAGGTTAAAGTGATATTCAAAAGTTGGTAGCTATATGACTGAGCTTCCTTTGAATGAGAAAAGCTGAAACCAAAAACCAGAAATATCGAAAAAACGATTAACTCCACGACAAAAAAGTATATAGCATAAATTGTGTATTTTAAGGCTACTTTTTTTTTTAGTAACTTTTTGTCCATTTCTTATGGTTTAGCTGTTATGCAAAATTCCGTAAATTTCATCCAGAATAAAGTAAGCTTCAGAGGCTATTCCCAGATAATTGAAGATATACATTTTATTTGTCAGGTACATATCTTGAATATAAGACATTTTAATCAAAATCGTTAGAGCCATTTTTGAGAAAATTAAAATTTTCGCAAAAAGTTCCTTGTAAAGGGTAGTTTGGGGTGGGGGGATTTTTCTCAAAATCTTCGTGTCGCATCCTTGGAAGATACTTAACTTAAATACCAACTTTGGTATTTTACCAACTTTTCGTTTTTGAGTTATCGTGTTCACAGACACACGGACACACACACACGGACACACACACACACACACACACACACACACACACACACACACACACACACGGACCTTTTACTGTTTTTTTGTTTTTTTTATACAGGGGACCCTAAAACATATATTTCCGGTGAGATATCGGTATCGAACTGTTGGGTGCATTACAAAACCTTCTCTATACATTATGCACACAGTACGTGTAGAGAAAGTAAAAACGAAAATACCATTACTCCTACTATTTATGTTTACTATCTTCCAAGGATGCAACACGAAGATTTTGAAGAAAATTCCCCCACCTCCAAATACCCTTTAAATGGAAAAAGTTTCGAAAATATATGTATCTTAATTTTCTGCTAGTACCCTCTTTATTCTAAAGGAATTTTACTGAAATTATTTGTATAACTGGTAAACCGTAAGAGATAGACAAAACTTACTACACAAAAATGTAGATGTCGATAAAATACTTAATTTTCGTGATATATTTTTTTCTTGTAGAGTTGACCGTTTTCGAGATATTCATTGTTGTTGTTGTGTTTTTTTTTTTTTTTTGTATTGTTTCATTTGTATAGCCCCCTTACACATCAATGTTCATATCGGGGGCTTTGACTTTTGAAACTGTAGGTTCAGAACATTAGGTTAATAAACTTTATATTACTAAACACACGCACATTTATTCTCACATCATACTTGTAGACTCTATGGGGGATAGGGAATAATTCTGGTTAAAGGAAAATTCCCCGCTCCAGCCGGGACCTCCAGGTGAGAAGTCAGCTCCCTGACAACTCGACATGGAGGCAGTCTCATCGGTACTGGTTTAATTTCTAAGCCAATTAACTTTTATCGTGCGACCATGCAAAACGAACATAGTGGCCAGCTTTTAAAAGATTTTACTATAGTTTTATCCTGTATTCTCATACTTCCCTTCTACTTACAAGGGAGGAAGCAATAAGACCATTTCTGTTAATGTTTATCTAGATTAGTATGAAGCAGATAGAAGAATAATCGTGTAAAAATATTTTTAAGAATAGTTTGCATCCGGAACAGTTAGTGAAACTTGTATGAATGGAACACATCAGATGATTATTATTATTATTATTATTATTATTATATGATTATTGTTATTATTATTATTATTACTACTACTAAAACTACTACTTCTTCTTCTTCTTAATATGCAGAGCTAAACTTAGTGCAGTGCCATTTAACCTTTATATTGATGATATTCAAGAGGAGATCCTGAGGTATAATGTACTCATCTGATATAAAAAAATGCATGTGTTCCATTCACATGACTTTCTCTACATCGCTATAACAAAGTATTGTTAAAAAGCATATTCTTCTATATGCTTTATGATAATTGAGACAAACATAAACAGAAATTTTCTTTATTACTTGCTTTCTTGTAAGTAGGAGGAAAATAAGGGAAAACAAGAGGCTAAAACGATAGTCAAATCTTTTAAAAACTGGTTGCTATGTGGTTTCTATGCAGAGCCTGGAGTTTACAAATTTCCGTGTGAGAAAACTAAATATTTTGAATCTGAAACAAATAACAAGGAATTTCTCAGAAATGGCCAATTCTAACAAAAAGAAACAAAAAAAAAGTATAATGGCATGAATTGTGTGTTTTAATGCGATCTACGTTTTTGTGCAGTAAGTTTTTGTCTATCTCTTACGGTTTACCAGTTACGCAAAATCCATTCAGAATACAGAGGTCTTGAGGGCCTATTCCCAGAAAATTAAAGATATACATTTTATTTGTCAGATAAATATCTTTAATATACGGTATTTTAATAAAAATCATTAGCCATATTTGAAAAAAATCAAAATTCACCCCATGTAAAAGGTAGTTTAGGGTGAGGGGATTGTTTTCAAAATCTTCGTGTTGGATCCCTGGAAGATACTAGACTTAAATACGAAGTTTGGTATTTTAGCGACTTTTCGTTTTTGAGTTATCGTGTTCACAGACAGACAGACACACACACACACAAACCGACCTTTTTCCAAAAATGATTTTTTTTATATAGTGGACCCTAAACCGTGTATTTCTGGTGAAATCCCGGTGTCGAATTTTTGGTAGCAATGCCTTACCTTCTCTATACACTATGTATATAGTACATGTAGAGAAAGTAAAATGCTTTTTTCGGACTCAGGGGATCCCAAAACATATATTTCCGTGAAATATCGACATGGAATTTTTGGGTGAAATACAATACCTTCTCTATCCACTATCTACAGAGTACATGCGAGCTAGAGAGACTAAAAATGAAAATCCGCTCGTTAATTTTAAAACACTTACGTACATAGTGCACAGAGAAGTTATTGTAATGCATCCAAAAATTCGATACCGAGATCTCACCGCAAATATACGTTTTAGGGTCTCTTGTATCAAAAAAAAATCTGTGTTCCATTCACATGACTTTCTCTACTTCTGTGTAACAATTATTGTTAATAAGCTTACTCTTCTATTTACTTCATGCTAATCGAGAAAAAATTAGCAGAAATAGTCTCATTACTTGCTTCCTTGTAAGTAGAAGCGAAATAAGGGAGTATCATAGATTAAAGTGAAGTGAAAAGCTGGTTACTAGGTGATTGAAGTTCCTTTGTTTGTATGGACACGAATTGACAAATTCCTGTATGAGAAAAGTACAAGTTTTTTAAATCTGAAACCAAAAACAAGGAACATCAAAAAAACGATCAACTCCTCGAAAAAAAAGTATATAACATAAATTGTGTCTTTCAATGCGCTCTACATTTTTTGTGTGGTAAGTTTTTGTCCATTTTTTACTGTTTAGCAGTTATGCAACATTTCGTAAAATTCATCCAGAATAAAGTAGTCTTCAGAGGCTATTCCCAGAAAATTCAAGCTATTTGTCAGATAAATATCTTTAATATACGATATTTTAATCAAAATCGTAAGAGCCATTTTTGAGAAAATCAAAATTTTCGAAAAAAAATTCCATGTAAAGGGTAGTTGGGGGTGGGGGGATTTTCTTGAAAATCTTCATGTCGCATCCTTGGAAGATACCAAACTTAAATACCAAGTTTGGTATTTAACGGTCTTTTCGTTTTTGAGCTATGCTGTCCACAGACACACATACACACACAGACACACACACACGCTCACACATGGATTTTTTTCCAAAAATGTTTTTTTTTTTTTTTGGATTCAGGGGGACCCAAAACATGTATTTCCGGTGAAATCTCGGTATCGAATTATTGGGTGCATTACAATACCTTCTCTATACACTATGTACATAGTACGTGTAGAGAAAGTAAAAAGTAATTTCAGAAAAAGGTCCGTGTGTGTCCGTGTGTCTGTGAACACAATAATTTAAACACTAAAGTCGGTAAAATATCAAACTTGGTATTTAAGTTCAGTATCTTCCAGGAATGCGACACGAAGATTACGAGAAAAATCCCCCCCACATACCTCTTTACATGGAAAAAAGTTTGAAAATTTTGATATTCTCTAAAATGGGCTCTAACGATTTTGATTAAAATACCGTATATTAAAGAAATTTCTATGGCAAATAAAATGTACATCTGGGAATAGCCTCCAAAGAGCTCTTTATTCTGCATGAACTTTACTGATAAACCGTAAAGATAGACATAAACTTACTACACAAAAAATGTAGATCACGTTAAAACGCACAATTTATGTCATAGACGTGTAATTGATCATTTCAGAGATATTCCTTATTATTTGTTTCAGATTTAAAACACTTGAACTTTTCTCACACGGAAAGGTAAACTCCTGATCCTACATCGGAACGTATTTCAACTATAAGGCAACGAGCTTGTAAAGGATTTTACTATCGTTTGTGTATTCCATTATTTTCCTTATACTTACAAGGAAGCAAGTAATTAAGACAATTTCTGCTAATGTTTACTTCGATTATCATAAAGTATATAGAAGAATATGCTTTTTAACAATAATTTGTTACATGGATGTAGAGAAAGTCATGTGACTGGAACACGTCAGATTTTTAGAAAAAGGTCCGTGTGTTTGTGTCTGTGTGTGTCAGTGGACTGCATAGCTCAAAAACGAAAAGTCCGTTAAATACCAAACTTGCTATTTAAGATAAGCGTCACGAAGATTTTTCTCCTAGGCCCAACTACCCTTTACATAGAAAACTTTTCGAAATTTTTTATATTCTCCAAAATGGCTTGATCGATTTATATTAAAATATCGTTTATTTAAGACATTTATATGACAAATAACATGTATATCTTGAATTTCCTGGGAATAACCTCAGAGGACATGTTTATTCTGAGTGGGTTTTCGGAATTTTGCATAACTGGTAAGCGTAAGAGGTGGATATAAGGTTACTTAATGGAAAATGTAGGGCTCGTTAAAACACAATTTATGTCATATATTTTTTTTTTTTCGTGGAGTTGATCGTTTTGAGATATTCCTTGTTTTTTGGTTTCGGCTTTGAAGAACTCGGATCCATACAAACAAAGGAACTTCGGTCACATAGCAACCAGCTTTTGACTATCACTTTAACCTATGGTACTCCCTTATTTCGCTTCTACTTACAAGGAAGCAAGTAATAAGACTATTTCTGCTAATTTTTTCTCGATTAGCATGAAGTAAATAGAAGCATTAGCTTTTTAACAATAATTTGTTCAGAGATATAGAGAAAGTCTTGTGAATAGAACACATCAGATTTTTTATTCTTTTTCTTTAGTGTAAGTTCATTCTGGTTATTCAAATAGAACGGAAGTTTAAATCATCACATAGCGACCAGATATTAAAAGATTTGACTATCGTTTTAGCCTAATGTATTCCCTTATTCCCCTTAATATAAGAAAATATAGTAAAAGCATATCTGCTAATGTTTATCTCGTTTAGATCGAAGTGGTTAGAAGATAAGCTGTTGTAAGATGTAGCACATGAGGTTTTTACTTTCTCTAGCACGCTTTCACAATATACATAGTAGGTGGTTCTATCCAAAAATTCGATACCGAGGTTTTACCGTAAATATATGTTTTGAAACCCTCTGAATAAAAATATGATTTTAGAAAAAGATCTGTGTATGTGTTTGTGGTTAGCATAACGCAAAAACAAAAATTTGTTAAATACCAAACTTAACTAAACTAACTTAATCTTTAAATTTGATATCTTCCAAGGATGCGACATGAAGATTTTCAAGAAAATTCCCCACCCCAAACTACCCTTTACAATGGAAAAAAATTCGAAACTTTTTATTTTTTTCAAAAAATGGCTCTAATGATTTTGATTAATGACTTTACAGTGTAAAGATATTTACTGACAAATAAAGTGTATATCTTTAATTTTCGGGGAATAGCCTCCTAAGACCTCTTTATTCTAGATGGATTTTGCATAACTAGTAAACCGTAAGAGACAGACAAAATGTTACTACACAGAAATGTAGATCTTATTAAAACACACCATTTGTGTCATATACATTTTTTACTTACTCTATACGCACTAGTACATAGTGTATAGAGAGGGTATTGCACTCCACCCAAAAATTCGATACCGAGATTTCACCCCAATATCCAAAAAAAGCATTTTCACAAAAAGGTCCGTGTGTGTGTGTGTGTGTGTGTGTGTGTGTGTGTGTGTGTGTGTGTGTGTCCGTGTGTCTGTGAACACGATAACTCAAAAAGGAAAAGCCGGTAAAATACCAAACTTGATATTTAGGTTTAGTATCTTCGACACGATGCGACACGAAGATTTTGAGAAACCCCCCCCCAACCCAACTACCCTTTACATGGAACTGTTTTCGAAATTTTTTAATTTCTCAAAAATGGCTCTAACGATTTTGATTAAAATTTCGTATATTAAAGATATTTATCTGACAAATAAAATGTATATCTTGAATTTTCTGGGAATAGCCTCTGAAGATTACTTTATTCTGGATGAACGAGATGGACAAAATCTTAACACACAAAAAATAAGAGCACGTTAAAACACACAATTTATGTTATATACATTTTTTTTCGTGGAGTTGATCGTTTTTGAGATATTCCTTTTTCTTGGTTTCAGCTTTGAAAAACGTATACTTTTCTCATACAGGAATTTCTCAACTCCTGTCCATACAAACAAAGGAACATCAGTCACATAGCAACCAGCTTTTGGTACTCCCTTATTTCGCTGCTACTTACAATAAAGCAAGAAATAATATATTTCTGCTAATTTTTCTCGATTAGCATGAAATAGATAAAAGATAAACTCATAACAATAATTTGTTACAGAAATATAGAGAAAGTCATGTGAATAGAACACATCAGATTTTTTTTGTAGAGTTAACCTTTTTACTTTCTCTACACTTACTATGTACATAGTGTATAGAGAAGTTATTGTACTCCACCCAAAAATTCGATACCGAGATTTCATCGGAAATATATGCTTCAGGGTCCCCAATATCCAAAAAAAAGCATTTTCACAAAAAGGTCCGTGTGTGTGTGTGTGTGTCCGTGTGTCAGTATGTCCGTGTGTCTGTGAACACGATAACTCAAAAACGAAAAGTCGGTAAAATACCAAACTTGGTATTTAAGTTTAGTATCTTCCAGGGATACGACACGAAGATTTTGAGAAAAATCCCCCCACCCCAAACTACCCTTTATATGGAACTTTTTTCGAAAATTTCGATTTTCTCAAAAATGGCTCTAACGATGTTGATTAAAATATCGTATATTAATGACATTTACCTGAAAATTAAAATGTATATCTTGAATTTTCTGGGAATAGCCTCTGAAGAGTGGTTTATTCTGGATGAATTTTACGAAATTTTTAATAACCGCTAAACCTTAAGAGATGGACAAAAGCTTACTACACAAAAAATGTAGAGCACGTTAAAACACACTATTTATGTTATATGCATTTTTTCGTGGAGTTCGTCGTTTTTGAGACATTCCTTATTTTTGGTTTCTGCTATGAAAAACTTATACTTTTCTCATACAGGAATTTGTCAACTGCTGTCCATACAAAGGAACTTCAGTGACATGACAACCAGCTTTTGATTATCACTTTAACCTATAGTACTCCCTTATTTTGCTTCTACTTACAAGGAAGCAAGTAATATGGCTATTTTTGCTAATATTTTACTGATTAGCATGAAGTAAATAGAAGTATAAGCTTTTTAAGAATAATTTGTTGTAGAGATTTAGAGAAAGTCATGTGAATGGTACACATCAGATTTTTTAGAGATATTCCGAATTATTGGTTTCAGTTTTAAGCCACTTAAACTTTTCTCCAACGGGAAGAAATCTTTATTTTCGTTTCTCGTTTGTTTACTCCTGAGAAGCAAAGAGATTGGAATTTCAATTGTTACATATAGCGACCGGCTTTAGCCCGTGCATTTTCTTATTTCCCTTTTAACTACAAGAAGCTAGTAATAAGACTAATTCTGCTAATGTTTATCTTGATTAGCATGAAGAGGATAGAAGAATAAGCTTTTTAACAGTAATTTGTTACAGAGATGTAGGGAAAGTCGAGTGAATGGAGCACCTCAGATTTTTTATGATGTTTAACGTTCGCTTTTACCACACATGGCACCGCAGTCCGTGATACTGCTCATACATGGAATGGAGATGGAGCACCGGTGGAATCTGAGGTGGGGGAAACTGGAAAATCCGTCTTGCGCCGCTTTGTCCACCACAAACCCCATATGCGGTCGCTTGGATCGAACCTTGGTCTAACCGCGCGACCGCAGAGAGTCATGTGAATGTAAGAGAAAGCCTCAGTTGCAAACACTAAAGGGTGAATTGGCTGGAAAGCAAACGTGAACCTCGTTTAGAAAAGTGTTGATGAGCTCTGACTATGTTAACATGTGCGTTGTAAAGCAGGGACCCGTTGTAAGGATAACAACAGACATTTTATTGACACTGGCAAAGAATATGTTGGCCTCTTACCAAACTTGAGGCAGTTAGGAGACCAGTTTATTGCCCACATGTCGTTATTAGTGAAAATAACAAGCTAATGGCAACACAAATCATAAAACAAACACAAGTGTGTTCCATTGACATGACTTTCTCTACAGCTCAGCAAAAAAAAAAATAAATATATATTATTAAAACGTTTATGCTTCTATTTACTTCATGCTAATCGAGAAAAAATTAGCACAAATAGTCTTATTACTTGCTTCCTTGTAAGTAAAAGCGAAACAAGGGAGTAGCATAGGTTAAAGTGATAATCAAAAGCTGGTTGCTATGTGACAGGTTCCTTTGTCTGTATGGACAGGAGTTGACAAATTCCTGTATGAGAAAAGTATAAGTTTTTCCAAGGTGAAACCAAAAACAAAGGAATATCTAAAAAAAAAAAAAAAAAAAACGATCAACTCCACGAAAAAAATGTAAATAACATAAATTGTGTGCTTTGATGTGCTCTACATTTTCTGTGTGGTAAGTTGTCCATCTCTTACGGTTTAGCAGTTATGCAAAATGCCTTAAAATTCATCCAGAACAAAGTAGTCTTCAGAGGCTATTCCCAGAAAATTCAAGATTTATATTTTATTTGTCGTGTAAATATCTTTAATCTATGACATTTTAATCAAAATCGTTAGAGCCATTTTTGAGAAAATCAAAATTTTCGAAAAAAATTCCATGTAAAGGATAGTTCGGGGTGGGGGGATTTTCTTGAAAATCTTCGTGTCGCATCCTTGGAAGATACCAAACCTAAATACCAAAGTTTTGTTTTTAACGGTATTTTCGTTTTTAAGCTATGCTGCCCACAGACACATCAACACACACACACACACACACACACACACACACACACACACACACACACACACACACGGACGTGCTTCTAAAAATGTGTTGTTTTTTTTTTATTCAGGAGGTCTCAAAACATGTATTTCCGATGAAATCTCGGTATGGAATTTTTGGGTGCATTACAATATCTTCTCTATACACTATGTACATAGTACGTGTAGAGAAATTAAAAAGCCATTTCTATTAGAGCACTATGTGACTGCTTATTGCCCTTAGATAATATAATTTTTGTTCAATCTGGATTTTGTTGTCTTTGCAAAGAACACTTACGTTCCCTGAAAGCGGATTTTGGAAATGGTATGTCACCCTTCACGGTGCACTGGTCCGCGTCCTTCTGGTAGGCTGGAGGAGAGTAAGTGTTGCTGCTGTGTACCCGCACAGGTTTTTCTCCCCTCTTTTTACTTTCTCTAGCCCGTACCTGGTGGATTAGAGAAGATTTTGTATTCCATCCAAAAATTCGATAAGGGGATTTCACCGGAAACACATATTTTACATTCCCTGAATCAAAAAAAAAAAAAAAAAAAGCATTTTTAGAAACATGTCCGTGTGTATCTGTCTGTTTGTGTGTGTCTGTGAACAGCTTAGCTCAAAACAAAAAGTCGGTTAAGTACCAAAATTCGTATTTATGTTCACTACCTTTCAAGAATGCGACACGAATATTTTCAAGAAAATTCCCTCCACCCCAATTACACTTTAAATGAAACATTTTTCGTAAATGGCTCTAACGATTTTTATTAAAATTTGTGCTTAAGATAGATGCAAGAGGTAGACAAAAACGTACTACACGGAAAATGTAGATCTCATTAAAACACGATATATGTCATATACATTTTTTCTAGAGTTAACCGTTTTCGAGTTATTCAGAGTTTATGGCTTCAGTTTTATAGTACTTGAAATTTTCCCAAACGGGAGACATCTTTCTTTTCGTCTCTCGTTTGTTTACTCCTAGAAAGGAAAGAGAACCGAATTTCAATTGTTTCACTTAGCTACCAGCATTTAAAAGATCTGACTATCGATTTAACCTGCAAAGAAGCAAGTAATAAAACCATTTCTGGCAATGTTTATCTTGATTAGCATGACGTATATAAAATAATCGTTTATTGGTTTTTCGTGGAATAGCTAAAGTATCATATGAGTAAAACACATAATATTTTTTTCCATTTTCCCCATATTTCCTTTGTTTTACTATTTGTTTACCGTTTCTTTTTATTTACAAATACACATATTACCTGTCTGAAGAATGAATGCAGACGACCTCGTTTGGAATCTTGCATAAACACAAACAGATAAGATGTATTACGTCATCATTCCCGGTGCATGCCCTGTACAGCAATTGAGTCTCTTACAGTGGATGGGTTTGAATCAAGTCAAAATGCAAACACCGCCGCGCGTAGTCATACGCTCACAAAGTAGAACATTGATATTCATTAGTGATAAAGAAAACAGCAAGTTTAACCTGTTGTGTATCGTTTTGTTTACATGCGCTGTGCTGATGTTTTGATGGTTAGACTGTGATGCACTATATTCCAGCCTTCTCTGTGCGCTCTAAACCGTGCCATCCTAAATTTTCTGGGAATATCCTCTGAAGACCGCTTTATTCCGTATGAATTAACTGGTAAAGCGTAAAAGGTAGACAAAAACTTACTGCACAAAAAGTTAGAGTACGTTAAAACACAATTTATGTCATATACATTTTTTCGTGGAGTTGACCATTTCCGAGATATTCCTTGTTATTAGTTTCAGTTTTAAAATACTTCAAATGCTTCTCAACTAGAAAGTTCTCATCCGTTTCATATCTATTTTGTTTTACTCCTGGCCATGAAAAAAGAACAAAATTTCAATGCGAATCGCATGCCTACAGGTTTTAAAAGATTTGACTGTCGGTTCAGCCTAGTGTGTTCCCTTCAACTTAGAAAAAATCAATTAACAAGATCATTTCTGTCAATCCTTATCTCGATTAGCATGCTGTAGACAAAAAAAATAATCTTTTGTAAGAAGTTACCTAGAGAAATCTATGTGAATGGAACACATCAGATTTCTATTTTCTCTACGTATTATGTACAAGTATATAGAAAAGGTATTGTATTGCACTCAAAAATTCGATACCGATATTTCACCAGAAATATGTTTTGAGACCCCCTGATTCCACAAAAAAAAAAAAAACATTTTAGAAACATGTCCATGTGTGTGTGCCTTTGGGCAGCATAGATCAAAAACGAAAAGTCGGTTAAATACCAAACTTAGTATTTAAGTTGAGTATCTTCCAAGAATGCGGCACGAAGATTTTCAAGAAAATACCCCCACCCCCAAATATCCTTTAAATGAAACAAATTTCGAAAATATTGTTTTTCTCAAAAATGGCTCTAACGACTTTGATTAAAATCTTTTATACCTAAGATATTTACCTGACAAATAAAATGTATATCTTGAATTTTCTGGGAATAGCCTCTGAAGACCTCTTCATTCTGGATAACTTTTATATAATTGGCGAACCGTAAGAGAATACAAAAGGTTACTGCACAAAAAATGAAGATCTCATTAAAACGCACAATTTATGTCATATAGATTTTTTGTGAAGTTGACCATTTCCGAGATATCCCTTGTTTTAAAGTACTTCAAGCTTTTCTCAAGCGGAAAGTACCCATCCGTATCATATCTCTTTTGTTTTACTCCTGGCAATAGAATATGAATAAAATTACATTGAGAATCGTGTATCTATAGGTATTAAAATTTGACTATCGTTTTAGCCTAATGTATTCCCTTATTTTCCTTCAAGTTAGAAAGAAGCAAGTAATAAAATAATGTCTGTTAATGCTTATCTTGATTAGCATGATGTAGACAAATGAATAATCTTTTGTAAGAATAATTTGTTTGCAGAAGTTACGTAGAGAAGTCCATGTGAATGGAACACATCTAGCCGTGCACGCTCACGAAGCCACGGAGTATGAGAATTGCTAGGTGCCTCCCGTAAATAAGCAGACAAATGAGAAACGGTGATAAATTGGTTTGCACGCTTCTTGTTGTTGTGAAGTCAGTAGTCCTCTTTATGCCGGAGAAGCATGCAAGCCAGCGATGCAACAGGTTTGGTGATAATATCCAATTAAAGAGCACAGAGTCACACTAAAATATAACAAGCATGCCCTATCTTGAAAATGAAAAGAAAGTGTATTCTATTGCTCTCCTTTCCTGCTCTTCAAGTGGCGCTCCGTCTTACCTTGCGTTTCTACAATCTTGCTAAAGCTTTAATGTTAATTAGTCGCCCTCCGTGGTTGCCCGCAGTGCCCAGGTCTGGACGGGCTAATGACCTCAATCTTGAATATCACCTTACTCATGAATAATTTGGTTCTAATGTTACTTTCTAATTGCAACAAAACGCTATGTTTCTATTCTTATTCTGTCAACTTTTGATTGTTGCGTCTGTAGTATTCGACTCACATTATTAAAGAAGTACTGGTAAGTCGCGACCTCATTGTCACTTGTCACTTGGCAGTTGAGACGGATTGTCGTCCAGCTGAATGAGCGCATAACCCATATTTTAATTAATTAGATTGTTTAAGTTAATTGCTATGTATACTATCATGTAATTATTTGTTATAATGTATATTCAAAGTTCGGAGAGACTGTTCCTGGAAAGCATTTTCTAACTTTAACCCCAGAGTTTTCAAGCGACGATTTCAGTTGTTTACGAATAGTTGCTTTTGTTTATTACAAGAGGGGAAAGATGCTATTGTGTAGTCACGACTCGAAAGGAGAAAGTGAATGTGACTATATAAAGAGGGGAATCACGAGAAATTGAGGTCCAGAATCACATGAAAGACCAATTGGAAATAATTACGTCACGTTAGAAGCGCACCCAATGCTATTTTCGGCGCCAAAATGGGCCAATGAGATTGCAAGTTCAGAGTTTTGCGCGTGGGTAGAATTTACTATAAACGTAGAGTGTATGCCCTAATTTTCAGGCAGTTGAAATGTAACGTCACGCGGAACCTGCGACGCCTCGAACAGGAAATCCGCGCTAAATAGCAAAGCCTATTATTGTTCACGCACTGTGAAATGTAACGTCACGCGGAACCTTGTAATAAGAAATCCGCGCTAAAAAAAAATTAATTGTCTACAAAAAGTCTAAATGTTATAATTGTGAATCAACCACTGTCGCGAGTTAACTTGCGTAGAAAGTTAAAGTGTCCATAACAGTTCTGCGCGTAACAATTGCAATTATCGCCGCGTAAGTTCAAGTTTCCTTTGTGCGCATTACGCTCCATTGCGAGAGAATCGCGCCAGGAACTGTCCCGAGAACGCTTGTGAAGGGAAATAAACCTTGGATTAAAAGAAAGTGCGGAGCAAAATTCCCGTTCCACGACCTGAGATCACCGTTGAGCTAGGTCTCTATTACTCGCTGAGTACGCAAATAGCCGAGGAGCGTCGAGAATCGTTTTCACCAGCTGCGACGCCGGAGAGAAGAAGGGGGAGAGAGGACCTGTCGTCGCTGCGCAGCCCAGTACCAAGTTCCCACCCTACAGTTAACCGGCAATTATTGGAGCAATCGAATTGTGAGTGGATAGACTACCACTACCTTTCATAATTCAAAATAGTTACAGTTTCTTGTTCTGTGATACTGGTAATAACACTGAAATGAAGAAGCGATATCTAAGTTCGTTCCGTGAAAAATGGTTGCAGCAGTAGTAATGGTAGTAGTAATATTAGTCATCGCCGTAGCAGCAGTAGTAAGTTAATTTTATCATTTTAGTAAAAATTGTGACCTTGTGGCCGTAATAACACAATAACAAAAACAAAAAAACTGTTTAACGATTTCTGTCCCCATTTACTCAAATATCCCCGGGCCTACCTCGAGTACATTCTGGCAACCTCTAAAACCCAAGTTTGTAGGTTCAAACACTTAATCATGGCTTCCTTCGGAAAGGTAGTAAAGCGGTGGTCCTATGAATGCTTACTAGCATACCCATACCTTGAAAGAAGAAGGTCATTGGCAAAATTCCACCATTTCGCTTCCGCAAGTCGTGATACGGTGTGCGCCATTTTCATAGGAAAGATCCGCTGAAACTCTTATCCATGTAACGTTTCACCGACATGCGGCGCTTTGGCATCGGTTAGTTCCACTTCCGGGTGCTGGTGTCGCTTTCCCGTTCAGGGTTGCCAACTTGACGGATATTCAAATTGTATGACGGGGAAATTTAATTTTGACGGATGTAATTAGAAAGTGTTATTGCTATATTAGCTTTCTTTAGAAAAACTTATGGATGCACTGTTTGTGTACCTGCAAGGCAGTGTCATAATGTTATTTATTTATTTATTTATTTATACATGCATATTACTCTGGCATATAAATATTATACTACATGTAATGATGTCATGCTTTACATTATAACTCAGTGAGAATTCTGAATGCAAAAAGTGAACGCAATGTTAATTCGGTGTTCCATTGTAGTGTTTCGTTGTATGTTTAACAGTTGCTTTATAGCGCTTTTCTTTATTACTTTCTCTACGCGTACTTGTACATTGTGTATAGAGAAGGTATTGTAATGCACCCAAAAATTCAATACCGAGATTTCACCGGAAACACATGTTTTATGTCCCACTGAATCCAAAAAAAATCTGTGCTCCATTCACATGACTTTCTCTACATCTCTGCAACAAATCATTGTTACAAAGCTTATGCTTCTATTTACTTTATTCTAATCGAGAAAAAATTAACAGACAAATTCTTATTACTTGCTTCCTTGTAAGTAGAAGCGAAATAAGGGAGTACCATAGGTTAAAGTGATAGTCAAAAGCTGGTTGCTATGTGACTGAGGTTCCTTTGTTGGTATGGACAGCAGTTGACAAATTCCTGTATGAGCAGAGTATAAGTTTTTCAAAGCTGAAACTAAAAACAAGGAATATCACAAAAAACGATCAACTCCACGAAAAAATTGTGTGTAACATAAATTGTGTGTTTTAACGAGCTCTACGTTTTTTGTGTTGTAAGTTTCTATCCATCTTTGCAGTTATGCAAAATTCCGTAAAATTCACCCAGAATAAAGTATTCTTCAGAGCCTATTCCCAGAAAATTCAAGATATACATTTTATTTGTCAGGTAAATATCTTTAATATACGATATTTTAATCAAATCGTTAGAGCCATTTTTGAGAAAATCAAAATTTTCGAAAAATGTTCTATGTAAAGGGTAATTTGCGGTGGACGGGGATTTTCTTGAAAAGCTTCGTGTTGCATCCTCGGAAAAAACTGAATTTAAATACCAAGTTTGGTATTTACGGACTTTTCGATTTTAGCTATGCTGCCCACAGACAGACAGACACAGACACACACACACACACACTCACCCAACCACCCTTTTCGAATATTTTGATTTTCTCTAAAATGGCTCTAAAGATTTTGATTAAAATACCGTATATTAAAAATATTTATATGACAAATTAAATGTATATGTTGAATTTTGGAAATAGCCTCTAAAGACCTCTTTATTCTGGATGAATTTCGCTGAATTTTGCGTAACTGATAAACCGTAAGAGATAGACAAAAACTTACTACAAAAAATGTAGATCCTGTTAAAACACACAATTTATGTCACACTTATTCTTGGAATTGACCATTTATGAGCTGTTCCGTGTTATTAGTTTTAGATTTAAAGTACTTAAACTTTTCTCAAACGGAAAGTTGTAAACTCCTGGTTCTGCATAGAAACAGATTTCAACCACAAGGCAACCAGCTTTTAAAAGATTTGACTATCGTTTTAGTCTAGTATATTCCGTTATTTACCTTCTATTTACAAGGAAACAAGTAATTAAGACAATTTCTGCCAATGTTTACCTCGATTGTCATAAAATAGAAGAATATGCCTCTTAACAATAATTTGTTACGGCGATGTAGAGAAAGTCATGTGAGTGTAACACATCAGCTTTTGTATTATACTGTCCACAGACAAACACACATGGACTTTTTTACTTTCTCTACACGTACTATGCACATAGTGTATAGAGAAGGTATTGTATTGCACCCAGAATTATGATAGATACCCAAATTTCACAGGACATCATGTTTTGGGATCCCCTGAATAAAACAAAATAGCACTTTTACTTTCTCTACACGTACCATGTACATAATATATAGAGAAGATAAAGTAATGCATCCAAAAATTCGATACCGAGATTTCACTGGAAATGTATGTTTTGAGACCTCCTGAATCCAAAAAATGCCCGTGAGTGTCCTTCTGTCTGTCAGTGTGTGGTGTGTGTGTGTGTGGGTGGGGGCAGTGTAGCTCCAAAACTAAAGGTCCGTTAAGTTCAGTATCTTACAAAGATTGCGACACAGGATTTTCAAGAAAATTCCCCCACCCTCATTTACTGTTTACATGGAAATTTTTTCCAAAATTTTGATTTTCTGCAAAATGGCTCTAACGATTTTCATAAAAATATCGCTTATTAAAGCGATTACAGGTAAAAATGTAGATATATCTTGAATTTTCTGGTAATAGCTTCTGAAGACCTCTTTATTCTGAATGAATTTTGCGGAATTTTGCATAACTGGTAAATCGTAAGAGATGGACAAAAACTTACTTAACAAAACATGTACAGCCCATTAAAACACAATTTATGTTATACACATGTTTTTCGTGGAGTTGGCCGTTTTGGGATATTCCTTGTTGTTTTTTTCTGTTTTAAACTTTTCTCATACGGGAACTTGTCAACTCCTGGCTTTGCAAAGAAACGGATTTCAATCCCATAGCAACCACATTTTAAAACATTTGACTGTCGCTTTAGCCTAGTGAATTTACTTATTTTCCTTCTACTTATAAGAAACTAAGTAATAAGACAATGACTACTAATGTTTATCATGATGTAATCTTTTGTAACAATGGTTTGTAGACAAAGTCAGGCGGATGGAACACATCAGATTTGTTATCTTTGTAGTGTCCTGAGCATTTTAATTGTGTTGTGTGATCATTTTTAAATGTCTCCATAAAAACGCAAAGTTTTTGGACAAGTGCAACTTAAAATGTAATGTTATAACTATAAGGATAAGGCACGGGCAACGCGAGTTTGTGTTCTACAGCGCAGTGTTTTGTTTCAGTTTCCCTGCGCAAGTACCTAGTAGATAATGACAATACATCCGGAAACAGCGATTGCCGGGCGTTTATTCTTGGGAAGTGACATCATTACGTTAGCGATCTGTCAACTTGAACGCGCCCGCCACTTCCCGTGCAGCCGGCCTATAATTTACACTCAATGGAACAAAGCCATACCAGCAAGCTCTATAAAGATCCGGAAGGGGCAAGCTCCGCTCGCGGCTTCTTACACGTACTATGTACATAGTGTATACAGAAGTTATTGTATAGCACCCAAAAATTCCATACCGAGATTTCAACGGAAATACATGTTTTGAAACCCCTTGAATCAAGAACAAAATCATTTTACTTTCTCTACACGTACTATGTACATAGTGTCTAGAGAAGGTATTACACTCCACCAACAAATTCGATGCCGAAATTTCACCGGAAATATATGTTTTAGGGTCCCCTGTATCCAAAAAAAGTATTTTCAGAACAAGGTCCGTTTTTCAGTGTGTCCGTGTGTCTGTGAACACGATAACTCAAAAACGAAAAGTAGGTAAATACCAAACTTGGTATTTAAGTTTAGCATCTTCCAGGGATGCAACACGAAGATTTTGAGAAAAATCTAAAAATGGCTCTAACGATTTTGATTTAAATATGGTACATTAAAGATATTTACCTGACAGATAAAACGTATATTTTGAATTTTCTGGGAATAGCCTCTGAAGGCTACTTTATTCTGGGTCAATTTTACGAAATTTTGCATAACTGCTAAACCGTAAGAGCTGGACAAAAACTTACCTAACAACAAATGTAGAGCACTTTAAAACACACAATTTATGCTATATACATTTTTTTTGTGGATTTGATTGTTTTTGAGACATTCCTTGTTTTAGGTTTCAGTTATGAAAAGCTTATACTTTTCTCATACAGGAATTTGTCAATTCCTGTCCATACAAACAAAGGAACTTCAGTCACATAGCAACCAGCTTTTGACTATCATTTTAATCTATCGTACTCCTGTATTCCGCTTCTACTTTCAAGGAAGCAAGTAATAAGAGTATTTCTGCTAGTTTGTTTTCTGGGCTAGCATGAAGTAAATAGAAGCATAAGCTTTTTAACAATAATTTGTTGCAGAGATGTAGAGAAAGTCATGTAATAGAACACATCAGATTTTTAGAAAATGCTCCGTGTGCGTGTGTGTATCTGTGAACAGCATAACTCAAAAACTAAAAGACCGTTAAATACCAAACTTGGTATTTAAGCTTAGTATCTTCCAAGGATGCGACACGAAGATTTTCAATAAAATCCCCCCCCCACACCCAACTACCGTTTAGATGGAACGTCTTTCAAAATTTTTGATTTATTCAAAAATAGTTCTAACGATTTTGATTAAATATCGTATATTAAATATATGTACCTGACTATTAAAATGTATATCTTGAATTTTCTAGAAATAGCCTCTGAAGACTACTTTATTCTGGATGAATTTTACGGAATTTTGCATAACTGGTAAACCGTAAGCGATAGACAAAATCTAACTTAACAAAAAATGTGGAGCTCATTAAAATACACCATTTACGTTATATACACTTTTTTCGTGAGGTTGGCTGTTTTTGAGATATTCTTTATTTTGGTTTCTGCTTAAAAAAACATACCTTTCTCATGCGGGAATTTGTCAACTCCAGTCCATACAAACAAAGGAACTTCAGTCACATAGCAACCAGCTTTTGACTATCACTTTAACCTATGGTACTCCCTTATTTCGCTTCTACTTACAAGGAAGCAAGTAATAAGACTATTTCTGCTAATTTTTTCTCGATGAAGTAAATAGAAGCATACTGCTTTTAACAATAATTTGTTGCAGAGATGTAGAGAAAGTCATATGAATTGAACACATCAGATTTTTAGAAAAAGGTCCATGTGAGCGCGTGTGTGTCTGTAAACAGCATAGCTCAAAAACGAAAAGACCGTTAAATACCAAACTTGTTATAAGTTTAACATATTCCAAGGATACGACACGAAGACTTTCAAGAAAATTCCTCCTCCCCAACTACCCTTTACATGGAACATTTTTCGAAAATTTTGATTTTCTCAAAAATGGCTCTAAGGTTTTTGATTAAAATGCCTTTTTGAAATACTTGATATGTAAGTTAATCATTGTAACCCACATTTGATAATGTAAGCTAAATTTACAATTCATTTATTAATTGCCATGGCAACAAGCACTGTAGGAGTTTAAGAGGTCATTAATACTTACAGTACAATTAGGAAATGATGTATCTCTCAAGACATGTGCTACTTCAAGTAAAGAATCTATTGCAAAATTCATTAACAAAAGAGTGTATAAGTAGGTTTTGTGCATATAATTTAGATGTAGCATTTCATTATTTGTTCACATCAAGAATTCATTTTTTCTTAAGGTTAAATAAAATATTGAAAAACAATTTTTATCTCCATCCAAGAATTCGATATTGGGATTTCACTGGAAATACGCGTTTTAGGGTCCCCTGTATAAAAAGGCATATTTAGAAAAAGGTCCGCGTGCGTGAGTTTATGTGTATGTGAACAGTGTAGCTGAAAAACGAAAAGTCCGTGAGATACCAAACTTGTTATCTATATTCAGCTTCTTCCAAGAATGTGACACGAAGAATTTCAGAAAACTCTTTCTATCCCCAACATAGAAATGTATTACATTTTCAATTTTCTGAAAACTTACTAACGATTTTCTTTAAATGCAGAATACTAAAGATAATTACCTGGCAAATAAAATGTAGGCTTGTCCTTAATTCCCTGGCAATAACTCCTGAGTTCTCTTCAATCAGGATGACTTTTGTATAACTGGTAAACAGTAAGAGATAGGCAAAAGTTTACTACAAAAATGTAGATCTTGTTAAAACACACAATATATAGTAATGTTTTTTTTTTGTTTGTTTTTTGTTTTAAATCATATAGAGGTAACCATTTCAGAGATATTCACGTTATGGGTTTTAATTTTGAAATTCGCAAACGTGAAGTCCTCATCCGTGCCATTTCTCTTTTGTTTTACTACTGGTCATGCTAAAAGAATCAACTTTCAATTGTTTCACATAGCGATCAGCTTTGAGGGATTTAACTAATCGCTTTAGCCTAATTTATTCTCTTATTTCCCTGCCCTTATAAGGGATTAATCAATAAGAGCAGTTCTACTAATTTTATCTTGATTAGCAAGATGAAAATAAACAAAAATAAAAAATATTTTATAAGAACAGTTTGTTTGAAGAACAAATAGAGAAAATCATATGAATGGAACACATGACATTTGTATAAAAATCTGATGTGCTCCATTCACATGACTTTCTCTACATCTCTGCAACAAATTATGGTTAAAAAGCATATTCACTTCATGTCAATCGAGATAAACATAAGCAGAATATTGCTAAGTTCCTCGTAAGTAGAAGGTGAATAATGGAATAACCTAGGCTGAACCGACAGTCAAATCTTTTAAAAGCTGGTTGCTATGCGGATTCAAATTTTTTGGTTTGTATGGCTAGGAGTTGACAAAATCCCCTTATCAGCAAAGTACAATGTATTTTAAAACTGATACTTACAACAAGGAATATCTCAAAAACGGCCAACTCCACGAAAAAAAAGTATTTAACGTACATTGTGTGCTTTAACGAGATCCACAGTTTTTGTTGCCTAAGATTTTGTCTGTCTCTTACGGTTTATGAGTTTTGAAACATTCTGATAAATTCATCCAGGGTAAAGATGTCTTCAGAGGCTATTCCCAGAAAATTCAAGGCATACATTTTATTTGTCATGTAAATATCTTTAATGTACGATATTTTAATCAAAATCGTTAGAACCATTTATGAGAAAATCGAAATTTTCGAAAAAATTTTCCATGTAAATGGAAGTTGGGGGTAGAGGGATTTTCTTGAAAATCTTCGTTGGAAGATTCTAAACTTAAATACAGTTTGGTATTTAACGGACTTTTCGTTTTTGAGCGATGCTGCCCCCAGATACACATTCATACACATACGTACACACACACACACACACACACATTGACAGACAGGCAATCAAATGCATACACGGACATTTTAATTTTTTTTATTTTGGATTCACGGGGTCTCAAAACATATATTTCCGGTGAAATCTCGGTATCGAATTTTTGGGTGAAATTCAATACCTTCTCTATACACTATGTACAATATTGGCTAAATCGTTAGTCAAATGTTATGTGATTGAAATTCCTTTGTTTGTATGGCTAGGAGTTGACAAAATTCCCATTTCAGAAAAGCATATAGTATATCGCGTACTAAGTACTGTAAGTTATACTCATCAGGTCGAGAATGCATATTGGGAATACGAGATCTGGTAAGTAACTTACAGTTCCTGGTTACCCATTTACTTTTTGAAATACTTGGAAAAAAATCTAATGTGTTCCATTCACATGACTTTCTCTATATCTCTGCAATAAATTATTTTTAAAAAGCTTATGCTTCTGTTTTCCTGCTAATCGAGAAAAAATTAGCAGAAATAATCTTATTTCTTGCTTTCTTGTAAGTAGAAACGAAATAAGGGAGTACCATAGGTTAAAGTGATAGTCAAAAGCTGGTTGCTATGTGACTGAAGTTCCTTTGTTTGTATGGACACGATTTCACAAAGTCCTGTATGAGAGAAATATGTTTTTATAGCTTGAACCAAAAACAATGAATATCTCAAAAACAATCAACTCCACGAAAAAAATGTGTACAACGTAAATTGTGTGTTTTAATGTGCTCTACATTTTTCGTGTGGTAAGTTTTTATCTCTCTCTTACGGTTTAGCACTTATACAAAATTCCGTACAATTCACTCAGAATAAAGTAGTCTTCAGAGGCTATTCCTAGAAAATTCAAAATATACATTTTATTTTTAGGTAAATATTTTTAATATACCATATTTTAATCAAAATCGTTAGAGCAATTTTTAGAAAA
The DNA here is from genome assembly GCA_030762935.1 of Hymenopus coronatus. NCBI lineage: Eukaryota > Metazoa > Arthropoda > Insecta > Mantodea > Hymenopodidae > Hymenopus > Hymenopus coronatus. The sequence goes on from CM060883.1 coordinate 5,995,972, forward strand.
TCAAAAATTTCGAAAAAAAGTTCCATCTAAAGGGTAGTTTGGAGTGGGGGGATTTTTCTCAAGATCTTCGTGTCGCATCCCCGGAAGAAACTTAATTACCAAGTTTGGTATTTTACCGACTTTTCGTTTTTGAGTTATCGTGTTCACAGACACACGGACACACTGACACACGGACACACACACACACATACACACTGACCTGAAAATACTTTTTTTGGATATAGGGGACCCTGAAACATAAATTTCCGGTGAAATCTCGGTATCGAATTTTTTGGTGGAGTGCAATACTTTCCCTATACAATGTACATAGTGCGTATAGAGAAAGTAAAAATCTGATGTGTTCCATTCACATGACTTTCTCTACAATTCTGCAATAAATGATTGTTAAAAAGCTTATGCTTCTATTTACTTCCTGCTAATCGAGAAAAAATTAGCAGAAAGTCTTATTGCTTGCTTCCTTGTAAGTAGAGCGAAATAAAGGAGTACCATAGGTTAAAGTGATAGTCAAAAGCTGGTTGCTATGTGACTGGAGTTCCTTTTTCTGTATGGACACGAGGTAGTCCTGTATGAGAAAAGTATGTTTTTTATTGCTGAAACCAAAAACAAGGAATATCTCAAAAACAATCAACTCCACGAAAAAAATGTGTATAACATAAATTGTGTGTTTTAAAGTGCTCTACATTTGTGTGTGGTAAGTTTTTGTCCATCTCTTACGATTTAGTAGTTATGCAAAATTCCGTAAAATTGACCCAGAATAAAGTAGTCTTCAGAGGCAACCCCAGAAAATTCAAAATATACATTTTATTTGTCAGGTAAATATCTTTAATATACGATATTTTAATCAAAATCGTTAGTGCCATTTTTTAGAAAATAAAAATTTTCGAAAAAAGTTCCATGTAAAGGGTAGTTTGGGGCGGGGGATTTTTCTCAAAATCATCGTGTCGCATCCCTGGGAGATACTAAACTTAAATACCAAGTGTGGTATTTTACCGACTTTTCGTTTTTGAGTTATCGTGTTCACAGACACACGGACACACACGGACCTTTTTCTGAAAATACTTTTTTTTTGGATACAGGGGACCCTAAAATATATATTTCCGGTGAAATCTCGGTATCGAATTTTTTGGTGGAGTGCAATACCTTCTTCATACACGATGCACATAGTGCGTATAGAGAAAGTAAAAATGAATTCTCGATGTGAACAAATGAAAGGCTACATCTAAATTACATGGACAACACTATTTTGTTAATGAATTTTGGAATAGATTCTTTACTTGAAGTAGCACATGTCTTGAGTGTTACGTCATTTCCTAATTGTACTGTAAGTATTAATGACCTCTCAAACTCTTACAGTGCTTGTTGACATGGCAATTAATAAATGAATTGTAAAGTTAGCTTACATTACCAAATGTGTTTTCAGTATGATAAATTACATATCAAATATTTCCAAAAAGGTAGTTTAAAACTGCAACTTGTAACAAGGAATATCTGAAAAACGGCAACAGCCAACGCCCACTCTATATTTCGCAGTAGTTTATCTTGGTGTGTTATCTTTCTGTTTGAAGAAGCATGATTAACTTTCAATAAAAGTGATAGCCACTAAGAGATTAGAAACACGTAAGCACAGAAGTATTTGAGGTCCTAAAGGCGACTAATTGAGTGCGTCATATTCGCAAGAGCGTGTGAAACTGTTTAGTTTCCTTCCGTCAAGTTGTTTGCCATGAGAGTCGTCCTTGCCAATCTTATTCGTACAACTGGAAGCTTTACTTTCTCTACACTTACTATGTACACAGTGTATAGAGAAGGTATTGTAATGCATCCAAAAATTCCATACCGAGATTTCACCTCAAATACATGTTTTGGAACCTCCTGAATTAAAAAAAAAAAATAAAAGTCGGTTAAATATGAAACTTTACATTTAAGTAGATTATCTTCCATGGATGGGACACGAAGACTTTAAAGAAAATCCCCCCACCCCACCCCCAACTACCCTTTACATGTTTTCCATGAAAATGTTACTTTTTTCACAAACGAATTTGATTAAAGCCTCTGATATTATGTGTGTGTCATATAAAATGTATCACTTGAATTGTCTGGAAATAGCCTCTGAAGACCTCTTAATTCTAGGTGAATTTTACTTAATTAGTAAAGAGTAAGAAATTGACAAAAACTTACAAAAAAAAAAAAAAAAAAAAAAAAAAAACGTAGATCTCATTAAAACACATAATTTATGTCATATACGTTTTTCTTGTAGAGTTGACCGTTTTCGAGATTTTCATTTTTATTCTTTTCAATTTTAAACTAATTAACGTTTCCCAAACGGCACCTTGGAAAGCGAACCGAACCTCAGTTGTTTCACATAGCGACCAGCGTTGAAAATATTTGACTATCGGTTAACGTAATGTTATTCCCTTCTGCTTTTAATAGGATCAACTCTGCTATGTTTATCTAGATTAGCATCACTAAATAGAAGAAAACTGTATTCGTGGAACAGCTAGAGAAAGTTATGTGAATGGAACTCATCAGATTTTTTTCAAACGCGAAGTCATCTTTCGTTTCACATCCCATTTCGTTTTATTTCTGGATATTAAAGAGAATCGAATTTCAATTATTACACATGCGACCAGCTTTTAAAAGATCGGACCATCGCTTTAGTCTCATGTATTCCCTTATTTCCCTCCTACTTTCAAGGAAGCAAGTAATAAGACAATTTCTGGTAATGTTTATCTTAATTAGCACGAGAAAAATAAATGAATACTCTCTTGGAAGAAAATTTGTTTGCAGAATTGTTATGTAAATAAAATAAAAGTTTTAAACTTTATAATTTTCAATCATTAACAATTTGCCTTTTATTGTTAACAAATAATTGCGGTTTAAGTGTAAAGAGCTATAATAAATTATACTGTGTTCTTTCTAATTTTCAATTTATATCCGTGCGGTTCTTGACTATTTTCAATTGTGATCAAAATTTCACTCCCAGTGTACCATAGGTGGATAGAAAATTGACTTTTGTAAGAATAATGTCCAGAAGAGATATAAACATAAATGAAAGTGGCTAGAGAAAGTCATGAAAATGGAATACATCAGATTTATGGAATTTTACGAACTATCAATGATTTACTTTAACAACAATATTGATTTTTGTTACAGTTTTTATGAACACCAGAGTAAAAAAAACATTTTAGACTTATACTCCCAATTTATGCGGAAGAGCTGAAATACTGTGAACTGTTGGATATCCACAGACTTCAACACTGATCTCCTTGTGAGCGCTTCTATAAGAAATTGAGTGAGTCACTTCTTTTGAACTAGCCGAGGAAAACAGACCTTGCTAACATTCTGAACTGAATCTTAACTTCGTGATAACCTGTTCCTGAGTGGTACATTAACCAGCGTAAGCTATTTAAATGTTCACATGAGTAACCTACTTCCACAGAAAGAAAAAAAAATAAATCTGATGTATTCCATTCACATGACTTTCTCTATATCTCTGTAACAAATTATTGTTAATAAGATTATTCTTTTTTTCATTTCATGCTAATCGAGAAAAAATAGCAGAAATAGTCTTATTTCTTGCTATATTGTAAGTAGAAGCGAAATAAGGGAGTACCATAGGTTAAAGTGATAGCCCAAAGCTGGTTGCTATGTGACTGAAGTTCGTTTGTTTGTATGGACACAAGTTGGCAAATTCCTGTATGAGAAAAGTATAAGTTTTTTAAAGCTGAAACCAAAAACAAGGAATATCTCAAAAATGATCAACTCCAAAAAAAAAAATGTGTATAATGTAAATTGTGAGTTTTAACGTGCTCTACATTTTTTGTGGGTTAAGTTTTTGTCCATCTCTTACGGTTTAGCAGTTATGCAAAATTCATCCATATTCCCAGAAAATTCAAGATATACATTTTATTTGTCAGGTAAATATCTTTAATATACGATATTTTAATCAAAATCGTTAGAGCAATTTTTTAGAAAATAAAAAATTTTCGAAAAAAGTTTCATGTGCAGGGTAGTTGGGAGTGGAGGGATTTTCTTGAAAATCTTCGTGTCGCATCCTTGGAAGATATCAAACCTAAATACCAAGTTTCGTTTTTAACGGACTTTTCGTTTTGAGCTATGATGCCCACAGACACACACACGGACATTTTTTTTAAAATGCTTTTTGGATTCAGGAGGTCTCAAAACATGTATTTCCGGTGAAATCTCGGTATCGAATTTTTGGGTGCATTACACTACATTATACACTATGTACATAGCACGTATAGAGAAAGTAAAAAAATCTGGTGTGTCCCATTCACATCAGATTCTCTACATCTCTGTAACAAATTATTTTTAATAAGCTTATTCCTCTATCTACAATATGATAATCGAGATAAACATTAGCAGAAACGATCTTATTACTTATTTCCTTATAAGTAGGAGGGTAATGAGGAAATATGCTAGGTTAAAGTGGTAGTCAAATGTTTTAGAATGTGGTTGCTATGGGATTGAATTCCGTTTCCTTGCGTGGCCAGGAGTTGACAACTTCCTGTATGAGAAAAGTATTTTAAAACTGAAACCAATAACAAGGAATATATCGAAAACGGCCAACTCCACGAAAAAAAAGTCTGACGTGTTCCATTCACATGACTTTCTCTATATCTCTGCAACAAATTATTGTTAAAAAGTGTATTCTTCTATTTACTTCATGCTAATTGAGAAAAAGTGGTAGAAATAGTCTTATTACTTGCTTCCTTGTAAGTAGAAGCGAAATAAGGGAATACCATAGGTTAAAGTGATAGTCAAAAGCTGGTTGCACACGAGTTAACAAATTCTTGTATGAGAAAAGAATATTTTTATAAAGCTGAAACCAATAACAAGGAATATCTGGAAAAGGATCAACTCCACGAAAAAAAGATAAATTACATAAATTGTGTGTTTTATCGTGATCTATATTTTTGTGTAGTAAGTTTTTGTCTATCTCTTACGGTTTACCAGTTATGCAAAATTCAATAAAAATAATCCAGAATAAAGAGGTCTTTAGAGGCTATTCCCAGAAGATTCAAGACATACATTTTATTTTGCATGTAAATATCTTAAATATAAGAGATTTCAAATAAAATCGTTAGAGCCATTTTTGAGAAAATCAAACTTTTCGAGACTTTTTCCATGCAAAGGGTAGTTTAGGTTGGGGGGATTTTCTACAAAATTCGAGTCGCATCCTTGCAAGATACCAAATTTAAGTAACAAGTTTGGTATTTAACGGTCTTTTTGTTTTTGAGTTTTGCTGTCCACTGACACACAGACGCACACACCACACACACAGACACACACAGACCTTTTTCCAAAAATGCTTTTATTGGATTAAGGGGGACCCAAAACATGTATTTCCGGTGAAATCTCGGTATCGAATTTTTGGGTGCATTACAATACCTTCTCTATACACCATGTACATAGTACGTGTAGAGAAAGTAAAGATGTATATGACATAATTTTGGTTTTAACGATATCTACATTTTTTGTGGAGTAAATTTTTGTTTATTTCTTATGGTTTACCAGTTATGCAAAATTCAGCAAAATTAATCCAGAATGAACAGCTTTTCCTAGAAAATTCAAGATGTACATTTTATTATTGATGTAAATAGCTTTAATATGCGGTATATTAATCAAAATCGTTACAGCCATTTTTTTGAGAAAATCGAAAATTTCGAAAAATTGTCCATGTAAAGGGTAACTGTGGGTGGGGGGATTTTCTTGAAAATCTTCGTGTCGCACCCTTGGAGGATGCTGATCTTAAATATCAAGTTTGGTCATTTCGAATGCTCTGCACAGACACACACGGACCTTCTTCTAAATTTTTTTTTTTTTTTTTTTTTTTTTTTTGCTTAGGGTTCTAGAAACATTTATTTCCAGTGAAATCTCTGTATGGGATTTTTGGGTGCAATACAATACTCTCTATACACTATGTACATAGTACGTGTAGAAATAGTAAAAAGATAGGGAGCTTATGGAAATAAAGAGAAGCATTCTTGTTGTTGTGAGCTGAAAGTAGCTCATGTGACCTGCACCAGTGTCAAGTTGCCGATATCACGCTTGCACGAGAAATTCCGAAGGCCTGCTAACTGGAGCATGTTCTTCAACTGTTGTACCTAGATATCCAACATCGAATCTTTCAACTGTTTTACCAAGTTTTAGTGTTTCATTGGAATGCGAAAACAAAACTGTGAAACGCTACTTCACGTCTTTCTTTTCCCTCCTATAGTGACTGCCACTGAAGATGCTGACCGTAAAAGTGAGCGAAACTTCTGGTTTAGATTTTAATCTACGACCACGGCACAAGAGCTCGGAAAGTACAGTTTTTAAATATGACGACAGCGGCCGTGAAAATAGCCCAAGATAATCTATAAGTTGAGTGTTTTAATGCGACCTGCATTTGTTGTGTAGTGAGTTTTCGTCTATCTCTTACGGTTTACCAGTTGTACAAAAGTTATCTAGAATGAACATTCCCAGGAAACTGAGGATATGCGTTTTATTTGGAATATAAATATCTTTAATATACGGCATTTTAATCAAAATCGTTAGAGCCATTTTTGAGAATACCGAAAATAAAGGGTTTTCTGATGGAGTGTTTTCTGATAATTTCGTGTTGCATCCTTGGAAGATACTAAACGTAAATACCACGCATACATAGACATTTTTTCTAAAAGTGCTCTTTCTGGATCTAGGAAACCCTAAAACTTTTATTTCCAGTGAAATCTCGGTGTCGAATTTTTTGGGTGAAATACGTTTCTACCTAAGTACTAAGCAGAGAAAGTAAATAGAAGCCCATATAGTTTTCTGCGCTTCATTCAGACTAGAGCAGTTATTTCTAATTAACATTTCCTAGTAGTTTTGTAGCCGATCAATTGCTGATTTGGTAAGCAATCTCGGTCAACAATTGCTTTCTAGTGTGCTCAGATCTTGAGCGAAGTTCAACTGCACCTTCAGTCTCCATCTGTCCGCTGTATCTATCAGAATTCTTGAGGCAGGCATGATGATTATGTCTTGTGCACCCTGCACAGCATTTGGTATATGTTACTACTATTTTTCTGCCACCAGCGAGGTTCCAACCATATTATTGTAGTGTACACCCGGTCTGCTGCAATTAAATCGTGCTGACTAATTTTAAAGCTGAAGCTGAATCAGGAGAACTTTAGGGTTGAACCAAAGGATTACCTCCTCCTATATTGTAGACTGCCCGATGGTCATACTGGGTAAATGAGATATTTCAGAAAGCAAGGGGTAATATTGCATCAGTTTGAGTAACCCATATTGGAAGTAAAATGTGATAAATGAAGACACAGTGTGTCCGCATAAAGAACGCCGGCATAAGCAAGGAATTCGGTTTAAAAACTCCGAGAAATAAGTCAGGAGAGACCCTTACATCTGAATTACAGACGTGGCAGGACGCGCTCCTGATCATTGTCAATAAAGGAGCGAGTTATATTTAAAACTGCGAGACATTCAGCAAGGCAGAATGTACAAGGTGAGTTCTTGGAATCAAGGTAAACTATTGGATTTCCTCAGCTATGTATTCCATGAGTAGCAGTAAAAGCACTGTGTCTCTTCACATCCTTGGATGAACTTGTTAATAGTTACCGTATCTCTACCCGAACACAACCTTACCCCCGAGGTCTCTGTAAGCGCGAGTATTAGCCTATCCTGAATCCGTTCCTACTGCCCACACTGGGTACGTTACATTCTGGAAAACTGTGGATTTTTACTTTCCTTAGCCCGTATGTACAATGTGCATAGAGGATAGAAAAGGTATAGTATTCCACCCAAAAATTTGATTCGAGATTTCACCGGAAATACAAGGTGATTACAAATGATTCATCGGGTTTTGACGTCTTACAGCTTCCAACATGTAATGCTCACCCATTTGTACTAATAAACTATTGATAAAGCATATTTAAAAATTTTGTGTATGCCATTGCAGGTTTGGATGTGATTTACCAGGTGGCCGCGCGATAACAGTTTAAAAATGGCGACCAGTCAACAGAAGGCATTTTGTGTATTGCAATATGAGAAGACAGAATCCGTCACTACCGTGCAGCGTGCAGTACAACGAAAAGCTTCCAATCTACCAAAGCATTTTGCAATGATATCGACAGTTCAAGGACATAGGCTGCCTCTGTAAAGGGAAAAGCTCCGGGTGACCACCTATCCCTATGGAAACGGTGGAGAACGTCCAAAATGTGTTCCTTTGTAGCCCAAAGAAATCCACACGTTGTGCAGGTCGCGAACTAACCATTCCTCAGGACTGTGTGGAAGATTCTGCGTAAACAATTACATCAGAAACCGTATCGCATACACCTGTTGCAACGTTTACGGACAAACGACCGCATCGTCAGACGCGAATTTTGTGAATGTTTCCAGGAAGCAATGAAAGATGACGACTCGTGTTCAGTGATGAGGCGACATTCCACCTAAACGGTAAAGTGAATCGTCACAACGTCCGCATATGAGGCACGGTAAATCCCAATGTTACAATGGAGATTGTCTAAAAAGTAGTGTCTTCTGTGCCGTGTCACGTAGCAACATTTGCGAGTCCTACTTTTTTCCAGGAAAAAATGTGACGGGTATACTACATAGGCTACAAAACTGTTGTTTTCCAGACTATAGCTGATATGCCGCACTGCATATTCCAACGAGCTTCGCCTCATTGGCATAGAGAAGTGCGTCGCCATCTGAACGAGGAACTTTCAAACAGATGGATTGGGCGATGTGATCAGGATGATGTTGCACTCTTCAGATGGCCCCCAAGAGCTCCCGACCTTACAGTTTGTAACTTTTTTCTTTAAGGATACGTGAAAGATAACGTGCCGACAACACTGGCTGAGCTCCAGATTCGCATCACTGCTGTGCTGGCGAACATGGACAGGGACATTCGGGAACGTGTATGGGCTGAACTTGACTACCGCATAGATATGTGTCGTGTAACACGAGGGAAGCTTATAGAACATTTGTAATAATATGTAAGAAACTTGAAAATGTGCTGTTTCATACAATGTAGCATTCATTATTTTATATGTAATACTTTGTGAAATACATTCATCCAAAACCCGATGAATCATTTATAATCACCCTGTATATCTTTTCAGGTCCCTGAGTCTGGAAAAAAAACTTCGTGTGTCTGTGTGTGCGTTAGTGTGTCTGTGGACAGCATAGCTAAAAAACGAAAAGAGTGTTAAATACCAAACTTGGTATTTATCTTTAGTATTTCCAAGGATGCGATACGAAGATTGTCAACAAAATTTCCCCACCATAAACTAACCTTTACATGGAAACTTTTTTGAAAATTTTGTTTTTCTGAAAAATGGCTCTAAAGATTTTAATTAAAATGCCGTATATTAAAGATCTTTATATCACAAATAAAATGTATATTTTGACTTTTCGGGTAATGGCCTTTGAGGACCTCTTTATTATAAACGAGTTTCGTAGAATTTTGCATAACGATTAAACCGTAAGAAGCAGACAAAAACGTACTATACAAAAAATGTAGGCCTCGTTAAAACACACAGGTAATGTCATAAAAATGTGTATGTAGAACTGGCCGTATGTGACAATATTATTAGTGTAATCATTAGTTTGTCATATTTAACATAAGAAATATATGCCCAGTAGAACGCAGTACCGTAGCGTGTATAAACTCCCTTTGTATTCTTCAAGGCTACGTGCTTTGTTGAAAATAACACGAATTTTAAAGCAATAGGGACATAAGTAGCGACCCTTGAGAGGAAGAAAGGTATTTTCCCTTTTAATCTGGAAAGAGGGAATTACTCATTGTAGAACAAGGTCACGTGGGTGTAAAACAAAGAAAAATCCCCGAGAGACAGTCACAAAGCTACATTACGCACTTTTTTCCAGCCAATCAAAAAGGAGGGCAATACTCGGACCTTTTAGTATACAAATGAGCTACGTACAAGAAATCGGATGTACAATGCAGGAAACCAGTACAAGAAATGTGACTAAGAAATCGCGCGGAGTACAGTTTAGGAAATTGGTGTGTTATAAGTTAATCAGACGAGCAATTATTACCGTAAATGTTATACGGACCGAGAAACTCAAGATTACGTGACGAGTGTACAGGTATAAGAACTCCATAAAAGTGGAATTAACCCTTAAATAAAACTACTTCAAGTTCGCGATCGGTTATGACTGGAGTCCTCGCCGGGTTAGCGCCTCAAATCAACAACAATGCATCAATAAAGGAAGTCTACAGTGAATTAAGTGAAATTTCTCTTTTATTTGAGTCTACCAAAAGTGTCACACACCTTTGCCATTCTTTCCCCCCTGAGCAAGAGACAACTCATGGTCTACAAGAACGAGCCTAGCCAGTGCAACAAAGGGAATCTGCAAGGTATGTACACTCTTAATGTAGAGAATTTCACCCCTCGACCAACTCCAAGTAGACTCGCTGATAGCGTCATACTGACACAACAACGTGGTGGCCTCCACAAATATATTACACATATTGGTGCAACAACGTGATGCACAACAACAATACCGCGACACGTTTCTGAGATATTCCTTTTTATTGGTTTCAATTTTAAACTACTTAAACTTTTCTCAAACGGGAAATGAAGTTTCGTTTCATCTCTCTTGTTTTACTGCAGGTCATGAAAAGCGAAACGAACTTCAGTTGTTTCACATAGCTTTTAAAAGATTGACTATCACTTCAGCCTTGTGTATTCCCTTATTTTCTTCTACTTACAAGGAAGTAAGTAATTAAGGCAATTTCTGCTAATGTTTATCTTGATTAAGTACATTTGTATTGTTTGTGTAACAGCTGGAGAAACTCATGTGAATGGAACATATCAGATTTTTTAACGTTCACCTGCGTCCTAGAGAAAACGCTCCTCGGCGTGATCCAGATGTAGGAGATGCTGCACTTTCCTTGCCCCTGTGGGAACACTGCACGGGCGTCCACAAGATGTGAATGGTTTGCAGCGTTTAGAAACAAAACCCGGCGCCTCCACCAGATGTTTCTATGTGAAGAGTGTTTATTATCTGTCCATCTTTACTTCTTCCGCAAACACACCACGTGGTACTAAACTGTGCTTGTCTGCCGTACAATTGTAAAACCCCCTAACTACGTTTGGCAGTAAAAGAAATACCAACCTACTTTTAATGATTAACTCTATTAAATGGATAATAAAACAGGTAGGCGAATCGTCATATATTCAGTACGAACTGTAAACATTCTCCCGTAAAATTATAAAATGCAGACATGTTTGTTTTGAAAGTTTGCATACGTATATCACCCCAACAGTTTTTGTGAATTTTAGCATTCATTCATATATGCACCACCAAAATGCAGACTTACCAGAAGAGCTACTCTGGTCCCAAACCTGGAGCAAAATACGAGCACAGAATAGAGTATACAGAAAGGAAACACGAGGGCGGCTCCCTTGATGTGCATGCAGCCAAACTTTGCGCTAGACGCCATATTGGGACCAATTAACGCAAAGCGAAAGCTGCTTGTTACATACGATTTTAAGCAAATTCTAACGTTTAAAATAATAAACTACCAACATATGTAATAAAAAGCTGATGTGTAGCATACACATGACCTTCTCTGCTTGCTCTCCTATAAACTATTTATACGGTAGCTTATTTTTCTGTTTCTTATTAATACAGATACATTTTAATTTCGCATTTCGTTATAGCTATAAGCGATAGTCAAATGTTTTCAATGCTAGTCGCTGTGTGATGCTGTGAAATCCAATTATATTTGTACGAACATGAAAAGTATGACTTGTTCCATTCATATGACTTTCTCTACATCACTGTAACAAATTCTTATTAAAATGTATGTTCTTCTATCCGCTTTATGATAATCGAGATAAACATTAGCAGAAATGTATTACTTGCTTCCTTGTAAGTTGATGGAAAATAATTGAAAACACTAGGCTAAAATGATGGTAAAATCTTTTAAAAACTGGTTGTCATGTGGATGAAATATGTTTCTATATAGGGCCAGGAATGTACAACTTTCCGTGTGAGAAAAGTTTAAGTAATTTAAATCTGAAACAAATAAAACGGAATATCTCAGAAATGATCAATTGAACGAATAAAACGTATGTGACATAAATTGTGTGTAATAACATGATCTGCATGATTATGTATACGTTTTTGTCTATCTCTTACGGTTTACCAGTTGCACAAAAATCGGCAAATTTTATTCAGAATAAACAGGTTTTTAGAGGCTATTCCCAGAAAATTCAAGATATACATTTTATTCTTCATATAAATAACTTTAATATACGGTGTTTTAATCAAAATAGTTAGACCCATTTTTGTTAAAATCAAAATGTTCGAAATTGTTTCCATGTAAAGGGTAGTTTTTGGTGTGTTTTTTTTTTCTCAAAATCTTCGTGTCGCATCCCTGGAAGATGCAACTTAAATACAAAATTTGGTATCTTACCGACTTTTCATTTTTGAATACACACAGGAACCTTTTTCTAAAAATGTTTTTTTTCTTTTGATACAGGAGACCTAAAAACATATATTTCCGGTGAAATCTCGGTATCAAATTTTTGGGTGGAATACACTACCTTCTCTATACACTATGTACATAGTAAACGTAGAGAAAGTAAAAAAAATCTGATGTATTCCATTCACATGACTTTCTCTACATCTCTACAACAAATTGTTGTTAAAAACATTATGCTTCTATTTACTTCATGCTAATCGAGAACAAATTAGCAGAAATGGTCTTATTATTTGCTTCCTTGTAAATAGAAGCGAAACAAGGGAGTACCATAAGATAAAGTGATAGTCAAAAGCTGGTTGCTATGTGACTGAAGTTCCTTGGTTTATATGGACAGAAGTTGACAAATTCCTGTATGGGAAAAGTATACGTTTTTTAAAGGTGCAGTTAAAAAACAGGGAATATCTATATATATATATATATATATATATATATATATATATAAAATCAATTATGTGTGTTTTAACGTGCTCTACATTTTTTACGTGGTAAATTTTGGTCCATCTCTTACGGTTTAGCAGTTATGCAAAATTCCGTAAAATTCATCCAGAATAAAGTAATCTTCAGAGGTTATTCCCAGACAATTCAAGATATACATTTTATTTGTTAGGTAAATATCTTTAATATACGATATTTTAATCAAAATCATCAGAACCATTTTTGAGAAGGTCAAAATTTTCGAAAAAAGTTCCATGTAAAGGGTATTCTGGAGCGGGATGATTTTTCTCAAAATCTTCCTGTCGCATCCCTGGAAGATACTGAACTTAAATACCAAGTTTGGTATTTTACCCACTTTTGTTTTTGAGTTATCGTGTTCATAGACACACGGACCTACACACAGGGACCTTTTTCTGAAAATGCTTCTTTTTTTTTTTTTGGTACAGAGGGCCCTAAAACTTATATTTCCGGTGACATCTGGGTATCGAATTTTTGGCTGGAGTGCGATACTTTCTCTATACATTATGCACATAGAGCTGTAGAGAAAATAAAAAAGGATGGCAAATACTTCAATAAAAACTGCACAAAATGCAGATTTTTGTTTCACCTTTAAAAACTTACTTTTCTCATTCAGGAATTTGTCAACTCGTGTCCATACAAACAAAGGAACTTCAGTCACATAGCAACCAGCTTTTGACTATCACTTTAACCTATGGTGCTCCCTTATTTCGCTTATACTAACAAGGAAACAATAATAAGACTATTTCTGCTAATTTTTTCTCGATTAGCATGAAGTAAATAGAAGCATAAGCTTTTTAACAATAAGTTGCTGTAAAGCAAATCATGTGAATGGAACACATCAGATTTTTAGTAAATCTGCTCTCCTGTAGAACACATCCATTTATTAGCATTGGAAAGAAATATTTGAAACTTAACCCAAACGTTGGCAAGTTGCTGTAAAGCAAGTCATGTGAATGGAACACATCAGATTTTTAGTAAATCTGCTCTCCTGTAGAACACATCCATTTATTAGCTTTGGAAAGAAATATTTGAAACTTAACTCAAACGTTGGCCAAGTGACTCACTTTGTTGTGTTTTTCTCTCATGCAATTAGACGTTAGCCTATAATAATTTATACCTAATATATTCTGATTCAGAAAGCTAAGTCTTAATAAGCCATGCATATAACGATGTTCACTTAATGTTGTTCATCCTTTGGAAAGCTGAAAAACGTATGTCCTTATTTATATTTGGGTTATTTCTGCAGTTAGGTGCTGGGTACCAATGAACGCCTTTTTCTTACTACTGCTCATTATAAGAGCAATTAAGCTTTAACAGTAAATACATATTGTAACTTGTACAGTGTATAATATAAATGTTAGGAAAAATATAAGCTCAGCAGCTAAAGCACACAATTAATATCCTTAATAAACTGTATATTATGAGGTGCGTAACTTCAACAACACCGCTGTTTACTCCGTCCCAATATGGCAGAATTCGCGCATGCGCACTGAATTTTGGCGTACGGATTTCAGTCGTGTTTCCTTTCTGTATACTCTCTATTCTGCGATACGAGTCATTAACTGAATCATCACAATAATTGACAGCCGAAAATGCAATGAACCTGTATCGCACATTGTTCGGGAAAAGTAAACAAAGCAAGATTTGGAGGGAATGGTAGATATTGTCGTCGGCCCAATAATTATCAATATTTGTGATAATTCAACAATTATTGTTGAAAATCTGCTTACACAAGATGTCGCACTTCGGCTAATTTAAACGATTTGCACGCTTTATGCTGCTTTCGGAAGCACAAGTAAATTCTACCGTTAAACTGAGAATATTGTTTAATGAAAGAGTAAGATACATTTCACAAAACTTATTGTATACACTAGGAATAATTCTTTCCTTGCTTATGTTTCATTACACTGGTATTACATGTTTCCGCCATTACTTGCTGACTAGAAGCAGTCGTGAACTGCATAACGGATATGAATTCTTACATAAAGAAATAATGGTTAAATGATCAGTAAAGGCTGTTCTTTAATCATTCATACATTATTATTTAAACATTATTGATTAGTTTAATATGATGTTTCTGTATTCACTTAGCAATTTAAGAGGAACTATTTTGTGACGGAGAAAAGCAATAAAACGATCAGCAACCAATCATAGCCATTGCAACGTCTTGCTTTTGTTTACATTACTGGTGAGGTAAGGTTGGTTGAACCTTTATGTAAGGAGAGGTCCTCGGTCTGCCTGCCGGGCGCCTCAATCTGGTAACTACTGGCATTTCCCGTATTCCTAGTGTCTTCTGTCAACCTCATGCCTCTTTCCCGGGAGCGCTCCTTCGAAAAGGTGGCTACTATGTAACTGGGTGCTACCCGGTGGCCGAGTTAAACCTACAAATTCATTTGTAATAATAATAATAATAATAATAATCTTACAGTTAATAATAGTAAAAAAAATAATAATAGTCAATACAAGTTAATGATAGTAATACAATTAGCATATTATATATATAGGTGGTTTTTAAATAGGTACCTAACTACTTATAATTCAGTATAGCAATACTTATGCCAATTACCAGCATGTTTATGAACAGTCTCCATGTCGCCTCAACATTAATAGTTACACATCCTTAAATGCTTCACAATATTTACTTTAATTACCTAATACTTATTATCTTTAAATTATCTCCAAACTTCTTTAAAGTCAGAGGACATTCTTTAATGTCCTATTCTTCTTCTTTTCCTCTCCTTTATGACCTTTCGAGCGTCGGGTTTCCTCAACCGCTCATGATCCATTTTCTATATTTTTTTCCTATCCCTAGTTAGTTGTTTAACTTCCCTCAAAGTCTTTCCTTTGTTGTTCACCATTTTCTCTACCTAATGCTGCATTTTATTCTAGGTCGCCCTCTCCCTCTTCTTCCTTCCCCTCTGGCCATCCATGCTTGTTTCGGTTTCCTGCTCTTATCCATGCTATTTATGTGCCCAAACTATCTTAAAACATTTGTCTATCTTTTTATTACTGGTTCTTGTTTAAGGATATTAATAGCCCTATTATAATAGACAATTTTCTTAGATTAGATTAGAAAGCATTCTGTAGGTCAGGAAGCCACTGAATATAGAACTATCAAGGTATACATATGTTTATATACTACGAAAAAAAAAGAAAAAGAAAACAATGTATAAAGCTCTAAAAGCACGGGCTACAAAAACAACAGAATCGACATATAATCATACCATTTGCTTTTGAGGCCTGTCGCCGCTGCACTATACTTAATGTGCTCTACAAAAGCATATGTACTTCCATTTTTTTTTTTTTTTTGCATGCGCATAAAAACAAAGAGTATCAAAAATTAGTATTAAAATGTATAAATAAATGTAATTTCATTATACGTAACACTGATGTAATGTCAGATGATAGTTCTCTAATTATCGACATAACAGTTACTAGTAGTAATTATATAAAACTAAAATATGATTATTGTATTATGTACTCCAGAAATGTCAACAAATTACATTACATATTTACAAATATACTATAGAATTTACAATGCAAAAATTTACAATTATGTACTAGAGTGTAAAATATCAAAGCATCAGGCTTTACAGACCTTGTGACATTGCTAAGTACTAAAAAGTTCATTTGACACATTCGTGCAAGTCGAAGTATACATTAGTTTAATTTGAATATAAAACACACACACACACTAATACTTATAAATACAATGATTATTACGGTATTATCAGACAGATTTGTCACTTATATGTTCATCTACAGAGTAAAATGAGTAAAATGATTAACCTGGTTCTGTACCTTCTCCCCTTAGTTTTATATATTATTGTTTCATTCTTAGTATTTCGGGTTTTCTAACCTCTTACTAACGTCCACCTATGCATGTAGACCAGCATAATCTTTAAATAGTGCAACATCTACTAGAATGGTGCCGAGTCCCCCCGAAAAAGTCCAATGTGTATGTAATCCTTTACAATCACCATCGCATTACACAAGCGAATCGTTAAATTACATCCTGTGTTCAAACACACTTATTTACCATACGATCTTCAAAAGCAATAATAGATCTCGTTTGAATGATATATGTGCTTTCAGGCGACGTGTAAATCATTCGCAGCACCCAACATGAGCGAGAAGAAAAGAGAACAAAAGAAGGCAAGTCCAATCAACTAATCTAACTAATGCAGCAATTGGCTGTTTCCTGGAAATTACACCGGACTGCAAAACACCTGCGTCATCTTCGTGAACTTCCCCATTTCTGTTTATTTACGTGCAAGCAGTTTTATGAACTTCTTCCGCAGATCATTGAATGATACAGATAAAGTTTATTCATCATTTAAATCATACAGTTTACGTTTGTACTGTGGTATAGGATACGTCAGCATAAAGCAGTGTAAACAACTTTAATATGCAAGCTTCATGTAAAATACATTTTAGCATTATATAACATAACCTTAATAGACAGCCTCCGTAGTCAAGTGCTCAGCGAGCTGACTGCTCACCTGGAGGTCCCAGGTTCGATTCTCGGCTGAGGCGGGGAACTTTTCTTTAAACAGAAGTATCCTCTATCCCCCACAGAGTCTGGAAATAAATATGTGAGAGTGAATGTGTGCAAGTTTGAGGAAAATAAAATTATTTAAACCCAACATAAAGAACCTACAGACAACGAGTTGTTTCTAATGCAAAGCCCCCGGTATGTCCTTAGGTGTTAAAGGAGGCTATATAATTAAAACAAAAAGAAACTGTAATTATTTAAGGAAAGTTGTGTTAAAATATTTATAATGTGAATTAATATGGATTCTTAATTGCATTAGCACTCCAATATTAGTGCGCTAAGTACTCTTCTATGGCGTAAAAACAGTAATCAAGAAAATGCTTTTACTTTCTCTACCCGCATGTACAATGTACATAGTGGATAGAGAAGATATTGTATTCCACCCAAAAAGTTGATGTCGAGAGTTCACCGGAAATACATGTGTTGGGGTCCCTTGATTCCGAAAATATCGTTTTTGTAAAAAGGTCCGCGCGCGCGTGTGTGTGTCTCTGGTCAGCATAACTCAAAACACGAAAAGATCATTAAATACCAAACTAGGCATTTAATCTTCCAAGGATGCGACACGCAGATTTTCAAGAAAATCCTACCACAAAATATCCTTTGCATGGAAAAAATTTCGAAAATGTTGAGTTTCTCAAAAATGACTAACGATTTTGATTAAAATACCACATATTAAAGCCATTTTCATCACAAATAAAATGAATATGTTGAATTTTCTGGGAATAGCCTCTGAAGGCCTCTATGGATGCATTTTGCCGAATTTTGCTTAACTGCTAAACCGTAAGAGATGCACAAAAAATGTAGAGCTCGTCAAAACACACAATTTATGTCCTTTACATTTTTGTTGTGGAGGTAACCGTTTCCGAGACATTCCTTGTTATTGGTTTCAATTGTAAAGGCATGCATTTCTCAGGCAAGAAGGCACCTTTTTCTTTTATTCTACTTCTGGTGAAGCAAGGAAGCGATTTGCAATGACAACCACATAACGACAGCTTTTAAAAGATTTGACTAATGTATTCCCTTCTACTTACAAACAATAAGGCTGTTTCTGCTAATGTTTATCTCCAGAAAGAACAAGAATCTTTTATAAGAAGTTCGTGGCACAGCTAGACAAAGTCATGTCAGTGTAACACACCACAATTTTTCAATTTACATTTGCATACTCTTGGACATTTTATTGATTTAATGGGTTTTGACAATTTGTTATGGAGTGTTAATGTTAAACCCACATGTACCATACTTTTACTTTCTCTAGTGCATATGATCAACGTACAAGATAGAGAAGGCATTGTATTCCACAAAAATGTCGATACTAAATTTCACCGGACGTGCATGTTTTGAGACCCCCTGAATAAAAAATCTTATGTGTTCCATGAACAAGACTTTCTCTACAGCCCTGCAACAAATTATTGTTTATTACTTGCTTCCTTGTAAGAAGAAGAGGATAAAGTACGACAGGCTAGAGCGATAGTCAATTCTTTTAAAAGCTGGTTATTAATGTAATTGGTGTGTCTTGTTTCTATGGACAGGAGTTGATAAATTCCGTATGGGAAACGTACAACTGTTTTAAAACTGAAACCAATAAGATGGAATATCTCAAAAACGGTCAATTCCACGACAAAAATGTATATAACATAACGAACTCTACATTTGTTGTCAAGTAAGCTTTTGTCCATCTCTTACGGTTTACCAGTAATGCAAAATTCCGCAAAACTCATCCAGATTGAAGATGTCTCCAAAGACTACTCCCAGAAAATTCAAGATATACATTTAATTTGTCAGGTAAATATCTTTAATATACGATATTTAATCAAAATCGTTAGAGCCATTTTTCAGTAAATCAAAATTTTCGAAATTTTTTCCATGTAAAGGTTTTTTCTTCAGGATCTTCGTGTCGCATCCTTCAAAGTTGCTGAACTCAATGACCAAGTTTGGTATTTAACGGACTTTTCGTTTTTGAGCTATGCTGCCCATAGGTGCGCGCGGACATTTTTCTTAACTTTTTTTATTCTTAAAACATATATTTTCGGTGAAATTATTTTTGAGTGCAGTACAATACCTTCTCTATACTTCAGCTGTGCTCAAAAAGAGCTCCAAAAAGGAAATAATGTACCTATGTTCACATAACGTGGTTTTATCCTCTATCCGTAAGAAATATTTTCCCAAAAATTTGACATATATTTTTGTTACGGCCTGTTTATACATCAAAATTAATCTACGGCCAAATTATTTAAATCATTTTGTTTGTTAAGGACACTGTAATTGCCAGGATCATATGAGCGCCGCCGTGTGCCAGAATTTCATCCCGCATGAGTCTACTGCCATGGGGCTGTCACTTTCAAGAACACTATCGGACTGGGCGAGATCTGAAGCCGCGACCTTGAGTTCATAAGGCAGCGCCTGACCAGCTGACAATGTGCCGTAGAATATTTAAAACTCAGTTAGGATCTTTGATAGGGAGGAACCAGAGAGTTTTGTAAAATCATACAACCTTGAGGGTGAAAAGGTGCTTCCTATTTTTACTTTCTCTACTTTACTGTATAGAGAAGGTATTGTACTGCGCCCAAAAATTCCATACCGAGATTTCACTGGAAAAATACATTTTTAGAAAAACGTCCGAGTGTGCCTGTGGACAGCATAGCTCAAAAACGAAAAGTCCGAAAAATTCCAAACTTGGTATTTAGTTTAGCATCTTCCTAGGATGCGACAAGAAGATTTCGAGGAAAATCTTCCACCCCAAACTATCTTTTACATGGAAAAATTTTCGAACATTTTGATTTTCTCAAAAATGGCTCTAATAATTTTGATTAAAATACCCTATATTGAAGATGTTTACATGACAAATAAAATGAATCTGTTGAATTTTCGGGGAATTTTCTTTCTCTGAAGACTCTTCATTCTGGAGACATTTGCATAACCGGCGAACAAAATAGACAAAAACATACTACACAACATTAAAACACACAATTAATGTTATATACATTTTTAATAGAGTTAACCATTTTCGAGATATTCCGAATTATTAGTTTCAATTTTAAGTCGCTTAAACTTTTCTCAAACGGGAAGACATATTTCTTTGGTTTCCCGTTTGTTTACTCCTGGCATTTGTTTCACATAGCGATCGGCTTTTAAAGCTATCGCTTTAGCCTGTGCTTTGTCTTATTTCCCATCTACTTACAAAGATGCAAGTAAAAATACTAATTCTGCTTATGTTTATCTTGATTAGCATGATGTAAATAAAAGATTATTCTTTTGAATAAAAGGTTTGTTTGTGGAACAGCTAGCGAAAATCATGTGAATGGAACATATATTTTTTTCTCCTTTTTACTTTTTCTACGCGTACTATATACATAGTGTATAGATAAGGTATTGCATTCCACCCAAAAATTCGGTGTCGAGATTTCGCCATAAATAAACGTTTTAGGGTCCGCTGTATCCAAAAAGAAAACAATTTTAGAAAAAGGTCCGTGTGTGTCTGTGGACAGCATAGCTCAAAAGCGAAAAGACCGTTAAATACCAAACTTAGTGTTTAAGTTTGGTATCTTCCAAGGATGCGACACAAAGATTTTCAAGAAAATCCCTCACCCACAACTATGCTTTACATGGAATTTTTTTCGAAAATTTTGATTTTCTCAAAAATGGCTCTAACGATTTCTATTAAAATGTATATTAAAGGTATTTACATGAGAAATAAATTGTATATCTTGAATTTTCTGGGAATACCTTTGAAGACTACTTTATTCTGGATGAATTTACGGAATTTTGCATAACTGCTAAACCGTAAGAGATGGACAAAAACTTACCACACAAAAAAATGTAGAGCACGTTAAAACACACAATTTATGTTATGTACATTTTTTTTTTTTCGTGGAGTTGGTCGTTTTTGAGATGTTTCTTGTTTTTGGTCTCAGCTTTAAAAAACTTATACTTTTCTCATATGGGGATTTGTCAACTCCTGTCCACACTGACAAAAGAACTTCAGTCCATAGCAACCAGCTTTTGACTATCACTTTAACCTATAGTACTCCCTTATTTCGGTTCGGTTCTACTTACAAGGAAGTAAGTAATAAGACTATTTCTGCTATTTTTTTCTCGATTAGAATGAGTTAAATAGAAGCATAAGCTTTTTAACAATAATTTGTTGTAGAGATGTAGAGAAAGTCATGTGAATGGATCACATCAGATTTATTTTGTTATGGCGCCTAAATGCTTTGATTTAACCCTACAGTCTCTAATTTTAAGATGCAACAGCGAATACACAATCACAAAACTAATTATTGGCGGATATTGATAGGGGAAATAGACTTTTTGATTACTTATGAATCTAAAGGGTGACTTTATTCTCTAAAAAATAAAATCAAACTTTCTCCGTGTGTTTACACTATGCTTGTATATAATCACGGACGCCAGTACAAGTCAGGGAACCTTCTCTTAATGAGCGGGATTCCTTTAGCGTTTACGCTGATGCAAGAGAAGGACGAAGGTCACTCTCGCTTACGTCATTAAACGCAGTACTTATGCTTGGATTTACCTCGTGGAGTTCTGCAGTTTTTATAGCTACGAAGGGTTGCCTGCTCACGCTGTTGGGCCACGTGGTATGCATGATGACTGAGTGTAGTATTTTCTGAGAACAACCTCTGAGGTCCTCTTTATGATTTTCGCACAACTGATACCTAAGAGATAGACAAAACTTAACAACGTGTTACACAAATAATATAGATAGCGTTAAAGCACACAACTAATGTCATATTCATTTTGATTTATTTATTATGTGAGGTTAACAATGTCCAAGATATTCCTTGTTATTGGTTTCAATTTTAAAATACTTAAAGTTTTCTCAAATAGGAATTTAATATTTCTGTTTCTTTGTTTTACTCCTGACCAACCAAAGAAAGCCCAATTTGAATCACATATCACCTTTTCGAAGATTGGTTATTATGCAGTACTTGGACCGCTCTAAAAATCGAATGAAACTAAATGCGATTGATTGTCTTTGTGTTTCTGATGATGATTTCACAGGTTTTATTTGTCGGAAAAGTTTTATTTATTTATTTATTTGTTATTATAATTATTATAGACCAATTCGTGTGCATGTTGGAATGGTTGGTATTTTGCGTATATGACGGATATTTAACAAATACTTATACATAAACGAATAATAAATGGTTTTATAATGCGTATATGCTGAAATGCTTGCATAAAACCTCGATTTCTAATGAAAAAGCTTGGTTTCGTTGCTAGCGGAGGACTGTTTGTATGCAAGAACGTCATATGTCGCTCGCTCTTGGCAGGATGACCGCGTCGTGAGAACCCGTAGCAATAATTCACCGGTTAGTGTGACTATAGGATTGGTAGAGCAGCATGTTTTTGTGAGTTTTCATCTGTTTCTGTAGGCGAAATCACTGGGTCCGGTAGTTTTCAAATGTGTTTCTAGTTTTCTGTTGTGGTAGTACTTGGCGGAGAAATATGTTTCTGGATATTATAAAACCATTTATTATTTATATAATGCTCGTTTATATATAATTATTTGGTAAATGTCCGTCATATACACCTATCGCTTTAGCCTGTGGTACCCCCTTTTACTTTCTCTACACGTACTATGTACATAGTGCATAGAAAGCGTGTTGTATTGTACCCAAAAATTTGATACCGAGATTTCTCGGTGTGTGTGAAACGATAACATAAAAAGTGTGTCTTCTAAGGATGCGACATAAAGATTTTGAAAAAAAAAAAAAAAAAAAAAAAAATCTCCCCTCACCCCAAACTACCCTTTACATGGAAAAATGTTCGAAAATTTTGATTTTCTTAAAAAACGGCTCTAACGACTTTGATTAAAATACCGCATATTAAAGGTATTTACACGATAAATAAAACGTATATCTTGATTCTTCTGGGAATAGCCTCTGAAGACCTCTTTATTCGGGGTGAATTTTGTTGTATTTTGCATAACTGGTAAACCAAGATAGACAAAAACTTACTACACAAAAAATGTACATCTAATTAAAACACAATTTGTGTCCTATACATTTTTTTATGGAGTAGACCATTTTTTAGGCATTCCTTGTTATTGGTTTCACTTTTCTCTTCTACCTACAAGAAAGCATTTCTGCTAATGTGTATCTCGATTAGCATTGTGCAGATACAATAATAATCTCTCATAAGAAATATTATGGTGTCCAGTGTGGAAGTGTAATAATCCCAAAAGTAATAGATTTTTGCGAATTTTAATTTCCTCTATTATAGCATGATAATTTCAGTTTTCACATTGGACAGAGGATAAAATCTAGCCCAAGTTTACATAAATGGTTCAATACTGAATGGAATATTCAAATCTGAAAGTGAGCTTTACGAAAAGAGATTCAGAATTAATTCTACTGCCTGTTGTAAATAGAAAAATGAGCTTTGAAAGAATAGTCAGTAGAACTTACATAAAAATAAACGATAATGGATAGGAAAATCTTATGGGTGTAACACACATGTTTTTTAAGATGAAATGCTAAAAAATATTGATCATCTGCGCAAATTGTAGAAATTATAGAGGACAAACATCGGAAGGAAAATCGTTAAAATTTTGGAAATAATACTATCAAAAATTATTTTAAATAAGAATAATTTAAAATCGCTTTTGCGTTTTAGCTGCAACGGACGTTTTAATTAAATCAACCAAACGAAATTACGTGTTCTTAGCTGCTAATTTCTGTTTCTCCGTTCTCTGCTCTAAGATTCAACATTTTGGAATGCACTATTTTAGGACATGCATATTTTGTTCATCTGATGGATTGACCAGGGGTCATAAGGGAAGTGTTGCAAAGGAAGTTCCGCAATAGTTGCGCCTGCACACTTTCTAGAAATACGCGCTATTATCGATAGCAACTTGGGTCACATGGGTCAAGGGGAAAGGGGAAGTCGGGCGTCCTCTTGATAATCAATGACGCTTTTTAACGCATAACACTAATTCATACGTCTTCTTCGTGAAAGGTGATCTAATATTGTAGGTTACGTAACATTGCGCAGAACCTGCCTTTCACAATACTGTAATATATATTTATGTTAAAACAAGAATAATATCTGCAGTAATATTTTGGGTCTTTTGCCCAGACACCTCAGCAAAGCCCAAAGACTCCGCCCTAGCACCGCTACTATCCTCTCTGGCCGGCGCAGAGCGCCGGTCTGACTCCACAGCTTACCAACTGTACACATCAGTGCTTGACGCATTGCAGGTGTATACCAGCCAATCAGAGAAGGGCTTAGTTTCAGCGTTAGACGGGCAGAAGGAAGTCTTGTAAACATGACCGCACCCTGCACCTATAAAGCCCATTCACTTGCGCTTGTGAAACTTAATCCGCGTTCTGAGTTCGAATTTGATAGAGCATAGCGTGCTAAGGTGAAACATATGAACATATTTTATTTATATGTAACAACAGTTACAAGTTGGACACATTTTCAACTGCGTGTGCATTTATTTGTGTGTGAATAATTGTTCTCGCGGAGTTATACCATTTGGTGTTGACGAAGGACCTTCCATTATTCGAAGTATTTCGTGTCAGCGCTCAGCGAGTTCGTTGTGGCGGTGATAGTGGTGCCGGGAATATTTAGAAGGTAGTACTATCTGCAACGTATCACAATGGTAAGTCTGTGAAAATTTGCATCGCTAATCTAAAACGCTCAGGAATATTAAAATGATACTTTTGTGAATATTATTTTATGGCTTTGAGTGATATATTGAAAACTAAAAGCGAAATAAGAATCGGATGTTGATTTCGTTGATAATAGTTAAATGGGACACGGCATATATCAGAATTTGAAATTCTGGAAGCATCAGATTGGAATAGTCCTAAATTCCATATTTTTACTTGTATTTTGTGGTAGTTAAAGAGATTATTCAAATCTCTTTAATCTCTTTAACTACCGGTGTGAAGCATAGAAAAGTTCAAGAAGTCAATTTATTTCTAGGACATTTTTTAGACTCAGTTTTAAGATCCGGTGATACGTTAGGAAGTGTCGCTTGCAACCGGTGAGATTGTGAACACATCCAATTAATTCTAAATTATGCTGATTTGATATAAACATCGGGAAGCATGGATATTCTTTCAATACAGTTAATATACTCGTCAATGCCACAAAAGGGGTGGAAAAAGCGTTAATCTATTGAACTCTGAAACACAAGTGCTCGAAGAAGCTGTTTTCCTTTGTGCATTTAAGGGCTGCACGGTGATAAATGTTGAGGTAGGTAAAGAACTAATAACCGACGTGCACTGGTGCCCCAGTAGTGCAAAGCGTGAAAATTCATTACAGTGTAAAAATGGTTCAATTCGTTAGGCATTCTGGGATTTGCAAATTTGGACAACTTAAGTGTCTCGTAATAACATTTTCACAGCATTCGCTCGCTTTGGGTTGTGCGAGTACTAGAGCTTGCCGGTATTAGATTAGCAGTACTAAAAGTTTAGTGAAATATTCTTCAGCTTATTCTAATCAAGGGTTATATGTTGTCCAGGGACATTTTCTGCAAGTGCCCCTACTTGCAGAACAATTGGTTTTAGTTCTCTTTCTAGCCCAATTAACATTTAGATAGCCATGCTGTGTCACAGTCTAATATTAGATTCTGATCTGAACTGTGACTCACTAGCATTAAATGTAACTTCTGGATAATTCTGGTTTAGTTGAGTGTTCTAACTTGGATAAAATAATATTGCATGCAGCATTTGAAGCTAAAATAAATTTAGAGAAAATAAAACTAATGTAGCAAAATGCAACTAATGTATTTCAGGCAGATCAGCTGACTGAGGAGCAGATTGCTGAATTCAAGGAAGCGTTTTCTCTCTTTGACAAAGATGGTGATGGCACAATCACAACCAAAGAGTTGGGAACTGTCATGAGATCGTTAGGTCAAAATCCAACAGAAGCTGAACTGCAAGATATGATCAATGAAGTAGATGCAGATGGTATGTACAATTTTACAAAATGCTTCATCTAACCTCAGATTCATTTGTTAGTCAAATGCTTAAAAGCTTTAGCTTATTAATAGTGGAGGAAACTAGTTGTAGATTGCCGAGGAATTCATTGCAAATTTACACTAAATTAATGCACTTCTTGGCAAAGCAAAGATATTTGATGAAATAGTTGATTTAGTTGTATTCCAGTTGGCAGTAGAAAATGCTTATGCCAATTTTCTGTTGAGAACTTAATGTTTAAAGCAGATTGTTGGTTTCTTTTTATATATTCATACTGTAGCTGCAATACAGGAACAAGTTGTTCAACTCCTGTTATCTTGATCCAGATATGTAAATAAAGATCGGTCAAGTAAATTTCAAATGTGACCTTGTATTACAGAGAAAAAGCTGATTGCCTATATATACTGAATTGCAAACTGAATAATCATTAACTATTATCTTTCTGGATCAAGCATAAACATTTGAATAATCATAAGTACATTAATATATTGCATTTTTCTGTGAATCTTACATCCCACAACTTTGTAAGATGTAATGAATTGATTTATTGCCTTCCAGCTTTGATAATATAATGGTATTTCTATTAAAATAGAGCAACATACAATCATATGTAATTTTTGTTTGGACTTAATGGAAGTTGCCAAATCTGACCTGAAAGTAGTGCATGTCTGTGTTCTGCACTTGGTTTGGTTTTGTGTGAATTAAGAATCCAATTGTTTAAAGTTGGACAATCATGGTTTTCCTTGTTAACATGAGCTGGAATGAATTTGGCTATGTAGAATCTTATATTGGAGAACTGGGTGTTGTCTTGCATTAACTATGTTTTCTAGATATCACAAGGAGAAAATGATACAAAATTTCTAAGAATATACATCCAAAGGGTAATTTTGGGGGAGGGGAGTTCTGAAAATTCTCTCATCCTTGGAAGATAAAACTTAAAAACAAAAAGCTAAATACCAAGCTTGGCATTTTAGAGTTATACTGTCCAGGTACACACACACACTTGACCTTCTAAACTGCTTTTTTGATTATGGGGATAGGGTTGCAGTAGCCTTCCCCCATGACATACATATTGGAATCAGGGGTCTCAAAACATGTATTTGTGGTTAAATCTTTGGGATAAAATTTTTGGCTGGATTTAAATTCCTTCTCTACCTACTATGAACATTGTACATATGTGTTACAGAAAGCGAAAGCAAAAATTTCTGAGACTTAAGGAGATGGATTTCCTTTAACTTGAATGGCTGTGTCTAATGTAAATTGGGAACCAATGGTCAAATGGAATGTGTTTTATACTGCGCATGTTGTTTAAATAGAAAATCTTATCCAGAGTCATTGCAAATACTTTGCCTATGCTGCTGTCACCTCCCCACCACACAGAGAAATACATTTCCATTTTCTCTCTCAATTGGCACATAAATTTGAGTTGGATAAAATATTTTAAAAAAAAAATTGCCTTAAGTGACTCTTAGTTTTAAATGTACATGTAACTTTAAATGTAATTTAGAAATTAAGTTATGTTTTTTTTAAATAGATGTGCTAAATTTCAAAATTAAGTACTTATAAAAGTTTGTCATGCTGTTGAGGAGGTTTATTCAGATGAAAAAGGTATATCTCCAAAAATGCTGTTGAGTATATCATATGCTCATGAATGTTTCCAATGCTCCCAACCTTCATTAAATGCACCAATGCATGAATGATGTGATCTGGAACATGTACAGCCTGCAGCTCAACAATGTGCGCCTGGGGCTACTAATTCAATGAACTAGCCAATGGCCACAGATGTGTAATAAGAGCCATGAATGAAAATGTTGTCAAGACTTGTCATTAGAGATCAGAGATATAAGCCCCCCCCCCCCCCTCCCACAAAAAAATAAAGATATTAAGGTTCAAAAGTCGCGTTTTTGTGCAATGATTTAATAAGTAGTAGCAAATACATGGTCAGTGAAACTTCACTTCGGTTGAAAGAAACTTTTCTTTTTTGCAACAGTTCCTTCAATTCTTTTCTTCCTTCTTTTCTCCTCAATTTCTAGAGTGCTATTTGGGGCTTTTGACTTAAAAAAAAAAAATCTGATGCACTTTTGTAGTGAAACGCATTCATACTTCCTGACCCTGCAGAGGGTTCAATTTCAATTGAAGATCAGTTTTCCACTGCCCTGGAAATTGAACCCATGACCTACTGAGAAGCCAGAGTGCATGCAGATTGCTCAGCCACATGGGCAACTTGTGTGGAACTTTAGACTTAATCATTAGTTTTTTGCATTGCAGAATTTTGACCAAAAACTGAATTGCATAAAAATAAAGATGGGAAGAGTAGAAACAATCAATCGGCAGGAATGGTGTGGACCATTTGTAGCTTTGTGCGTGGTTACTTTAATCAAAAACAAATATTTCAAATTTAACAAGG
This sequence comes from Hymenopus coronatus, assembly GCA_030762935.1. Lineage (NCBI taxonomy): Eukaryota > Metazoa > Arthropoda > Insecta > Mantodea > Hymenopodidae > Hymenopus > Hymenopus coronatus. The sequence goes on from CM060883.1 coordinate 6,024,855, forward strand.
AAAAATGTTCATGTAATACAGTTGATGGCTGAAGGGACTCCAACCCCCTCCCCCACCAAAAAAAAGAAATGTCCAATTTTGAGTGACATCCTTTCTTATTGAAACTTTCCGCTGGCATGCAAATTCAAATATGGGCTCACATTTTGGGAGTAATAGCAGTTATTGGCAGATCATATCAGACAAATGAACTAGGTGGAAATGCTCAAATGGGCTAAAGGTCCATGAAGCTGAAAGTTAATCCACATTTGTCTTCTCAGGATATGGGGAACACCCCCCACCACCACCAACTTGCAATCTCTTGAATGTAATTTTGCAGATTTTGCTTTCCTGTTTGATCTTTTCACACATGTGCACAATTTGGTTTTGTAAAGAAAATGGACATGTAGTGTTACTTCTAGTGCAAAGATTCATCAGGTAATAATACAAACTGAATAGCTGTTGCCCTTTTAGTATCAAGGGGAGGATGTTGACTTTTGGCTTAACAAAAAAAAATCAGTTCAGCTGACTGTCTTCTTTGCATGTTCTAGAAGAGAGACCTTTTGTTAAAAAGCTTTTTTTTTTTACCCCCCCCCCCCCTTTCCCCTGATGTTAAAAAATATTCCTTTTGAATTTTTTTGCACATGTTTCTGGATTGTGACATTTCCCTTAGTAATCCTTGATTAGATTTGAACTCTGCAATCTCGTGAAAGAGCAGTTACCAATTTGCTTGTTAATTTATTTGCTGTTATTGGCTCAAATGTTTGATGTAAACTGCAAAATCCATCATTGCAGTAAACTACATATTTGTATATGCAGTGATCTTGATACAAGTGGTGTGTTTGAGAAAGCACAGTAGGTGCAAGGCTTCACATGCTTCTTTAAGTACAAGATAACTTTTATAAAGGTTTTGTTCATTCGGTTTGACGAACTATTCTCCCTGGCAATACTCAATTGGGCATTCCATCCTCTGGAAGCATCCTTACCACTCAATTTGTTTTTGTATGCTGCAACAGGTTCTTCAGAACGAGAAAATTGGTGACCTCAAAGCTGGCCCTTCACTGTAAGAAACAGGAAAAAATTGCACTGTATCAGATTGGTTCCATGTGGTGAATGAGTCAATTTTGCTTCAGTTCCTTGCAGAAACTCGCTTGTTACATACGTGGTATATTGTCATGATGCAATATAATGCCCCTTATTCCAGTCTTTGTATTTAGAAATCCAGAAAGCAAACCATTTTGCAGCAATAGTTTTGATTTTTGAGCAAAACTGTTGCTAAGCGACTACTAGTAAAGAAGAAATGTGCTACTTGATTTCTTTCTGGTGCAGTTTGCTTTCTTGACCTTGACAGTTGGTTGGTCATCTGGGAACACCCAAATGGAGGACTAGTGTTTGGTTTCTGGGTCAATCTTAATGTCCATGTTTCATCACCTGTAACATGCAGAGACTTTTAGGTTAGTCTTGTATATTTCCTAATCACTGTGATGGCTTGTTGGTCTGCTACTCTTCTTTTCAGCTTTAAGAGATTGCTGCCCCCATAGAGGAATACTGTGGCACGTGATGGAGAATAGTTCCCAAAATCCCCTCAAACATTCAAGTGATTACATTTTATTTAAGCTACATTTGAAGTCGTAAAAGAGCATTGCACATAAAATGAGGAAAAATGAATTGTTCACAATGCTCAGTCTGCTTTCGTTGCATTACCAATGAATCGGCTATTTCGACAAAGCAACAATACTTTCCCCAAGGGTGGCCAATATTTTCTCTCAATACTTGCCTATAATTTGGTGAGAAACTACCTTGTCATTGGCATTCCTGTTGACACGTGGCTGTCTTGCTACACTTAATTTACTCGCTGTCCATCTGCAGTTCACTATTTCCTTTAAAATATTTGCTTTCCATGCATTTTCTTGTATGTTGAACTACTTCTCATTTCTCACTAGTTACCTCATCTATTCCTTTCAATGTTAGATCTTGTACTTCAGTAAATTTAAGTTTTATTTAGACTAATGTAATGTCAACTTGTTTATCATGTCTGTAAGACATTTTCAAATCAGTGTCGCTCATGATAGTTCTAGAATGAGAACAAGACTAGTGTCTGCGATGTACAGAAGGTAGTAACGATTATAATGTAAATTCTTACAGAATCACTGTGTATAACACAACCAAACTTTTCACAGAATGAAATCAATCGGATCAAGCCATGCATGGAAATGTGTGTAAATTTCCACTAAACCTGTAGGTGTTGCAATGTCAATGACATGATCTGACAGTTGTATATTCTTACACTGTTGGCAAGGGCTCAAGTTGCTGACCAATCACAGACGACACTCAACAAGCGTCAATCAGGGATATTTCTCACTGACAGTAATAACCCTTGTATTGGGCTTAGCTTAAGATAACTACTTTCTGTATAGCGTAACATTTTGCAATTTCTAATGCAGTGTTATTTCAGGTTATGTCGTGTTAACGAATAAGCTTTTGAAAGCTATGTATCTGTTCCACATAACCATGCTTTATTTGATGGTGTTTAAGGTAATGGTACAATTGACTTCCCTGAATTCCTCACCATGATGGCGAGAAAAATGAAAGACACAGATAGTGAGGAAGAGATTCGAGAGGCCTTCAGAGTGTTTGATAAGGACGGTAATGGGTTTATCAGTGCGGCTGAGCTGAGGCATGTGATGACCAACTTGGGTGAGAAGTTGACTGATGAAGAGGTTGACGAAATGATTCGGGAAGCTGACATCGATGGAGATGGTCAAGTGAATTACGAAGGTAGGGCAAATCAACATTGTAATAAGGAGTTGGACAAACAGCCTTTGGAAGATAAAAAGGCATTTATCCTTGAAGCAGCCATTTTGGTTTTTGGCTGGTTGCAGTTCAAGATTTTAAACATTGAGTAGTGTAGTATTTCAGTTCCTAAATAGTTTTTGGAATTATCAGATTTAAGGTATTTAAAAGGTTTCTTCAAAGCCATTAGTAACATTATAAAGGCTGAAGAGGAAAGGTTCTTGGTCACTGTTGGCATTATGTTGAAGAGTGTAACAATGTTGGAACACATTTTGTTTAGTTCCCATTGATTTGCAAGGTTTAAATATCAAAGGAGACGTAAATAACAAAAAAAAAAATTGCTTACTAATGGGCATTTGAAATGCTTGGGCTTAAATAATATTGTATGTTTTAGTCAGAATTTAAAATTCAGAACAAAAGCGTGGTGCTGTACCATAAGAAACCTCCATTTATGAGCAAAATGCACAAAGCTGCACTGCATAATCGTAGCGTAAAGTTAAAACCAAATTTAAAAGTTATTTTTGCAGTGTAATTTTGGAATACCAATTTCAGACCTCCACAAATGTGTTCATTGAAGATGTTCACAAGTACTAATTGCTTCTGCCCCAGCTGCTAAATTATATTGACTTGCATATGGAGGTTTCTGGATGATATACGTAAAGAGTGGACAAAGTGATCAGATTGTCTCTGAGCTGTGGTCGGCTGGATAATTTGCTTCAAATTGTAAGACTGTTCTACTTCTGAAGAGATGGGAGTTAATGTGCTGTTGCTAAAGTGGTTGTAGGCATAACAAATTTTGCAGCGCTCCCATAGGATTATACTCTGAGGACTAGAACGACAGAGGGGTACATTCCGTATCCTTTATTATGTGGGTTTGTAGTTCCAGTAACTGTGCTATTTGTAGCTTGTTTTGTATTTTGTTTGGTTGCCTTATCCAATAAAAGTTATTAACATTGAATATTCCTACTTAAGTTTATTGACTTGAATTGGCAAATTCAAGAGTAATTTATCATATGTTTTCACTGTTTCTGCTAGATATAAAGGAAAATCATTATTGGTTACCACATCCTGGACTGTAACCACTAGTTAGGTAGCTAACAAAAAAAAAATTACAAATGCATGCATACTGCTAAAATTCAGATGTAATTGCAACATTTTGTTATGCATTCCACTAGGTATTTGGTGCGTCGTTTTGGAAACTTTTTTTCTAAAAATTTATTTTTTAGGTGGTTGTCTATCTAAACTATCATTTTGTATCGATTTTACATTTTATGAGCATGTATGCTAATCTGATATGCAAGAGTTCAACTTCCTACAAGTAGTTTGCTAGGAGGCTCTCCTCTGAACTACTTATCATAGCAATTTCAAACACACATTGAATGTATTGGTAAATTTTCTTCAAATTCTATATTAAAAATCTACTTGTACTTAAAGCGATTGTTTCATATCTACAGACTAACCAACAAAAAGGGTCTGTTCAGTCGTCACAGTGAATTTTTATCACAGGACAATTTTAAAGGTTTTAATTACAGAAAAGCAATTTTCTTTCTAGATACAATGTGCTCATATACATTTTCATAGGAAGGGAGAACGTCCAGAAATTGAGTGAAAAATAAGCAATAAATAAGTATAAAGGACCCGCAAAGGCTTGGTTCATTTCCATAGAGCATTTGTTGAAAGATTTTGGAAATAGTCATTTATGAATGATCTTTACCGAATTTAGTTTCTGGCATGGTCTTGGTTAGCTTGTTCCACAAACCCATATTTTTGCCAGAGAAACCCAGCTCCAATGGCAAGAACCGGGAGCTTTCACCACAGACTGTAATTTTCTAAAAGGTCAAAGGTCTGGATAAGGGGCAGCCCAAAATTGCCACCCTATACTTAGGTATTGAACCATGCACTTTCAGTTTGAGAGCAGCTAATGAAACCACTAAAAGCTACTTAGTGCCTTCAGAGTTGAATTATTTTTTTTAATTCATGTTGGCCCCCCCTTTAACATGTCATATCGGGAGGGGGGCTTTGTACTAGTAACAACTCATCTGTAGGTTCATGTTGGGTTTATAGTTTTTTTATTTTCCTCAAACACACACCTCCAGACTCTATGGGGGATAGGGCATAATTTTGGTTAAAAATTCCCCACCCCATCCGGGAATCGAACTCTGGTGAGAAGTCTGCTTGCTGACCACTCGGCCACGGAGGCAATCAATAAGTGTTTTATGTATTTCACAAACTAGAGATCTTGCCTGCAAAATGAGTTTTTGTGATGTCTGTTCCAGCAATTATACAATGGATATGTTGCGATAATGCTGCTTAAAATTATGTACTTTTGCAGTCCAGGTTTATAGTTCGCTTGTGCAGTTTGTAGTGGGGGGGGTGGCAAAGTCCATTTCTTGTGTACAATCTATGGTTGTTCATCTGTCCACAGAAAGTTATTTTAAATTTTTAAAATGTTTAAACCATAAGGGCAGAGGGGGAGTTGTTTTGCTTTAATCCCTCTTTACTAGTAGCACTGTTGCAGCTTGTTTTTGCTGCACATCCCACATTTGCAATTTTTGCCTTGAAATGGCATTGCACAGTTACACATTAAAGGCTTGTTGCATCTGTTAACTGTCTTTAAACAAGTTTTTTGCAAATGTGTATAGGCTTTCTTCAGTTTATCTATTGTAGCAGTGGAGTGGGATAATCGTAGATTCTTTGGCAGTATCTAACCCCCCCCCCCCTGCTGCACTATCTTCAGAATTTTTTATTTTCAGAACTTGTAACACATTTGCTGTTTCTATCATTCATGCTCATTATGTTAACAGAAGTGAATATGTTTGATGAGTACTGAATTTTACATGTATTTTGCATTTATTTTTCTTGGCCAGTTTTCAAAGTTGCAGTTGCTGCTAATGAAAGTTGTGGTCCTAAAGTGCTAAGAGATATTTTCCAAGCAAGATGCAGTTTGTACCAATTATTTGTGTCCCTGTGTTCATTTTTGTGCAATTACTTTGCATATGCATAAATGGTGCTTCTTTAAAATGTAATCGCAAATAAATAATATGAAACTATAAATGTATAATTTTGAAGCTGCTTACAGTGAAGGCATAATCAAATTGAATTAATTAAAGTGGTATTGTTAACACACACTGAGTGTTAACAGTACCACTTTAATTCAATATGAAACTAAACTATTGGGAATTAAACATGGAAGGCATGAGAGTTTGATAAGAACCTAAAGGGGGTGGGACCTTAAAGTACAAAACTTTTAAAAGAAATTTACTGTATTATGTTGATGTAATTTCATACAATAAGAGATTACATAGAAGCATTAACCAATTTTTCTTTCTAGTGGGAACTGCATTGAAATTCTCCAAAAGGCTGTTGGTTCATGGAGTAGTTTACTATTAGCTCGTGCTGAAAGCATTTTGTCTAGCTTAAACTTAATATTTTTATCAAATAGGTACCTTCTAATGCTTTAATGCCAAGTAAGTTAGTGTTACATTGCAGTTTTCCAGTAATATTCAGGTAAAATGAATTAAATTTACAACTGGATAAAGCAAATATTTGAAACATGCATTCTGAAAAGTGCACTTTGCAATGTTAAAAATTGCAGGAAAGCATTTGTTTGAATATTTTTGGAGGACCTTTCTTATTCTGTTGCATATTTAAAGTTAAAAACAAAGGGTGGGTGCTACTTAATTTATGTAACATTGTAATCTGCATACCTACCAGCAGTTCTATTTTGGTACTGTTAGTTTGAGCATAACTATTGGAGTAAAATTAAGATTGCACTTGTGCTGTAATAATTGCAAAGAAATCCAATGTGAAAGGCAGAGAAATGCTACAGAGCTGTTGAGACACTTAAGAAGTTTGTTTTTATCAGAATGGTTACTATGGACAAGCTTTGCAAGTAACATATACATGTGTATCAGGATGTCTGTTCTAAATTTCTCATGTGATAAGAGATCATGAAATTAACTACCTTCTTAACAAAATGTTTGGAAATACTTCATAATCTGCATCTAGTGACGTTAGACTCTGCAAATTGTCTGCTATCTCAAGCTAGTATTATCCTATGGTAAACAAGATAGTGACTTGACACTAGCATGTGTGCCCTACTGTATAAGCGTTAAGCTTCTTGACAAATTGAGTTTACTAACACAGTGCCATTAACTTGTCTGTGTTGCAGAATTGATATCGTGAAATAGCAGAATCGTTTTGCTTCAGTGTCTATCAAAACATTGCCATTTACTTCTTGCCAATTATTTTACCTTGGTTGTCTTACTGTGGTGGAGGTATAGGCCTACTCCATGGTGGTGCCCGATCGCTTCTAAATTGTATTAAGTGTTCAGTGCTTTTAAGATATAGGAAATAGTCTTCTACAATATCAGAATCGTCATTCACATCAAGATTTAACAATAGGAAGTTGTTTGACAGCATCTTCTGTTTGATCTATACCTCTGTGCTTGTATACTATATGCTATAAACATTCCTTGGTTTACAATGCCAAAACATTTCACCAGGATAGAGAGAAATGAATCTACACACTATTTTAGCTGAACCGTAATTGGAAATCTTGTGTTGCACTATGCATGTGCCCTTTTTTTAGGCACTAGGCTCCCTAGTGTTCATCAGTAGGTTTCGTGCAATTTTGGAAGCTGAGCAGTGTGACAATATTGAGACATGAAGTATGCTTTACACCCTGGATGGTAAGGTTTCATTCTATCTGTAGATCCCCAAGTTCATGCACATACATGGTGTGCTGTGTTTAGTTGCTGTAAATTAGATGACCTGTTTACCAAAACAATGAGGACCTCAAAGAAGGAAAAAAGCTCTCTGAACACTGAAAAATAGATGAATGGCCATGTTCTCTTCCCACTCAGACCTCGCTTCCCCATAAAATTAGTGCCCAAGAAGAGTTGTGTAAGAGGTATTTCAATACTATAAAATTAAAAAGGCACACTTTGCAAAATATATTGTGTTCAACTTATTTAAACTGCTTTCTGGCAACAATGGCTGAAACATACATGCAGCCATAATGTGAGTGATTAGCTCTCATCTTTTATTTTAAAGATGAAGCAGTTATAAAGACAGCTTAAACTGTTATTATTTTCACGTTCTCTTATCACAATGGAAAATTTGGAATAGTTACTGATATATCCTGTATAGTAGAATTGTCATTTCATAGAAACCTTACAATGCCTAAACACTGTAACCCATTTGTATTTAGCAGTGCACAATTATTCTCCATATTCACACAAACTGTTCTATTCCAGTAACTCTTTGTTTGATCACTAATTTTGTGAATATGTGTATTGAATACCTTTACCACATGTCACACTTTACCATTCCATCATTTTGTTGCCCAAGTGGTGCCAAATTATTGGAACTTGCCAGAGTAAACATTACTTCAAACTGCAATTGTTTACAGAATATTGACTAGTGCAGTAATAAAGACTGCACTTGGATTAGCACTGGTAAAGCAAAGCCGAAAAAATCTCTACATATATTGGAGTGCATGCTCTCTTCCATCACAATTGTGTAAAATATGAACCTGGTTTTTAATGTTAGATGACTTGTAGCTCTCCTAAATTCCTAATATTTGATTGCCTGTGAAGCTCACATGTCCTACTCCTCCAGTGCTGAAACCCTTGTATCATTTGAATCTGGATTTTTATGCCCTTGGAAACCTTGATATAGATCAAGGAACTTTGATCATATTTATTACCTATATGATGATGCTAACATGTTTTGTTCCAAAGTAGTATTTGGGCCAATTTTCCACATTTTGGCAATGTGCTATTTCATAGAGCACCCTAACATTGATTGGGGTTAGGGCATTAACCTGTACCATTCATGCTTTTAAATACAAATGAATTCTTGTATCCAGGCAAGTAGGGCATGCTAAAAGTTGAGCAAGTATGTCTCATTTCCTGTTTAGTCTGTCACTGTGAGCATTAAAAAGGAGGGTTTTCTGTTTGGCACAAGAATTGTTGCCATACAATATCTTATACACAGCCTGAATTTGTGCGATGTTCCAGTTGAGTAAAGTTGGTAAAAGTTCTAAAATTTAATCGAGTTTTATCAGTTGGAACAAAAACCAGAAAAGACCACATATCGATATGCTTCTTGATTATTCAAGAAACCTATTTATAATAACCTATTTTTAAGAAAGCGCTTATTTCATACTACGTATTTATAACATTAGGATGCTCTCGAGTATTAACTTTTTGTTAGAGGAGTTTATCACCACAGAGTTTATTCTCAGTTCAGTTAATTTGTATCTGGTTAAAACAAAGTGCAGTTTCACTACAACTATTATGTGAAGTATAGAAGTAGATAAAACATCAAGGTAATGAGTTGGTTAACTTCATTTGTGTTAAAGGTTGGTGGTAAAGTTCCTTTAATCAAATTGTCCAATATCTGAAGTTTAAATATCATTAAATTACTATTTTTTATAATTTCTAATGTGTTTAACTAATGTTTATTCATGACAAATTTTTCATCACAGAAATTCTGAATTAAATTTTAACATTTATTCTGGAACACATTAAAATCTGTTTTGTTTCATGACAAACTGAATTTGGTAGATTTGATAATGCACCAAAAGACGATAAAGTAAAGATGGTCAAGGTAAAAAAAAAAAAAAAAAAAATATATATTCAATAATGTGAAATTTGATATTTTGATTCATTGCCCAATGCACTAAAGCAATATGTGTGACAATGCTGTGGTAAACTTTGAAACAAGTGAGCATGTTGCAACCAGTTTGGTATATTTGTTGCGAAGTAACATGTCCTCAATTGCCACTGAGCAGTGTGATCCCTTGCCGGCTACTAGTCCCAAACAGTGCTCAATTTTACTTTGGTCAATATTAATTGGAAGCAGTGTTTGTCTGTGCTGGTAAGAACAGACTGGCTTACAGAATCTGTGTTCTTAATTTCTGCTGTGTTAATTGGGTTGAGAGAAAACTCTTGTATGTATGAAAGTATCCCCCCCCCCCCGATTTCCCTATTTATTAGCACAATGTAAATACTTGCATTATACAATTTGTAATGAACCAATAGGAACAAGGTACATGTGACACTTAACCCCATAATTGTAATGTGTGCACTCCCAAATTTAACAGTAAACCTACTTGAGCAATAAAGCCTGGTTCACGGTAACCAAGAATGGAAACCAGAACAATGTCATTAAGCATTCAGTCTTGTTTCTTATGATGGTATATATTAAGATGCATGCTGTAGAAATTATTACAGGTGCACTTGACATGACCCTCCACTCACAAGCTGGAAGAAATCATTGAGTATTAGTTCTATAAAACCCAAAACTGGCTTTTCAAAGTGGATTATAGATAACTTTAAAAGGAATGTTTCTTGGTATAACTAGGAAGTCCAAAATGCTTGCTGAATTCTAGAGCCAGTGGGAAAAATTACAAACCGATGAATTCTAAATGTGGAAAATTAGGCCTTCCACTTTGCTATTAATATAACAATATGCATTCCCATTCTTGTGCCGCTGGTATTATGAACCAATATATTGTGCTGGTTAGCTTTGTTTCCATTCTCAGATTATTGTGAACCAATGTTAACATGAAGTGCCATGTTCCAGCCTCAGCCCATTTTCCTTAGTCTTTTAATAACATTTTCTTCTTTATTTTTCATTTGCCTCTTAGAATTGTGAAATATGAGAATAGTGGGGTCATTATTTTCCTCAACTGTTTCTTTTCATACCTGTCAAGGAGTAAATTAGAAATTGGAATTTAGTAGTTTAAAATTTATTAGGTATATAATACTTTAGAATTAAGCTACAGTATGGAGAACTAGAACATTTTGAGTGGACTGTAACTTTTCAAGTTGTGGTTTCGTGTTTTTCTGTAGTGTCACAATTGTCTTTTTAGTGATTTTGGGACCAATTTTTTCTAGTTCTCCTTATTAAACTGTACTGCAAATGATTTGAATTATTACAAGCCTTGAAAGGAACATGAAATGCTGAAATTGGTATTCTGAAATACATGTAAATTGGTCACGTCTTGTTTGCAAATTTCTCCTCTTGCAGATTTCCATGCTCTTGCTCAAATAGTTTTCAATCGATGTAGCCGTTAAAAGGGCACGCGTCATGCCAAAGCTGTCTTAGGTGCTGTGGTCAGTGCTTTAAAATTGCTTTATGGAATGTTATTTGTCTTTACAAGCACCCCAGTAAAATGTTCTCATGTATTTTTTATTTTATCTAACCCATGAACCCTGCAACCAAACCAGCATTGCTACATGAACCTGTACACCCTAATGATGACTAGCCTTGGCTCCCTTTTCTTATTCAAATAACTCATTTAAAGGCAATGGCTTGTCCATATCTATATACATTCTGTGCATACACACAGAGGTCAGCTTTGAGTACTGTAAAACATGGTTTTAAAGCACCTTATGTTGATCCTAGCCAAAACAAAACCGAAGCAACCAGTGCACCATTATAATGCAACCTGCCATTTGTGTCAAATGCTGTGGTGTGTACATCTCACATTGTAATTAAAATGAATAGAGCCCGTATTCTGACAACTTAAATAACAAAAATGTTCTGTTAGGTGTAATCACATTTATTTGCTCTCTGGAAATGGCTCCAGAATCGTTTGTGCTGTTGCCTTCCACTCTAAGGTTGATAACCAGGTTAGCAGAATTTATTACTTAGTTCCTTATCAGGGGAAGGGAACTAAAGGAATGTGCTATGCCAAAAATGTTTTAAAAGCTGTCATTATGCAGTTATGATTGCAAATCGCTTCTTTGCTGGGCCAGGAGTAGAAAATAAAAACGGACACTTCATTCCTGAGAAAAGTATAAATACTTCACAATTGAAACCATTACTGGTTACCTCCACAACAGAAATGTAAATGACATAAATCGTATGTTTTGAGGAGATTATACATTTTTTGTGCTTGAAGTTTTCTTTTACCACTTGCGATTTGGCAGTAAACAAATTTCATCCAGAATAAAGAGGTCTTCAGAGGCTATTACCAGAAAATTCAAGATGTACATTCTACTTGGAATGTAAATATCTTTAATATAGGATTTTAATCAAAATCATTAAGAGCCATTTTTTAGAAATTTAGACTCTGGATTCCCCAAAACATATTTCTGGTGAACTCTAGACATCAAAATTTTGGGTGGAATAAAATACCTTCTCTATCCACCTTGTACATTGTATATGCAGGCTAGAGAAAATAAAGGAAATTGTGCATTATTATGCTAATTGCATTCTTCATGAAATCATTGCACATTTCACAATTCCCTTTTTTTACCGGGTGTAATCATTCTCTGTTTTAAGATTTTTCTTTGTGAGCACTGTTCATATTTGTTGCTGAAACACAGCTGAACTTGGATGTTAATTTCATCACTTCTTTCATGGGAAGTGTTGGATATTTTTCACAAAACTTAGGCGATAAACATTCAACACTATAGCTTTTTCACCACTAGTCAATGGTTTACCTGCCTTATGCTTTATGTAACTTGAAGATTCAAGAGGAAATTCATGGCAACTGTCCTCCATGATTAAAACCATTATGGTGAAACAATATTTTGGAAATGAGGTGACTGATATGAATGGAACGTTGAGACTTGCAGCTCTGTTAATAGTACAAATCAGCATAAATTTAACCCTTAGGTATTTAAATGGAATATTATACAATTTAAGAATAAATTCATTCTGCAACTTAGATTGTTAGATGGGATTATATTCTTGTGCGCACAACTACTGTGGTGTACTGGCCATGTGGATCTATTTTGGTGCGGATCGACCTAAGAGTGAATAGAAAATAAGTATTAACCTGTTGCAATTTTTAAACCAGCAGAAGCTTTATTGGTTCTAGTGGTGCGCCTTTGTGTGTATGAAATTTTGTACATATCACTGTTAAATAGTTCTTCTGACCAAAACCTGTTGTGCAGCATTCTGTTGAATTATCTTGTGGAAAATACATAATGTAGTACATGATGCGCATTTAACAAGATAATTGCTACAGTTGGCTGCATAAATGTTACTGCATGGATTCATGAGAACACATTGAGGAAAGTTGAAAGCAGATGTCGTCTCACATTACATTGAAAAGTGATGTCTTTCTAGCACTATGTATGCCTGTAATATTACTGGCTTTAACATGAATTTTAACATTTCATTTTTCACATTTTTGCACAACATAAGTAGTTCTATTAAATTGACTTATGAAGAAGAAAGTTTTTTTTTTCTCCCCACATCAATTGACAATTGTATGCAGATGGATAGCAGGTGGTAATGTAATTGGTACATTAAAATCAGTGATAGGTTAAAGTGTTGGACTATTTGTTTCCAGCCTGGAGCGCACAGTAAAACCCCCTTTTTGCACTTTTCAAAGCACTGGTTAAAAAATTTGTAAATGCCAGAAAATAGACATATGTAGATTTAACAACAAATCTGTTGTTAAACTTTATGGCTTTAGGCCACATTTTAACAATTTGCTAATGCTTAAAGATGCCTGGTTTATAAAATACTGAAATTAACAAAGTGGCTACAAATGGTTTACCTTATATTAATTACCATTAAGCAGTAATGTTTTTTAATTATTTGTAAAACTAACATGAAAATTTTACTTACTGTGTATTTTTGTTACCAAGAAAAATTGGGAACGTGCACAAGTGCTAAACATATTTTAGCACAAAATATTGAATTTTAAGTTTGTTCTTTTAAAGCATAATTAAAAGAGATTTAAAGGTGTATTTTGCAAAATTCTTCTAGCATACGTGACTATTGTGAAGTCCTGCCTTGGTATGAACTGGTCACACTATGATTCACTGATGTATGAATATGCATTGTTATGGGCTTTGTTTTAATCTTTTTAAATCAAAATAACTAGCGTAAATTTTAAAAACGTGATCATGTAATCTAGCAGGCATAAATGCATTAATGGTAGCATAGATTGACATTAAGGCTGTAAAAATTCATAGGTCAAAAGCATAATATTGTAGTAGAACTGCCTATTATAAGCCTGATGAGTGTTCTAGTTTGGAACAAACATATGTTTATATTGAAAAATACTGTAACATGTCTTTATTGGCTCAAAAATTAGTTACAAATGATTTAATTCACTGCTACAAACGATTCACTTGATGCCCTCTCATGCCAGCGTGTGTTCAACTCCGGTTGAAAACTGGTTTGTGACTCAGCTTGCAGCTCTTCCTTATAAGTTGTGAATGTCGCAGAAGTTTCTGGAAGCTTCAGGAAGCCAAAGAAATTTAAACAAGTTTATTTTAAGGAAGTTATTTAGGTGCTATTGGGGTACCATTTTATATTAGGCATGAAAAACCACTTGTTCAGAGGTTTCTTTATTGGCTTGAGGTTCTTTTATGTGACTAAATCAGAGGACCAATGGCTTTAGCTTCCTCCTGAAGGAAGTCGTGCAAACAAAAAAAGCCTCTATCGTCCTCCACTTCGTTTGAACCCATGACCACTGTGTTGATCACATTCCAAGGCCTATAGCCCTGCTCTGTATCAAAGCTGAATATCCTGAGTTAGCCTCAGTGACTGCAGTCAAACATGTGGTAAAGGATGGGGAGGGCCCAAGTAAAATGACCAATGTGATGCTGATGGGATACATTTTACTGCAGATTTTGCATTTTATTTTTTAAAAATAAAATTTATTAACATTTTTACAATATAAAACAGCTATAAACAGCCTAATTTTGTTTGTGAAAGTTATTGTAATACGAAATTAGAAGGGGAAAAAAAAACACTAAAAGTACTAATACCTTTGATTAGTCATCTTTGTTGCTAAATGGCAACACCATGCAATGTAGGCTTAACATTCAGAGTTGCTAATTTTGGTTTCTGATACTTTGGATTCTATATGAAATGTTCTATTAGAATAGCTCATATTTGAGCATAATTGTTATTGTGCATGTTCCCAATTATGTACCAGCAGAAATAAGTACCAGTGTTACAGATTGCAATGTTAAATTTGCAATTTGCTTACTTGGTTTGCAAACCCAACTGGTGACCCTAGCATATAGTTTGAGACTTTTTGTTGAAGGTAAATACCATCTGTTGGCGATTTTGATTACATCTACCACAAAACAAATGGTAGGAAAAGGGGTCCAAAAGTAAAATATCTACCAAAGAAAAGATTTCAGGATGTGGTTTAAAGTTAATTGCTGGTATATACTTTGATATAGGATGAAAGATAACAGTAGAAAATTATATAACTTGAAAGGATGTAAAAATGGGTTTTGCTGTATATAGGTAGCTCCTCATTTAGGACAACTTGCAGTGTTAAAAGTTACATTCAAATGTAAAGTCCTGCAAATGAGAAACTGCTGAATTACTTTTAAATTTGCCAGTATCTCTGAGAGTGCAGGATGTTGGAAATGTAAATTATCATATTACAAAAGTTTGTCCTGTGTTTGGAATTGTAAGGTACCTTCAAGTACATCCAGATGTGTAGCTTTTGAGGAATAATGTGCAAATAAAATTGTCGGATATTGCACATGAACATTTAGAATGTTTTAACAAAGTTTTGAGTGCTGGAGATAGAAAATGTAAAGTTTTCAGATTTTGCTTCTAAACTAAATTTCACTGGTTGGAAAAAAGATAATCTTTCCTCCCTACAAAAATAACATTAATTTTTGATTTAATATTGAAGTACCCAAACACATTAATTGGAGATAGTCTTGGTAAAAATATATTAAACTGAAGTTGTACATGCAAAAGTTGCTCATTTCTGCTATCTTATTTTATCTTCTTTCCCTATATATATATATCTTTTGCTTTTCTCATTTGATCTCATTTTGGTGGAATCTCATTGCATATTAAATGGGTGTATTGGCCCTTTTTTCTTATTCATGTTCTGATATTCTTTACAAGATAAAAATTTGTATCATTTTTATCTAAATCTGTTGTGAATCCAGTGCATTTAATACAGAAGTTATCTATACCCCTGCTGCTGAACACTTTTCACTCTACAGTTGGGTGTATTGCAGTTGTGGCGTCAGTTACTAGTAAATGGCTGATTATGAAACTTCTATTGCCTAAAAATCTTGTGTAAACCATGTACTAGTAGTGAATGCAGATGAATGACCAATTTGTTATTGTTAGTTGAAATTAACATACATAATATTTTGCAACCTATGTACTACTGTGTAAAAGTTCATGAATTTGTCAGTGAAAAACAAAATATGTATTATTCAATCACCTTCAAGGTAGGCCCCTTCTCAAATTATACATTATGCCAACGAATAATCCAATTATCCATTTATCAAAACTTAGCTTTATTTGCAATTGATGTCATTTGTCACTGTGTGTTCTCCTTTCAGTCTCTATTGACTGAAAACAGGTGCCTCAAAGTGGTAGCTTGAATTTTGGAAAGAGAAAGACAGCTGGAGCCAGATCAGGTGAATAGGCAAGCTATTTTATATTTGTCGAGTTTTTGGCCAGAAAGTGGTTCACAATGATAGCCTTGTGAGCTAGTACAGTTGTGCAGAATCCACGAGTTTTCTTTCCACAGATCCAGTCTTTTTTTGCTGTGTTCTTTCAAATGCTGCTGCATAATGCTGTTTATTTATCGTCTGATCTTAATGTATGACACTGTGATAATTGGAAAAAAACTGTCAACTTTTGATTCATGTGCTCTTTTTGGTTCAGTTGGAAGGTGCCATTTGGAAATGTTTTAATGGAATGAAATGGCCATGGCCATTTAGAATTTGGCGATTGGTTACTGTATCTTTGTTGGACATATTTGGATAATATATTTCAGAGCCTTTAGAGCTTTAGTAAGTTCACTTTGCCATTTTTCAGGATATTCTCGCCGTTATAAAATTAAACAATGGTTTAAGATGGATTAGTGTCTTTTTATATATATATATATATATATATATATATTTTGTTGAATTCTCCTTGAAATGGAGTGTTAAGAAATTTTGTCATATTTGGATTTTAGCTATTTTTGCAGGGTGGAAGTTCATGCCAACCAGTGTTAGCATATTGCCAGTGTTCCACAAATGTGTACAGTATTAAAAAACAAAAGGCATAGTCCTTTCTGGAGTGGCTTTATTGTTTAAAAAAAAAAAGACTTCTAGAATCTATTATTGTAGTTTTTTTAAAATAAGATTTTGGTTTAATTTTTAAATGATACATTGAGTAGCTTTTCAGCAGTCTTGGTAATAGCAGGTGTGCCCATTTCTGTCATACTTTGTGATGTCAGATTAGTGCAACATAATGCTTGTTTTGTGTAGTGCATCTCCTAACTTAGTCTGTTTGTCGTTCCAATCTGTGTTGCAAAAGGCAAATATAAAAGTAGGAAGCTTGAAGTCCGCATGTAACACAAGGATGTTGAACTACTACTGCTTAAAGTGACTACACTTTCCGTATTAACATTAGTGTGAAAATTTAACTTTGCACTTAGTTTTATTTGCTGTGTTAATGTAATATTGTTCTAGAAAGTGATCTAACATTGTGCAGGAAATGCTAGATTTAAGGATAGTAGCAGTGTGTTTAGTATGATGTTTGGCAAAGTTTACTTGTGTGAGATAGGATGTTTTCTTTTAGAACTTGCCTTTGCAAGTGCCTGCTTCAAGTTACTCTTATTTAATATGAAACATTTTAAGATTGCAGACAGCAACTGTCGTGAACTGTCTTACAATGTTGCAAGTAATTAAAAAAGTCCCAGGATTCATAGTGTAGCCAACTATTATGGTCAAATTGTGTGATTTGATTTTTCACATGCCATGTGGGTCGGGTTGGATCGATACTCAAGACTGAAAAATTACACATTGTAAATCACCATTGGGGTATGTCATTTAAAAATAATTTGAGATCACCTTGTGATTTACTGGGAAACGTGCAAGTCAGTTGAGAAATTTAATGCCATGTCAGCATGTTGCCATCCATGGTAGGTAGCTCAGTGATAGAGCCCTGGGCTATGGCATTGAATATTTGTCTGAATCTACCTATCCAACTCTGTTCTACACGCGGCTTGTGTGAATAAACAATTAAATCAGCAGGAATGCTCAAGATGTAATTAGAACTGCAAGAAAAAAAAACTGATGTAGCATTCTAAATATTTAGAAAAGAACTGTTAGGACATTTTGGATATTGTTGCATCCATCCTCATCTGAATTTTACTGGTGAACATAAGCAGACAGATCACCAGAAGCGCACAAGCTTTTACCCAAAATAAGATTTAGACAATGAAACAAAGCTACTACAAAATTAAGTATTGCAACTGATATAACAGTTTGGGAACATTTATTAATCGGGCAAAAAAAAAAGTGATACATTTTTATGTACCACAAGCAAGTGACCTCATCTTCAAATTTACCTTGCTACCAGAGAAATCTTCAGACTGCTACAGGTTCACCAGTAAGTCTCAGAGTATGAAGGCCAGTCTCCAAAACTTGTCTGAAGCAAATTCTTTTTAAATAATGAAGTTGGATCATTAAGTTGTTCTTTACATATTGTAAGGCATAAATTATTTGAATTCCAAGCTGTTAAGAGCAAGCAGACATGATTAGGATTTGTTAGAAGTACGGAACTACAGACAAAACATTTAGCTATTGTGTTGAGTGCTCCTCCACTTGTAGAGTTTAGGTTCTAAATTAATTTTATTATTGCATCACTTTGTATGCAAACTTGTATATTATGCTTATACGCATTATTGCTTTTGAAATGTGAATCCACACTTGGGATTCTCCCTTGGAAGTTGAATCTGGTCCTGTCTGTCCTTGACACAGAACTGAAAATGTGAGTTTACAGTTATGCTAATAACAATTGGAAATTGTAAAGATTTCTCCTAAAATCTCCTTAGCTGTAGTGGTAGTAGTTTATTAATTTTTCAAAATTTTGGCTTATGCATTTTTATAAGTTGCCTTAGTACTTTTGTATAGTTCATGTGATACAAAATGTTTTTGCTTTCTAAATTTGTGATTTTAAAAGTTTGCAAAGAACTCGCTAAGAACTCTCCTGGCTAAGCTAGTGTGAATGTTGGAGATTAAATTTTGCTTCAAAATATTTTGAACTTACTTTGCATTGCATGCTATCCAGGAAAATTGAGCTTGCATCCTATGGCAGTATTAATTTCATATTGCTTGTTAGCGCCAATAGAAATTGACTCGGTAAAATTTTGCCAGGAAAGTTGTAGGCTTTTGTGGCATGTTAGCAGAACTTTTCATATTTGTCATTCATTCAGAGAACTTAAAAGCTTGTGTCGGTATGCATTTTAATGCTTTTAATCAGTTTGCTCTTTGTTTCATCATCCTATAGTACAGGTAACCATCTAATGGCCAAAGCTCTTATTTCTGATAAGTTTTATTTTCACCAGGTTTTTTGGTATTGCTTGAAACCAAATAAAAAGCCTGTGCTATACAATTTAAGTGATGCATAATCATACTGTGAATTTTTCTGGCCCTTTCCGTTTCTACATATATTTTATTACAACATTTAAATTAGAACTTGAGATGAAGGGATTTGGCATGTTAATATTGCTTTCTTGAATGACATGCATAAAGCAACTTCTTTTGAACCTTAAGACAGATTTGGAATGCAACAAAGCAAATTCATTTAACCCCTTAATGCTAGTCAGAAATTTGGATCACTAGCGAGTTCTGTTGGTAACGGATACATGTTTTGCATGAAGTATAAATTCTAGATCAAAGAATGTTACTGCATTCAAGAAGAGTAATGACAATGTACATGAATCTCTATGGCTTCACCATAGTTAGGTCTAATGTGCCAGGAATGGCTGATGTTTAATTCCCACTTCACTTTCATACGCATAGTGGCATAATAGTATCTTATAATCTTATCTACTTTTAGAGCTTTTAATAACATTGTTCCTGTTCTTGCCCATGCTAGATCCTCTCATTCCATTTTTCTACAGACATTAGTGTACTTTTCTCTTCCCCATACTTAGTTGTTATATCTTGCTGTTTACCTAGCAGTGCCTTAAATATCCTTACAAGAAGACTTGGCAAAAATCCAGTCATGACATTGCATATACAATTATTTAGTTCTAAAAACAATGCAGTCAATGGATAGATTTAGTACAATTAATGCATTAAGAGGAATATTGGGATGTGTACATTTAATTGCAATCTGGCAACCCAATGAAGTGTTGCAGAATTTAGAAGTCACTGTGGTGTGGCAGTAGCATGATCACCGCATATTGAAAGAGGTGCTGAAATTGCATCTTGTCTGGGAAATGTAATGGCTTCCATTAGTAACATTTCTACTTCGTTTGGTGAAAGTTGGTAACCACTTTTGCTTATGCGTAGAGGGTCTTAAAAACCTTTACACCTTTAAACCATTATTTACTTAGCCATTTGGAATGGGTTGTTCATATTCTGTGAATGATCCATACAACTGTAATTTTGAAGTGGGGATTGTAAGCAAAGATAGATATCTCAGATTTTGCCACAGGCTTAGCGTCAGCAGTATCTAAGTCATAATGGGAGTGGACATCATAGTGTATACGGCAATAATTGGGCAATTTAAGAAAGTAGTTTTTTATTCAAATAATTTTTGTGAGAAAATGACACACATACGTTTTAGGAAGTGTTCTTACTTGTTACTGATTGGAGGAATTGATGCAAATCCTGGCCCTGCAGACATTAAAGCCATGCCAGAAAACCCGAGAAAATTAATTAGAATAGAATGCAAGGCAAACAAATGGAAAAAATGACACAAGACTGAAAAACTCAAGAGGTGAGATACTGGAAATAAGAAAACTTGAAGTACTGAAGGAAAAACTTGAGGAAAGTGAGAACATTCAGTTTAGTTTTCCTAGGAATTAAGGATAAGGTATCAATGGCCAGCAGAAATACTTGAAATAATAAGAGAAGTTGAAAGGTATACATATGAATGGGAAATTATTAAAGCTTATATGAAGCTTAGGAGAATAGGAGGTCATTGAGGTGCACAGAATATTCTGTAAATAAAACTGTCCAGGCAGATAATGGAAAGTGGAAATTTTGGTATAGGATCTTAAACTCCAATAAGAGTAGTAATAACTTTATTTTTGCCAATGGTTTGGCTTTATTACATAATGATATATTTAAAATTTCATTAAGTAAAACAAAAGTAATGGCATTTTGTGGAAGGAACACTGAACATGAAAATAATCATTAGAGACAAAATTGTTGAACAAGTATCCCACTTAAAACATTTTGGATGCGATGTCTGCTATGGGTATGATAAGGATATGAACATAAAACTTACCAGTTCCAAGCTATATATGGCACAATAAATAAAACATTGAATAACAAAGCCCATAAATGAACAAAATTAAAATTTTTTATAGAAAATGGCAGTGCCTATACTTCTATATGGAAGTGAATATTGTAGTATTACTACCAAAAAAGAAAATAAGCTTCATGAAGCTGAGATTAAATTTTTAAGAACAGTAAAAGGGTGTACTAGATAAACGATGCCCGTGAAGAACTGCAGATCTACTCCATAAAAGAAAATGGCTAACAACAAGAAACAGTGGAAAGAACCTGTAGAAAGAATGGAAGAGAGTACATTACCGAAGAAAATCTTGCAGTATTTTCAGAGTGAAAGAAGAGGACATCCTTGGAAGAGATGGTCTTAGATATTTTTGAAGACTGAACAATCAATACCTTAAACTAGGAAGTGAAGATTTTAAACTCTGAAGAAAGGAAAGTTTTAAAAGTAGTGTTTATTATCCAGAGAAAAGCTTGAACAATGATGGATGAATTGTCTTAAAGTTGGAAAATAATGGGTATGGAGATATACGGAGAAGGGAAAACAAGGTTAATTTCTGGAGATTGATAAGAAATATTGAGGATGTAGAAACATATTTTTAATGAGGTTGTAAGAGATCATTTTCTATATACAGTTTGAAGGTTCTTGGGGGTGGGGGAAATGACTGTGGCCAGGAAAAGTAGGCCAAAATAGACAGTGCAAAGGAGATGCAGTATAAATTACTTCGCTTGAAGATTGCCGTTTGTGGATGTTGAACTAGGTTTTTGCCAAAAGGAAACATAAACACAGTAAAATGCAGATTTTAGCATTTATTAAAGTACGAGGGGCATTCCGTGATGAATTACTTTTTTTTTTATTACAAACGATAAGAACCTTTGTGGCTTGGCAGGTATAATAACTCTCCATTGAGCCTTACACATTTGTGCCACCAGTGTTGACATATCTGCAGGCCCTCCAGGAACCACTTCCTTGGAGCCTGGTGCGCCCACTGTAGGACTGCTGCATGCAATTCCTGTAAGTTGGCGAAATGATGTCTGTGCAAAGGTCTCTTCATAGCCCCAAATAGGTGGTAATCAGGAGCAGCCAAGTAGGGCAAATATGGTTGGTGTGGCAGTGCATGGAAGCGCATCTCATCAATGGCAGCCATGGTTTCCTGACTTGTATGGGGATGAGCATTATTGTGTTGAAGGAGCCATTTTCCTGGTCATTTCTTTTGAATTTCCCAGTGCCTCTTCCATAGAGTTGCCACATATGTCATGCAATTAATGATGGTGTTTGGTTCCATCCAAATAATAAGGATGATTCCATCTGGCCCAAAACTGTTGTGTCCATGCCTTTGCATCCTGAGGGTGCTGTACAGAACTTCTTTGGCAGGGGGCTGCTATGGTAGTGGAGCCAGGTCTCATTGCCAGGCATGAGTAAGTTGCTCCAGTTGTCACAGGCCTTCCAGAACTGGCTCTTTTCTCCATTGATGTGCAGCCAGTTTTAAACAGCTTTTCAAGACAGTGCAAACTCCCCACCCACTGCCAACAATTGGTGGTTACTACAGCTTTCCACAGAAAGAAACTTCTAATGCTACCATGGCCTCTTCTCACATAATGACACCAGTGAATGTGCAGAGATGTCGCTTCTCTGGAATATCCTGCCACTTGTGCACAGATCAAAGTACTATTAACTTGCAAATGTCGTGAACCAAATAGTGGACTAAGAATGATGGGGAAAAATAGTTTAATTCATTATGGAATGCCCCTCGTATAAATACTTTTGTATGCAGGGCTGAAATTGATGTGTGCAGTTCACAAACGCTTGGCATTCCACGGAAAAGAAGCTAGTTGGAGCTTTATATATAATGTGGTAACATGATTTTTACTGTTCTTTGTCATGTTGGAATATAGTTAAACTATAATCAGTTAAAATTAACATAACATTTGACATCCTTAATTCCATCAAAAGGGGAGTTCCCTCATTTCCCTAAGTACTCTGAAATGAATCCCTGAACACAAGCTAGCTATAAGCAATATTGAATAGAACACCCAGCTCTCAGAAATGAACAATAATTGCTTTAGAGATGAAATCAGTGCCACTGTATTTCTTCACATCCAATCCACATAGGAATACAGATTTGCTCTTCTGGGGCGAGAATTCTCTAAGCTTGTCATACTTATTTACCTTGCATTAAAGCATTGTTTTTGTTCTCTGTTCATTCTGCAAGGAATAACTTGAAATGCTTTGCCCTAACAATTTTTTAAAAAATCTTCAAACCCTAATGTTGGGTACTTAAAAGTTTTTGGTTCATGGAATCTTATAGTTTTAAATGCATGAATTAATAAGATTGCACACTTGCCGTAATGGGCACGTCATTTTCAGCCTTTGCATGTTGAGTTTCAAGAAATTAATTCACTCCATTCTGTTCACCTTTTTGGGACTTCTTTTTATCATAAATTTTGTAAAGTTGTCGCATTTTATAATAATTATAAAGTAAAATAACCCATTGCTATTTCATTATATATGTTGCTTGTCTTGTAGGCTGTGGTCTGAATGTTTTCATTGCTGAGAATTTTGCAAAATGTTGAATATTTGGACCACGACCTACAAGCCTGGCAAACATACATAATGCAGTTGACAATGCTGACTGAAAGCCCAAGTTTTTATATAATACTGCTATTGTTAAACCATTTATTAATCAACATTCTGATACAAGAAGCGGGGAAATCAATGTTTCATACAGTATACTCTCTCATCTAAGATAATGTGGCAAGAAGCAGCAGAAATAATCAAGAAACCCATAATTTAATGCTTTTAAGATGCAGCATGCATATGTAAATAAGAAATCAAATTTAAAAGCTTTTATTTTTTTCAACATGTATTCTTTGTAAAGTTTATTCCACTAGTGTAGGCCTGTTTTTATGTATTTATTCATTATTTTTTTTTTTTTTAATTATAATATAAATGTCTGATGTTGGTCTGCTGCTGAGAGGATTCGACATTTTTTCAAAGTACTTTGAACTTTCTTGCAGGTCCTGAAGGGTGTGCATCCCCCCCCCCCTTCTCAAATCTTTATATTAATTCTAATTTTTTATTTTAATTTAAACACGCTTCTTTTATTCTGCCATCTCTTTTACAAGTTTCTTTTAACTTGTTTCGTTAATACTTGCTCACTAATTAACAGCAGAAAATGGAACTTGTTTTTAATCTACACAGAACAGGCAGGCTGATAACATTGGAAACTGTACTCTGTTGTCATGTGGTGATTGTTCTAATTTTTTTTTTTTTTTTTTTTTAGTATAGGGGGAGGATGCATGGATAATCCGAAAACTCGATAGCTGCATACAAATAATTGGGAGTATACTGTACTTAATTTTTTAGTTTGATTGCAAGTATAAAGTGAGGTAAGAACTTTGTCCTGGCAAATCCTTAAGGTTGCAGCAGCATTCATTGAAAGTGTGTTCATCACTCCTGGCAAAGCATTTTGTGCATTAGAAGATAATTTAAGAGTTAAACATTGTTTTATACATTGTCCAACAAGGCTTGGTCTATGCTTCAGGATTTAACGTTATCATTGTCTAGCAGTTTGAGGGTTGGTTCAATAAGTACCTATGTTAGGAAATTACTTTCTACAATGTACGGAGAAGGAATTGCATTGCACCCAAAATTCTGAGACAGAGGTTTCACCAGAAATGTGCTTTGGAACCCCCTGAATCAAAAAAAAAAAAAATCATTTTTAGAAAAAGCCTGTGTGTATCTGTGGAAAGCATAGTTCAAAATCGAAAAGACTTCATATCAAAACTTGATATTTAAGTTTGGTATCTTCCAAGAATGCTACACTTGAAGATTTTCGAGAAAACCCCCCTTCCCCAAACTACCTTTTACATGGGAAAGTTTTCAAAAATGGCTGACAGCTTTTATTAACATACCACATTTTAAAGCCATTTCCATGACAAAATGTGTATCTTGAATTTCCTGGGAATAGCTACTGAAGAGCTCTTCATTCTGGATGAATTTTGTATAACTGAATAAATATTTTTTTATTCTTTTCTTTTTTTTTTCTTTTTTTTTTCCCCCGCGTGGAGTTGGCCTCTTTAGAGATATTCTTGTTATTAGTTTGTTTAAACATTTCTCATGCTGGAACATCAACTTCTGGCCATGCAAGGAAACAGATTTGAATCCCATAGCAACCACATTTTAAAACATTTTGCTGTTAAAAAGATGTAGAGAAAGTCGTGTAATTGGAACACATCAGATTTTTTTTCAAACACATTATTTCTTGACATTGTCCCCTTTTAGGAATATACACCTCTCCCAATATTGTTGCCATTTTTAACCCCTCCAAAAAGTTATCAGGCTCTTCAAAATATGTCTGTCTCGAAGCCATTTGAACTAAATCTTGTTCCATCGAGCAATTTCTTTGCCATGTAGGGTATATATGGGAGGTGCAGCAGCAATCCTGGAGTTTGGCAGTGGCAACTCTGGATGAATATGCTGGCATTGTTATTTATAAACCAGCCAAATTGGACCAATGATTCACTGTAGTGTTGTCCAATAATCATTTTTTTTATTTTTCCTAAAAAAAAGCCCTTTGCATCCCAAAAAATTGCCACTTTTCCAGCCGATGGTACTGGCTATGCCTTTTTGGAGCAGATTTCCTAAAAACATTCAGACTGTTGCTTGGTCTTATCAATGGTAACAACTCAAGATTTTTGCATAGATTGATAAATATTTTTCAAAATTTCTTGTTATCAATTTTTTGTGTTAAGTTGTGAAATTATATAAGCAGTTTATCCTCCCAACTTAACTTATTCTAAGTACTATATTCTAGTGAAATTGGCTGTGGAATTTTTTTTTCTCACATTTTTACTAAATCAATAGGTACTTTCAAAGTATTTTACAAATTGTAGCACTATTTCCCATAAGTGAATATATAATTTTAAAGCAAGAATGCTTTCCATTGAAAGCAGTTGCTACTTGTCCACAATAAGCATTCACTTCACCCATCAGACTGATAACATTTATCTCCAGCTTATGCAAAATATTTGCTGTTGCCTTTGACACACTTATGGCACCTGCCACTTCATGAACTTTAATTCAACCAGCAAGAATTGTAGATTTGTTAAATTGTTTTCTTGGTAACCACATCTGGCAGGTGAACTGGGTGCTTCTTGTCAAATCTTAAGTTTATTTTTCCATTTTAGCTAAAAGACTTAACTAGATTGCATGCCGAATCCTAACTGTCTATGAATTTTTACCGAATTTGTTTTGGAGATGGTATGACAAATGGTACTTACTGAACTGCCCTCATTTTGCTAGAGCAGTATCTCGTGATATCTATAATGCATTGAGGGTATTTTGATTGGAGCATGGGACTGCTAAAGCACCTCAAAAGGGTGAGCGTTTACTGTTGCATGTATCTGTGTTAACATTCCTGCATCTTTGGAAGCAGCAAACGTTAAACCAGTAATACTGTAAATATGAAACTGCAGCTTCCAAAGTTCATTTTCAGGAATAGGTAGGTTGTGTCAAACAGTTGAGCATTCAGTTTTTCTGTCCTAGCTTTTTTTATAGCCTATCACTTTTCTGTAATGACCCAGGTATTATGTCATGAGTATGAAAACTTGCTGTCAAAATGGAGGAGCTGCGCTGTAAATTGGTAATCAGCCTGGCACTAAATAACTATATAATTAAAGTTGATCATGAATATAATTTAAAAGGGTCATCACATTGTTGCAGATTGAACTACTTTAATTTTTTATTGTAATAGAATATATATATATTATGTATCTCAAAAGATAACTGAAGTGTCTGCTTTCTCTCCTGTAGGGTTGCAATTTAGCAGCAAAGTGATGTTTTAATTTGTAAACAGCTGACTTGAGATATTGTTTTCTACTAAACGATCATTGTGCTTTGCTTGCAATGAAGGACTGCATCAAGGATAAATTATAACAAAAATTTCTGTCGCATAGACATTGCCCAAAATTAAGTTTTATTTTTGTTTCGGGTGCATCTAAGAGAATAATTAAAGGAAGAAGAATTGCATACTTTTGTAAGTTCTCTTGTTTAAGCATTTTAAATGCTCGTATGCATGGGGAATTAGATATTAGTAAAACATTCCAATTTGTACAAAAAAAAAATGTTATTGCCAAACTTAGGCCTATAAGAGAGAAAGCTAGGCATCTCAATCTGTAACATCAATGTAACCTCTCATTTTGTCGTCAGACCTCAATTTGCATTGCAGCTGGTCTCATCAGCTATGAAAACAATTGCATTCACAAGTTCTAGATTTGGTTTCTTACTCGTGGTATGCTATTTCTTAAAAATAGGTTGTAAGAAAATAATTTATTGTAAAAGCTAAGCATGCATCGGTTTGATGCAAATGTGCTAGGCTTGATTCCAAATGGTGCTATCTGCAATCAAAATTAACTGATAAGTGCATTCCTAATACTGTAGGCAATGCCTTTTTGAACAAAATATATAGTAGCATCAAAATGGTTGCAGGGATTAGTGCAAAAGATTTAATGACTGATAATTTGGTTTTCTGTTTTTCCAGAATTCGTTACCATGATGACATCAAAGTGAAGCAAATGATGTCTTAAGTATGGCGCGAAGAAAATGTTAATACCAACAAAAAATGAACCTGCATTTCTGCTTCCCATTCTGACACTACTTGAATTGGAGATGAAAGTAGACAAATTGAAGATGAGCTTGATTCAGTTTGATGTATTTCAGTGGTTGTATGATAAGTGAATTTCTCAAGGGATGCAAGTTTTTGTGTAAATTTTTGTAACATATTTCCAGTCAAGCAGTTTGATGTGGTTTTATTGATCATCTTTTAATTGTGACATTGTGTAAGTAAAAAAGAAAAAAAATTTAGGAGTGGATTTCGTGCCGTCTAGCTGTTCAGAAAATTCTTTGTGCTCCCTATGATTTTTCTGCTCTTGATTCTTTACTGTTGAGCTGTGTAAATGTACACATGGGAGGCCTTTTTCCAGTGATGCCATATCGAGGCAACTTTTAATTTTTTTGTTTTAAAGGTTAGAATTATTTACTGTGCAGCAACATTTTCTTCTCTTTTTTTTTTTTTTTCTTTTTTTTTTTTTTTTTTATTTGCTGTTAAATCAGATTTTTAGCTTTGTGGTGAACAGGATGGGCAACCACCTGTAACATTCCTTCAACCTATACCAAAAAAGAAAAAGTTGGGAAATTTTGAGAAAATGTGGTAGATGGTAATTTTTTGCACCTAGTGCCACGTCCTTGGAGAAACACATTGGACGTACGTTCCTTGGTGATGTCATCGAGAGTGTTGTGTTGCCAGCAAAGGGCAGACTGAACTTCTGTGAAGTGAAGAGAACTGTGTGGACTTGTTCATCCCACAGATGGGACTTCCTCCACAACCTTGTTTACTGTATTTGGTGACTTAGATTGCATTGAATATAAAAGACAAATAAATGTGTTTCTTCATTACATTGTTGTTTTGTACTTCCTGTATCCCTGTTCAGTATGAGGGTCACTGAAAGTTTTTAGAATTGTGGTAAGCTTTAGAGTTAGCTCTGAATTCTGGGAGAAGATTAGATGTAACAATAAAGCTAGAAAATTTTATGAGAAACATTAATGGAATGCACAGTGAAGTAACTAATTAAATAGGAGTAAAAACATAGATTACACTCAAACTTCATGTTTGAAATAAAGTAACTTACTTCGGACATGTTTTGGTGGCTTTTGCCACCATTTTCAACGGAGATTCACTGATGAACTCATGGTAGCGGTCTCTTCTGGATAGATGAATTTTGAGAAGAGTCCATTTGTTTGTGGAATGCCAAAATTTATGATCTTGTTTTTGTTTTTTAAAATTAATAGATTTTCCCAAGCCATTAATTGGATTCTGTACTAATTTTAATAGCTTGGGCTCGCTGTGAAAATTATGGTTTTGAGTCCAAAAATGATGTGCAACAGCTGAATTATGTCTTTGTATTTTAAATATCACATGTGTTCTTTAAAACGTCCAATGTTTTGTTTTATGAAGTTACTTTATTTCAAAAGTGAAGTTTGTGTATAATCTGTTTTTACTCCTATTTAGTCATGTGAACTTTTCCAGGCATTGTTAAACATGTAATACTATTTTGTTTTTCATTTCTACTCCCAATGGACTAGCCATTAAATAACCAACTTACCACTGTCAAAGTTCTCGAATTAAAAAACCTCAAACTGCTAATTATTGATTTTGTGATTTCTATTGTAAATATTAGACATATAGGCCTGATGTTGACATAATTGGTTTCCCTTCCTCTAGACTTCAACATTACCAACACACAAACAAAACACTGATGTTTCCTTCAACACACTGCCAACCCTTGCATACAACAGATGACACTTGTATTTTATAAGAGTACAATATATAAATAATAATAATAATAATAAAGGAATAGTGAGATATTGCATAATTCCACTAGGGAGTATATTCAATTCTGGGAGAGTTTGCAACCCTATTTAGAATTGATCACATCTGCAAGCTTGGGCACATTTGAAAAATGGTTTGAAAGGGTTAGATACATACAATGCAGTGGTGAATACTTTGAAAAAATACATTGAACAGATCTAAATTTTTAAAGTGTTCTCAAAACTTTAGTGAAACTCGTATAAAACAACTTAAAATGTGAATCTATGGAGAAAGGGAAAAAAATGCCAATACTTGGAACCATTCTGGCTATAGAAGTGCTGTTAGATTTTAATGCAATTTCTGTAATCTTTTGCTGGATCGTTCCAAGAATATCTTAAGTTATTTAATGTTTCATCTCAAAGTTACTTCCACAGCCACTCTAGTATATATGATTGGAAGGGGAGAAATACCATATATGACTTTAGAACCCATATATTTCAAATTATTTTTATTGCTATTTGAGGATTGTTCTAATAAATTGACCAGTGCCTTGTGCTCATATTATTTGGTGCAAAAGAAATAAAATTTCCTATAATTAAAATTCTTAAAAATGAGTAACATGGGTGTAATACTGTCGTAGTTATGTGTTTAAACCATGCTGATCTTAAACTTTGTAACCAAATAGTTCTTGAGTTATGGGTATAGGAATGCCAAAAAGTAACTTTCAGAAAGTTTAAGTTAAGGTTAAAAATCACTTATTGTATGATCTGTACTGAACCATATTAATGTTTAGTCTTGAGCTCTTATTCTTGCTTCATTGGTTGCCTCCCAACACATTCTCTGCTTCAGTGACTCCTTGCCAGATATTCAGCAGATCCTTTAACTAGAGGCGCGCACACAAACAAAAAAATTGCTACTCATGACTTTCTCTAAATGTTCTACAAAGACTTCTTACAAAAGATTATTCTGTTTCTACACCATGCTAATCGAGATAAGCATTGGAAGAATGTTTTTATAAGTGGAAGGGCACTAAAGGAATGCACTATGCTTAAGCAATAGTCAAGTGTTTTTAAAGTTACTCGTTATGCAATTGATATTGAAATTGGCTTCTTTGCTTGGCCAAGAGTAGAACAAAAGAAAAATGGACACAATTCTAATACAAAAATGTATAACATACATTGTGTTTTAACAAAATCTACATTTTTTTGTGTAGTAAATTTTTGTCTGTCTTTTAAACAGGCAAAATTCTGCAAAAATTAACCAGAATAAAGTGCTCTTCAGAGGCAATTTCCAGAAAATTCAAAATATACAGTTTTATTTGTATTGTGCTGAGACCTTTTAATCAAAATCGTTTACAACATTTTTGAGAAAAACAATTTTTTCCACGTTTGGTATTTTTACGAACTTTTGAGTTATCCTGTTCATGGACACACCAACACATCTTTTTTTTTTAAAAATTCTTTTTGTGGGTATAGGGAACCCCAAAAATTGTATTTCTGGTGCAATTTTGGTGGAATGCAATACCTCCTGTACACTGTGTATATAGTACGTGTGGAGAGAGTAAAGATGAATTTTTCTTTTTTCAAGATACCTCAAAAAATATTTTCGTGAAATCTTGGTATCAAATTTATGGGTATTGCAATACTTGATGTACCTATTAACTAGTTCCTAGAGTTAAGGTAACTAAAATATCTGTGCATTGGTTTTTGAGAAATTTTCGACATTCTTGGAAAAATAAAATTTGATTTTAAAATTTTAGTAGCAAAAATAATTTGAATTCAGTGTAATGAAATGACAAACTGAGGCATGGTTTGCTTTATCATGCATGGTAAAAGTTTCAAATTAATCTGTTAAAAATCTGATGTTCCATTCTTATGACTCTCTACGTTGCTGTAACAAATTATCAAAAAGCATATTCTTTTATTTTATAAGATGAACAGCAGAAATTATATTTAATAACTTGCTTCCTTGTAGGTAGAAGGAAAATATTATGAATATTCTTTATTTATAACTGAAGGATATTAGTTTTTAACATATGGTAAAATTAAGAGTAAAATCTTATAAAAGCTGGCTGCCATGTGGTTCTATGCAGGGCCAGGTGGTAACTTTCCGTGTGAAAAAAGAACAGTGTTTTAAAATGTGAAACAAATAAGGAATATCTTGGAAAGGGTTAATTCAATGGTGGGGGAGTATATGGTGTAAATTGTGTGTTTTAACATGATCTACATTTATGTAGTAATTTTTGGTCCATCTCTTACAGTTTACTAGTTATGCAAAAGTCATTCAGAATAAAAGGTTATTCCCAGAAAATGCAAGATATATATTTTATTTGCCATATAAATATCTTTAATATATGATATTTTGATCAAAATTAAAGAGCCAGTTTTGAATTTTGCATAACTAGTAAACCATAAAAGATAGACAAAAACTTCATACATAAAGTATAGAGCTCCTTACAAAGACGGTTTCTGATAATGGTCATCTCTATTAGTATGAAGTGCATAGAATAAGTTTGTCAATTTGTTAGAGATGTAAAGAAAGTAATGTGAATGGAACATATTAGATTTTTTACTTTCTCTACACTATGTATATAGTGCATAGAGAAGGTAGTGCACTTCACCAAAAATTCGATACAGAGATTTCACTGGAAATATGTTTTAGGGTCCCCTATCAGAAAATGGTCCATGTGTCTGTGAACATGGTAACTCAAAAACGAAAAGTCGGTAAAATGCCAAACTTGGTATTTAAGTTTAGTATCTTCCAGGGATGCGACACAAAAATTTTGAGAAAAATCCCCCCACCCCAAACTACCCTTCACATGGAACTTTTTCGAAAATTTTTATTTTCTCAAAAATGGCATTAACGATTTTGATTAAAATAACATATATTAAAGACATTTACCTGGCAAATAAAATGTATATCTTGAATTTTCTGGGAATAGCCTCCGAAGATCAGTTTATTCTGGATGAATTGTATGGAATTTTGAATAACTGCTAAACTGTAAGAGATAGACAACAGCTTACTACAGAAAACATGTAGAGCACGTTAAAACACACAATTTGTTATATACATTTTTTTCGCGGAGTTCGCTTTTTTTGGGTATTTCTTGTTTTTTGTTTCTGCAATGAAAACCTTGTACTTTTCTCATACAGGAATTTTTCAATTGCTGTCCATACAAAGGAACTTCAGTGACAGTGACAACCAGCTTTTGACTATCACTTTAACCCATGGTACTACCTTATTTCGCTTCTACTTACAAGGAAGCAAGTAATAAGATTTCTGCTAATATTTTCTGATTAACATGAAGTAAATAGAGGTATAAGCTTTTTAAGAATAATTTATTGCAGAGATGTAGAGAAAGTTATGTGAATGATGCACATCAGATTTTTGGTAAGTGCAACCATCGTAGCCATTCCTAAAGAATTTTTCTGGCATTTTTATTTGGTAAAAAAATTGTAATTAAGCACAAGTTTGTTTTCCATCTAAATTAATTTTTAAACGTTTTCAGTACAACTGTGCCGTGCCCTATTTTCAGATCAGCGCAAGCACTTTTACTTTCTCTAGCATATAGGTATAATTTACATCGTAGACAAGATCTTTCATTCCACCCAAAATTTTGATACTGGGATTTCACTGGAAATATAGACCGTTACAGTTCAGCCGTTGAAAGTAGTGTTGCTGTAGTCTTAACACATACTACTGAGCGTTTTGGGGGGGGGGGGTCAAGCGCATGGAGCAAACTTGCCGCATAATGTTATAGACAGTAGGCATTAAGTTGGCGATATAATTTATCATTAGCACTAGAGAATATACAATATTTATTGGCTTAATTATAACTCGTCTACTGTAATGGGGAATGCTCTTTCATGGGCCGTCTCGGTGGAGCTACCTTCTATATTGGTAGAGCTACCGTCTTCACCAGGCCTGGCAGGCAAAACACAAGAGGTGTTAACTTGCCCTCCCTCTCGTCTCTACTACTCTCGACAGCCGCGCAGACACAAAGAAACCGGTTGATTCCGGTATTAGCAGCCTTATCGGTGCAGTGGTGGCTTATTTGTGCAATATGAGTGAATGGCGAATGTTTAATCGGGACTGGGAAAAGTATTTTGTTAATTTCGTCTCGGGATGACAGGATAAATTTCAAAGCTTACCTGGCTGACATCTCGAGAAGAAATCGTGAATAAAGCCGGGAAAGATTCAAGTCCTTGTAGTATTTAACCGCCACTGTTGTACATGTAACCTATGGTGGAAGGAAAACCATATGGGCGATTGTATGGGTAGAGCATTTCACACTGTGTTTATCTTGCAGGCCCTGGTCTTCACTTTCATTGCAAAGGGTGACCACATCCATAATTATTAACCGTTTTCTTTCCTCCAATACTCTCCACAATGCCTTTTTTGTTCTTTCCACTCTTTGTACTTATGGTTTTCTCACTTATTCCGATGGCTCTTGCTGCTCGTTCTACGGCTCTTTCTTCCCCCCCCCCCTTCCCTTCATTCAGAATTTAAATACATTGTAAATTAACATTCTGCTTTTCATTTATAGACTTTTTTGGTTGGCTTCTTCTTTGACAAGGTTTCCATCGCTAGACACATTTCTTTATTCTATTAAAAGAAAACTATTAGGTTTCACCATAGTAAACAGTGAATAAGTTATACACCATAAGTTGAACATGAGAGTGAACGTGATCGCTTAACACCCCACTTGCGTAATGCACACTGATTTTCCATAGCACCTGTCCAGTGTATTATGTAACAGTAGTGTGTGTGTTCGCCACCAGTAACGTGAAGTGGGATGGGTTGTAAATGTTTGAGACCTGCTGAATAAAAATAACTTTTTAGAAAAATATTATGTGTGGACTGCATAGCTCAAAAACATAGTCAGTTAAATACCAAATTTGGCATTTAAGTTCAGTATCTTCCAAGGATGTGACAAAGATTTTCAACAAAATGCCCACCCTAACTGCCTTCTATATGGAACATTTTTCGAAAATTTTTATTTTCTCAAAAATAGCTCTTGACGAATTTTGTTGAAATACCAAATGTTTAAGATATTTTCATGACAAATGAAATGTGTATCTGGAATTTTCTGGGAATAACCTCTGAAGATTTCTTCATTCCAATGATTTTATCATAATTGGTATACCGGGAGAGATAGACATAAACTTACTACAAGAAAAATGTAGATCTCTTTAAAACACAAAAATTAAGTCGTGCTTTTTATGTAGAGATAAAAGTTTCCAAGATATTCCTTGTTATTGGTTTCAATTTTATTTAAATTTTTCTCAAATTAGAAGTCAATATTTCATTTCATCTCTTTTGTTGAATACCGTGGTGAGGAACGACTTTGCTCTGAAACTCTCAGGTGTAACAATGGACCAAAGAGATTGCCAATACCGACGTGTCCACTCGCACAGCTGCTACAGTCAGAGCTTCGACGTCAAAAGTACTTGCCACCGGAATAAGTGTCCACTAACGTAGGTGTATGGATAAATGCCAAGAATCGGCTATGATTTACGAGCCAAGGCGTTCACAGAGTTCGGGATTAGGCTGCATGCGTAGGCTCAATATATAGGGTGATGCATAAAAATTCTCCCCGAGTACAGACTACTTGCGCACCAATTAAGCACGAATTGAAGACACAAGCAGATACAACAAACAGGTGTACATGTAATAATTAGATAGTAAAGAAATAACAAATAAGCTAATGCAAAAGTATATTTATTGAATTGATATTGGCTTTACATTGCATCAGGTGCTGAAAATGACCTTCCTTCAATGTACTTTTGCGCACGCCCTGACATGTTAATACACACTTTGCGTAATTTGCCGCATCAATCCTCAAAATTTCATTATGAATATTGTCCTTCAAGTCTTCTTACGTTTAGGGTTATTTGCGTACACTTTTACCTTTAGACTACCCCCCTCCCATATAAAAGTCAGAAGTAGTCAGGTCCGGCGAAAGTGGCGGTCACAATCCTTTCCGCTGTGAATCTTACAAGAAGTCGTGAGATGGACTCCACCACACTCCGATGTTCTCACCGTGAAGAGGTTCCTCACTAAGCATATAGGGATTGTATGTTGACCATTATCTGATGTGTCAGATGGAACAAGGCTTCATCGCTCATGAAATACAACAGCGATCCAATAATCCACTCTCAATTGTTTGATATAACAGTACAGTAATTCACATGCTTTACCTAGTCTTCCTCCTTCATTTCTTGGACACGTCATTTGTAAGGTTTCGTCCCTATATGCTGTAGAACATGTTGACAAGACCTACGCGAAACGATCACTTGTTTCGGCAATTTATGTGTGTTGACTTCTTTGGACTTGGATCATTCGAACTCCAATGTTTGCAATCACAGCAGGTGTACGAACGAACAGAGCTGGACTTCTTTTTGCGTTTGCAGCTGACCTCACAGCACTAGCACGCCACTTTTTCAGCAAATCTTGTATATTGCTCTTTGCTGGTATGGAAACACCAGGAAATTTATTTGCAAAAATGACCCAAAGTAATCCGGCAATCCAATTCTGCATAAGTTAAGTAGTAGTCATGCCAAACTTTGGCGAAGACTTGAGCAATATCCTTTAAAACAACTACCGCGTATTCCTTATTTTCAAATCCTTAATAACTGATGTCGGTAGTCTGGAATACTATTGTGACTATGCCCTACGGCTGTAAAAGCCGAACATGTGTGCGGCTACTCCGGTGAAGTAGGTGGTGAAGTTTTCAACTAAGTATTCCGCTTTTATTATATCGGCAATGTTACATGCATTCTAAAACTTTAATCACAAATTTAAGTTGTGAGCAGCCTGCAGTACGGTCAATGATCAACCTCGCTTTTGTTTGGAACGTACAGCCGAGCAGGGAAAGAATTGGTGGCAGTTGGTGAAAAATGGTTGACTTTCAAAGCAAGTGCAGCAGTGAGGATGTTGAGGAAACTACTTCTCTAAACAGTTTGGTTACCATGGCAACATGACGTCACCAAACCAACCACAGATAAAGAGAATATATTCCCTACCTATAATATATTGTGGTTGATGAAGCAAGTTTTTGTCAAGCCGCCATATTTTTATCCTAAACTTATGAGATGAGTTTAAATTCTGGGTTAAATGTGCACCTAAAATAAATTTTGTGGTGTTAAAATGAGACCGTTAATTAGCTTCCCTATCAAAATTATTATTAATTATTTATCAATGTAAGGCTAATGGAGTATAAATGTATATATTTAATTGAGAAAATTCATCTGGAGAAGAAAGCTGACGCCAAGAGAGTCAGAGGGATGAGAAACGCTTTTGTTAGAAAGGTCTCTTTTGTCCAGCCACGTACCCTCGAGTTACAACGGGGATGAACAGTAAAATTCGGAAGACGGTAATTCTTCATTGTAAAAGGAATGTCACGTGAGGTTTGAAGTGCACCCTGGGATAAGGAAATTGACTTGGGAAATATTTACGTCAATCGTGCGGCCTTTCTGTCCAATCAGAAAGAGACCGCCATGACGGTATTTTTTGTATATAAAGAGCCCAAGAATTCACATCGTGATCTATCCGTGAAAATCATCTGTCCGTTGCGAGATGTCTGTTACTAACTGATCTATCTGTCGCTGTTATGCTGTCGGTCGTCGGGCTTAACTTAACTTCTTCACATGAAATTGTTTGTTCCCACGTGAATTGCAACAACGTCAGGCTTATTTCATTTAGCTTGGCATGTTCCACTTCATGGCTTAATTCTTCCACTCGGATCCCTGGATAGCAGCATACGTCGTTGCCCACATCTCTGCATTCATTCCCGGAAAATTTTAGAAGTGAGTCTCCGAATACCATTACCTTTGCTCCTTTTTACTTTCTCTATACGTGCTATGTACATAGTGTATAGAGAAGGTATTGCACTCCACCAAAAACTTCGATAACGGATTTCACCGGAAATATATGTTTTAGGGCCCCCTGTATCAAAAAAAAGTATTTTCAAAAAAAGGTCCGTGTGTCTGTGAACACGATAACTCAAAAACGAAAAGTCGGTAAAAGATTTTGAGAAAAATCCCCCTACCCCCAACTACCCTTTACATGGAACTTTATTCGAAAATTTTGATTTTCTAAAAAATGGCTCTAACGATTTTGATTAAAATATCGTATATTAAAGATATTTGCCTGACAAATAAAATGTATATTCTGAATTTTCTGGGAATAGCCTCTGAAGACTACTTTATTCTGGGTCAATTTTGCATAACTGCTAAACCGTAAGAGATGGATAAAAACTTACCACACAGCAAATGTAGATCACTTTAAAACACACAATTTATGTTATATACATTTTTTTCGTGGAGTTGATTGTTTTTTTTTTGTTTTTTTTTTTTTTTCGACATTCCTTGTTTTTGGTTTCAGCTATAAAAAACATACATTTCTCATACAGGACTTTGTGAACTCGTGTCCGTACAAACAAAGGAACTTCAATCACATAGCAACCAGCTTTTGACCATCACTTTAACCTATGGTACTCCCTTATGTCGCTTCTACTTACTAGGAAGCAAATAATAAGATTAGTTCTGCTAATTTTAACAATAAGTTATTGCAGAGAAAGTCATGTGAATAGAACACATCAGATCTGTTTGTTTGTTTGTGTGTACTTATTAATAAGTTCGTTTAGTGGTATTAATAGTTATAAGAGATAAACAGTAATGTTTGGTCAAAATCTGATATTTTGCCATTCTTCAGTTTTAAACCAAGAAATAGAAAAAAATTAAATTATGACTTCTCCGCGATGTTTACTGCCAAAATACCAATTTATCAATAATAACTTCTGACAGGCCGAAAAATGTCATTGTATTAAATTTTCTTTCAACAAGAGATCTCTTCCTCCTTTTTTTCTTTGTTTTTTCTTCAAAAGCTTGGAAAGACAGTGCATTTGATAGATGTTGCGTATGGTGTATATTGTAGAATGTTGAATTGCAAGATGGCGGGTGGTCACAAAACGTGATTCAGTAAAACCCAAAGGCATAGGGAGAAACACTTGGCATTGCCGTCCTTTTTCAAACACGGCGGAGGACGAGCGGCGTAAACATCCTTCGGAAGGGAAGTAAAGCAGTTGGTCTTGTGTTGTAAATCTACGGCAAGTAAATGCACCTTAAGCCTGATAAAGAGGCCTCTGAGCAAAATTAAGTAGTCTTTCACGCCCAATTTAGAATGGGATGCTGAGAGTCATAGTAGTTCAAGAGCGTCCATAAATAACACGTATTTTTTTCCCGTGTTGTGGTTATCTCCTCCCTGGTTGGAGGTGCTGCCTGGCTGATACCAACCTAATTATTATCATCAAACACCTAGTAGTGTCTTGTTCATGTTGGCTTTCTTGTTTGTTAATGTTTAGCGTTGCCAACCGTTCGAAGAGGATATTGTCAGCAGTAAAAGACCTGTGCTCCGATTCACATACTATATTGAAAAGGTAAAGCAGGTATAAAAATGCGAACGATTACAATTACTTACTATTCATTCAGTAATGCAAATCTTATGAAGCATTACCGCGCTTCCTGTCTATTTTCTTTGTGGTATGAGGTAAATCAAATCTCGGTATGTTGGTGACCCCCAAATTGCCAGTTTAAACTTGTAGTGTAACGTTTTCTAATGTGTGAATTGCTTGGTATGTATTTTAGTAAGAAAAAAAATCAGGAATTTAGCGGTAAATCGTTATGATATTACTAGAATATTAAAGAAGAAATACCATTTGTAAGCACGAAATCCTAGTTGTCTAATTAAGCGCTATAATAACAGTTTGTCATTTCGTTACTGTTTTAGCGGGAGCGAAATGACGAATTTGGAGGAAATTGGTCATAGTTTTGCGAAATTTGTGAAGGTAGCTGTAGAAGAAATAGAAGAAAGGGCAGAGGTAAGCATTTTAAAATTAATTTAGTCAGTGATAAATTATGACCATGAATGCTCTTAAGACATTTCATTTTTAAAATATGGTGGCAATACCAGTAGTTGAACAGTCCCACTTTAGCTCCATTAGATAAGACCGTGGGAAATTGTTAAGTTTTCTCTACTAGATATGTAATTACTTTGTGGGTTACCGAGCCAGCTCCAATTGATTTAAGAAATATTAAGTAACACTCTTAATGTTACAATTTTTACATTAATTTATGTGATATTTTTGATAAACAATTTTGTTCCTCTTGATTCTTTAGAGATTATATCAGCTGGTAACCATCATGAATGAGAAAATTGTTGTTCCTTTGTTCTTTAAAAACCATGTTCAACTTCTGATATGCTATAAGAAGTAAATCCAGTATTTGAAGAATTGTTTATCTAGGTATTAGTGTTTTGAAGAGGTGCTGCTATTTAAATTAATTGCACATATACATGTAACAAAAATTATGAAGAATCATACTTAGTTATGAATTTATAGCCGGACAGTTGAAACACCTTTACAAATTAAAATAGAATAAAAAAGTAGCAGCTTTCAGTATTTTTAATGACATTTTTGCAGACAGACCATTTACAGATATTAAAAGTAATAAAATACATATGACTGTAGGTGATCTATGGTGACCCTTTTAAACTATGACACTACACATTTCGACTATTTTTCTTAATAAAGTTTTTCTTAAAGATATAAATTCTTGAGATAAACACTATTTAATTTTGTACGTTATAGCAACCACTTAATCCAATAAGTTCACTTTACATTTAAGAGGATAACTTTAAAGGTGATAGTGATCTGTTGGATCCCTACACCAGTCAGTCATACATCATTTCAATTACCCCACCAATGGCAGTTTTTTCAAACAGTATAATGATGTGTGTAACTTTCAAAAGATTTGAAGCTTTGTCCATGTTGGTTATTAATGATGAGTTTTCAGGATTTTTATGACTCCAATAGACTTGGTTGTTATCCTGTGAAGTTAACATTAATGTCTAACTTTTCATTCTTCCACCATATTCATATTATTACTTATGTTAAATTTGATTTTTTTCACATTTTTTCCTTCTGTTTTCAATATATTCTAATGTGTTAATTTTAAAAAATGGGGCAAAGGAAAGATGCTTTGCTTTTCAAAGCAATAACTCTTGTTTATAAATGTAAAAAGAAGCTAGTAACGGTGAAGAATAACACAAATATTAATATAAAAATAATAGTTGCAACACAATATAGTTGCAAGGATTCCAAAAGATAAGTGAAGATTTGTTGCAACTATTATTTTTATTAATTAAATAACTCAGAAGTTTGAGACAAGTGAAGTTGACCCAGAAGAGTACAACACAGAATACCTCCAACTAAGACATATAGCCTCAGCCAATGGTTTTAACCCAGACATCATTGACCAAAAAATTAAAAAACATAAGGAGAAATTAACCTTAAAACAAATCACCACTTTGTCCATACAAAAACCGAAAGTTATATATAAAAAATTCACCTATCACCCAACAGCAGATAGTAAATTCAAAAAATTTTTCAAGAAATACAAAATAAGTTTAGCTTCAAGTAACCAATTCAACATAAAAAATGCATTGAAAACAGACATTAAAGACCCCATACCTACAAACCAGAGATCAGGCATCTACAGAATTGATTGCAAGGACTGCAAATCATGTTACATTGGCCAAACAAAAAGAAGACTGGAAACAAGGCTAAAGGAACATTTCAGACATATCAAACAGAAACAAACAAATAAATCGGCAGTAGCATACCATTTTTGGACTTCACATCATGAAATACAAAATGACATAAAATTGCTAAAACCTGTAAACAACCCAGCAGAACTTACAGTTTGGGAGAATATTCTCATTACACAACAAAAAGACCAACTGATGAATTTTGAAATACTGCCACATGATTTTGAACTTCTACTGAGAACACCAGATGGCTCCACTGTAATAGACCACAGAGCACAAATTCCAGCCATCAGTCGGACTTCAACTGAAGAAGAGGGCAATTGCCCTTGAAACATATGTTTTGAACATAATTACATATAAGTGAGGTGAGTGTTACTATTCCGACTCATTTTCAACTATCATATTATTTTTATATTAATACTCTTGTTTATTTATTCATTTTAAAGAATGGATAGTTTGTTCATGAAAGCAATATACTTTTGTTCATTTATCATTTAAAGGATTGGATACTTTGCATGTTAGAAGAATGGTGTTCAATTTATTATTCAATTAATGGAATGGATAGTTTATACATGAGAGAAATACAATTTTGTGTTTTTATAGGAAGGAATTGTTTCCATGTGAAACTGGCAATGTACAATAAACACTTCTGGTATGCAAACGAACTGAAAGTTACCATGATTTTTACATAGCCTAAATATCTTATAGAACTGAGGAAGCATTTACAATATTACACAAATTATTAATGGAACACTTATTTATAAAGGTAAATAGAAGCCTGAGAACCCAAGTTATAAGAATTTCTATGGAGAGAGTTCACTTCTTGTTGAAAAAACTGTTTGGAAAATGCTGACCTTGGTGCAGAATGTGCTTCACAGATGATAAAGAGCTTAGCAGTTCTTGTAGTTATCTCAAAACAGTTCAGTGGGATATGCCAATGGTGTGAGCTGCTGTGTGGTGGTTTTTCCACTGCGACACGGAAACATGATAATGCACAGCTGTTGTACACAAGGTTGCAGTGTTGACTTGTGTTTCTCTGCTCTGAAAGTGCAGTATTGAACTGGTGGCGATATGTGATTGAGTTATTACCAGTGTGCTTTATTATTTTGTTCTGTACTTGGTCATAAAGTGTATTGTGGCTTGGTATTTGTTTTCTACTGCACAGCGTGTATATATTTATGATTCGTATATGTGAACTCTCAATAGTGTATTCACATTCAATTGACCCACATTTAATATTTTTCATGGACGAGGCTTGGTTCCACCTTCATGGATATCTGTGTACACAAAATAATCATTATTGGAGTTCTGAAAAGCCTAATATTGTTCATGAAATACCCCTTCATGATGAAAAAATTGGTGTATGGTGCACTATTAACAGCGAATAATAGGCCCAATTTTTTTTTTTCAAGTCAACAGTTGATGCCCTTATATATGTGATTACAATTTTATCCCCCCCCCTTTATTTTAGAGAGTTAATAGACAGGGAGCTTGATTTTGTCTTTTTCGACAAGACTCAGCAACAGCTCATACAGCCAATGTTTTGATGAGAACAATTGAAAGTGGTTTCAGGTCAGAATTATTAGTGGCCCCCTCAGTCCCCCTGCAATTACTATCTGTGGGGTAACTTAAAGCATAAACCCACACCCTGGAAGAATTACAACAAAATATCTGCCAGGAAATTGCCAGCCTGTCTCTACGTGAATTACGGCGAGTGATGGATATTTTCCTAAAGAGGTGCCAAAAATGTATGTGGTCAGTTTCAACGTCTCCTTTAATAACATTGATAAGTAAAGCCTTTAAAAGTAGTTTAAAAAATATTGCATGGTATCATCCGGGCTTTTCTATGATAAAGGCAGACAAGCATCAAGTGGTAAGGGCGCGGACGGACAAAACACAGTGCAGCCAGTTCGGTTGTTGTTTGGATTACCCAGTACCATGTGAAGAATTTCTTCTTGAATAATTTTTCTTTGTCCAACTTGTTCAAAATGAGGAGATACACTTCCGT
The DNA here is from genome assembly GCA_030762935.1 of Hymenopus coronatus. Classification (NCBI taxonomy): domain Eukaryota; kingdom Metazoa; phylum Arthropoda; class Insecta; order Mantodea; family Hymenopodidae; genus Hymenopus; species Hymenopus coronatus. The sequence continues at coordinate 6,067,820 of CM060883.1, forward strand.
ATCTGGAATTCTGACAGATGAAGGCGAACTGTGATGTGGTATTTGTTTCTTTGAAAATCTTTCCTAATGAATTGTTACCTCATTACAATGTGCTTCACTGTAAATGAGCAGCATTTCAGGACGCTCAACATCAGAAATGAGTCATTTTGTAACTGATAATCCTGTTTTGAAAACAAGCCATAAGCGCAATAAACAACAGCTGAAGTGTGTCATTCGATTTTATGACATGCAGAAAATTCATCTTTCAATCTCCTCTATGAAATGTTTAACAAGTATTTGAGTTCCCAAAAATACTCACTTGTAACAGAGCTAATATTAAGTAATTTTTGCTTTTTTCTCAAATACAATTTTAAAAAACAACAAAATTGCACATATATTTTTTGTTCAACTTGTTACAAGTAGTCATTCTGTTCAAGGATGTTCAAAGGTCACTTTCAACATGTATATTGACCAACTTTTGTTATTGCCTTTAAAATTTATAAGATTGGAGGTATTTTAACAACTTTACAGTAATGGATCATGAATTTAATCTCAAATTACTTCCAATTTAGATTTCATAATGCTTAATATTTTTTTTTAACTTATACTTTAACCTGGTTGGTCATATCGGACGATGAATGAAATTGGTGAAATGATGCTCAAATGATATCAGGGTCCATGAAGCTTAGAGTTACTTGACATTCGTCTTCTCAGGATAAGGGAAAGCCCCAAAAAAAACCTTATCTGGGTAACTCACCCCAAGCAAGATTCTAACTTGTGACCTGTTGAATGTGAGGCAGACATGCTACCACCACACTACCCAGGCGGGCATGTCTTTTTTTTATAAATTTCCATTACAAGATTAGACGTTGAATCCACAAGATTGGAATACACATGTTTGAGATCTTTAAACTATACTTGAATTAAAGCTAACATCAAACATTCTTCTGTTGAACAGTCAAATTTTGCAAGTCTCTTTTTTCAAAAAGCCCACAAATTTTCTATGGGGTTAATATCAGGCGAACTCCCTAGTCATTCAAGCATCAATCATCTTTGAAGAAGTTCTAGGGTTCAGCACGTGCACAGAGCAAATGATGAACTTGTAAATTCAGTTCAATTTCATCAGACTATAAAACATACCAAGAAGAAAATGTTTTGAGGCTGTTTCATCTATGGACTAGGACCTTTAATTCCAGATGAAGAATGATGAAAAGTGATCAGTACATCACAGTACTAGTGAGAGTTGTTTGTGAATTCCAGAAAAGGTTTCTGGGAGGTGACAGAATTTTTCAGCAAGATTTAGTTCCCTGCCACATTTTACAAAGTTGTAAATTTGCCTGATATTAACCGTAGAAGGTTTTTGGGCTATTTGCAAAAAGATGCTTGCAAAATTTGACTGTTCCATAAAAGAATGTGTGATATCAAGTTTAATTCAAGTATGGTTTCATGTGATGGCCTCAAAAATATGTGTTCCAATCTTGTGGAGTCAAAGCCTAATGTGTAATGGAACTTAAGTATTAACAAATGTAAATTAGTAGGTATTTGTGATTAAAAAAATTATAAATCTTGAAATATCTTTCCTGAAACATCTTGTGCCAAAAGGAGGTAACTTACACTTTGTTTATTTTGAAGCAGTTGACTTTTATTGTTTTTCAAGTGGTGTGCACATAAAGCAGCCCAACACTTAAGAAATTTAAATACACAAACACATTCACCATTATCACTTATCTGTCACACGGAAGTAGTCAGATAATTACTAATATGCAACGTAATATCTGAAATGTATTTATTAAATGTGCATGCTTGAGAGCATCCTCATGGAGAGCCTCCTCTCTTTATTTCTCTGTTTACAATTTCTGTCATCCTTTGCTCAAGATCTTTTTCTTTAGCACTTCCACAAGTTGTGAAATATGTGGGTAACCTTAAAAATACAATTGGATAGGCATCTGGCAGCAGTTCGTTTTGTTTTGGTGGTAGTGTAATCAAATTACAGTTATTATAGTAAATGTTTTGCCTGTTGCAAAGCTCTCTTCGGAGAAATGTTTAAATCACACTACTGAGTTTTTGTTTAGTTCCCGTTGATCCTGGTGGATGCTTTGTAGCACTTTTCTTTCATCTCAGAACCAGTTGGAAATCAAAACATCCTTCTTTAGAGCTGTTGTAATTGCTTCTACATATAGGAACGCAGCACTTCCTGTGCATCTGAAGGCAGAAAAATCTGATGTGCTCCATTTACATGACTTTCTCTACATCTACTTAACAACTTATTGTTAAAAAGCATATTCTTCTACCTACTTTGATAATCGACATAACCATTAGCAGAAATTGTCTTATTTACTTACTTCCTTGTAATTAGAAAGGAAATAAGGTTATACAGTGGGCTAAAATGATAGTTAAATCTTTTAAAGCTGGTTGCCATATGGTTGAAACCCGTTTCTATGGAGGGCCAGGAGTTTACAACTTACTGCAAGAGAAAAGTTAAAGTATTTTAAATCTGAAACAAATAACAAGAAATATCTCAGAAATGGTCAATTCCATGAACAAAAATATATATGATATAAATTGTGTGTTTTAATGTGATCTACATTTTTTGTAGTAAGTTTTTGCGCATCTCCTATGGTTTACAGTTACACAAAATTTATTCATGAATAAAGAGGTCTTTAGATGTATTCCCAGAAAATTCAAGATATGTATTTTATATTACCAGTATCAAATTTTTTGGTGGATTGCAATACTTTTTCTTTACACTATGTACGTAGCACACACAGAGAAAGTAAAAATAATGGAATCAGTTACTTCTGTTGTAACTTTATTACAATATGCCCTATCAATGATAAAATTATAAATTGAATGTGTTACTTGTACTTACCTTGCTATGTGGAGAACCATATGGTAAGTCCAGACTTATCATGACATAATTCTTTTACTGAAATGTTATTCATTACATGTATAATGATAGATGCTATAAAGTACACAAATTGCAAATTGTTTCCACTTTATACCCATAAGTAACCAACATCATTTTCACCTCTAGCAAAAGCTTACTGCTGTCAAAACAGCATTTGCTAGATGTTGCCAAACTTACCAGGCTCGTGTCTGTAACTATAGATGGCTACGCCTGTACTAATAATAGCACAGAGCTTTATCCGACAGATCCATGGCGTGTCTGTACCTTACTTGTGAGAATACATTTCACAACATATACAAGATTTCCACCATCGTCTTCAACTGAGTCCAAATCCAGCAGAACTACAACTTGGAAACTACAATGTTAATCAATACGTAAGATACAAGACACCAAAGACTGCCTTAAACGACTGATTTTCCTGATTAATAACCTATCCTAAATTTTTATAAATAGCACTCATTAACTGTGTATGATACCATTTATGTATAGTCAGGGACTGCTTGTCAGTTCGATACTATCATTGTAAAAAATAAAAAAGCTTTATCTGTGCATTTATTCTTCATGATGCTCTCCCTTCACTGGACTGCAACAATACTTAATGCATACTTTTTTTCATTGAAATCAACATTTTTCCACTTTTAGTGATATGCATCAGTAACCAATGAGCAGTGAAGGGGAACATATATTTCAGTAATGCTTAATGTAAATTGTAAAATGATCCCTCCCTATAAATTATTACCTTATTTGTGTTTAATGTATGTAATTTTGTACAGTTACTGTACTGGCATTTTAAATGTCACATTAAATTCTTATGTTTTGCTGGATATGGGACATATCAATTTTAGGAAGTTGGCAACAGAATTTAAATATATGCCATCTCTGACAAATCGAGACATTGCTTGTACAAGAGATGGTGCCATATAGAAAATAGTTCCATGTTAGTGCATGATCTTCCACACCATATCTCCTGGCATACCATGACATTACCTCCAAATGGCAAGCTAGTGAATAAAGTTACATTCTTTACCATTTGTTAGTCATTCCGATGAGCATTATCTGATTGCAGTTTGCCTATTATACTGTGTGACACAAAAGTCAACTGACAAATGGGGAAAAAACTCCCCATCTAAATATTGGAGTATGCACATTTTTGTGAACTGCATGATGTATTATAGAACAAATTTGACATTATTTACATGCATATAGAGAAGGTATTGTACACCACCCAAAAACTCGATACTGAGATTTCACAGAAATATGTTTTAAGGTCCCCTGTTTCCGAAAAAAAAACAACATTGTTAGAAAAAGGTCCATGTGTGTGTGTGTGTGTGACTGTGGACAACATAGCTCATTAACAAAAAGTCAATTAAATACCAAACTTGGCTAAGTTCAATATCTTACAAGGATGCGACACAAAGATTTTCAAGAAAACCCCCACCCACAACTACCCTTTGTATGGAACATTTTTCGAAAATTTTGATTTCCTCAAAAATTGCTCTTAACGATTTTGATTAAAATACTGCATATTAAGGCTATTTACATCAATGTATATGTTGAATTTTCTGTGAATAACCTCTGAAGATATATTTATTCTGGGTGAATTTTGCGTAACTGGTAAACGTAAGAGAGAGACAAAAACTTACTACACAAAAAATGTAGATCTTGTTAAAACACAGCATTTATGTCTTAAACATTTTTTTCATGGAGTTGACAATTTTTGAGATATTTGGTGTTATTGGTTTCATTTTTAAAATAAACTTTTCACATATGGGAATTTGTCAACTCCTGACAATGCAAAGAAATGGATTTCATCTGCATGGCTTGTTGCTGTAGCCAAGTATTTCCCATCTACTTACAAGAAAGCAAGTAATAAGACCTTTTTTTTTTGCTAGTGTTTATCTTGATTAGTATGAAGTGGATAGAAGAATGAGCTTATTAATAAAAATTTGTTAGAGATGTAGAGAAAGTCATATGAATGGAACACTTGAGATGTGTAACCTGCCACATTTCTCTTGATTATGTGTCTTTTAATCCATAGGCTTTGACCACCTGTTGTATGTAAATATGATAGCACTGCCAGGCTGATTTCTCTTATGATTCCCTTTAATTCAGGTACCCAACTACTATCCTATGCTGGTGTTTTATACTACATTTGACTATCAATCCTTTCCTGCCCACTGTTCCCAATTCAACTAGGGCTCTCCATTTGGGAGCTGCATTTTGCAGAATATTCTATGAATCTGGTTTAAAAGTACAGTATACTCCCGATTATCCATGCATCCCCTGCTCCCCCCAAAAATTATTATAGATAATATTTTCTTTAGGGAACAACAATAAAGGATCTGCTGTGTGACAATGTCATTTCCATTGTATAAATGATCACTGCATGACAACAGAGTAGTGTATCCATTGTTATTGACTTGCCTGTTCTGTGTAAATTCAATGACTTAAAGTCACAGAGATCCATAGTGATCCCTGATAGCTGCCTTATCTTTTGACCACTGAGTTGCCACTTCGTTCCGACCACGGCTCTCTCAATTGCTGGGCAGGGGCTCCTCTCCTAAATCATCATTGCCAACTTCTAAAGTCACTGTCATTATCATTACTTATATTTACAATTATATTAGGGTTAGTCGGCACCAACTGAAACTGCATTGAGAAATATGTGTTGCAACATGGATGACATCATTGCTTACGTAGCATGAATCTATCGGCAGCTGAGACAGCGCGCTGGCTGTCAGGGACTACTATGGAACTCCCCTAGTTTAGATGCTTCTCTTTTACAATGGTTCAGCAAAAAACAAGCTCAAGGTGTATTGTTTCAGGCATGATGTGTGCAGAAAGGGCTAAATTTTTTCATGAAGCTCTAGAGTTAAGAGGGAGAATTTAATGCCTCATCTGGTTGGCTAACTTGATTCAAACAACATCATGCCATTCGCAAACTTAATGTGCAAGAAAAGTTTGAAGTTCTGTGTGAGAAAATATCAACTCCCAGAAGCACGACAACATAACAGACATTTTAAGAAATAAACAGGCCTGCAATATCTATGCACAGAAGCAGAACAAACTTTTGAACAAAGAATGCATGTTGAAAAAAGTTTTTAAACGTAATTTCCTATTTACATATGTATGTTGTTCCCAAGCCTCTACATACCTAGCTGCGCAGACCAGATAAAGTGTTGTAATATTAAGAAGTGTGGTGGAGGGCAAGAGACTCCCTAGGTCGCGCACAATACATTGGTTGTAAAGGGAAAACAGTGAAATTTAAAAACAGCTATAATTACGTCCTAAGAATACCTGAGTAGGAAATAATTGCGACAACACGTTGTTTATGATCGTCAGCATCTATGCACAGGACCTTGAATGTCCTGTTAAATGTTGAATAAAATTATTTCATTGACTAGACGGAATTTCACAACAGGAGAATATGGTCTGTGCTTCCTGAAATAATTTATAAACAAATCTAAAATTAGAATTGATTATTACTTAATATCTTTATGTTCTAACACTTTTGCAAAATTCCTTTTTGCACCCTGTGGGGTTGTGCTTCAGTCTGAAATTACAGATTTGAAAAATTAACTTAATTGAGATTTCGGGTATTTCCTTTTCTGTTTTTTTTTAGGACAAATTATAATATTGAATCTAATATTTTAACACAGCCTTCTAATGTTAATAAAACATACAAAATAGTTATAAAAAAAATTAGTGTTTTTGTTACTTTTTTTTTTATTATTTATTTATTTATTTTTTTTATATAGTTTAACGTCCTTTAACCTTGTTGGTCATATCAGACGATGAATGAAATTGGTGAAATGATGCTCAAAAGATCTTGGGGTCCATAGAGCTTAAAGTTACTCAACATTCGTCTTCTCAGGATATGGGAAAACTCTGAAAAAACCTTACCCAGGAAACTCACCCTAAGCGAGATTTGAACTCACAGTCTTTTGAATGTAAGGCAGACATGCTATCACCACATTACCCAGGCGTTCTTCGTTACCTTTGTCAGATAAGAAGGGAAACTAAATACTGAAGGAACTGTGCCAGGGTTTAGCATCACCTTTATTCTCATGGAAACAATTTTTCAGAAAATGCCTGTGATATTTTAATGTCACAAATTTTTTACGTCTTGGAGCAGGCTGATGACTTATTCAATAATTCTAGTTTATGTATTAGAAACCTAAAATAAATTATCATTTGCTTAGTGACTGAGGAAACCCATGAGAATAAATCAGAATGAATTTGGAACACAAATGTTACAATTTATTCTTACCAATGGAAAATGATCTCGGAATCATTCTTCACCTCACTTTTAAAGCCTTGTAGGCATACTGAACATATGGCAAATAGCACATTTGCCCTTCACCTACCTATGTGCGAGAGGTTTCAATTAGTGCCAGCGGTTAGTCTAGGTAATATAATTCCAAGGTCTTTGGTTGTACCCTAAAACCTTATGGGTTTCTCGATTATTCGTGCTTCTTCTCCCTCACATTACCCTGGATAATCGAGAATATACTATACTACTCATGTCATAGTACCTAGGTTAGCCATACTTAAATCTACCCTCCCTCTCCACCCTCACAAAATGTCAGAGCTGAAGAAGTTAGTGAAACTTATAAATTATGTATAGTATTATCTCAGTTTATGCGATTCTTGATGTTATTTTTGTTTATTAAAGAATTCTTTACTTTTATTTCTCCAGGAAATAAAGGCGTTCTTCTTGGGCTTTCAAGAAGAGGTGAAGAATGATATTCAAAAGCCCACCTTTGTGATGCCTAAAACACCAGTGGCCAAAAGGCTAAGAAGAATCAAGTCCAGAAAAAATGGTAAAATATATAAGAAGTTTGAAAACAATAGTATTATACAAATAGTATGCATGCACGATGTAATGTCTATTAATACAATTTTCTTTTGCAAGGGTAAGCTGAAAAGTTCTTGGCCTGGTGCATAGATGGTGCTAATATAAATGAAATTGTGTTTCATAATGTTTATTTCATAATAATGTAAGTTGAGTTTTAAATTGATCTACCAAATAGTTCTGTTTATCAGGCTGTTAATAGTAGATATGTTGTTTGTGTTCATTAAAATTGAGACGATTCCCACGTGGTTGGTTGCCGACTAGTGTCCTAAATATGAGACGATTCTCATTCTCGATGGTCCCACGTGGTCGGTTGCCGACTAGCATCCTAAATATGAGGTGATTCCCACGGTTGCCGGCTAGCATCCTAAATGTGAGGCGATTCTCATTCTCGATGGTCCCACGTGTTTGGTGGCCGGCTAGCGTCCTAAATGAGACTATTCTCATTCTCGATGGTCCCATGTGGTCGGTTGCTGACTAGCATCCTAAATATGAGACAATTCTCATTCTCGATGGTCCCACGTGGTTGGTTGCCGGCTAGTGTCCTAAATATGAGACGATTCTCATTCTCGATGGTCCCATGTGGTCGGTTGCCAGCTAGCATCCTAAATATGAGACGATTCCCACAGTTGCCGGCTAGCATCCTAAATATGAGACGATTCTCATCTCGATGGTTCCACGTTGTCGGTTGCTGGCTAGCGTCCTAAATATGAGGTGATTCCCACGGTTGCCGGCTAGCGTCATAAATATGAGATGATTCTCATTCTCGATGGTCCCACGTGGTTGGTTGCTGGCTAGTGTCCTAAATATGAGACGATTCTCATTCTCGATGGTCCCATGTGGTCGGTTGCCGACTAGCATCCTAAATATGAGACAATTCTCATTCTCGATGGTCCCACGTGGTTGGTTGCCGGCTAGTGTCCTAAATATGAGACGATTCTCATTCTCGATGGTCCCATGTGGTCGGTTGCCAGCTAGCATCCTAAATATGAGACGATTCCCACAGTTGCCGGCTAGCATCCTAAATATGAGACTATTCTCATCTCGATGGTTCCATGTTGTCGGTTGCTGGCTAGCGTCCTAAATATGAGGTGATTCCCACGGTTGCCGGCTAGCGTCATAAATATGAGATGATTCTCATTCTCGATGGTCCTACGTGGTCGGTTGCCGGCTGGTATCCTAAATATGAGACTATTCCCATGGTTGCTGACTAGCATCCTAAATATGAGGCAATTCTCATTCTCGATGGTCCCACATGGTCGGTTGCCGGCTAGCGTCCTAAATATGAAATGATACCCACGGTTGCCAGCTAGCATCATAAATATGAGACGATTCTCATTCTCGATGGTCCCATGTGGTCGGTTGCCGGCTAGCGTCATCTTTCCAATCCTGGCTAGCTTTTAAGGGTTTACGTTTACGTTGCATGGATTTCTCTTCTGGGTCTCAGGGTGAGGATGGAAGGCAGCAGTTCTGGTGGTAATGTAGGTTGGTGAAGAAAACACAAAGCACTTTACTCAAATAATTTACTTTTACTTCTGTGTATTGAACCTGTTTATAAGTAAGCACGTGTGGGGTGGCAGATATATCCAAATTCCCCACTCAAGCTCCAATTAGCATCATATGCATCACCTTGCAAACATAACTAAAAGGCATGCAACGTTTAAGTGCGTCTCTAATACCGACACCCGTGATGTCCATCTGTCCCCTACGGCAATGATTTCCACAGTGCTTGGCATGGAGCGATGCTAACCCCTCCTTTCACTTTTACATTCTAAATTGGACATACCACCTCCAAACACATGTTTTTACCCTTATTATATACACAAGTAAATACATAATACAAATAAATGAAATACTCAAAATAAATGGAAACAACAAAATATACGCATTAGAATTTGTGGTAAATACATGAATTCCAAATCAAGCTTGACTAGAGGTAAATACATATGTACATTGGCGATAACTGCCTCGAAATGGAGAAAGTGGATTACCGTGCCAACATAAAATTCTTGCTTCTTGATGGTTTATTACCAATAGAAATTCATTCAAAGTTGTCTGCTCCTTCATCTTCAGTGGTTAAGAAATAGGTAGCAGAAATTAAATGTTACTGTACTCTCCTTGAGGATGATCTGCAACTACTGAACAAAACATCAAGAAAGTACATCATAAGGTTTAGTGCATGAAATAACTGACACTATACAGGATCCAAATATTAGAGGAAGGAAACTTTATCAAAGACTGTTTCAGGGCACAAGAATGAGCAAAATGGGAAAGAAGTTGGATATGTCAATTAAAGGAAATTGTATGAGAAGTTGGATTGGGTGAGCTAGACAATCAACAGACAGTAGGGGGACAAAAACTATGGAGTAAAGATAAAGCTAGGATAGAAAATATAAACAAACAAGAAAAATAGGTAGGTTAAGGGATAAGAGCACTTAAATATTATATAGGAGTGTTAAGAAAGAATGGGGAAGAGAAAAATTAATGTTTGTGAAAAAATGGAAAGAGACGGTCTGGCATGGACAAGAACAGGAGCAATATTATTAAAAAGTCTAAAAATGAATAAAGATCTTTGCTCACTGTGTGGCCATGACAATAACAATTTACACTGTATAACTGAGTGTGACGAAACTAAAATGTAGAGAGAGAAAATATGAAATAAAAACTGGGAAAAGTTACTAGCAGAGATATTGTACTTACATTTTTTTGGAAACAATAAGAAAGAATTTCTGAAACAACTGGGTAATTACACAGGGAAAGTAAGAGAGAAGTGGGGGAGGAAAATTGCCAAAGAAAGAGAGGATCTTAATAATAAAACTGATGAGGTTGTAAGTTATAAAAGAGGTAAACAGATTAAGTTGGTAGTGTATAAAAATGTACAAATAGAGGGAAAGGTACACATACATAAATAACCAGGATGTTAACTGTATATGATAAAAAATTCATCAACTCCAGGAAAGTAACTATATATGTATGATGTTTGTAACTTGAAAAGTGAAATAAATTATCTAACATGCCCTATAGGGATATCACAAAAATGTGTATGGTACAATCTCATGAAGAATTAAACATCTGCTAACCAAGCAATTGCAAAAACAGCTTTCACAGCAAAGTTTGGATCTTTTAAAAAGAATGTAACTGATTTGTTTCTGTGATTAAGACTGGGTGGACCAGTGGGTGGAAGCTTGCAGCTCTACACCAAAGAAGGTGAAGTGGATTTCAACTGCCAGAATGATCATGCAAAGTGTGTTCTGCGATGCAGAAGGGATTTTTCTCTTTGATTACCTTCATCAGGGAAAAACAGTAACTGCAACTACTGTGCAAGTCTCCTAGACTAACTAGATAAAAAAATACATAAGAATAGGCCTGGGTTGCAACAGAAAAGAATCGTCTTTCATCAGGAAAATTTAGCTGCTCACATATTCATCCATCTTATTTCACCAGCAGTGTAAACAAAAACAACAGGTTGCAACGGTTCTGATTGGTTGCTGAATGTTTTAACACTACTCAAAAATAGTTCAAAATTAAAATATTCACCATCAAAAATAGTTCCTCTAAATTGCTGAGAGAAGTACACAATTACCACATTAAACTATGTGATGCTGTCTAAATAAAGTAGTTTAAATAAGATAAATTTTAATATGAATAAGGAGTGTATAAAGTTTAAATAATGGCAGAGGCGTGGGATGCCAATGTAGTGAAACATAAGTAAGGAAAACACCTAAATAGTGGCAAGAAAAGATTGCTATAAATGGTATAAACTTTGTGTTTCTTTCAATGTGTACAAAACTTTTAAATTTGCCAAGGTGCAACATCTTGTCCACACAACTTTGTAATAAGTGACAGTCGCACATTATTCAGGAAGAGCAAAGTGGGATTTGAAGGGAGTGGTGGACATTGTCATCGATTGGCTAAATGATGACTCACTGTGATAAATGACTCGGAGTGTACTCGTTTGCATCTTCAGATTAATTCTTCTGGGTAAATAATTGTATTATGGCAGTATATTAAAAATTTGCAAGACAAACTGATAGAATATACTAATGGACATATAAAATACTTCAGCAAACTTCCAAAACAGCATGTCTCCAATTTGTAATTTTAACAGAAAAATTTCAACATACTGAATAACAATATACACTTGTTTTATTTATTCAACATTTCATAGCTTTAATCATCTGTGAACAGTGAAAGTAATAGCTATTTTTTTTTTTTTTTTTCTCCTGTCAAATTAGTGAAACATAGGTACAGTGTACTCCTGATTATTCATGTGCAGATTTCTGCGCATCCCCTCTTCCCCCCCAAAATTATTGTAGATTGTTTTTCTTCAGGAAACAGCAATAAAGGACCCATCGCATGACAGTAAGTGATATTTCCATTGTTTAAACGGTTACCTCGTGACAACAGAGTACCATTTCCATTATTATCAGCCTGCCTGTTCTGTGTAAATTAAAAACAATTTCAGTTTTTCTGATGTTAATCAGCGTGTATCAATGAAGCAAGTTAAAAGAAATTTGTAGAAGAGATGGTGAAGAAACAAAAAGAACGTGTGTTGACATTAAAACAAAAATTAGAATTAATTGAGAGATTTGAGAATGAGGAAACTGTTGCAAAACTAAGTTCTGTTATGGGATTGAAATGCAGACTGTTTGGGACATTAAAAACAATAAGTAGAAAATACAGGATTTTATCAGAAGCTATGATTGTATTTCTGGACCATCTGCTTGATAAAGCATGAAGAGGTTTACAAGAAGTAGAATAAACGTTTGAACAAAAACTTTTCAACTTCCTATTTATATATATTTGTTGTACCTTAAAAGCATTAAATTACTGGTTACGCGATCATTTGTGTCCCGGATAATGGAGAGTATACTGTACTTGTTTTATAATTGTATTTACAGCAGACGAACACAGCTTGGCACTAAGTGGAGGTCCAAGCACATGCTTCCGTTCTGTTCTGTTGACATCTCGGTGAAGTAGGATGGGTAAATAGAGTTGCTTTGGCAATGGGAAGAGTGAGGGGCCTGAAGTATGCATTGTTAGAACATCCACCATAATCACCAGATTTGGCACCGTCTGTCTTCCACTGAATCTCACATTTAAAGAAATTTGTTGCTGGAAAAGATGTTTGTCCAGTGAAGATCTTATGGCAGCCATATATGGGTACTTTGCAGACTTTCCAGAATCACTCTTAATGGATAGGATCTAATCATTAGAAAATGTTGAACTATGTGCATAGACCTTGAAAAGGACTACGTTGAAAAAAGTCAATTTTGCCCAGCAAACAATGGAAGTTGCATGTAATTCTTGCCACACATACATTCATTTTTGCAAATCAATGCTTAAGTAAGCTGTTCAAAACTGCATTAAAGCATGTTAATATTATGTAAACCACTGCCACATGAGTTTTAATATTGTTATTATCTCTGTATACAGGGTGGGAGATAAGTGCAAATAATTTGATATTTAGTGGAGAACATTGTGTATAACACATAAGTATATCTCATTTTATTTGCTCACTAATAGCATTGTCATAAATGAAGCACAAATTTCAGAGTTTAATGTGTTTTGAACGACCCTGCATTGTCTCTTCTGTGTTTACATACATCACACCACCTATAGTCAGGTAGGGCAGAGGAGGGTCAACTGTATGCCCTGTTAACTAACTAAACATTTGAGGCTGGGAATAATAGCCATTCTAAAAAGACCATGAAAGTTTCTTCACGAACATAAGTGTAGAAACTAGTGAAAAAAAACTACAAAAACTGGATCACATCGTCCTCTAACACTGATGCAAATATTTGCACTTGTTCATCTCCCAACCTGTATAACGAAATATGTAATATAGTTGTTTCTGCAGAGATTTATGTGGAGCAAAATTAAATAGAAAAATAAAATTTTGTAAGAATAGTGTGTATAGCCACTAAAAAACAATACAACATAGAGAAGGTAACACTTGAATGAAACACTTCAGATATTTTTAGTTTCTCTACCTGTACTATGTACATAGTGTATAGAGAAGGTATTGTATTACACCAAAAAGTTTGATACCAAGATTTTATCAGAAATACATGTTATGGGACCCCCTGAATCCAAAAAAAAATTTTTTTTTAGAAAAAGTTCTGTGTCTGTCAGTGGGCAGTATAGCCATTAAATACCAAACTTGATGTTTATATGCAGTATCTCTGAAGTATGCGACATGAAGATTTTCAAGAAAATCCCTCCACCTCCATCTACTCTTTACATGGAAAAAATTTTGAAAATGTTGATTTTTGTCTAAAATTTGATTAAAATCTCTTATATTTAAGATATTTACAAGACAAATAAAATGTATGTCTTGAATTTTCAGGGAATACCTCTAAAGGCCTCGTTATTCTGGATGATTTTTTAATTTTGCATAACTAGTAAATGGTGGGTGAGAGGATAGATAAAAATTTACTTAACAAAAAATGTAGAGCTTATTAAAACACACACTTAGTGTTATATACATTATTTTTGTGGAATTGACCATTTGCTCTTCGATTACTTTACTCCATGGCACGACAGCTCACGGGGAACCTTGGCCTACCGCCCGGCCGCTGCGTCCCCCATCTCGGTCCACTACAGATGTCATGGATGGGGTGCAGTATTGGAGGGTGAGACGTGGTCAGCGCCTCGAATCCCCCCGGCCGGTTAATGCGGTTCTCATGACCTGGAGTCGCTACTTCTCCATCAAGTAGCTCCTCAATTGGCCCCCCAGGGACCTTACGAGGCTGAGTGCACCCCGGGCCAGGTCTCCCAGCGGGAGAAAAATCCCCACGCCGGTACTGGGGATCGAACCCAGGTCTCCCGCTTGGTAAGTAGCAACGCTACCACCGCGCTAAGGAGACGACCTTGCTCTTCGATTTCAGTTTTAAAATATTTATACTTTTCTCATACAGGAATTTGTCGACTCCTGGCCATATAAATAAAGAAATTTCAATCACATAGCAACCAGCTTTTAAAATAATTGACTGTCATTTGCTGATGGTATTCCCTTATTTCCCTTCTACTTACAAGGAAGCAAGTAATAACATTTCTGCTAATTCTATTTTCATTAGCATGAAGTGCATAGAAGAATAAGCTTTTTAACAGAGATGTAGAGAAAGTCATATGAATGGAGCACATTACATCATATCATTGATTGTGAAACCCAGTCTTGAATAGCATTTGATATTTATGGGATATGGTAGAAACCATGTATTTACTAAACTTATATATTTTCTGTTTCACTTGTACAAATGTGTCGAATTTCAAGCCAATTAATTAAAACTGAATGACAATGTGTAACACTGTATTCTGTTTCCAGAAAATGCAGATCCTGAAGTTCGAACAACGCGAAGTACCAGACGTACCAGAAACACAAATGCAAGAAATACTTTTGAGATAACAAATGAGACTTCCACTTCTTGGAATAAGGAAACCAGAAGCACTTACAGGGTAATACTGGGTAGGATAGATGCTGGACAATTGCTTGTGTCTCCCTTGGTTCCTCAAGCAGAAGGCATCAGAAGCTTCTGGCTGAAAGCACATTTTTAACTTTGCAAAATAGTTGCAATGAGAAATCAGAAATAATAAATTATTCATTAAGAAACAAGTGGCATTTATTATAAGATTCATTAACACCTGTTACTCTCTGATTTAATTATTAACAATGCTCTGAGGTTCATGATCATCACACCAGAATCAAATACCAGAACTAATTTTTAAATATTGTAACATTCAAAACTCTTTGGAGATATCACTTAAATCTTAATGTATCTTGACATCTTAATATCAAATTTTTATGCCTACATATATGAAGGATGTAAACATTAAATGCCTTTAATATGTCAATATACCTGCATTTAAAATCTGCACAAATTTTGACTTTCATTGTATATAAGTAAGAATGTGAACATTAAGTGATAGATACAGACTAAACGTCAAGTGAAGTCACTGTTACATTAAATGGACTAGAAAGTTAATGTTTATTGCTTATATTTTAGCACTGCAATTTGAAATATATTCCTTTTATGTGTACTTTTGAGAGTAATAATTAACAATTTAGAAATTACATTGACAAATTTTTACATTTGCTGCAAAAGTGTCATATGACAAAATGGTGCCAAATTAAAATTCATCCATACTTCCTGGACACCCTACAGGTCATATTGGTCAATGAATGAAATCAGTGAAATGGTGCTCAAATGATCCTGGGGCTCATCTATAACTTGTATTTGCAAATTCTAAATCCTGACATTGCAGCCCTTCCTTTTGCTTCTATTTTTCTTCCATGTGCCTCCCATTCCTCTCTGTTTTTCAGCTTCACTTCCAAGTATTCGAATACCTTGACCGTCCACTTCTAATCTGTTCCAATTTAATACCCACATCTCATCTTTTCTCAATTTAGATCCTGTTTTGAAAACCATAATTTAGAGTTTTTTATTTTTATTCCCCATTCCTCACAAAATTTTTGAACCTCATTTGTAATCCAACAATGAATATGGATCCTACCATTAAATTGTCAGCATATAGCAATCTTGGAATTTCCTTATTCACTATTAGTGGACACTGTTAACAAATATTTAGCTTGTCTTTGAATTCATGCACATTGATAGAGGTTTTATTTTCAGATTGCAGATAAAAAGACCGGAGAAGATAAGAATGATTCCACAAACGAAGGGAGAAAGAGATCACGTGAAGATGATGTTGATGTTCAAGAAGTTTCCCGGAAAACAAGGCGTGTTGGTAAAACCAGAGCTACGATCAAGGTCAGTGATGTCTCAGAAAGTGAGGCGCACATGAACGACTCTACAAAGTCAGCAGCTACAAAAATAACCAATGTAAAGCAAGCTCCCATAAAGAAGAAAAATTCAAAGCTGGAGCTGAAATCAGATTTTGAAGATAACATTAAGGGCCACACTAAAAGTTCAGACACAGAGGTTAAGTCAGAACTTGAAGATATTACTAAAAATGAATCTATTACAGATTCAGCAATTGCTTCCCAAGGAAGCTCGGATCCAGATGATGCAAACAACACTTGCCCATCAATTAAGTCGGATAATGAGAGGGCAGGTTCTACTCAAAGTACTGATCTCTTCCAGAATATAGAAAATGAAGTTGAGGTGCCTCATGTGAGGAACGCAAGCACTCCTCATGAGAATTCAAAGGAGCATAAAATTCTGGACACTACTGTTACAATAGTAAAATCTCCAGAAGAGAACAAAAGTCCAGATAATGAGAAAAATACATTTAATGTTCCTGCAAACTCCACATTTGTTTCATCTGTAAAAGTTGAATTAATACAACAGGACAGTCCCTCAGAAGCCATTAAACAGAAAGCTGCTATTCAAACAGATAACATATCTCCTGTTGTCAAACTGAAGAAGCTTACTAAATCTGAAGTGAAGATCCTGACAGATGTCACAGTAAAAACAAATTCTTCTTCAAATATTAAAAAAGCTACCACAAAAGTTCCAGCAGATGCACATCCAAAGACTGTTTTCAGGTAAGCAGTATTCTTTACTCAATTGATTAAACTGCTAGGTTTAATGAAAGAGAGAATGAAACATTTGTTGTCCATGCACTTAAGGTGAGATCATCACATCCTGCCAGAAATGCATTACTGTTATGATGACATTGGATTTGTATGCAGATGCTTATTTACTTTGGTTTTATTTTATTTCTAATGTAGAATTAAGATTTGCTATTAAGATATTTCTGTACATACCATGTTTATCTGAATACAAGATAATGTTTTTTTTTCCAAAATATTAATTTTGAAAAGCAGAGGGTCGTTTTGGGTACACAATATATGTTTTTGAAATAGCATGCAGGAAAAGTTTCAAACTTCGCAGGTATGGCAGTGGCAAACCCAAAGATTATCACCAAGTTCATGGCATATGCAGCAGAATTTCTTGTGTTTCATTTTGGACTGAAAAGTTATCTGCTAACTGCCCTATAAGCATTCTCATTTGAAAAATATTTCTCTCTGAGACTAAAATAAAAATAGAAGTAACTTACAGTTCGTGGTTATCCAATTACTTTTTGAACTACTTGAAAATACTGTAAAAAAAAAAAATAGCAAATCAAAATTGCTTTTCAATATTTTATTGAACATTAAGAAAAAATACATTCTGATGTGTACAAATGAAAGGCTACATCTAAATTATATGGGCAAAGTCTTCTTATACACTCTTTTGTTAATGAATTTTGCAATAGATCCTTTACTTGAAGTAACATATGTCTTGAGCATCACTTCCTAATTGTACTGTAAGTATTAATGACCTCTCAAACTCTTTCTATAAGTACTTGCAGTGCTTGTTGGCATGGCAATTAATAAATAAATTGTAAATTTAGCTTACATTACCAAATATGTGTTCAGAATGGATAACTTACATATCAAGTATTTCAAAAATTAATCTTTGTGCCCCTTTTAGATTTTCAGATCTAGAAACGAGTTGTCCATTGATTTCTTGTTACATAGTGAATTTTAATGTTTTTTTCCTGAGTATTAAGTAGTTTTATGGTATGTTCTAAAAGCCAGCTTGGAACTATTGCAAATAAGTTATTCACATTCTTGATGTGTCACATCAGTGAATGGTTATTGTTAATCAACATTCACTTTGCACACTGTTTATATGTGGCTTGAAATGAAATGGCAGGATGCATTATCAGTTGTTTACCAGAAACTGGCAACATTACACGAAACCACACAAAATATCATGTATTGCACAAAGGAACATATTAACATGATACTATTGGAAAAGTAGAGTCAGATTGAAAAATTCAATGCCATAGCCCAAATTTTAACCATGGATCTCCCTATCTCTAGCCAGTTGCTAGAACTACCATGGCAACATAGCATTAAATTCCTCAACTGACTCGAATGTTTGCCGATATACCTCAAGGTGAAATAAAATTATTTTGAGATGGCATACCCCAATGGTGATTTGCAATGTCGAAGTTCTTTGAGTCCCAGGATTCATATATAGCCAACTATTATGGTCAAATAGCGTTGATTTAATTGTTTTTTATGCTAGTCGTGTGTAGGACAGGAGTTGGATGAGTAGAGTCAGACTGAAAAATTCAAAGCTATAGCCGGGCTTTAAACCACAGATCTCCCAGGATAGCCGGTTGCTCTACCTCTGGCAACCATGCGAGTCATTTGAGAAATTTTATGCCATACCGGTATGTTGCCATGACATCTCTGTGGTAGAGTAAACGGTTAGGCTGGGAGATCCATAGTTTAAATTCCCAGCTATGGCATTGAATTTTTCAGTCTGACTCTACTTATCCAAGTCTTGTCCTACACATGAGTTGTGTGAATTAAAAACAATTAAATGAGGAGGATGCCATTGTTAACCGTAATGATAGCTGAGACATGTTAATTGTTTACAGCCCTTATGCAAGTTCGCCTGTGAAGGATAGGGTTGCAGCTTTTGAAAGACTCAAGAGTGAAAGGGAAAAGCTGGCGCAACAAGCTGCATTGGCGCTAAAGATGGTGGAAGCCAATACCGAGCCAGTGCGAATGACTCGTACAAAGGCCAAGGCCCTGGCTGCTGCTGCAGCAGCTGCTCAAACAAAAGAACAGCAGGCCGATGGAGAGAAGAAGGTACCTGCTTCATCTAATAAAACTGTAAGTTACACTGCATGTTTGTTTGTTTGCAATATTTCATACATATTACGAGATTTATATCAGTCAGTTCTACGACTATTTTGAGGAATAATTCCCTTCACTTTTCCTATTAACTGCCCATATCTGCTTTTAACTTTGCATAGGAACTGCCTAAATTTATTATATTCTTTATTGAACTTTCCCTTTATTGCTGCTCTTTGTCTAAAAGGGTTATTCTGTAACTTTGTTGTTAAGAAGATGGCTACAATTATTTGTGAAGCTTAGAGTATGGCTTATTAAAATATAAAGAGAGTCACCATTTTCAGACAGTAAGTTTTAATATGTGGTTCTCTATACAGGGTGGGAGGTGAATAAGTACAAATAATTTGATATTTAAAGAAATTATTTTCTGGAAAGATAAGTAGACTACTCTACAAATATGACATCAAAATATAAGCCACCGTCAGATATTTGGTCAGGCTAGTAAAAGATCATTTAATTCTAAGAGTATCTGGTGTTTCCACATTTCTTGCGAATATGGCAGAGCTTACAGGAAGCAGCATTGCCACACGCGTCACTCAACACCAAAGAACCATCAGGCTTATGCTACCAGAAAAGTCTGGACTGGCTGAACATTGTATTGAAAAGAGCCACAGGACCAATTTTACCAACACCAGGATAGTGATGGAGCGTTGGAGCTACTGGGAAAGAAGAGCAAATAAAGCCTTAGCCATCTCGTCTGAAGTAAATAATCTTAAATCACGATTCAGACCTACAACTAAGTACAGCATGGACAGCGATGATAAAGAGCTTTAACACTGTCACCCAAAACTTTAGAAAACTTCACTGCATTCTCATACAACAGGTTGTGCTTCAAAACATGTATGCTATAAAATGTTTTCTAACAGGTCCATGCTCAAGTTCAGAACATTACACCCCCACCGCTGAATCCTTGTACTTGACAGTTGGGTATACCCACATAAAACAGATGGAAAGCTTTACCCGTGTGACTTTCTGAACCAATCACAAAGAAGCATTCCGGTTGGTCAGACAATGGAAGTGCATCTGGATGCAACACTGTTGCAATATCTGGCTATTTGCCAACCACGTGCTCAGTTTGTGAACTAACACAGGCGCTGAGCTGTTCTGTACAAGCTAAGTATTATTTGTTGTTATTGTTAATATTATTGTTGGTGTTTGTACATGAGGGAATTTAACAAACTTTCACAATTATAGAGGTGAATAGACTTTTGCTGGAAGGTGTGGTGAGGATGGACGCGGTTTCATGGAAGAAGAAAGTGAATCATGTGCGCAAAATAACATGAAAAGCACAGGAATTAGATGGAATCATCAGTGAATATGAACCACTAATGATATGTCTTGGTGACGACAGCAATGTTGATGATGACGACGATGGAGACTTGGATAGAATTGAGTCTTCAAAATTCTAAAAATTTGCTTTGTTATACCTTTCTCTCATTGTAACAAGCTATTTTGCATACATAATGTATGCTACATACGTTACAGTATCACTATTATTTTCAATTAACATCAATAATAATGAAATAGTTTCATTATTCATTGGCATTCTTTTACTATGTGCACTGTTTATATTCGTCTTTACACTTGATAGAGACATTTATAATCAGCTGTTGTTTACTAGTTACTCTGGCATAGCCAACCTTAGGAGAAATCAAGTGCAAGGATTCAGCAGCGGGGGTAGAGATGTATAACCGCCATATATCTAGGATATAGTTTTCTATGAGGTCCATGCCCATGCCTCACGGCCAAAAAAATATGCAAACCAATCAGATGCTAGCTTCACTTGGGCACTGTGAATATGCAAATCTAGACTTTCAAGTTAATTTACCCTGAAGACGATGATGGAAATGTTGGAGTCAATCCATGCACTTACCTGGCTAGAAGTCCGAGAACAATTAGCTAATTTGATATTTAACACATTGGAGCCTAAGCCTGAGCATAGCTTGGGTCGTGCAAAATGTTCATGAGCCTAGCTCAGGCAGGTATTGCCAACATTTTTAATGCAATTCCATGAACTTAACTCGGTTTTGGGCTATGCAGCTAAGAACATACATCAGGTATCGTTTAGTTGTCTGATTTGTGCTGCCATCTGTCCTTGCTTTAGTCAACCATTGGGAATTTTAGGAGATTTAGTAATATTGGCTGCTCGGGTAGTCGCGCCATTTTCTTTGAAGATGGTGATCTGTTTGTTACGTTTGTACTCTTAAATGTTAAAATCCTGCATTTTCCTCTATTTCTGTGAACTGAAGCTGAAATTCAGGATACAAATGACGCTGTGGAAAATTCTGATTCTGAGGGAGAGTTTTTCAAACTTTGAATAAATGGAGTGTAAGCAGCTTTACACAGTTAAATTTAAATGCAATGAGTCATCTTTTTACACTTTTTGCTCCAACTTTGCCTTCGTTTTGGAAGACCAGTTTCAGAGTACCTTAGCCCTATCTTCAGTTCCGGGATGACTGACGCTACATACAACAGGTGGTTGTGTGCAGCTTGGTGTTGTGTTGCCCTCTCCTCTTGTCAACAGGATGACGTCATCAACGGCGGGGACCTCAAAATTCATAAGAAAGTCTTCTTCTTTGGTGATAAAGATATTTTCCCAAATTTGTGGTTCCAAAGGTTTCTTTACACATTTAATTAACTCTATTTCTTCCTTTATGTTATGATTTTCAGACCAAAAATGATGTGCTACTGCAGATTTGTCTACATGTTTGTACCTAATGCTACTCAAGTGTTCTTTCATCCTAGTTTCTAAATTTTGTTTTGTTTATCCAATATAAATCTTATTGCAGTCTCGGCAGCTCATTTTATAAATTCTTGATTTTTTAGTTTTCGGTGTGGAATCTTTCAAAGGATGATTCAATAAGTTCCGGATATTTTTTTTTTTTTTTTTTTTTTTAATTGCTTCTTTTGTATAGCCCTCTTTAACATCAATGGTCATATTGGGGGCTTTCACTTGTGAAACTGTAGGTTCAGAACATTAGGTTAAACTTTATATTACTACACACGCACATTCACTCTCACATTCATACTTTCCAGACTCTAAGGGGGATAGGGAATAATTCCGGTTAAAGAAAAATTCCCCGCCCCAGCCGGAAATCGAACCCGGGACCTCCGGGTGAGAAGTCAGCTCGCTGACCACTCGACCACGGAGGCAGTCTAGTTCCGGATATTGTATCTCTTTTGAAGGGTCAGTTTTATATTAAAGTCTTTAAAAATCCTTTCGAATTTCCAGAACACTTTTGGGTGAAAAGTAAATTTGCAAAATTTCACTGATGGTTTATCCAATTTTTCCAGAGTGGTGATTTCATGTAGTCTTTTATTTCTTTTGTGTCTGTGGATCAATCTGTCTATGATGTTAGTATTGTAGTTGTTCAGTCTGGCAACCTGATGAATGTGTGTGATTTCTGTTTTATTCAAAGGGACATTGATAAGTCTATGAACCAGACTATGAAAGATGGCAAGTTGGTGTTGTACTGGGTTGAACTGGTTCTGTTTTATGTAACTGTCAACATGTGTTGCTTTTCTGTATATGCCAAGTTCTAAGCTTGTTTCAGTTCTCATGATTTTTAAATCTAAGAAGGGCAACAATCCGTCTTGTTCCTCTTCCATGGTGAATACTATAGATTTTTCTTGTAAATCCAACTACTTTATTGCATTGTCCATTAGTTTTTTTAGAAACGATGGCAAACACACCATCCACATATCTATGCCAGGATTTGAAGATTTGTGTGAAGGCTTTAGTGATTTTGATTTTTAAATTGCTCATATATAAGTTAGCTAACATAGGTGAGAGAGGGTTGCCCATGGCCAAGCCTGCAGTTTGTCGAAAAACATTGTTAGAAAAAGAGAAGCTTTTTTGTTTTATGCAAAGATCTGTCAGAGTGATGTATTCCTCAATTTGTTCTGGTGTCATGTCAACTTTCTTGAGCCGTTGTTTTAATAAATTTGGAATTTTTTTCAAACTCATATTTGATGCTCGTAAATTTAAAATAAATATTAATATGGAAGTTATGACTATTTTCCTACTTGTTGAGAAATCCATGAATACCATGCTTTTAGATTGTCCCAATACTTTTTGGCAGATTTAATTGATATACTGTAAATAATAACTCAAAGTAGGCATAAAAACCCTGGGTTTCTTGGCACTTCAACTACTGAAATGCCTGGACAAGTGTGTCTCATTCTGTTCGCTTACTAATAGCATTCTCATAATCGAAGCACAAATTTCAGGGTCTAATGTGTTTTGAATGGCTCTCCTGTGTTTAGCACAATTTGCACACCACCAACCTGCATTCACGTGACACAGTGAGGAAATGCAGTACTGCTTTAGTTAAAACTTTCCTTTACACAATGAATGGCTTTACATATGCTGAATTAGCAAATGTGCATTTAATTTAGTTTATGCCACAACACTGAAACTGCTGTGAGGGACTGTATCATCTGTGATTTCTAAATCATCTTCCCAATGACAAAACTTAACTGCAGTCCAAATAAGAATCCGAGTCAGGTTCTGTTTTGAAGTTTTCTGAATTGTCGAGGTTTAATTTTGATTTTTCACTTTTGTAAGAGCAATGAGATTGAGTTTGCAGTTTAAAGATTGGACTTGCAAATGCTTTGAGTTAAGTATATGTTCAGTAAAACCAACTTTGAATTAAGCACAGTAATGCCATTGTGTTCAATATTACTTTCGCAAGTATACTATGTGCTTAGTGTATAGAGGAAGTAATGTATTCCACCCAAAAACTCAATCCTGAGATTTCACCAGAAATATATGTTTTTGGGGTCCCTGAGTCCAAAAATAGCTCTAACGATTTTGATTAAAATACTGTATATTGAATTTATTCACAACACAAATAAAATGTATATTTTGAATTTTCTGAGAATAGCCTTTGAAGAGCACTTTAGTCTGGATGCTTTTTACAGAATTATGCTCAGTGGTGAAACCGTAAGAAATAGGCTAAGCTTACTGCACAAGAAATGTAGATCTCGTTAAAACACATAATTTATGTCACATGTATTTTTGTTGTAGAGTTTACAGTTTCCAAGATATTCCCTGTTATTTCAAAATTCTTATAATTTTCTCAGATAGGAAGTGTCTGTTTTTCTTTTGTTCTACTTCTGGATGAGCAAAGAAGCGAATCTCAATGACAATTGCATAATGATAGCTTTTAAAACATTGGACTATCACTTTAGCCTAGTGTATTCCTTTAGTTGCCTTCTACTTATAAGGAACTAAGTAAGAAGAACACTCTGCTGTAGAAAGAAGTAAGTTGTAACAGACTTCTTTTGTAAGAAGGTGTGTGTAGAACAGTTAGAGAACGTCATGTGAGTGTAGCACATCAGATATAGCCTCTTTGATTTGCCATTTCTCACACATTATAATACCTATCCCCCTTCACATACACCTGTGTCTTCGATAGATTCCTCATACTCTTATCTTGTTCTCTATGTATTCGTTTGTCTTAGGTATTACCCCTTTGCACTTCTGATCCACTATCCTACTCGCCTCTTTTACATTTCCCTCCTGCTTTTCCTTCAGCTTTGTCTTTCCTCCTTCCCCTATCACTGATGTGTTGTCCTGCATTACTGTATTTTTTGGTCCATAATACAGTCATGATTATGTTAAGAAAATTTTGAAATAAAAACAATAAAAGTTTTATTTTCTTTAACTTACATGATGTAGGTATCCCATACATTTCACTCTGTTTTGAAGCACAACAAAATGTTTCCTTTAGACTTCATATTCACTTTCACTCATATCTGAATTTTCATTTTCTGCGGATCATTTTCTCAGTTGGTAGGGACCCAAAATGCTGCCCTATTACTGGCTCTTTTGCATATTGCACAGCTTCTAATTTGAATGCAACACTGTATGAGAATCTCTTCTGTTTAGGCGGCATCATATACAGCCACGAGACTTAGACAAATTCACAACGGTACACATGCTGCTGGCAACTGAACATAAAAAAAATCTGATGTGTTCCATTCACATGAGTTTCTCTATATCTCTGCAACAGATTATTGTAAAAAGCTTATGCTTCTATTTTCTTCATGCTAATCGAGGAAAAAATTAGCAGAAATAATCTTATTACTTGCTTCCTTGTAAGTAGAAGTGAAATGAGGGAGTAGCATAGGTTAAAGTTATAGTCAAAAACTGGTTGCTATGTGACTGGAGTTCCTTTGTTTGTATGGACAGGAGTTGACAAATTCCTGTATGAGACAAGTGAGTGTTACAAAGCTGAAACCAAAAACAAGGAATATCTGAAAAGCAATCAGCTCCACGAAAAAAATGTATATAGCATAAATTGTGTGTTTTAATGTGCTCTACATTTTCTGTGGTAAATTTTTGTCTATCTCTTATGGTTTACCAGTTTGCAAAATTCGATAAAAATCATCCAGAATAAAGAGGTCTGTAGAGGCTATTCCCAGAAAATTCAAGATATACATTTTATTTCTCATGTAAATATCTTTAATATAAGGAATTTTAATCAAAATCGCTAGAGATATTTTTGAGAAAATAAAAATTTTCGAAATTTTTTTCCATGTAAAGGGTAATTTGAGTTGGGGATACTTTATTGAAAATCATGTCGCATCCTTGGAAGATACCAAACTTAAATACCAAGTTTGGTTTTTAACAGTTTTTGAGGTATGCTACCCACAGACACACAGTTTTCTAAAACTGCTTTTTTTGGATTCAGGTAACAGATATTTCCAGTGAAATCTTGGTATCAAATTTTTGGGTGCAATACAATACCTTCTCTGTAAACTATGTACATAGTACGTATAGAGAAAGTATAAAAGGGACTTTTCCTTCGTTTATAGGACAAAACTGCTATTAGGTATGTCTGTCACTAAGGCTGATACTCTTCTAATGGAGCTGTATGCTATGTTGAACCTTTGAACCTCAAGTATACGGTCCACAAGGCTCACATTCCCATGTACTGTTGAAACTACCAGGAAATTTAGCTGGTTTTCACGTGTGAAACAGTTACATTTTAGACATATTTTATAACGGTCCACAAGGCTCACATTCCCATGTACTGTTGAAACTACCAGGAAATTTAGCTGGTTTTCACATATGAAACAGTTACATTTTAGACATATTTTATAACAAAAAAAAAGTGCATCTAATGGTCCGAAAAATACAGTTCTTGCCCTTGCTTCTACTCTCTGCTATCCTTCTCCCCAGTACTACTTTGTTTGCTGCTTGTTGCTGATTTTGCCCTGTTCTTTAACCTCATAAATCATCACACCATCCTGGGATTTTGTTTGTTTCCTGGTTCACTGCTTGCTTTCTCCTCCTCAGTTTTACTTTCTCTACACATTCTATGTACATGTGTATAGAGAAGGTATTGTATTGCACCCAAAAATTGGATACCTAGATTTCACCGGAAATTTGTGTTTTGAGACCACTGATTCCAAAAAAAAAACATTTTTAGATACTTTTGTGTGTGTGTGGGTGGGGGTGGGTGGGTGCGTGCAGCATAACTCAAAAATGAAAAGTCCGCTAAATACCAAACTTGGTATTAAAGTTCAGAATCTTCCAAGGATGTGAGACAAAGATTTTCAATAAATCCCCTCACCCCCAACTACCCCTTACTTCGGAACATTTTAAACAAATTTTGATTTTTTCAAAAATGGCTCTAACAATTTTTATCAAAATACATTATATTTAAGATATTTTTATGCCAAACAAAATGTTTATCTTGAATTTTCTGGGAATAGCCTCTGAAGACCTCTTCTTTTTGGATGACTTTTGTACAACTGGAAAAACCATAAGAAATAGGCTAAAACTTACTATGCAAAAAATGTAGATCATAATTAATATTATGAATTTTTTTGGTAGAGTTAACTTTTTTGAAGTATTGAGGATTTATTGGTTTTAATTTTAAATTTTTTCAACCGGAACACATCTTTCTTCTTGTTTCTCCTTTATTTACTCCTGGCAAGCAAAGAAAATGGAATTTCAGTTGTTCATAACTACTGGCTTTTAAAGGACTTGACTGTGCATTAGCATGTGCATTCCCTTGTTTCCTTTCTACTTACAAGGAAGCAAGTAATAAAACTAATTCTGCTTATGTTTATCTTGATTAGCATGATGTAAATAAAGGGATAATCTTCTGAATAAAAGGTTTGTTTGCAGAACAGTTAAAGAAAGTATGTGAATGGAACACATCAATTTTGTTTTCTCTCTTGTGTCCCATCTACTATTTTATCACCAATCCATAATTTAAAGTTTTGAATGAATGCAATTTTTCCTTGTTTATGTGCCAATGTTGTTTGCTGTATTAATCTTTTCATAGTTCCCTTTCATCATGTCTCAGTTGATTTAAATGTGCATGCCTTTCAATTACTTTGCCTGCTTTATTTCATCAAAAACCATTTCTTGCTTTTGCATTTTACCAAATATCCCTTTTCCCTGTTTTCTTCCCAAATGCGGATGCTTCACACCTTTCAGAATGAATTCCATCCCTAAGCTTCTCCTTATGTATCTTCCTGAAGTTGCACCAGGCTCTCCACTCTTCTGATATTCGTCTCCTTGATTTCTTCTAATTTCCTGCTTATTTCTTGTTCTTTAATAAGCTTTTCCATTTCTATACTTTGTTACAAAAGCCACAGTTGACATGGAGCACTGAAATAACTTTTTTCATTACAGGCAGAGAAAAATGCTGCTCTTCTGGCCGCAAGAAAATCACTGAATAGAGCCAAAAAAATCTCTGTAGTTAAGGAGAGGCGTGAACTGGAAATTTCGCCAGAGTCAGATTGTGGGAAAGAGGTAAGTGTCATTTATCATAAGCTTTCCCATGATTTAAATACATGATGATGAGTGATCTGGCTTCTAAAGCTAGAACATCTAAGTTCAATTCTGAGGTGGGTGTTGAGAATTTTTCTTAATTAAAATCAGCCTGTAGCTTTGGAAGGGTGAATGTTAGATTTAGTGTGTTTTAAAACTAACAGAGAAATATAAACCTAGTACCAAAGAAACACAACATATTGCAAGTATGAGCTTTCTCTTTAAAATTGCAGAATTTGGTTTCTTATAGACTGACCCCTTAAAGGTAAAAGCAATAAAAAGAATAAAACATCCAGAAACTATTCTTCAGACATTTTCGAAACATTGTCTTTGAGTTTCTCCTTAATGTTTAACGCATATTAAATAACCCACTATAATTTATAATTGCAGAATTCAATGAACAGCTTCTCAACATCCCAGTTGTCTTCCAAAGGGAAATCATTTACATCAGCCAGCAAGAAATACAAGACAACTCCTCTATTATCAAATATCAGCAACTTGTCTCATTCAGGGAACAGAACTCCTGGTATCTTTGGCAGTTCATCTAAGATACATTACAATGTAAGTATATCGTAAAAACATTAATAGTTTTTACTGTACAGCCACTAACATTCTGTGAGGATAGTTTCTATAACACATGTGTTCATAAAAAATAAGGCCTTTGACAATAAGTCTTCTTGCACTCCAATATTTTTCAAAGATATTTTCATGGTCTGCCACTAAAGTACAGATTTTGAGAGATGCTGTGAATCCATGTCTCATTGGACAGTTTGGAGATTGATATATTCCAATCCTATACACATGTTTGACCAGTCATGGCTGTTGCCAATCTAAATGCAGCTACAGACGATTTGCATGGTAAATCAGGAATTGAATGAGGGTTTTCATGTAGGGTATTCCATTTTGTCCCTTTTGATTGTATTATCAAATTTTGTTTATTGAAATCTATGTATGTAGATTCATTTGGTGACTGGTCTGTAAGCTGCAATGCTGCCCTTCTTTGCCAAAGCATTAGCATTCTCGTTTCCCGGAATCCACAATGGGATGATAGCCATTCTTTTATTGAGAGAGCATTTTAGTTATCTCAGAAGATGTGTATATAGAGACCATTGATAACATAGTCTGATAATATAACTGCATACTTGAATTTATAAATGTGGCAGAAATGTTAGCAATGATTTCTCCATCAAAATTTGTTGTTCCATATCCAAGAGATGTATAAAGTGAGAAGAGACAGCATGTAACACCTTGTGCTCTGGAGATCAGTGTGTATATGGAGCCAGTCTTGTGGAGGACATCTAATGTTAATACTCTCTAAAGACAGTTGTTTCACTGAAACAAATAAAAATCTGTATAATAACCCTGATACCAAATTACTTAAACCAGAGCTAATATGCCAGATTTTTAATATTTCCTAAACTTCACATTTATACATAAATCATCATTTACACATAAATTTAAACTAGCATAATTATAAATATAAAGGTAAAAATATAACTTTAAACAAATAAAAAATACTAATAAAATTTCTAAAATATAATAGACAATAAACTAAAACATCAAACACACACCTCGCATAAATTCATAATTAACACCAATGATAATTACTATTGCTACTTCTAAACACTATAACAAATATATAAAATCAAATTACCAAATTTATTTACTTTAAAATTCATTTTACTAATATATTATCTTTTATTTATTATTCATATATGCACTTATATAATAATTATTATAACAATTTATTAATTCTTAAGTTATTAATTATGCACTTTTTAATTTATTTTATATAATTCAAGTTTATTTTATTATTTTAAAATTATTTATTTATAAACAAATAGTAGTATCCAGTACTAATTATTCCACCTTAAGTGTGTAACAAAAATTCAGGATCTACATAACCAAAATTTCATTATCAACATTCCAAAATTACTTCATGGGTAATTATATTTCCTTACAAATTGTATATAATTATTATTTAACATGCACATGTGTATAATGTACATAGTAGGCAGAGAACATTTTCTGTTGCACCAAGAAATTTGATACCAAGATTTCATCAGAAAGGCATGTTTTGAGGTCCACTGAATAACAATTTGGAAAAAGGTGTGTGCACCTATGTGTGTGGGTCTATGCCTGTGGACGGCATAACTTAAAAATGAAAAGTCTGTTAAATACCAAATTTGGTATTTAAGTGTCTTCCCACCCCAAACTACCTTAACCCATATTTTACCAAGTTTTTAAATTTCTTAAGATTTTGATGACCCTTGGTATATTTTAATTCATTATGGCTTCTGATTGTGGAATTAAGCGTTACTCAAATGTTTGATGGCCTGTTTGGCTAGAGGAAGCAGTGGGAATGGGAGCATATAGGTTGGTTTTAGGGAGCATATAGGTGTTGCAATAAATTAATTTTAAGGAGTATTTATTGTATTCTAGAACTAATAAATCAGTATTTAGGTAATTAAAATGTGCCATTGACACAGCTGATACCATTTTCAAATAATTATCATATTTCAGAAATGTTTAAATCGTACATTATGTTACTGATGTCATGCGTTTACAAAGTTGCTGACTTTAGTAAATTAGGAATGGGATTTCTCAAAGCAATTTGCATGCAACCAACTTAGCATTTTTAATACTTTTTCAAAGTGTTTTTATGGCATTCACCACACCTCACTTGTGTGTCACTTTTTGTAATAATGCAATCATGACCATCAAGTCTTATATTTTCTGGGACCCTCTTCTTCACAATTTTTGGAGATATTTGTATTTTGCAATCTGGACTAAACCTCATGTATGCTTGAACTAAAATCCTAACAAATACCAGATAATCTAAATGTTGTTTACATTTACCA
The DNA here is from genome assembly GCA_030762935.1 of Hymenopus coronatus. Taxonomy (NCBI): domain Eukaryota; kingdom Metazoa; phylum Arthropoda; class Insecta; order Mantodea; family Hymenopodidae; genus Hymenopus; species Hymenopus coronatus. Next base: position 6,098,876 of record CM060883.1, read on the forward strand.
GAAGATTTTAAGACAAAACTGATGTACATTATTCATTGATGCATTCAAAGGAAGCATCAGTAACTACCAATACCATTTCTTTATTCTGATTTGAATTCTGTAGCATGATATGTTGTGGTCCATCTACCCACTCCACCCATATACCTGAAACACATGCTGGTTGAATAACTTCTATTTGCTTTTCTCTGCCACACTCCATCTTTTGGTCCTTCCTATTGGAGTAGCTCCTTGTTTGTTTTCATGAAAGATTTTCTTGAAAATCTTTGTTGAAGATTCCTTGGAAGATGCTGAGTTTGTATATAAAGTTAGGTGTTTAACAGACTCTTCTTTTTTGAGTTATGCTGTTCATGGACAACACATAGACTTTTTCTAAAAACACATTTTTTTTTTAGATTCATTTAAACCTCTGCATCAAATTTTTGAGTGGAGTGTAAATTTTTTCTATCTACTATGAGTAGAGAAGTAGAAATCAACCCACAATTTATCCCAGCTATTTATTCTGCATACATGTTAATTTAGTATGTCATTTCCCCACAGGTTATAAATGGATTTGTCACAGGTGTTGAATCTTTGATTGTCAAACCTGCAAAAATAGTTGGGGATGATTTAGAGAAAAAGAAAGAAGAAATTAGACGCCGAATGGAAAAAGAGGAAGAAGCAAAGAAGAAGAAGGAGGAACTGCTTCGAATAAGAGCTGAAGAACAGAAAAGGTACCTGATGCATTGAATTAATTGAAGCTATAGTGTTGCTGCGTTAGACCTTTATTGCTAAATAAGATGTGTTGTAGTGTAGGTATTTTTTCCTTAGGGCACATTTATAAGTTGGAAATGGTGATTTTTTTTCCCTTCTGCATTTTTGAAATTGTCAGTTTCTTGTTTTGGTGTCATAACAGCATGTACTTTCTAGTTTTAAAAAATGTATAGTTCAAATGACATTTCTTATCAGAAGTGGTTTTAAGGCACAATTTTTTATCATTCAGCACAGCTACATACTCTGAGCTCATTGTTGGTTTCATTTCACTGTTTTAATTAATTAAATTTTCCAACATTTTTACTGTTTTAAATCATAAGGTAGTACTCTTAAAACTAAGCTACAGACTTCATTAATGTATAAGTTTTAAGCTTATTCAGCAAGCAATGATATGATTCAATATATATGACCTTAACATAAATTAGAAAAATTCTATAGTCATTTTAAATCATAGTCCAATTGGTAAAATTATTTATTTTGAATTGAAAAATTCACAACTTTTTAAATATGGTTTAGTTAAAATATTTGAGGTTCACATATTGTGTAAGGGTGGATTGATGAGTGTAGTATATCTTGATAAAATAACAGGAAATCTTGTTAAGCATCACGACTGTTAGTAACCATGATTCTTGAAAAGGTTTTGATATAATTGCAAACAAAATCTCTGTTTTTAATTATTGGTGTACACTTTTGTACAAAATGGAAAGGTCGAGTACCATGCACTTTTATTTTAAAAATTGGGCTGCAACTCAAATACAAACTGAGCTGAAGGAGGTTCACAGGGAGAAAATACTTACTTTGAAGAATAGCAATTGTCATGAACTTTGATGTGCCCCCAATTTGCTCTGCCACTAAATTTGTTTTACCTCTGGTAGATGGCAATAAGGGAACAAACAATCCAGCATCTAGTGGCAGCAAACACCAGCCATGGAAACCTGAAGATAATCTGAAAGGGGGTGCAAAACATGTTTGGAAGAGAGTGAAGTTGTCTCACAAAATTATTTTGTGTCTTAAGATACAGGGGAAGGAGGGGTTTAAAGTTTTGACTTTTTTAGTTCTATTTATTACAGTGCTACTACTTTTGGCCAGGCCAAAGTCATTTGTGGGAACTCTGTATTTTTAAGAAATAAATACAAATGGGTTTAGAAAGTCATTAATGTAGCACATCAGTTTTCACAATGGTTTTCTTTATTGGAAAATGCTATACTTACCTCCAGCCTCTGGTGTAGAGTTTACAGAGTTCTCATAGCCATACTTTTGAAATGCTTGAAAGTTTTTTTGTTCCTTAGCCTGACTAATTTAGATACTGAATCCATTGTGTAGGAAACGAGAGGAAAAAATGCAGAAAGCTCAGCAAGCAAGAGAAATGCTTGAAAAGGAGAAGTTGGAAATGCAGATACGCTTGAAGAAGGAAAAAGAAGAGAAAGATAAATTGATTCTTCAAGAACGAGAGAAGTTAAAAGAACATTTGCAAATGAAGAAGCAGCAGACACAACAGAAAGCTGCAGAAATAGAGGAAAGGAGGAAGCTTGAAGAAGCAGCAAGAAGAGCCAAACTTAAAGAACAGGTAATTAAACTGTTTTCTTGTGTTTATGTTATTTGGGCGAACTAGGAATAAGTAAAGTTAGCATGGCATTGATTGGCTGATTTACATAACATTTTTAACCCTACATTGTATGAATTATTTTGTTACATATGGCACCCTTCCTCTAATTTGTAAACTGGATTTTATATTCACAACTGAAGCAGCTTGAATAGCTGAGATTGTTAGTGTGATACAAAGTGGACTGGCCATCCTTTCAAAGGCGAACACTGGGAGTTTGAGTCCCAGCGACTACAGTCAAATGTGCCAGTGGTAAAGGATGGGGAGTGTCCAAGTAAGATAACAGGTGGATGGCACGCTTGGATGCTGATGGGGTTACATTTGACGTAGTTGCATGGATTTGTCACTTTATTGTTTAAAAAAAAAAAACACTATACAGTTTAATTCAAAATCTTCTCAGGCTTCTAGCTAGGTAAAAACTTGGCTTGACACCAACCTGGCTAGAAGCCCGAGAAGATTTTGAATTAATACGTCGCCAGGAAAGCTTCAGTTCTTATTTTACTGTACAGTTTTATTGCAAAAAATATTAACATTTTTACAATATAAAAAATTAGCTATAAATAGTCTAATTTTATTGTTGAAGGTTAGGGTAATACGAAATTAGAAAAGAAGCCCACAAAAAATACTATAAGCGTTGATTAATTGTCTTTGTTGCAATGTTTTTCCTATAGAAAGTGCATGTTGCCGACCAAGGGTCTGTTCACTGCACAACGTCGCAAATCCATACTAAGTTTAGAAATTAAAAACCGCTGTAAAAATGAGCAAGAGTGACAAGGGAACGCAACCACTTAATAGCCGCTAGATAGCAGTAGTTGCATGGTTATTTGCTGTTAAATGGCAGTACAATGCCCTAATTTTCTTCCCCATTCAATGCTAAGGGAATGAATCTTGTTGTAGACGACGCAAGATAACATTGGAAATCAAATATATTTTTATGCATTAACTATTGTTCCCTTGGTCACATCATCTAAATGAAGACATAAAGACATACTTGTTTCACGTATAAAGTATATTTTTATTGTTGTAATTCTTTAAAATTAGCAAGTCATAAACTATCCACATATTAACCAATACCCCTTCTTGGATTCTGAAAATGGCAGAAATGTATACCGTTCTAGGTTTACCTACCTATTGAAGATGTTGGTTATGTGCTACATGAAGATACCCCCATCACTGTCACACTGGAATTGTGGTGCTCTTAATACATTATATCAAGTAATATTTTGGATTAAATTGGGAAATTTAACACACAAAGCTCTATGAAATAAAAACTTACCATTTACTTTGTTTCTTTTTAACGAAAACATAGAGCATTAATAGTAAATTAAAAAAAATAATATATATTATTATTTTTTATGTTTTATTATGTTTATTATAATATTACTTTTACGAATAACTGCCAGCTCAACCAGATCTACTTGCTCTTTAGGTATGTTATTGTTAGCCTTAAAAAAGGCTGTATTGACATAGAAGAATATTAAAAAAGTGGAAACAATATGAATAAAGGAAAGAAACAGATTCAGAAGAAGCATGAATGTTACTTTATGAGGCAAGAAGGATGTAGGTCCAGTTTTGGAGGAAAATGCGATAAATTTCATTACATATTTCAGCGTTTACCCACCACACTATGCAATCAGTCATTATTTTGTCAGCAACATTCTTGCTTTTTCCACACAATTAATTGCAATTTCATCCTTTCCATACTAACCAATGGGTGCACTGCTTTCCCTCTTTTTTTGTAATACCAACTATATATGCTCCATTATGCAGATAATTGCGCTCTCCAGATGCAAAGAATGGCTGCCTGACATTACGCAGTCAACAGACCCTTAGTCAGCAACATTACCAAAAGTACTGTATTTATCTGAATATAAGATTGCTTTTGTCCAAAATATTAATGTTGAGAATTGGGGGCCTTCTTACACTGTGTTTTTTGAATTGATGCAGAGAAAAAAGGCAAGTTTCAAATTTTGAGGGTGCAGTAGGGAAGCCTGGGGGAAGTGATAAAGATTAAATGTGACACATACAGCAGGTTTTCTGTGTTTTATTTTGCGTTAATGAACTAAGGACTGTAAGCATTCCCATTGGAAGAAAGATTTCCTTTCATATCTGTGGTTGTGCCTGAAGTATTGGGAGCCAATGGTGAAACAGAGAGGTTTAGTTGTGCATTTCACATCAGATATACAGTGTATATTTTGTATTCTCCCCTCTCCCTTCCATCCATTACATACATTTTTGAACTAATTAAAAAAATCTGATGTGTTCCATTCACATGACTTTCTCTACATCTCTGCAACAAATTATTGTTAAAAAGCTTATGCTTCTATTTACTTAATGCTGATCAAGAAAAAATTAGCAGAAATAGTCTTATTGCTTGCTTCCTTGTAAGTAGAAGCGAAATAAGGGAGTACCATAGGTTAAAAAGACAGTCAAAGGCTGGTTGCAATGTTTGTTTGTATGGACAGAGGTTGACAAATTCCTGTATGAGATAAGTATGTTTTTTAAAGCTGAAACCAAAAACAAGAAATATCTCAAAAACGATCAACCTCATGAAAAAAATGTAAATGACATAAATTGTATAAATGTATAAATTGTTTGTTGTATGTTTTAAGTGGTCTTCAGAGGCTATTCCCAGAAAATTCAAGATATACATTTTATTTGTCGGGTAAATATTTTAAATATACAACAATTTAATAAAAATTGTTAGAGCCATTTTTGAGGAAATCAAAAATTTTGAAAAAAAGTTCCATGTAAAGGATAGTTTGGGGTGGGGGGATTTTTCTCAAAATCTTTGTGTCACATCCCTGGAAGATACTGAACTTAAATAGCAAGTTTGGTATTTTACTACTTTTCATTTTTGAGTTATGTTCACAGACACACGTGGACACACACACAGACCTTTTTCTGAAAATGCTTTTTTTTTTTGGATACAGGGACCTAAAACATATATTTCCGGTGAAATCTCAGTATGGAATTTTTGGGTGCATTGCAATACCTTCTCTACACCTATACATAGTATGTTTAGAGAAAGTAAAAATGTAAAACTTTTTACAACAATGCATTATGTTAAGCTTGTCATCTAAATAGATAATATCTATCACCATAGTTGCAGTGCACTGCCGTTACCACTATCACCTAGTGCATACAAAGCAGTGCATTTCCATTCTCCTCTCCCCTACCCATTACAAAAAAAATCTGATGTATTCCATTCACATGACTTCCTCTACATCTTTGTAACAAATTATTGTTAATAAGCTTATTCTTCTATCTCCTTCATGCTAATTGAGAGTATTAGCAGAAATGTCTTACTACTTAGTTCCTTGTTAGTAGAAGGGAAATAAGGGAATACATTAGGCTAAACCGTTATTCAAATGTTTTAAAATGTGGTTGCTATGGAACTGAAATCCATTTCTTTGCGAGGCAGAAGTTGAAAAGTTCCCACATGAGAAATGTATTTTAAAACTAAAACAAATAACAAGAAATATCTCAAAAACAGTCAACTCCCCGAAAAAATGTATATTACATAAATTGAGTATTTTAATGAGATATAAATTTATTGTGTAGTAAGATTGTGTCTATCTCCTATGGTTTACTAGTTGTGCATAATTCATCCAGAATAAACAGGTCTTCAGAAGCTGTTCTCAGAAACTTCCTGATATACATTTTATTTTGATAGAAATGGCTTTAATAAAAATCTCTAGAGCCATTTTTGAGAAAAGAAAATTTTCTAAAATTTTTCCATGTAAAGGGTAGTTTGGGGTGGGGGGATTTTCTTGAATACCAAGTTTGGTTTTTAACAAGCTTTTCGTTTTTAAGCTATGTTGTATACACACATGCACACGCACGCACACAGACCTTTCTAGGGAAAAAAAAAATGTATTTCCAGTGAAATTTTGGAATCAAATTTTTGGGTGGAATATAATACCTTGTCTATTGTAAACTATGTACATAGTATGTGTAGAGAAAGTAAAAATATGTAACCATTCAGGGGAAGGATATTGTAAATGTATTATTTCCCGTGACATTTGTTTTAAAATGTCTGGCAGAGCTCTGATTTCTTGACAACTTCTATTAGATGGAGATTATAGTCAATTTCAAAAAGTTCTAGAGGATTGTTTCTTTTTTGTAAGTTTTCTTTTAAATTTGGAGTGCAAAAATATTAAAAGACAAAGAAGTGTGAGTTAACCTTTAAGATATAATTCTGTATTTCTGTTTGACTTTTCAGGAAGAGGAGAAGCAACGAGTGCAGGCAGCGCGTGAGAAAGAGCAAGAGCAGCACCAGAAGTATATGGCAGAAGTGAGAGCTGCGATGATCAGGTAACTAATTCCAACTTGTCTGTCACATTCCTTGCAACTGATTTAAATATTGGATCACTAATCAGAGCAAAAATGTAATGAGAACCTTCCAGAAATTCAGATACAGCAGAAACCTGCTTACTTTAACCGAGGCACTCATTTCGTCAATGTAAATAATTAAATTAATGGTAAAATTCATAACAATGCGCTATTAGTAACAAACTATAATTGGTGAGAAATGACTTAGTGATTAACAGTCCTGTTGACACGTACTTGTCTCGGAACATTGTCATATTTACTTGCTGTCTGTCTGCAGCGACAAATATTCTATTGTTTCCTCTAAAATGCCTTCTTTCATGCATTTTTTATCACACTTCTCCTATGTTGAACTACTTGTCTCCATTTCTCACTAGTTACCTCATCTATTCCTTTCAATATTGGGTCCTGTACTTCACTAAACGTTAAAGTTTTATTATTTAGGCTAACGTAACCTCAACTCTTTATCATGGCTGTAAGACATTTTCAAATACAGTGTCACTCGTAGTTCTAGGATGAGAACAAGAGCAATGTCCGCGTATAAAAGGTAGTAACAATTATAAATATAAATCCTTACAGAATCACTGTATAACAACCAAACTTTTCACAAAATGAAATCAATCAGATCAATCATGCATGAGAACCTGCACATAAATTTCCTCTGAACCCGTGTGTTGCAATGCTGATGACATGATGTCTCTGACATTATGATTGGTCAGCAACCTGACGATCCCCTGTCAACTGATGACAACCCCCACAAGTGTCACTCACAAGGAAATTTCTCACCGACTGTAAGTCAATGCCCCTCAAGTTAAGTGCTTGGGCGAGTCCATAGAAAACTTTGGCAGGGATCGAAGCCATTCATTGATTTTCACCACTTACTGAGTTATATCTTGACACACACACTCACACACACACACACACACACATTGCTAAACAACATAATATGTAAAAAGAACCCATACTGATAATTACATAAAAAATAATGTATTTAACCCTTTTTGACATAAATTTACTGGTTTTAATAGTTTAATTTATTGGTTAATTTACACCTTAGTAAAGATGAATTCAATAAAGAATATAAACACATTATCAATGCTGCTTTAATTAATGGTTTTAATACTTTTAAATAAATTTTATAAATAAACAAACTGAGAAGTTTAAATATCAGAAAGCTATTAAGGAAGTTTCTACTCTTGACTAAATAAAAGATAAAAATATTTCTAAATCATTTACTTATCACCCTTGAGCAAATAAAAAATTCACAAATATTTTCAAAGAGCAGGGTAAAATATTGATTCCTCAAAATAAATACAATGTAAAATATGTGACATTTATCAACTAAATTGTTTAAATTCTGACCTTGTTTACATTGGTAACCCAAATGTCATTTGGGAACCAGAGTTAAGGAGCACTTTAGAAATATTAATAAAAACAAATTAATAATTCAGCTGTGGCAGAACTTTTTTGAAATTTAATCATGAAATAAATCCAGATGTTAAATTATTAAAATACTTAAATGGACCCATATATTTAATGCTTCGGTAGAAAATATTTATATTAAAGAATAAAAATCGTGCAATGAATTTTGATATACCACCAGTTGATTCTCTCACCAAATTTGTTTTGATTCCAGTAGTTAGCAATGCATTAGTACACAATCCACATAGTAGCAGTAACCATAGCAATGTAAATAAACAAGAGCAATGATAAATTTAGCTGACAATGCAATATATCTTTTGATTGCAAAACTAGTCCTGTGAATTTAAAAAAGATAAGCAAAGTATTGTTACAAATTATTAATTGATATATTAATAACTGCTACTTCGTTTGTTTTTATTAAAGGTGTGCAGTTTTCACAGACTTTATCAAATCATGAACAAATTTTTTGCTCCCCATTTTCTGGATTTTCAGTCATGACTCCTTTGACCTGGCACCATGTGGCAAGGAGTATACATACATGTATAGCTTATTACAGTGCATGTGCATTTCTGTACTGATGATTACTGTAACTACTTCTAATTTCAGAGAAGAAGAAGCCAAAGCACAAGCCAAACTTGAAAAAGAAAGGGCACTGAGAGAAAAAGAAGCTAAGCAAAAGGTTATACTTTTTTATATATATTTAAGGATTAGCAATATTAAGTTAATGCATCTAAAATCTGGAAAATACACATTAGGATGTCACTTGAAATTTATACTAGTTATCACAATAGCAGTGATATTTTTGTCATGTATCAAAATTCTTGCTTGCATGCTATTTAAATAATTTTGTTTTATTTCAATGTATCAATTCATTGTTCTAATAAAAATGAACCATATGATGCATTTTTAAAAATATTCACATAATAAAATCTAGTTTTACAGCAAAATAGTTTACAAATAAGTCTATTATATTGTAAGTTTTACTTTCTCTAGCCTGCATGTACAATATACATAATGGATAGAGACGTTATTGTATTCCACCCAAAAATTCAATAAAGAGATTTCACTAGAAATATATATTTTGAGGTCCCCTGAGTCCAAAAAAGCAGTTCTAGAAAACGGTCTATGTCATAGCTCAAAAACGAAAAGTTGGTTAACTACCAAACTTGCTATTCTAGTTCAGTATCTTCCAAGGATGTAACGAGAGATTTTCAGGAAAATCCCTCCCCCCAATCCCCAAATACCCTTTAGATGGAACATTTTTTAAAAATTTTGATTTTCTGAAAAATGACTAATGATTTTGATTAAAATACTGCATATTAAAGTTGTTTACATGGCAAATAAAATGTGTATCTTGAATTTTCTGGGAATAGATTCTGAAGACCTGTTCATTCAGGATATCTTTTTCTGAATTTTGCATAACTGGTTAACTATAAAAGAGAGTCCAAATTATACTACACAAAAAATGTAGATCTTATTAAAACACAATGTATATCATATAGATCTTTTTATGTGGAGTTGACTGTTTTTGAGTTATAGTATACTCTTGATTATCCAATATAAACTGGGGGAGAAGACGCACGAATAACCAAAAAACATGAATAATCAAGAAACTCGTAATTTAATGTTTTTAAGGCACAACATACATATGTAAATAGGAAATTACATTTAAAAGATTTTTCAACATGTTTTCGTTGTTCAAAGGTTTATTCTAATTTTGTACATAAGTATTGTTACTTTCTCTTTACGTACTATGTACATAGTGTGTAGAGAAGGTATTGTAATGCACCCAAAAATTTGATACTAAGATTTCACCAGAAATACATGTTTTAGGACCCCCTGAATCCAAAAAAAGCATTTTTGGAAAAATGCTCATGTGTGTGTTTGTTTGTCTATCTGTCTGTGTGTGTGTGTGTGTGTGTGTGTGTGTCTATGGGCAGCATAGGTCAAAAACAAAAAGTCTGTTAAATACCAAACTTGGTATTTTAAATTCAGTCTTATCTGAGGATAAGACATGAAGATTTTCAAGAAAATCCCCACAACAACCCTTTACATGGAAAAATTTTCGAAAATTTTGATCTTCTCAAATATGGCTATAACGATTTTGATTAAAAAATTGTATATTAAAGATGTTTAACTGACAAATAAAATGTGTATCTTGAATTTTCTGGGAATAGCCTCTGAAGACTACTTTATTCTGAATAAATTTTACAGAATTTTGCGTAACTGCTAAAAATAAGAGATGGACAAAAACTTACCACACAAAAAATGTAGAGCACATTTATGTTATATGCATTTTTTTCGTGGAGTTGATCGTTTTTGAGATATTCCTTTCAGCTTTAAAAAACTTTTACTATTCTCATTCAGGAATTTGTCAACTCGTGTCCATACAAACAAAAGAACTTCAGTCACATAGCAACCAGCTTTTGACTATCACTTTAGCCTATGATACTCTCTTATTTTGCTTCTACTTACAAGGAAGCAAGTAATAAGACTATTTCTGCTAATTTTTTCTCGATTAGTATGAAGTAAATAGAAGCATAAGCTTTAACAATAATTTGTTGTAGAGATATGGAGAAAATCATGTGATTCGAACATAGAATTTTTTTTCTTTAGGGAACAGCAATAAACACATGACAATAAGTGGCAGTTCCATTGTTGAAAACGATCACTGCATGAGAAGAGTTCTGTTTTGGCATTATAGATACTATCCACTTTTTCAAAATAACAACCTTCTCACATATGCAAACAGACAAAATTAAAATGAATTAGCTTCAGTAGTTAGTTGACTGGGCAGCGATTAGTGGCATTTGTGTGATCACATGATACTTTAAAGGCAGTCTTTTATGCCATCTAACTTTAGAATTTGTTAATTGAATACCAGAAATGCGAGTGTTATGCTATTGATAGAACTTGTTAATTGAATTCCAGAGAGGTGAGTTAGGCCAACTGGAAGCAAAATTTAATAATTGAATACCGGAAATACCACAAACATAGGAAATTCACAGCAATTCGAATTTCTCAAAATGTAGGATATTTTACGCTTTTTTTAAATTCCTCCTGGACCCTGGACAGAGGACGTCTGCTCACCCTGCACTTGCACCAGTTGTTAGTAGAAGTTTATAAATTTGCAGCAAAGACACATTACAGAAGAAAGTAATTGTTGCCTTCGAGGTACAATACTTTTAATTTGCTATGTGTATTTGTTTCAGGTGGCAAAAGAAAAGATGAAAGCAGCAAAAGCTCCAGTGCTGGATAAAACCTTTGATGTTTCTCATACAAATAAGGTGACACATGCGCCGAATGGCTTAGTAAACGAAAATGACTATGGGATAGATGAAAATGTTGGGGACTCATCTGATGATGAGGAAGAGCCAAAGAGGCCAATTCCAGTTTGGGCAAAAAGTAAGTATACACTTGATCATAAACAACTATGTATCCTTTGGAGTTTAGATAAAATTGAGTCACATTTTTATGCCTTAACTCTACTTCCCATTCGTTCGGGAAGACTAGTTTCAGAGTACCCCTACCCTATCTTCAGTTCCATGTTCGACTGAAACTGCAACAGTTTGTTGCGTCCAGTTCATTTTACTGTGTTTTGTTTATAATTCCAATACTAACAAAGATAACGCAATGAAATTTGGATCTGACTTCAAATGAATTGCAAGAAATGTGCTGATACCATAACAGATGCTGCAAGTGCCATCATTTGCATCCAGGCATTTTATAAACTAATAAATCAAGATGGAATGAAAATATGTAGATTACTGTAACAGGCAAGAAAAAACAAGGACTAGCTTGGATGAGAACAGAAACAATATTTTTAAGAGGGATAAGAGACAGTGAAAAAGGAATATGTGAAATGTGTGCTGAGAAAGAAATTATAGCACATTATTTGATAGCATGCAAGGAACTAGCAATGTGGAGAAACAAGGTTTGGGAGAAAAAATAGAGGGGAAAATTGTAGCTATAAAAATGTTAACAGGGAAGGAAGAAAAGAGGATGAGAAACATAGGTGGCAGAAAGCAAGAGAAAAATGAGCAAGAAAAGTAAGGAGTGCAAAAGAAGAAGACAGAGTAGGGGAGAGGGATAATTAAGATAAAGAGAAAAGGTCTGACAAGAGCTACTTGGGAGGCTAATGGCCTTGGTGCAGTTAAAATTTGTACAAAGTTTAGGTTAGAGTAAAAAATTGTAAAAGAAGTACAAACAAATACTCATATTCATTCATACATCCGGGCAAGATGAATTTGCCAGATCATATTAATGTTGTCTTCACTAGAAAGCCTGCGTTTATGCATGGTCTCTTTTGTTCTTTAAACTTTCCTTTACAAGTGTACCAAAAAAATATCAGGCAATGTCAGGTTGGGCAAGCTTAGTGGCCAAAGCTCATTCAAAATAACACTCACCAAAAAATTACAAAATATTAGCCATGGCACGCTGCACTATCTTATTGGAAATATCCGTTGGAGTGTTCCTGGTCATTCAGATGATTTAAAAAGCATATTGAACAATGATTTTGGGTCATCTGAAGCTGCAGTAGCTGCTTGCAAAGAATGTATTTGCACTCTCTCTAAAGAATGGTGTTCATCATTTGAAAAAAGATGATGCATAGAAATCGATGGAGAGTATTATGAAAAGATGCAATGATCAAATCTAAATTTTTAATATTTTATTATGTTCAGTCTCAAATCTTGTGTATCAGAATCTCCACAAAGTAAATTCAGTTTGAGAAAATTATTCATAAACTGCTGAAGAATACCACACCATTATTTGATTTGGGGATTTATGAAATTATATATGATGATTTGGCATATGTTATATAGAAAAGACAGGAGAAAATTTGAATGTTGGATTAAAAGAGAATAAAGGAAACATCAAATTTAAATAAATTGTCAAACCAACAGGATCATACCATTTGAATTGGAGATGAAATGAAATTTTATTATTCAAACCATTGACAGCCATACCAGAATTCACCACTTGGCAAAAGATCTTTATTTTAAAAAATTCCAAGAATTTGTTAAATTTTAAAATCCCACCAGTCAGCAATGTTATAATGTTTATAAAGTTTACCACCAGACAACAGTTGGTGTACTGCATTAAACTTGCCATCTTTCATAGTCTAGTTCATATGCTTATCAAGTTCCATTGAATAAAACAGAATACACACACATTCATCAGGTTGCCAAACTGAACAACTACAATACTAACATCATAGACAGATTGATCCACAGACACAAAAGAAATAAAAGACTACATGAAGTCGGCACTCTGAAAAAACTGGATAAACCATCAGTGCCGTTTTACAAATTTACTTTTCACCCAAAAGTGTTCTGGAAATTAATTATTGTTGAAAGGTACTACACCGAACACTAAAAAATCAGGAATTTATAAAATGAGTTGCCAAGACTACAATAAGGTTTATATTGGAAAAACAAAACAAAATTTGGAAACTATACCCCCACTGCTGAATCCTTGCTCTTGACAGGTAGAGTTAAGTTGGTAAATCCACAGAAAACAGATGAAAAGCTTTACCTGTTTGACTTTCTGAACCAATCGCAAAGAAGCATTCCAGTCGGTTGGTCAGACAACGGAAATGCATCTAGATGCCACAGCGTTGCAATATGTGGCTATTTCCAACCACGTGCTCAGTTTGTTAACTCCTAACACATGCACTCAATTGTTCTGTACAAGATCCGTATTATTCGTTGTTATTTATATTTGTTGTTAGTGTTGTTGGCGTTTGTTTGTATGTGAGGGAACATAACAAGACTTTCACAATTATAAGGTGGATAGACCTTTGCGGGAAGGTGTGGCGAGGTTGGACACGGCTTAATGGAAGAAGAAAGCGAATCATGTGCACAAAATAATACGAAAAGCACAGAGATTAGACAGAATCATCAGTGAATGTGAGCCACTAAATGATATTGTTGATGACAATGATGATGCTTCACAGAATGATGACGACGGAGACTTGGATGGAATTGAGCCATTAAAATTCTAAACCGGTGAAAATCACTTTGTTATACCTTTCTCACATTGTAATAAGGTATTTTGCATTTTTGTTCAATATTGTCGTAAATACATATGTATGCCACATGCATTACAGCATCACTGTTATTTTCAGTTAACATCAATAATAACGAATTAGTTTCATTATTCATCGGCATTCATTTGCTATGTTCACTGTTTATATTTGTCATTATACATGATAGAGGTATTTGTAATCAGCTGTTGTTTACTAATTACTCTGGCAACGCTGCAAAGGCAGCATAGCCAACCTTTCATGAAACCACTCAAACTGTCAAGTGCAAGGATTCAGCGGTGGGGGTATAGCACATCATTTTTGTTCTGAAAATCATAATATAAAGGAAGAAATATAGTTGCTTAAATGTGCAAAGAAACCTTTGGAACTGCAAATTTGGGAAAATACTTTTATCACCAAAGAAGAAGACTCCCTTATGAATTTTAAGATCCCTACCGTTGATAATGTCATCCTGTTGACAAGAGTGGAGGGCAACACAACACCAAGCTGCACACAACCACCTGTTGTATGCAGCTTCAGTCATCCTGGAACTGAAGATGGGGTTAAAGTACCCTGAGCAAAAAGTGTAAAAAGGTGACTCAATTCATTTAAATTATTGGCTCCACTGTCTAAAATATTTCTTTTTATTTGATAGTATGCAGATGTTTATCATATTGAATTAAAATGGAGAGAAAATATATTTTAATTTGTGTTTGTTATTTATTTGCAGGAGAATTACGTAAATACCCACTAGAAGCGCAATCTTATGTGCCAGCAAAGTTGATCAACATTGTTTTCTCTTGTGAAAAGACCACGCCCAATATCCTTGAGATGTTTGATCACATGCAATATGTAAAGCGAACATCCAGTGCTATCTGGAGGACACCGCCACGCCTCAGCACATTGCCAAAGCTTTAAAATGAGACTGCTTTTGGTGTAGAGAGTTTATGAAGCATCGTAATACCAAGCTATAGTGTGCACTGACGGACAGGAGTGCTCAGCCTTACCAAACTGACTGTTAGGGGTCCCCATCATTGTGATCCTTAAACATTCCTACTCTATTAATGATGTTTCTAGAAAATCAAGAAGAAAACAATTGTATAAATAGATAATATTTTAATTATAATTTTAATGGCTAATTTAGAAATACCTGTTATGTTGTAGTGATAGACATCTTGAAATTTTGCTTGTGTGTGTTATGTACCTCAGAAAAGTGAATGAAAACGCTCTTCAGTTTGCAAGATTTTAACTTTTAATATTTAAATAATAAACATTAAAGTATTGCCAACTATCCTGGGCACTGAGAAATTTATACTTCAAAATATTTCAATTTTTGAAGCATTTTTCTAACTTTTAAAACCTGTGTGAAGTTTGTTAAATCTGAATACATCTTTAGTGTCTGTGATTTAATTGTAATTCACTTCAAATATACTGTAATTATCTTACTCTTATTTTTGAAAATACAAACCTTTATTGCTGATCATTCATGTTACCAGTTCTGTGTTGCATTATGGAAATATCTGAGGATATTCACTTTGAGAAGGAAATAGTCAGCATTGTGAGATGAATGAAAATAGGAACAGAAACAAAATTGTAGATTAAGTTGATCACACATTCTAACCTTACTTTACAAACTTGAAGAAAAGGAGTAGGTGGGGGAAACGCATTTGTAACCAACTTTTTCATGTTGATCTCCTGAGATGTGAGGGCAAAGTAAGGTTAGCTCGTGGTTTTGTGAGACCTGATTCAGAAATATATGGGAACATAGGATGCAAGTGTGAAAAATATTTTGATATGTTCATTTAATACTGAATTACTGTATTTGTCCAAATGCAAGACGACCCCCATTTTTCAGAACTGAATTTTGCATATCATCTACGTAAGAACATGTTTAAAAGATATAGGTATATAAAAAGAAGAATTTCTAAATGAAATTTAAAGGTTTGCCATATATTTTGAACAAACTGATGGACATTTAAGCTGATTAAGTTCCTTATTAATGTATTTTTTTGTACTTAATTTGAATTTGTGCGGAAATTCATGTTTGGAGCGCTTGCCAAGAGGAGAATATGAAAATGTATGGTATGGGTGCGATGGTACGTGATGGTGGCGGTAGCATAACTGTAACAA
Organism: Hymenopus coronatus; assembly: GCA_030762935.1. NCBI lineage: Eukaryota > Metazoa > Arthropoda > Insecta > Mantodea > Hymenopodidae > Hymenopus > Hymenopus coronatus. The sequence goes on from CM060883.1 coordinate 6,115,138, forward strand.
TGATGATGGATATGACTTTGTATTTAAACAACATACTTAGTATAACACATTGTAAATGTTTTTACCTAATTTGAATTTACGCACAAATTCAAATTGCGAATGGAGAAAGGAGAACAAAATCTGCGGTATGTGCAATAAAATGTGACTGTGGCAGTGGTGGCATCGTATCTGTAATGTCAGTTATTTGTGGATGCTATTTTCTGTTAAAAAATTCTAATATAATACACCATAAAACATTTTACTTAGTTTGAATATGTGCGTAAATTCACATTGCGCTATATGTGTAGCCCGAGGAGGGGAATGCGCAGCTAACCTCTGTCTTTCTGCTTGATCGTTGACTTTACGTGCAACCAGCTTTGCGAAAGGAAGTCCTGTAATTCTGTTTTATTCTTGGAGTTTAGTCCTTTTATCTGAGAATGCTCATAGGTTCCTTGACAGCTAATTTTCAATGCAAAATGAATTATTCAAAATCTGCTGCATGTGTCATGACCTTAGCAGTAATCTATACCATTTCCCCCAAGTTTTGCCACTGTCCTACCTGCCAAGTTTGAAACATACTTTTTCCTCATATGGTATTCGGAAAACATGTGTTGTGAATGCATGACAATTCCTAGTTCTGAACATTAATATTTTGGAACAAAATATTGTTTTGTATATGGATAAATACAGTATATCTTAAATGGATTTGCAGGAGTTGGAGTGAGGGAAACAACAGAAGAGATTAGAAACATTAACTTATTCAAAGTATGTCCATTTAAAACTTAAAATTTTAACGCTGTATGTGCATATTGTGTGAATGTGTGTGAACATTGGTGACACTTGACAAACAATGCAGCAAGTGAGTGATTGCCAGTGGATTCAGAATGATGTATTGTAAGTCTATATTTTATGAAATGTTAAGTGGATGTTTGTATTTGTTTTAAAGTTGAAGTACTGCTTCTTGATTGGTGCATATTGAACAGAGAAGCAGACCTTGGTTTCCTTCTAGAGTTGTTGGTTTATATTTTTCTGCCCGCCTTCTTGTTGCTAACTTTTTCTGGAGTTACTCAACTGTTTTGCAATAAAATGGGAACTGCAATGCAGAATTTTTTTTAATGTGAAATTATCTGCATCACATTCTATTATGAGTCATATTTGTCGTGTTGCAGTTAACAATTTAATGCCCCTTACTGTAGGCATCATTTCGTTGATACATCGCTGAATTTCATGATAACCACATTTATTTATATTTTTATAAGGTTTATTTTGAAACCTTTTTTTGTACATAATTGTTGTGGTAGGATTTTTATTTCTGCTTGCTTAATGTTTTTAACAAAATCAGTTAAATGATGATAAAAACAACTTTCATTCAATAAGCAAAAGCTATGTGAAATTATACATGTAGAGGAAAAAATATTTTTATGAAAGCCATAGTAGTTCAATGTAACTTTTCAGTATTTGAGTAGAGGTGTATATTTGTAAAAGTCAGAAAAAATAGCAAAGTTAGTATCAAAAATTTGTATTTCATACTTTATAATAAAGCTTGTCTTTGTCATACTGCACTGTTTTATGTTATTTTGATTACTTGTATGCACGGGTTACATGTTCCCCTTTTATGAACTCAAAATAGTATCCTTTTTACTTTCTCACGAAATATGACTTTTAGGGTCCCCTGTATCTAAAAAAAGCATTTTTAGAAAAAGGTCTGTGAACTCAAAAACGAAACTCTGTAAAATACCAAACTTGGTATTTGAGTTTAGTATCTTCCAAGGATGCGACAAAGATTTTGAAGAAAATCCCCCTATGCCAAACTACCCTTGATATGGAAAAATTTTCTAAAATTTTGATGTTCTCAAAAATGGCTTAAATTATTTTTATTAAAATATATATTAAAGATATTTACACGACAATTACAATGTATATCTTGAATTTTTGGGGAGTAGCCTCTGAACACCTCTTTATTCTGAATGTATTTTGTGTAACTAGTAAACTGTGAGAGATAGACAAAAACTTACTACAAAAAAAAAAAAAACAACAAAAAACAGTAGATCTTGTTAAAACACACAATTTATGTCATACATTTTTTTCATGGAGTTGACCGTTCTTGAAATATTTCTTGTTATTGGTTTCAGGTTTACAATAGTTAAAACTTTTTATTTACAGGATTTTGTTAACTCCTGGCAATCCAAAGAAATGGATTTCATGCACATGGCAACTAACCTTTAAAAGATTTGATTATTGCTTTAGCCAAATTTATTCCTTTATTTCCATTCTACTTAAAGCATTTCTGCTAATGTTTACCTCAATTAGCAAGAAGTAAATATGAGAATAAGCTTTTTAACAGTTATTTGTTACCGAAAGTCATGTGAATGGATCACATTCATATTTTTTACTTTCAGTACATCACATAGAACATCTACTTTGCTGCCCAACCTTAAGTCAACATAATCTAACATCAATATACCAGAATGCAAGAGAGCGAATGTCTTCACTGCCAACTGCTCAACATTAGATACCAACCAACCACATTTCGTAGAACAGAACAGTAACAACATTTTTCATGCTTACATGGATTTTTATCATAAATTACTTCCAATTTACATTTCTTAATACTTAATATGCCCTCCTTTCTTTTTGTAAGTTCCATTACACAATTATGCATTGACTCTGTTAAGACTAGAACATACATTTTTGAGATCATCACCATGCAACCACACTTGAATTAAAGCTAATATCAAACATTCTCTTCTGGAACAGTCAAATTTTGTATATACCATATTTATCTGAATACAAGATAACCTCAAATGCAAGATGTTCCCTTTTTTCAGAACTTAATTTTGTAATAATTTAGCATTTCATCTACACATGAATAGGTTAAAGTCATAACTTGCATGATCCAAAAACAAAAGTTTTGGTAAGAAAAGAAGAAAAAGAAAACATACAAACAAATATTAACCCATTAGAACTATTTGATATTGAATGCTATCTACACTTAGCTGAAGAATTTACAAAATATGAAACCTCTTTGTGTGTTCTGAAACAAATGACGCTAGAAATAATAAATTTAAGATACCCTAACAATGACACAAGTTTATTCTGACAGTTCTAGCTTACTAAATAACTGGTGCTGGTGCAGGTCCAATATGCCCTCTCTTCTTTTTCTACAAAACATTTAAGTTTAAATATCACAAAATGGAAAGATTTTGGCAATACTTCTGAGCTTACAAAACCTACTATATCATATGAATAAATTTGAAAAAGTTGTATTATTATTTGACTAAAGCAGCTAATATGTCCATAACATCTTATGTAACACCTAATAACCTAAATATTGCAGAATGCCGCAAAATTATAAAACAACTAATAAATTTAAATAAAAGATTAATACTTCAATGGATACCAGCACATTGCAGAATATAGGGTAATGAAACAGCTGAATTTCTAGCCAAGAAAGGTAGTAAAATTATATCAAATTCATCTGATCCAATAAGTTATCACTATCAAAAGAATCATTGTATCAGCATATAATAAAATTAAAGAAAATAATGTATTACAAACAAAAGGAAACCCATGGGAAAATGTATGTAATAACATGACCAGAATCACTACATTACCAAGAAAATCCTCTGTAGCAACTTTTGGACTCCTAACAGGCCATGACTGTCTCAAACATTTATTCAGGAGTGGTATAGTGAGATATCCTCTGTGACCTTTCTGTACAGTTAAAGAAGATATGGTTGGAAACCATCTACTGTGCTGCCCAACCTTTAGTCAACATGATAATAGGACATCAAAATACTGGAATGCAAGAGAGCGAATGGCTTCATTGCCAACTGCTCAACATTAGATACCAATCAACTGAAAACCAGTTTTTGTTGGTTAAAGTTACTTCCCTTTGGATGGAAGCTATTGTTATGAGCAAAGACATCTAAATGTTATGAATTACCATTTCAATTATGTTTATTTGTAAAAGAATGAAAGTTATTGGACTTCAAAAAAGGGATCATGCAAGTTTAGAAAATAACCATTCAGGAACATGCAAGCTTTGATGGTAAACATTTGAGATAATAAATAACACTTGAAATATACCATCAAAAAGTGCTAGCTGACCACAGATATTAAATATTAATTAAACTTAGGTAGTAACTTCCATTGGCAGCATTTTCATTGATGTCTAAATACATTACAGTTTAATTTTCAAAACAAAAAAGATTTTAGAACACAAAATGTAACATGTTCATTATTAAAATACAAAAATACTGTTTTTTATTAATTAAAGATACTTGAACATTTTAGTGTTATTTATGTCTTTTGGCATCACTTCACACTCGGTGTAATCTGTGATATTCATAGCACCATCAATTGCATGATGATTAGGTGAGCCTGGGTTCATGGAACTTAAGTACTCAACATTCATCTTCTCAGGATAAGGGAAAACCCCGGAAAAACCTTATCTGGGTAACTCACCCTATGTGAGATTTAAACTTGCAGCATTTTGATTATGCAGCAGACATGCTATAGAGGTGGGCACCAATCGCTTTTAAATGTGATTAAAATTAATACCCTCATGATCCTGGCAATAAACAGCATCATTAACAAACATTTTATTTATTTATTTACCTCCTGTGATAGCAAAAAATTAATTTATAATTAAAATGTTATGTAAATAATGTGAATGCCGAGAGCATGGTTAAAATTCATTCATTTATTATCTGCTTAAAAGAATACAAACGTATTAAAAGCATCGTCAGATTAAATATGTATAATAACATATACAATTTAATATATACAAAAACAGCTTTTAAAGTAAATAGAATAGAATAACTATTTATCACAAACATTTACAAAGTGAGCAAGAGCTCAGTAAACAGGTGACACGTCAAGCGAAATACAATGAGAAATATATACAGTTGAAGTTACAATATTTAGGGCAATAAGCCCTTATAAAATTGAATTAATACAATTTTTTAACTTTCATAAACTATCCTCCATAAATTCTCTTACCGAATAGTATGACTTTTTTACAAATATGTTTTTGATGGTTTTGGCAAATGATTTTATATCTTATTTGTCTTATTTTAGTGGGTAATTTATTATACATTTTTATTCCTGCATAGAGTGGGCTTTTTTCAATGGCTAGTTTGATAGCCATTTTGATTTTGAGTATTATATAGAGTATCGAAATTTACATGTATATATTTGCAGAGTTCCAGTATATATTGAGATGGGAAGGTTAATATCTCTAGATTTTTAAACAGTGGTCTACAAGATTTTTTGGCCCTGTATGTGTTAATGTACGGATTATTTTCTTCTGAGTTTTGAAGATTGATTCCCAACCTGTTGCCTGACCCCAGAGAATTATTCCATATGTCATAACCGAATGAAAGTAGCTAAAATATACTATTTTCCTAGTCTCTAAGTTTGTAATTTGGGAAAGGCAGAACATATTAAAACAGGCACTGTTTAATCTTTTAGTTATGTATTGTATATGTTCTTGCCATTTTAAATGATTATTTACATATATTCCAAGTATTTTTGCTTAGGTAGTAGAACTTATGTTGGTAACAGGTAACATATTATTGTCTACTTTTGTTTGTGTTTTGAAGTGCATAACAGAAGTTTTGGATGTGTTCAGTTTTAGTCCATTGTTATTAAACCATTTTTTTAGTGCAGTCATTGTTTCGACCATGTTTTGCATCAGCTCTAAGTTACTGCATTTATTCGAACTGTTGTATCATCTGCATACATTATTGTTTTCCCACTGATATTTTCCGGGAGACCATTTGTATATAATATGTACAGTAATGGCCCTAAAACACTTCCCTGTGGTACCCCGTTTTTAATCGTGCTCCAGTTTGAGTGTGCCTCACTGTTACTACTTTTTAGAATTACTTTCTGTTTGCGATTATTAAGATAAGACTGGAACCATTTTAATGCCATGTTATTTATACCATAAAATTCTAACTTTTTTATCAGTATTTCATGGTTTACACGGTCAAAAGCCTTTGAATTGTCACATATGATCAATGAAGCAGATTTTTTTTCATCCAGTCTTTGAGATATGTCGTTCATGAGATTTACTAGTGCTGATATTGTTGAATGATTTTCCCTAAATCCATGTTGTGAATCCGTTAGTTTGCTATAGTGATTTAAATATGTAATTAACTGTGAGTGAACAATTTTTTCAAAGATTATTGCAAAAGCGGGAAGTATCGAGATGGGCCTAAAATTTTTAAATTCATTACTTCCCCCTTTGTGAATGGGTTTAACAAGTGCATATTTCATTCTATCTGGAAAAATGCCAGTAGTCATTGATTGATTGATTATTTGACTAAGTGGCTCACTAATTTCATGCCTGATTTCTTTTATTAAGAATGAAGACAGCTCATCCCAACCCTTGGCTTTTTTTGGTTCAGACTTTGTTATTATTTTATTAATTTTATTTTACAATTCATAATTATTTTACTGTATTATATAAATACTATTTATTTTGTCAGTATTAGTTAAGATATTCGTCAATTGAATAATAACATCCTTCAATATTTATTTTGTCAGTATTAGTTAAGATATTCGTCAATTGAATAATAACATCCTTCAATACAACATTTTTTGAAATCCTTGAATATCTTAGTCATTAACACTTTCCAGATAAGCAGGGGGTTTATTATACAGTTCATGAGCTGCAGCAGTAGGATTGGTTTTATACTTTTCTAATCTATATGATTGTATATGAAAAGTTGTATTTCCTCTAGTGTAATGTTTATGCATTTGTTTGTTTTACCTATATCTTGTATGTTGAACAATTGTATTATTATTTCATATATGTATAGTGAATATATTGTTAAAATGTTTAGGTCTCTGAAGGTTTGCCTACATAATCCGTTTGTTTCATCCTCAAAATTAGTCTTATTGCTCTCTTCTGGAGAAGGAACACTCGGTTAGTGTGTTTTTAGCACAGCATCCCCACACAGTTACCCTATATGAAAGATGCAGGTAGATTAATCCACAATATAACATTATTTGTGTGTTAACATCCACAATATTTGTCATTTTCTTCATTATGAATAATCCTGAACTCAATTTGTTACATATGTAGTCAATGAGTTTATCCCATACATTGTTATATGTACAGATGATACCTTATTGTTATTAATTATTGTAAAAAATCTGACTACACATTCATGAAATGTATAACAGAATGTTACAAAGATTAGGTATACGGTTATCAGATAGCAATTGCTTTACATTATTAATATCCAGTAACAAATAGTCAGGAGAAAAGCAATACTAACCTTGTTAAGTTCACTTGGTTTCTTTTCCATGTTTCTGAGCAGTTGTATGTTTCTCTGATGGGCGAAACCTTTTCTTCCATCACTACATTATTATGAATGAAAATTTCTTCATTTTAACTGCTAAACTTTTTTAGATTTGTAAAAACTGAGAGCGCACATGAACGCAGTGCTTCGTGAACCTAAGTACCGAGCAATAATATTGCTGATTGGTCAAAAAAGTGATGGAACAAAACTCTCAAGATCCAAGGGATCATGAAACATTTGACACGAACTGGGAATTTTGCTGTCTATTTTAGCAAGGATCAAGTGAGAAATAAAACAGACTCTCTCTGGAATCGTATTCTATGCAGAAAACTGAATTGAAATATATTGCTAACTCCATTTTGAATTATTTGGATCATGTAAATTATGACTCTAACCTGCTCATATATTAAAAGAAGAAATGTTTAAAAGACATACATAAAAAACAAAAAAAAAAACAATCCTAAATGAAATTTAAAGGTTTGCTATATATTTTGAACAAACTAATGGACACTTAAGCTGATTAAGATCCTTTTTTTTTTGTACTGAATTTGAATTTGCACGGGAGAGACAGAAGAGGGAATGGAAATGTCTGCATCTGGTGGTGAGTGCAGCAGCTTAGTTGTAATGAAAACATAAAAATTATTATAAAAGTTTACAATTAATTTGGAATCTTTTATTGTTAAACATCAAAATAACATTTGAAAGGACCCTGCCACAAAGTTCTATGAGAAGAGAACTAATTGTTTTAAAATTAATTTTGAAGTCCAGTGCTACTTAATTTATATGAAAATGCTACCAGAATTTCTAGTCTCATGCTAATATCCATTACCAAACTATAAAACTAAATCTTTTTCATATCCTGACTAGAGCTTTTGTATGTTTTACTGTTTTTTTTCCACTCTTTATTCCCTTTAGTTTTGCTAAACCACCCATATTTGCCTCTTGAGTGAATTTTCTTTGGCAAAGTCTGTTTTACTTACATTTTGTCATACAACCAGGCCTGAATTTGGAACCTCTGACGCCCCTGGGCAAAAAAAAAAAACCAACAACAACATTTGCTGCCCACCCAACTTGCAATACATATATTACTTGAATTTTCGCAACATAGAGAATGGTTTCACTAGTTTGGATACTTAAGTATAAGTGGCAAAGTGAGTTTATTAAAATGTAAGTAGAAACATGTTAATAGAAAGAACTTACGCTAAAGAGGCATCACCCTATATTAAATATCAAAACATATACTGTTTAAATAACAAGAGGCTTCCGCCTTGCCCTGCCATTTGCAAACAAGTTTATGAGTTCGTCATAGTCCATTTTCACTGTTAAGTCAGATTCAATTGCAAGAACACTAAGATAACTAAGACGATCCTTCACTTGTGATGTTCTTAAATAATTATTTATGTGTCTTAGAGCAGAAAATGATCTCTCAGTTGGAAACAGGAGTGCTCAAGTATATTTGCAGCTTTCCAGTAGTTTTGCCACCCTGGGCAGTTGCCCAGTTTGCCCTGCCATAAATACGACCCTGCATACAACCTTATATTTTTTAGTAAATGAAAAACTCATTCCATATAGAGATTCATCTATATCTGTCTTACGTTTTCTGCTTTACTTTTATTCCAAGTGCCAATGGTTAAATTCATTCCCACCAACCATGCAAAATTAGAACCATCCAAATCAAATTTATTCACTAACATTTCATTATGGAAATATTGGCTTTGTCAAATATTAACAACTGAAAACTACAAAATACTGCTTGAAATTACATTATATGAAAAGTTTAACATAATTAGGAAATAGATTAACAAGATAAAGTATAAAGTGTTACTATTACAAGAAGTTACAATTGAAATACAAAATACATTACTGGAAAATATATATTATATACACCATTATACACTGAATGAATTATAAGCAATAAATTAATATAAGTAAGTAATCTTAAAATGATTGTCTTCTTTTTCATAGCTGGCAGTTCATCTTTCTTCCTGTGACAGTTCTTGGACATGTAACAGACCTCATAGAAGTAATGTTTAAATAGTTATTAAGTGATACAGATTATGGAATTCAAATAATTTCAAATCCTACCTATTCCGTGGCCCTTATTCACTGATTATTAAGTAGGAATTTATGGATTTCAATTTTGAATTATGTTATGCAACTTTTGTTTTTCAAATAAGTAGGAAAATTGGACAGTTTAATTCCAGTATGTTTAAATGATTTCTCAAAGAGATTGGTTTTATGAAAGCTCATATGCAGATTGTTTTTACTTTTAGTATTATATGTATGTATCTAGCATTATATTTTTCTTCACACAAAGTAGTAGTTCTTTTATGTATAAACATGTTAATGCTAGAATATTTAATTTTTCAAGTGCTCACAAGAACTTTTTGTGTTAGATATTCCCATGATTAATCTTATGGCCTTTTTTTACAGTTTGAAAATTAAATTACTGTTAATTGAGTTACCCCACAATACAATCCCATATGATATTTGTGAGAGGAAATACCAAAATAGCAGGTTCTTAGAGTCTATGGAAATTCTTTCCTTTGATAGACGAGAAAATCTATTTTACTGAGTTTAATGGCTAGTTTTCGAATATAGCTGTCCCAGGGCCATCAACCCTTAGACCCAAGTACTTAGTGTGGGTTACATTTTCCATAGCAACTTTTATTGTTTACATCACTAATTTTGTTTCATTATCAGCATTTATATACAAGTTTGTAACAAATGAGAATCATGAATGAAAATACAAAAAATTATTACTGAAGATGTTGATGGTGTATCCAGAATAAATATAAAAATTCATACCTGTATTGCCATTGTAAAAGTTACAAAACATCTTAAACATGTCCTATTTAATTGTTATTGCATGTTAAATGCTGCAAAATGACATAAATTTACTAAAACAGTTTTGTACCATATTAAATAAATTTTGTCTAGTGAGGATGATTCCGGAAATGTTTCCATCATACTGGAAGCTTTCCTCTTGTATTGCAATCCAATTTGCTGTCTAAGGTATGCTATTGATTGGTGATGTTCTGCAACTCTTGGACCCAATTTTCAATTAAATCCTTAGCTCCTGTACATCAAGGATCCATTATTTCCCTTCAAAAACTACAAGAGGCTTGTATTAATATTTTCTAAAACGATTGACTGAAATGTTTCCACTCATGCGTTAATGAGCACTGCCAACAGAATCTTCAAGATGGAGGAATTTCCTTAAAATATCTACTTTCATCTGTAAAAGATGCCTGATTATACAAAATGCAATACCTATTTAGCTTAATTTTCATGTTTGGTTTGTGTTTGAAGTGTTCACACACACACAAATTCCTTCTTTTAAAATTACTTGCTTACTACTTACCTGTAATAAGTAGAGGAAGTATTGTGCACATAAATGCATGTTTTGAGACTTTTGAAAAGAAAAAAAAAAATAAGCAATTGCATTTTTTTACAGTGTTTATTGCTTGTTTTTACTGCAAATGGCACTGCAGATGACACTGATGAATATATAGATTGAAGATGGAGCACCAGTGGGATGTAATGGTGGGAGAAACTGGAGAAAATGCTCTGCGCTGCTTTGTCCACCCAAATCCTACAGATGGTCACTTGGGATTGAACCTGAGCTGTCTAAGTGAGAGGCGAGTGGTGTAACCACTTGGCCATGGTGCGGCCACAATGGCATTTTTAAACAAAGCTCTGTTTTTGGTTTCTTGAACAGCATAACTCAAAAAAGGTGGTTAAATAATCTTGGTATTGCAGTTCAGCATCTTCCAAGGATGTGAGGCAAAGATTTATAAGAAAATAACCCCTTCTCATATTACACTTTACATGGAAACACCTTTTAGTATAGGTTATGTTCTCAAAAATGGTTCAACAATTTTGCTTAAAACACTATAACAACATAATGTATAGACCCTATATTTTCTGGAAGACCTGTTCAGTCAAAATGTTCTGTGTAACCGTAAAAGATAGACAATTTATTAGGTACTGTACAAAAAATGCAAATATCATTAAAGCACACAATTATAACCAACATTTTTGTGGCATTAACCACTTCCAAGATATTCTGTGTTATTGTTTTACTATTATTAATTCAGATTAGATACTTCAAAACCTGTATTTATAATGAAATCATATAGCATTTTTGTAGTTGAATGCAGTTTAACAGAAATAAGCCTGCTTTTGAAAGTTCTGGTATTAAGATTTGACCATAAAAGCATGCTTTGAGCCTCCCCCCCCCCCCCAAGGCACATATTCTGCATTTAAGTCCAGACTTTTTAAGGATGTGACGAAGATTTGCATGACATTTTTTGCACTCTAAACAACCCTTTGCATGGGAAAATGTTTGTTTCTTTTTATTTTCTCCAAAAACAATTATATTCTCATTATATACACTATTTTTAGGGGTATTAGTTAGCACTTTAATTTTACTAATATATTTAGACTTTAAGTTAAAAAAACTAATATCCTTCAAAGTTAAATGAATTTATTAAATGTTTAATATACTGACATGATAAAGTATATACATTCCACTGGGATATTTACAAAATCATTTATGTATATATTCCTCCAATTAGTACATAAGTAAAGGAGGAAGTACACTGCACCCAAAAATTTCATATCAAGATTTCGCCAAAAATACACATTAAGGTCCCCTGTATTCAAAAAAAAAAAAAAAAAAAAAAAAAAACTATAGAAAAAGAAAATGAAAAGTTGCTTAAATATCATAATTTGATATTTAAGTTCAGCATCTTACTAGATGTGACACAGATTTTGAAGAAAAGCCGCCCACCCTAAACTCCCCTTTACTCGGAAAAAATTTCAAAAATTTTGATTTTCTTAAAAATGGCCTTAACAATTTTGACTAAAATACTATATATTAAGGATACATGACAATTAAAACATATATCTTAAATGTTCTGGGAGTATCCTCTGAAGTCCTATTCATTCTGAAAGACTTTTGCATAACTGGTAAATCATAAGAAATAGATAAAATGGTAGTACACCAAAAATGTAGAGCTCTTTAAATTGCACAATTTGTGTCATATACAATTTTTTTTTTGTGTGGAATTAACCATTTCCAAGATATTCCTTGTTATTGTTTATTTAAAATACTTAAACTTTTTTCATACAGGAGCAGGAACTATGTAAAGAGAACACACAGCAACCAGCTATTAAAATATTGGAATATTCTTTTATTATGAGATGCAAGCTTAGCAAATATTACATATCAAACTGGTTTTGCAGCCCAAGCAAAGCAACTTCATTACATTTTTACCTGTATTATAATAGAATGTCCTATAAAACTGCAAAATATTCATTATAATTTATTTCCTGTATAGTGTACCTTAAGTAAATGGTAATTATATGAATGTACATAGATGTTTATTAACCTCAAAAACAAAGATAAAAATCTATATCACCGCTTAGAGCAACCCTTAAGAACATTTTGCATAAATGCTTAGGATTACATGGTCGACCACGTGTCTTTGTTATTGTTTTAATTAGCGCCAAAACATTTGGCTGTTTAGAACCTTAGTGTAGCCAATACAACTGAAAAGAACAACATTGTTTGTTTTAACTTATGAAGAAGTTAATCAAACAAAACCAAGAAGTTATACAATGTTTTACTTTCATAATAACATTCAAGAAATAATTACTTTCTGATAATTTAATTAGTTAAATTAAACTTCAATAAAGAAAAACATTTTTTCGCTTATATGTTTGTGATCATGTTGTTTCCCGCCTTGCCCGCCAAACTCCGCTTCAGCAAATGGACAATTATGGAAGTATGGATGCTAAACGCAGGATTCAAATTGTGTGTTTTTAACATTCTTGGTTTCTGCCCGGCAAAGTGAAAGTGCATTTTAGAGAAACATTTTTGTCAAATGTGTTGAAGATCTCATAAGTTCACTTGTTAAACTGCAAAGTGAACCGTAAGATTAAGTGCATAGAAATCGAAAGCATGTCACAAAAGAATACGCTGTTTAATTATTTTACGAAGTCGCCCGCTCAAAACAAAATTTCCAGTGGTACACCACCGGAAAAAAATGAAAAGAAATCAGATTCAAAATCAACCACTCCCATAGGAAAAAAGACTATCAGCAAAGAAAGTAAAACCAAGACATCTGTCAAATCTGCCAACAAACGGAGTGTAGATAAAGGTAATTATATTATTTGAGCATGTAGTTATTCAGAATATGGCTGTGGGTTCAAATTAATACGATTTTCCGCCATAAGGTGAATTCCATAAAAGTAATGTAAAACCATAAGGCACTATTTCCGTATGTGGTCCAGATTTGGTACCTTTGTCATTCTGCCATTAGAGCTGCATTGTATGTAGCTACTGCTATGTTATAAAATTTTCGGGCCTAAGCCGCAAAGCGTAGCTAAGGGATCTGTGAAGCTAAAAGCCTAATGACCCCATAAAGGAATTAAAACCATGCCAATCTAGTGTATATCAAATCTAAACATGTTAATGTTTAAACACTTTCAAATACCTGTGGGGATCGTCTGTGGAAGTTTTACCTCCCTTCTTAATTTGACATATATTATGTTAAAGAAGATGATACAGTTAAAGAGAGTATTATGTGCTGTGCAGTAGGTACTATGACCTTGAAGATTCTAAATAATACTTCTGGTGACATTTATGTTCTGGGTCATTAAATTATAAGGTAATCCCTTGGTAAGACTTGGGCTGCAGGGTTCTGTACGATTTCTAAGTTCTTCTACATGCGCATGGCCGAGCCAGCCGTCTATGTTGTGGTTTGAGAAGTGGGGGAAAAGGAACAACCCTTACACGAGCACTCGCGACGTACGTTATCAAACCTGTTTATAAACTACTGCACTCACGGATATCAAACCCCGCAATCATATTTAATGCACAAGATTTTAATCAAAAACGGTCCAGCTGTTTTTAGAAAATGTAACATTTTTAGAAATTATGTACATTTTATTTGCCACGTAAACATATTTTATGAATGGGATTTTAATCAAAATCGGTCCAGTCGTTTTTAGAAAATGTAACATTTCTAGAAAGTATCAATGGGAAGGGTAGTTTGGGGTGAGGATATTTCTAAAAATCGTCGTGTATCCTTGGAAATAAAATTAAATTAAACTGAGCTTTATTAATGGACACTGTTTAATTGCTGTGGTTCTCAGCGTCCCATTCTATATTAGGCGAGGAACAATCTGTGTGTTCTATTCACATGACTTACTCTGTCTATTGTGCAAACTATTCTTACAACATATTGTTATTTTATCCACATCGTGTTAAACAAGATTAGCATTAGCAGAAATGGTCTTATTACTTGCAATTAGAAGGGAAATAGGCTACATCAATACCAACAAATGTTTTAAAAGTTATCTCTATGTGAAACAGTTGGCATTGTGTTCTATTTACATGACAAGGCGCAAAACAAAAGAGATGAGGCCCGCATGGGTGGTGTGGTGATAGCGTGTCTGCCTCACATCAGCAGGTCGATAGTTCGAATCTCGCTAAGGGTTAAGTTACCCGGATAAGGGTTTTTTTTTCGGGGTTTTCCCTTATCCCGAGAAGAAGACGAATGCCGAGTAATTTTAAGCTCCATGGACCCCGAGATCATTTGAGCTCATTTCACCAATTTTATTCATCGTCCGGTATAACCAAGCAGGTTAAAAGACGTGTTAATCCAATAAGAAAAAAAGAAAAGGAGATGAAATGAAAGACTTAGTTTTCATTCCAGGAAAGTTTTAAGAAGTTTAAAACTGAAACCAAAAAGAAGGAATATTTCGGAACAGTTAACTATACTAAAACTATATGAAAAAGTGTTTGCTGCAAGTAGAACTACCAGACCCAATTCCTCTCGGTGAGACAACAGTCTCTTCCTGCAAGAAAATTTTAGTCCTGGTGCATGCATACTCCCAGACCCAATACGTTTATCTGGTCACTTAATAAGTACACTGTGTAATACCAACACGTACGTTTTTATTGAACGTTTATCTGTATTCTTAATAATTTTTGCGCTATGTGACAGTCAGAATTTGGTTTGTATCATATGCTTTTCTGGACAATTATAACACCGTGTAACATCCATGCATACTTTTTAATATGATTATCCTTGTGCTTAATAATTAAATGTGTAATAATAATTTCAGCCACAAGTCCGTCGCTCTGGGTAATTCAGTTGGTTAGGCACTGGCCTTCTGATCTTGTAGGCTGCAGGCTCAAACCTGGCTCATTTTTTATTAATGTACAATGTACATAGGGATAGAGAAGTATTGTATTCCACCCAAAAAAAGCATTTTTGGAAAAAGGTGTGCATGTGTTATAGTTAATCGTTCCGAAATACTCCTTTTTGTGGTTTCAGTTTTAAACTACTTAAAACTTTCCTGGAATGAAAACTAGGTCTTTCGTTTCATCTCAATTTCTGTTTTTCTTATTGGATTAGCACGTCTTTTAACCTGCTTGGTTATACACACACACATGCACGCACACCCACACGCATGCACACCCACCCACACACACACACACTTGGACCTTTTTCTAAACATGCTTTATTTGCACTAGTGGGACCTCAAAACATACATTTCTGGTGAAATCTCTGTATCTAACTTTTGGATGGATTGCAATACCAGGAAAGTTAAAGTATTGGAAGAACATCCAAATTCTCGTTGACTGGCCTGCCATGTTAGAGTACAAATTCCGAGCTATCCCTACACAAGTAGGAGGCCCTTGCCCTGAAGGGATATAATGGACTCTATTTATTATTATTTATTATTACTTCTTTTTATAAAGTGTTTACTTTATTGTTTGTATTTTGCTTACTGCCTCGCTACCTAAAGCAATCTGCTCATTGGGACATTCTATGTAAATAAATAAAAATAAAATAAATAACTTAAGGTTACATTTTAATATGATTGCAGTGTCCTTAACCTAAACTGAACAATTACATTTTTTGTTTTCTTCTATATAGATCTTCCCTTGACAAAAAACCCCACACACACACACAGACAATGGTAACACCAAAAAATTGCAAAAATAATTCATGCTTCTAATTAATGCTAAGTTGGAACATAATAATTAATAATAAACTAATTGTCTAATAACCTTACTTATTATTAAGTAATTATTTGAATATGAATTTATTGGTACTAGTTGTATTCATTGGCCAGCTCTCTACATACTTTACATTCATGTGCCTGCCTTAATGTTCTTAATTTTCTTTGAGTTTGTGCTCCCTTTTGATTTTGCATTCTTCACTTTTCTTATTTAATTCTGTTGCAATTTATTTATGGTTTTCTACTTTTTACTCTGCCTACTCCAAGGCATGTTGAACCTCTCTCCTCTCTGATCTTTGTTTCATATACATTATGACACCTTGTCTGTGCAGCATTTACTGTCTCTGCATACTTCCATACTTATATCTTCTCGTCATATTCTGCTTTCTGTCCATACTTTCTCTACATTACTATGTGCATAGTATATAGAGATTTCACAGGAAATACATGTTTTGGGACTCCAAAAAAGCATTTTTAGAAAAATATCTGTCCGTGCGTGTGTTGCAGGGCTCAAAAATGAAAAGTTCATTAAATACCAAACTTGATATCTAAGTTCAATATCTCCCAAAGATGCGACACAAAGATTTTGAGAAGTATTCCCCCAGCCCAATATACCCTTTACATGGAAAACATTTAAAACATTTTGATTTTCCCAAAAGTGGCTCTAATGATTTTGAGGCCGCATCATGGCCGAGTGGTCAGACCACTCGCCTCTCACCTAGATGGCACGGGTTTGATCCCAAGCGACTGCATGTGAGATTTGTGGTGGACAAAACGGCGTAGGGGCGGGTTTTCTCCAGGTTCTCCAGTTTCCCCCGCCATTGTATTCCACCGGGGATCCATCTTCATGTATCAGGGTCATCGCCTATAGTGTCAGAGCAGTAAAAGCGGGCATTAAACACTACCAAAAAAATGTTTTTGATTAACATCTCTTATATTTAAGATACTTATAGGTATGCCAAATTGTATATCTCAAATTTTCTGGGAATAGCCTCTAAAGACCTCTTTATTCTGGAAGATTTTTTTTTTAATTTTGCATTACCAGTAAACCATAAGGGTTAGACAAAACCTACTGCTCAAAAAATTCAGAGCTTGTTGAAACACACAATTTATGTTATGTACATTTTTTTCATGGGGTTGACCATTATTGAGATATTCCTTGTTATTGGTTTCAGTTTTAAACTAGTTAAAACTTTTCACTTACAGGAATTTATCAACTGGCAATGCAAAGAAATGGATTTCATCCACATAGCAACCAGCTTTTAGAAGATTTGACAATCGTTTTTGCCAATTCCATTATTTTCTTTCTACTTTTAAGAAAGCATGTCTGTTAATGTTTATCTCAATTAGCATGAAGTAGACAGAAGAATAAGCTTTTTAACAATCATTTGTTATAGAGTTGGACATGTGATTGGAATACGTCAGATTTTTATCACATGTATCTTTGAAACAAACCTCTCCTCTCCTCCCTCCTTGTGTCTGCTTGGCTTTTGTGCCCCTTTACACTCTGCTGCACTGCTGTGTTCCCAATAAAACATTTTTTATGACTTTCAATACAGATTCAATTGGACTCCTCATATGGAAAATTTGCCAAAAGTTTTTTGCAAATGTATGTTAACACATTATTTTGTTTTTCCTGCCCAGAGTTTCAGCTCTTGGACGTTGTTTGGTCTAAGTTAGATGGTTATCCGTGGTGGCCAAGCCTGATTTGCAATCATCCAAAGCTAAACAACCACATTCGTAAAGGTGATATACATGTGCAGTTTTTTGACAATCCACCAACCAGAGCATGGATTCGGGCAAAGTAAGTGAGAGCTTTCTTATTTTACATATTTTCAGTTTAAGATGAGTCTCATAAGATTGGTAATGGATTGATTGTTTTTTTCACACAAGCCGTGTGTAGGACAGGAGTTGGACAGGTTGAGTTGAGCTACCATGGCATAGCATTGATTTTCTCAACTGACTCACATGTTTCCTGGTAAACCACAAGGTGTTCTCAAATTATTTTGAGAATGACAACTCCAATGGCGACTTACAATGTAGTAAGTACTTAAGTCCCAGGATTCTAAGTATAGCCAACTATTATGTTCAATGCTATGCCAGCATTTGCCATGGTAGCTCAGTGGCAGAGCAACTGGATTGAGATTGGGAGGTCCGTGGTTCAAATCCCGGCTATGGCATTGAATTTTTCAGTCTGACTCTACCTATCCAAGATTAGTAATGCTTTAATTCTATAAAATAATGAATTCTGTCTTGGTTGTAAATGATTGGAAATACAATCCTTTATTTGGACACATGGCCATATTATGGGGAATTGGTTGCCCTGCACTGCTCTGTTTTTATTATTCTTGTCATACAATTTAGTTCATGGACTCAGCCAAACCAGTAGTAGTGCAGTGTTGCGCTTGACAATACATGAACTCAAGGAAGCATATCTAAGCGCTATGTTAGGAGCAGCAGAAGATCGTATCGCTTTAGACTAGTATATTCCCTAATTAACTTCAAGGTGTGGTTAGACAACCGAGTGGCTGAGAGGCAGTGAACCAGGAAAGGGAGCTAATTGTGCAGCCATCAACAAAAAAGGGAATGCAAAAACCAGGAAGAAGAAGCCAACATCAAATAAGAAGAGGAAATAAGTTAATGTGCAACAGGTAGTGAAACAAAAGCAACAGTTCATCGAGTTAGTGAAGAAGGGTGGAAGAGGGAAAAATATGAAATGATTCGCATGAGCAGTAAGAATGAAACAAAGAAATTATAAAAAAAACAAGGACACAGAATAATTGCAATTGAAAAAATGCTGAGTAAAATAGCTGCTGGAACACATATGGGTAGAAGAGAATAGAGAACTAGAACAGATACGGAGAAAGAAAGAGATATTTCACCAAGGTTTACCAGCTGAGGAAATGGTTAGGTAAAAACTTAGAAGATAAAGTGGGGGACAAGTGAGATTATGTTGAAATTGGAAGCAGTAAGGAAAACAGGAGCAAAGCAAGGTTAAGAAATGGAACAGTTTAAATAATTCACAAAATTAATACTAGAGTAGTGGGGAATTGCCTCCATACACATTATAACCAGGGTGTGAAGTGTATGGGATGGTAGGATGAAATGTAAGCAAGCGAAATTGTACTCCCTTATTCTACATGTATAAAAAATAAATGTGGTTTATTTACCTATAGATATGAGATAAACGATCAGGTTTCATCTCATGAATAATATGTGTTGCAATTTGTAGTTTGTACATTGTCTTACATAATTATACAAATGTCATTTACAAAATTAAGATTATAATTTTACAATTTTTACAAATATGTGTTACAATACTTCAGCTAGGATATTTTAATATGTCGTAGGTACATATACTACAGGGTGGGCCTTGGGAAAAGGTACATTTTATACTGTTAATCCTACGTTAATGCATTTGGCTGTCAACTGTTTTTCACAAACAAAACATCTGTTGTTGCCATTTTGTTAGCCATAAACGTTTGGCTGCAGGAGATCCGTATCAGGGCAGTGGAAGCTTACATTCCAAGTAGCAGAGCATCAGTATTGATGCATTGCTACAAGCTCTTTGAAGTTTCTCATAACATGCTGGGTAATGTCATTGGGAATGGCACGAATCTTCTTGGATTGCCATTTTCAAATCAGGAATAGTGTGAAACCTCTGGGAGTAAACTTTTTCTTTGAGGTAGCCCCAAAAAAATCTGGGGCTGACAGATCTGGAAACCTTGCCGGCCATGTCTCGAGATCAGTCAATTTAGAAATAACTGATGCAGTGTAGCCATGTAGTTAATGACTGTGTGGGTTGTTGGAAAAACATTGTGTTGAGATTATTCATTCTTAACAGATGTTTTACCAACAATTCTAATGAAAGAGTGTTTGAATAGAATATTTCTGAGTTGGATTTGTAACACTTAAGATTATTCATTCTTAACAGATGTTTTACCAACAATCTTAGTGAAAGGTGGCCGCACCGTGGCCGAGTGGTTAGACCACTCGCCTCTCACCTAGACGGCCCGGGTTCGATCCCAAGCGGCCGCATGTGAGATTTGTGGTGGACAAAGCGGCGCTGGGGCGGGTTTTCTCCGGGTTCTCCGGTTTCCCCCGCCATCGCATTCCACTGGTGCTCCATCTTCATTCATGTATCATCAGTGTCACCGCCTGCGGTGCCATAAGTAGTTAAAGCGGGCATTAAACACTACCAAAAAAAAAAAAAAAATCATAGTGAAAGGGTGTTTGAATAGAATATTTCTGAGTTGGATTTGTAATACTTAAGATTATTCATTCTTAACAGATGTTTTACCAACAATTTTAGAGAACGGGTGTTTGAATAAAATATTTCTGAGTTGGATTTGTAACACTTAAGTATCACTTACATATAGTTTTGCCAGAGCGGTTTCGAAAAGAAGCCCACCTGGCTTCAAAACTGGTCTGGCAAAATTATATTTAAGTGATACTTAAGTGTTACAAATCCAACTGAGAGATTTTCTACCAACAGATGTTTTGTTTGTGAAAAACAGTTGACGGACAAATGCATTATTAACTGTAGGATAGTTCATCAATTCTGTGCACATCTCTATCCATCAAATAATTTGTCAAACATTTTCAATGAATTACCCTGTGTAGATTTTACATGTTCTGGTAACTTATTAAACATTAATATACCTCTGATGTAGGGATTTTTATCTATTGCAACTTTTGCGGTAAATGCTCTGTAATGGTTATTAATACCTCTAGTGTCACATGAATATTAATCTTTGTTTAATATGCCAAAACTGATATTCCTTTTAATTAACAAGATAACTATATATTCATATAACAACACTACTGTTAAAATGCATTGAATAACAAATATTTCTTTTATAGACTGGTGACATTTTAGTTTGTATATACACCTTAAGTTTTTTCTTCTACATTATTAATACCCTGTTCATATTTGTCACTGATATTCCACCCCAAATTTCAATGCCATACTCTAAAAGTGATTGAAAATCAGAGCATATACAGTTTTAAGTATGTTTTTTTTCATATGATTTGTTAATTATGCACAAGGAAACATTATTTTAAGTTGGGGTCTGACAGAAGCGCTGCAGTTGAAAAAACAAGTGGGGTGGTAGGCCCGTTGCTGCTATAGTAACAGCTGCTTTATTGCCAGAGTTGCTGATGCCAGATAACCTTGTATTCAATCCTCCTTGGTTGCAGCTTGCAGTTACTTTGTTTTGTTTTTGGTTGTTTTACATCTGCAGTAATTGTTGTATTGTTACTTTTTTGTTTCATTGTTTGTGTGGCGGGAAAATTATTTGTCTTAAGAGGGCAACCAAGGCCGAGATATAGGCATCTGCAGCTCCCAATTTGCATAAACACATGAAACAATATGGTGGCATTTAGTAGAAGTGTTTACCTGATTGATTTGGTTTCTTTATATTAGTTTTACACATTAATTTATTTACCTTACTATTTAATATGTGTTTAAGATGAAATGCTAAAGGTGAGGTATAATTACTATTAACTAAGGCCATTTTCTTGCTCCTTAATATGAACTCTCCTCGAGCACATGCAAGATCAACTCAAAGTAATCAATGGATTTTATGTGTCTTTCTTTATTTCTTTCTTCATTTCTGTACTCTAGCTTTCTGGAATGTTTCTTAAATCAATTTTTATGGAATTGTTGAATGTGGTAGACATTTACACACACTTCCGTTACTTTTATTGGGACAATAGTTTCATGAGCCCTTGCCCACATTGTCAGCTGTTGAACAACTACTGTTTGTACCATTAGTGGCTCAACAGCTGACATTTGTTCTACTCAATAAACGTAAGTTTGTGTAAATGTCAAATCACATGAATCATTCCATCTGGTTAGCCTTCATTGTAAGCAGCTTCACAATACTATACATCTCTTCTGTTGAATTACTTTTTCCATAAATATAATTAAAATTTCTATTTCTTACTGTCTCTTTGTGGATTGTCTCATTTATTGTCCATTCCTGATGTATACACATACGAAAAGTAAATGTGTTACTAATTCAGAGTTTGGCCGCTAACCTTCAGACCCCAACATATGAAAATAGAACTGTAATCAAAGCATTTCTGCTAATGTTTGTTTTAATTATCATAAGTTATAGGAAAGAATGATCTTTTGTGAGAGGAGTTTGTTGCAGAAGAGATAGAGAAAGTGATGTGAATTGAGCACATCAGATTCACAAGCTCGTGATTTTTTGCCTCCTTAGAATTCATGTTAACAATATTGTACTTATTTACATATAAACATGCCAAATTTAAGCAAATAGAAATTTTAATGATTGCTTTTTGTGCTAAACATAGTGTTTTACATGTTAGGTTTGTAGAGAAGTATGAGAATAACTTACAAAAGCTGGCTCCAGTAAAAGACAAGGAGAAATGGAAACTCGCTTGTCAGGAAGCAGATGCAGCCCTCAAAAAGATGCCTGAGGAACGCTCAAAGTTGATTATAGATTTTCCCGATGAGTCTGAGAGTGAAGATCAGGAAGATGAACCTGATGCTATTGAAGAGAGTGATCAAGGTGAGTAATGAGAAATTAAACCAGAATATACCTAATTATTAACAAATAAAATTACCTAATTAATATTTGAAATAAGATGTAAAAGTTGAAAGAAGTATTGAAGTGGCTTATCGATCTTCATTTTAAAGTACCGATGGTACTTCGATACCTGATGGCAATATACTTTAAAGCTTCAAGCAAATAGTTTTAATAAATGCTGCCAATTTGCAACATGCATGAATGACAGCTCGAGACTTCTCCAGAAATGTCATATGCTCGAGCTAAGCTCAGCGCTAGTATTTTATGCAATTTTCAGGGATATATTGTGTTCTAAATTGTATACTTTACTATGCACTGTTTGTTCACAAATATTAAAATATAGGTTACTTTGCTAGGCCATTTTTTGATAACTGCTTACTTTAAAAACACAAGTTACAAGTGTGTGGAATTACTATTTTATTGTGAAACAAAACACTAGTAAACTATCAAATTTCACTTGTAAATAATAGAGTTTGTAAAGTTCAACATTGTGAAACAAATTTTTACAAATTACCAACAAAGTTTACAATTAACAAAGCTTGTAAACATTGTGAAACAGGTTCCAAAACACCCAGTTAGTTTGAACTAATTAATTTGCATTGCAAGTGTATACATGTTTTTCAGTGCTACAGATATTATACAAATATATATGAATGTGTAATTCTCTGTTAACAGAAATGAATAAAGAGAATCAAGAAGTACAAAATGATGATAAAAGTCCTCCACAGAAAAGACGAAGGATCCTTGTTTTGGATAGTGAGGATTCAGAGGATGAGTATAAACCAAGTAATAACTTTATAGCAATGCTGTTAAATTTAATGTGCAAATTATACATTTTGTTATATCAGCATTTAATTTCACATTTATTGCTTAGACAAACATATCTATTAAAAGGCACATGTATTGCAATAAGGATGTTTTAGAAGTAGTATGTGCTTATACAGAAGTACAGCTTTGCCTCCAGATTTTTACAGGTAAATACAAAACGAGAAAAAATCATGCTGAAGCTTTTCTGATATATTATCTTTAAATTTTTTTGAGCTTCTAACTAGGTAAATACCTGATTTGATATTACAACTTAATTTTGTTAAAAATATTCGATCAATTTTATTGAAATTTACACACACTTGTATCAAATTACAGTATAGGGAAGGGAGAAATATGTGGATGTAGGTAATAGGTTAGTGAGAGAAGGGTGAGCCTGGACTAGATTATGTGCACATAGGCTAAGGGAGGGTATTTGGATAGATGTCCTCTATGTGGAGAAGCAGATAATCACTTCCAATATATAATGGAATGTGGAGAAACAAAATTGTGGAGAGAATGTTAAAAAAGAAGTAAAAAAGTTAGGATAATGAAAATACAAAAGGGAAAGAGAAGGGATTATATGGAGATTATATGGGGAGAGAAGAGAAAAGTGGTTTAAAAAAATAAATAAATATGAATCTAACATGGCCAACCATGCATAAATAACCACAGTGTTAAAATGTATGGCTGACTAAGGAATAAAATAGCAACTCAAAGTAATGAGTTAAATATTGTAAGATTTTTGTATAGCATTATGTAGAAGTAAAAATAGTATATGAAGTAATTATAGTATAAAACGTATCCCATTTTCATAAAGCCGCAAGTTATTCATTTTTGTGTAATTAAATTTTAAATGCCATATCCCCTTAAAACTAACAGTTCTCAAAAAATGTAATTAAATTACAATGAGAAATATTTTAACTTAAATCTTTTATGGCAAATGTGACAGCCACACCCCCCTCTCATTTTGCTATACATGAGCCTAAAGAACAAGTTCACAAATGTGTAATAATTTGATGGGTTACAAACCCAAGAATAATACATTAGTTCAGTAATTATTTCTAGTCCTTTGTGAATTAGATATGTTCTTTGTATAAACCTAATAATCATAAAACTTTTGCATTCATATTTATACATTATTTGTGGATTGCAGAAAAAGAAGAACTAGAGTCAGAATCTGACTCTGCCAGCTCAGGTGTTGAGTCTGGGAATGAGTTGGAAGCAGAAGTTGATGAACCTGATGAAACTCCAAAAAAGGTAGCTTGTTTCATTTAGGAACCCTTAACAAGTAGATTGTCAGGCTTCATTTTTGGAATGAATTACTAATAATTGTAAACTTTCCAAAGTTAATTTAAGATATTCGAATAGTTGTGTTCATAGGGTTATGAAAGTGGTTTCACCTTGTCAGTATCAAAATTATTGAAAATGACAGATTTTAATTTAATTGTGCTCTGTCTCTCTTTAAGAAAAGAAAAAAGACCACACATTCTGGAAGGTCAAAGAGATCGAGAAAGGAAGGATCTGAGACTACTCCAGTCAGCGGCGATACTACAGCAAAAGTATCAAGCATTCCCTCTCTTGAGGTAATATGTTTATACAGCTCAAGAAGAATAGTATTTTTATGAACCATTTTCGCCACAAAAATGGAAGTTAGTGTATGAGTTAATGCATTTCAGAGAGTCATTTAGACTCCTATATTCTCAGAAGCAGTAAGTTAAACAACATTCACCCCAATTTTAAAATGTTAAAGCTGTTGGGGGGGGGGGGACATATATTCGATGGTGATTCAGGAAGTAACAACTATTTGCACATCTGTGCTGCACATGTCACTAACAGGCTGCTATCCAAGATGGAAGGGTATCCTCAACATCTTTTCTCAGTATTGTACGTCTACCAGTCAAAACACATTGTGCATTCTGTGATTGCTCAAAATGGAAAGATACAAAGTCCCTCTGACTCTGAAGTGAGAAGTATTGAATTTTTGAATGCCCATAAGTTGAAACTGTAGAACTTTACCATTCACTAAAGCAAGTGTTTTATGATACAGTAATAAATTAAAGAAAAATATGAGAAAAAGGTATTAAATGTTCAACTTAAGTGGCTAAATGTGCACGATGAAACGACCTGGTGACATAACAGATGATTGAAGAGGCATGTGAAAACAAAATTTCTTTTAAAACATTTCTCATTCTTTCTTAGTGAAATTGTTGTATTAGAAGTTCTTTACTTAATGGGCGGTGCCAGTGGACAACATAGGAATTCTAAAGCTCGTGAGAAATTTGACAAATGCTTGAACAATGGTTGTGATTATGTGGAGAAATGAAGTAAGCTTCCATTTTGTGGCTTTTTTTTAATAAAGTTTTTCAATTTATAATAGCCAATTACCCTCCTCCTAAGGTGATTGCCATAGAAATGGTTAAAATATTAGCAAAAAAGATGTTTGCTATTTTCCACAACCAATATATGATGAATTACTGTGTATTTCCACAGATAAGATGATAGTTCAGTCATAAAAGAAGGCCCCCAAAATCCAGGATCATCTAGTAGGCCAGATACAAAAAATATAGATTTAAACAAAACCTACTAGAGGTACATGTAAGTTTACATGGTTCTATAGGCAAAAATGTAACAATGCTGGTGGAAAATTTTCCATTATCCATGCAGCTATAATTATTTACAATGCTTTTATAATTTGCTTTGAAGCTTAATGCCATTTAACCCAGTTGATCATATCAGACGATGAATGAAATTGGTGAAATGATCCCGGGGTCCATGGAGCGTAAAGTTACTTGATATTCGTCTTCTCAGAATGTGGGAAAACCATGAAAAAAAAAACATTATTTGGGTTACTCACCCTAAGTGGGATTGGAACTTGCGACCTGTTGAATGCGAGGCAGATACGCTACCACCACATCACCCAGGTGGGCACTTTTGTGATTGTGCAACAGTTGCAAGGCATTGCTGCCAAATGCAAGAAAAAAATCTGTTCATTCAAAAAATTACAAATAGGATATAATTCCAAATTTGCTATCAGGTTTATTATTCAGATAGTGATCATTCATCTATGTAAACTATGTTCACAGCACATTTTGGGATCATCTTATAGGATAGAAATGTGCTAAGACTAAAGGACTGTGATGAACATTTATAGCTTGTGTTATCTGAAAGTCATTTTATCTGTCCCAAACTCTGAAAATGCTATGCTTCAAGGCCATCTGGTTTGACATGGATTTTTGCTTAGTATTGCTAGAATGTAACCCAAATATATAGTAAAAAATACTTTATGATGGGAAACAACAGAATAGACTGTGGAACCTAGGGTATTGAAAATTATAACAAAGTCAGTAATTCATGACATGAGGAGGAAATAAATTATTGCTTTTACAAGTCTGACAGACTTTTTTTGCAAAGATAGAGGGTTAGAAACTTGAACACTGTGTCTTAGCCTAGTGTATTCCCTTATTTCTCTTCTGCGCACAGGGAACTAAGTAGTAAGTCTATTTCTGCTAGTGTTTATCTTGATTAGCATGAAGTAGATAGAAGAATAGTTTAATGTCCTCTGGGTCCAGGGAGCTTAAAGTTACACAACATTTATCTTCTCAGGATAAGGGAAAACCCTTAAAAAACACTTAACCTCACCCTAAGCGAGATTTGAACTCACGACCTGTTGAATATGAAGCAGATCACACTACCCAGGCGGGCAATAAGCTTTTGTAAGAATAGTTTGTCACAAAATAGATAAACTATATATGAGTGAAATACATACAATTTTTTTCTCTTTAGCTGTATGTGTAGGTCTTGCATGTGTGTCTCTTTATTTTTATTTTTAATGATTCTTTTTACAGATGTGAAGGGTAGGTTTGTAATGTAAACAGAGTAAATATAGCAAATAAAAAGAAGTATGTTAGACAGTGGAGCCCATAATTTAAATGAATTGAGTCACCTTATTACACTTTTTGCTCCAACTTTGCCTTTGTTTGGGAAGACTGGTTTCAGAGTACTTTAACCCTATCTTCAGTTCACCGGAGCTGTAAAAAGGTGACTCAATTCATTTAAAAGAGTAAATACAGTTTCTGCAACTGGCATGCAAATTTTAAATTAAGAGGTTCACTTTCTGTATGTGCCCCCCCTACCCTTCAGCAATTTCTAATATCATTCTACTATGCAATAGATGGCATTCAATGCTCTCTCCTAATAAAACCTCACTATATTGACAAAGGTGTTTTGTATTCTTGAAATTGCAGGATTCTGGAACAAAAGATGCTAAAAATGCTTTGGAAATGCTCAAATCTCCTTCAATCAAAGAGGGTACAAAAGCAAGACTCTCCTTGTTTTCAGTGAAAGAGGTAGGTTAAATAGTTATGTATACCTACATTTCTTATATTTGACATTTTGTGTACTGTTTAAGATAGTAAACAAAAGAGATAATACATATTTTGTGTTGTACGAGGTTGATTCAAATATAAACAGTAATTTTTATTTTCTCTAGACGTGCAATTTACATAGCATATAGAGAAAGTAATGTATTGCACCCAAAAAATGTGAATACCGAGATTTCACTGAAAATATATGTTTTGGGGTCCCCTGAGTCTAAAAAAGCATTTTTAGGAAAAGGTCCATGTGTGTGTGTCTGTCTGATGTGTGCCT
The DNA here is from genome assembly GCA_030762935.1 of Hymenopus coronatus. Classification (NCBI taxonomy): domain Eukaryota; kingdom Metazoa; phylum Arthropoda; class Insecta; order Mantodea; family Hymenopodidae; genus Hymenopus; species Hymenopus coronatus. The sequence goes on from CM060883.1 coordinate 6,143,486, forward strand.
ACGTGCATGCATGTGTACATCTTAGCTCAAAAACGAAAAGCCTGTTAAATACCAAACTTTATATTTAAGTTTGGTATCTTCCAAGGATGCAACACAAAAATTTTGAAGTAAATCTCTCCACCCCCATCTACCCTTTACATGGAAAAATTTTTGAAAATTTTGATTTTCTCAAAAATGACTGCAACAATTTTGATTAAAGTATTGTATATTGAAGATATTTATACGACAAATGAATGTATATTTTGAATTTTCTCAGAATAGCATCTGCATCTTTATTTTGGATGAATTTTGCAGAATTTTACATAACTGGTAAACTGTAAGAGATAAACAAAAACTTACTTAATAGAAAATGTAGATTTTGTTAAAACACACAATTTATGCTTTATACATTTTTTGTGTGGAGTTGATCGTTTTTGAGATATTCCTTGTTATTGGTTGCAGCTTTAAAATACTTGTACTTTTCTCATACAGGAATTTGTCAACTCCTGTCCATACAACAAAGGAACTTCAGCCACATAGCAACCACTTTAACCTATGGTACTCCCTTATTTCACTTCTACTTAAATAGAAACAAGTAAAAAGATTGTTTCTGCTAATTATTTCTCGATTAGCATGAAGTAAATAAAAGCATAAGCTTGTTGTAGAGATGTAGAGAAAGTCATGTGAAAGGAACACATCAGATTTTTTTCTCCATGCATTGCTAACTTCTGAAGGCAACATTGTGATTTGATTTTACACCATCTACCGTATATCATGGTGTTGTTTAAATTGATTGGGCCTTGCCACTTTAAATGTTGGTGCCAGATGCTGACCTGAAGTTGATATAATTTTTTATGCCCTGTTTTAGAAATATTACAGGAATTTTTAATTTGGGTATTCTTGGTTATATTATTGAATGAGAAACTTGCAGTATGCCCAGAAGGTTTTAACATGTAATTTACTGAATCCTTGCGCTTGACAGTTAGGAGTTAAGTTGGTACATCCACAGAAAACAGATAAAAAGCTTTACCCATTTGACTTTCTGAACCAATCACAAAGAAGCATTCTAGCCAGTTGGTGAGACAACAGAAACAGATCTAGATGCAGCACTGTTGCAATATTTCCAACCACGTGCTCAGTTTGTGAACTCCTAACACGTGCGCTGAGCTGTTCTGTATAAGATATGTATTATTAGTTGTTATTTATCATCACACTCACATCAATATGATAATTACATCCAATTGTTGAGTTCGTACATTTAATAATTCACATACACAGCCATGTTAAATTTGTTAATACCTTATGCCCACATATCATGAATTATTTATTGGTTTCTGTATTACAGAATTCTGAACGAAAGGTTGCTGATGTGGATAACAATGAATCTTGGCCTCATCTGAAATTTGAATTTCTTCAGCCACACAAGATACGTGATGCAAAGAGGCGACCTCCTTCAGATCCAGATTATGATCCCAAAACATTGCATATTCCTGAAGATTTCAAAAGGAATTTGACTCCTGTGAGTACATTTGCTGTACATTAATATTGACTTTAATGTTATTTATGTCATATTGTTTTAAATAATGGTAAACTTATTGGTGATACTGCTCAGATAGTGGATGGAAATAGTAAAATAATTAACACATTGAAGCCCAAGCCCGAGTATAGCTCGGGCTGTGCGAAATGTTCATGAGACCCACGCCCGAGTATAGCTCGGGCCATGCGAAATATTCGTGAGACCCACGCCCGAGTATAGCTTGGGCCGTGCAAAATGTTCATGAGACCCTCGCCCGAGTATAGCTGGGGCCATGTGAAATGTTCATGAGTCCCAAGCCCGAGTATAGCTCAGGCTGTGCGAAATGTTCATGAGACCCACGCCCGAGTATAGCTCGGGCCATGGGAAATGTTCATGAGTCCCAAGCCCGAGTATAGCTCAGGCTGTGCGAAATGTTCATGAGTCCCAAGCCCGAGTATAGCTCGGGCTGTGCAAAATGTTCATGAGACCCACGCCCGAGTATAGCTCAGGCTGTGCAAAATGTTCATGAGACCCACGCCCGAGTATAGCTCGGGCCATGCGAAATATTCGTGAGACCCACGCCCGAGTATAGCTTGGGCCGTGCAAAATGTTCATGAGACCCTCGCCCGAGTATAGCTGGGGCCATGTGAAATGTTCATGAGTCCCAAGCCCAAGTATAGCTCAGGCTGTGTGAAATGTTCATGAGACCCACGCCTGAGTATAGCTCAGGCTGTGCGAAATGTTCATGAGACCCACGCCCGAGTATAGCTCGGGCCATGTGAAATGTTCATGAGTCCCACGCCCAGGTATAGCTTGGGCTATGCAAAATGTTCATGAGACCCACACCCAAGTATAGCTCGGGCCATGCGAAATGTTCATGAGACCCACGCCCGAGTATAGCTGGGGCCGTGCGAAATGTTCATGAGTCCAAAGCCCGAGTATAGCTCAGGCTGTGCGAAATGTTCATGAGACCCACGCCCGAGTATAGCTCGGGCCATGTGAAATGTTCATGAGTCCCACGCCCAGGTATAGCTTGGGCTATGCAAAATGTTCATGAGACCCACACCCAAGTATAGCTCGGGCCATGCGAAATGTTCATGAGACCCACGCCCGAGTATAGCTGGGGCCGTGCGAAATGTTCATGAGTCCAAAGCCCGAGTATAGCTCAGGCTGTGCGAAATGTTCATGAGACCCACGCCCGAGTATAGCTCGGGCCATGCAAAATGTTCATGAGTCCCAAGCCTGAGTATAGCTCAGGCTGTGCGAAATGTTCATGAGTCCCAAGCCCAAGTATAGCTCAGGCTGTGCGAAATGTTCATGAGACCCACGCCTGAGTATAGCTCAGGCTGTGTGAAATGTTCATGAGACCCACGCCCAAGTATAGCTTGGGCTATGCAAAATGTTCATGAGACCCACACCCAAGTATAGCTCGGGCCATGCGAAATGTTCATGAGTCCCACGCCCAAGTATAGCTTGGGCCATGCGAAATGTTCATGAGACCCATGCCAGTACATAGCTCGGACCGTGCGAAATGTTCATGAGTCACACGCCCGAGTATAGCTCGGGCCGTACAAAATGTTCATGAGACCCACGCCCTAGTATAGCTGGGGCCGTGCAAAGTGTTCATGAGACCCACGCCCGAGTATAGCTCGGGCAGGTATTTCTAATGCTTTTAATGTAATTCCATGACCTTAACTCGGTCTTGGGCTATGCGGCAAAGAACATACATCAGTTATAGTTTGGTTGTCTGATTTGTGCTGTCATCTGTCCTTGCTTTAGTCAACTATTAGGAAATTTAAGAGTGTTAGTAATATTGCATACTCGTGGCTAGTCCCGCCATTTTCTTTGAAGGTGGTCATCCATTTGTTACGTTTTGTGTTCTTAAATGTTAAAATGCTGCATTTTCCTCGACATCTGTGAACTGAAGCTGAAATTCAGTATACAAATGAAGCTCTGGAAAATTCTGATTCCGAGGTAGAGTTTTTCCAACTTTCAATAAATGGAGTGTAAGCTGCTTTACGCAGATTTTTTCAATTGATACTTGTAAATTTAAAATAAAATATTAATACGGAAGTTATGACTATTTTCTTACTTGTTGAGAAATCCTTGAATACCATAATTTTAGATTGTCCCATTACTTTTTGGCAGATTTGTTTGATGTAGTGTAAATAATAACTCAAAGTAGGCGTAAAATCCCTGGGTTTCTTGGCCCGTCAACTTAATAAACTCTTGGGCTTCAATGTGTTAATGAGATTATAACTTTCTGTAAATAACTGTAATATCTAGTTGTACAAAGCTATAAACTGTTAAGGCTGGTTCACAACAGTCGGTAATGGTAACCGGAACGAATGCTGAGATACACATATTTCAATGGGAGTATTCACAATTGATGAAAAGCCTTGCTGGACCTGGGAATGGGAAGCAAGCTTGGCCAAGTTTTAAGTTTCTCGTTCTATTTATCAGGCACAGCATATTAGATGCATAGTGTGCATTATTAGACTCTTCAATGTAGAGATTATTCTAAGTGGCCGTGACATGAAACAGTCACTGAAGTCTTTAGATGCAATTGTTTTGAATTATAACATTGGCTAACCTGCATTATGATGACTGAGTTAGAGACAGATAAAAGTATCATTGGTGAGTTAAAAATAAGTGATGTCACAATATGCAAAATTGACCAGGAAAAGAATAATAATAAATGCATTCCCATTCTCATTACTGGGTTATTCTGAACCAAACTCTTGTGTCCTGAATGAATTCCCATTCTAGGTTTCATTCTGGTTCTCAGTTATTGTGAATTAGCCTTTAGTTTATATAACTTTTATTAATTGTTTATAAACTTAGTGTAATTAGATTTGTAGTTGAACTTTTGTTCATATACTTATCTATTGTTATATATAGTCATATATATTTACTATTGATATATTTACTGCATTATTGCTTATTTTGTACATATATTTAACTCTGCCACTGAGTAATTCCTACTTGCAGAGGAATAAATACAAACAACATTAATTCAATTTTAATATTTTTTGCATTTGTTGGGAACTGGGTGATTGCAGGTAAATTTCAGGAATAAATTTATTAATTTGATGGCAACAATCACAAGACTTTCTTTTATCAGATCATAATGTTTGCAGCTATTCTACATACTATCATAAGTAATACTATGAGCGTTTTCACCTTGTTGATAATTCATGACTGGAGCAAAATGACGGGAGTCAATTGTTCTAAGAGATAAAAAACACAAGACAATTCAGTGAAATAGATTATTAATAATTTATAATAAGGTACATATGCAGGGAGATTTTATCAGGTTATGATTGTAATACTTACATTAGTTCTCAAACGGTAGATGATGCATTTGACCATCTTTATTTACCCAATGTTTTTTTTCTTTCTTCACTGCCTCCTGAATTATGATATGGCCAACCATGTCTACACTCAATGTATGAATATTGACAGTTGTAGAGTCAACTTCATTCACTTTTCTCATATTGGTTGCCTAATCTTGTAAATGGTATTTATTTCTTCCATTGGAGTGTCACATCAAAGCTTGCGACCTCTTTCTAAGCAAAATTGCATGAACTGTTCCCATATATTAGTGTGGTTTTTAACAAGTCTGGTTTCATTAATGCTTTGTTTTATTTCTTGTGTGGTTGCCTGACTCAACCATTTCAAACTTTCCGCAATGTTACGCCAACTGGATTGTCACCTTGCTACCAATAACCAAGACAGGAGATTAAACATACGAATGTCAGGTGAGACAAGATTTCAAAGAAATGAACATCAGCTGGGATAAGATGTTTGGACAACATCGCTCCAGTCAGATGATCGCAATTGGTTGAAATTGCCTAATCTCGGCCATTGCATTGGAGCTTTAATACTTGAGCTGAATTGTCACACAAAACTGTTTTGTTCTGCTTACTTTCCTTACATATCAATAATATTATACATTGGGTGCATAGGGAATAATGAAGTGGGTATCGCCTCATACTCCAAGTAAGCCTATTTTTGATGAGATTAATATATTCCCAGTACCATGTATACAGTCTCCTTTATTCATAGCAATATGCAATATTTTAAAAGAAATAAGGATTATCATGCCTATAATACTCAAACAACTGAGGCAATACACCTACAGTGTTACTGACTTAATAAAACCCTCAATAGTGTATCCCATAAAGGAATACTTCTATATAATAAGATACCCAGATTGTTAAAAGCTGTGCCAGGAAACATTTTTAAATCTAAAGTGCATAAATTATTATTAAAACACAAATTTTATAACATTAATGATTTTCTTAACTCTGTTATTTAGCACCTATTGTATTATGTTACACCTGTATACTTCTTGTACTATTTTATTTATAAGTAATGACGAAGCCATATTACAAATTGTATATCTGCGGTGAATAACAATTGAATTGAATTGAAAAAATATATTTAATAGACGAGACAGTAGGTAACTGAAAGCTTCAGGGTGTGACAAATGATTATTTTGATGTAACAATGGAACTGTTGTGATGTAGGTCTGCATGCTAGGCCAAGCACTTTGTGAAGCTCTACTTATCTCGAGTTTTGAATTTATTTGTACAGGCTTTGAGACAGTGGTGGGAAATGAAAGCTGCTCATTATGACTGTGTCCTCTTCTTCAAACTCGGCAAGTTCTACGAGTTGTATCATATGGATGCAGTGACAGGTGTAAATGAGCTGGGCTTAACTTACATGAAGGTAATAATCATTTTAAGTAACATAGAATTCTGACATGAAAGAATTATAAACTTAACCAATTTCATATAGATACATAGATAATTTATTTCATCTTTTCAAGTTACAAGCATTATACATATATAGTTACTTTCCTGGAGTTGCTGAATTTGGTATCATATACAGTTAACACCCTGGTTATTTATGTATATGAACCTTTCCCTCTATTTGTTCATTTTTATGCACTACCAACTTAATCTATTTATCTCTTTTATAAATTACAACCTCATCAGTTTTATTATTAAGATCCTTTCTTTTTTTTGGTCATTTTCCTCCTCCATTTCTCTCTTACTTTCCCTGTATAATTACGTAGATGTTTCAGAAATTCTTTCTTATTGTTTCCAAAAAGTTTTAATTGCACTACCTCTGGCAGTAAAATTTCCTAGTTTTATTCCATAATTTTTTTCTCCACATGTTAGTTTCCTTGCATTCAATTATACAGTGTAAATTGTTATTGACATTGCCACATAGTGGACATAGACCTTTTATCAACTTTTAATATTATTGTTTCTGTTCTTGCCCATACCAGATGCTCTCTTTCCATTTTTCCACAAACATCAATGTATCTTTCTTTCTTAGTATTTCTATATAATATTAACACATTGAAGCCCAGGCATTTCGGTAGTTGAAGTGCCAAGAAACCCAGAGTTTTTACGCCTAATTTGAGTTATTACTTACAGTACATAAATTAAATCTGCCAAAAAGCATTGGAACAATCTAAGAGTAAGGCATTCAAGGATTTCTCAACAAGTAAGAAAATGGTGATAACTTCCGTATTAATATTTTATTTTAAATTCACAACAAGTGTCAAATATGAGTTAGAAAACATCTGCGTAAAGCTGCTTACACTCCATTTATTCAAAGTTCGAAAAACTATCCCTCGGAATCAGAATTTCCCACAGCTTCATTTGTATTCTGAGTTTCAGCTTCAGTTCACAGAAATCGAGGAAAATGCAACATTTTAACATTTAAGAGCACAAACATAACAAACAGATCACCACCTTCAAGGAAAATGGTGGGACTACCCGAGAGCAGCCAACATTACTAAATCTCCTAAAATTCCTAATAGTTGACTAAAGCAAAAATAGATGGCAGCACAAATCAGATAATTAAACAACTGATATATGTTCTTTGCCGCAAAGCCCAAGACCGAGTTAAGGTCATGGAATTGCATTAAAAGCATTAGAAATACCTGCTTGAGCTATGCTCGGGCATGGGTCTCATGAACATTTTGATGGCCCAAGCTATACTCGGGCTTGGGCTCCAATGTGTTAAAGAACTCTTATCCCTTAAGCTACCTATTACTTCTCAATCGCATATTACATTAAAAAATAAAGAAGCATTGGAAATTTCAAATAAGAATGAGCTGAAGAAGAATACGATGCCAAATTTTGAATTACCAATAGCAAGAGATCCTTGCATTGAAACTGTAACAGACTTTAGGACCAAAATTTACAAGAAACATGATCTTCATTTTGTGTTTATAGCTTCAAAATCTGCAATCTTCTACATTTCTTTAGGTCATTTAGTGTAGCACAGAAGTTTCCATTTTTACTCAAGAATTTTAATTTTTGCCCAAGAAATGTAGCTGATGATGATTTATTTGTCTCATAACACTTATATACATTAGTTGATGCTCACAAATTGGAACTCATCGATAAATATGACATTATTTCAACATTTCTATAAAAATTCCTACTAAAACCACAAAATTCAATTATGGTTGGTTGGTATCTAATGTTGAGCAGTTGGCAGTAAAGCCATTCGCTCTCTTGCATTCCAGTATTTTGATGTTATATTATCACATTGACTAAAGGTTGGGCAGCGCAGTAGATGGTTTCTATCCATATCTTAAGTATACAGAAAGGATACAGAGGAGATCTCACTATACCAATCCTGAATAAATGTTTATTGAGACAGTCATGGCCTGTTAGGAGTCTAAAAGTTTCTACAGAGGACTTTCTTGGTAATGTAGTGATTCTGGTTGTATTATCACATAAATTTTCCCATGATTTTCTTTTTGTTTGTAATACATTATCTTTATTTTTTTTTTTTATTATGTGTTGATGTAATTGTAATGATTCTTTTGATAGAGTGATAATTTATTGGATCAGATAAATTTGATGTAATTTTACCACCTTTCTTGGCTAGAAAGTCAGCTGTTTCATTACCCTGTATTCTGCAATGTGCTGGTATCCAATGAAGTATTAATCTTTTATCTAAAATTCATTAGTTGTTTTATGATTTTGTGTCATTCTTCAATATTTAAGTTATTAGGTGTTACATCAGATGTTATGGATATAATAGCTGCTTTAGAGTCAGATAATAGTACAACTTTTTCAAATTTATTTATATGATATAGTAGGTTTTGTAAGCTCTGAAGTATTGCCAAAATCTCTCCATAAAAATTTGTATTATTTAAACTTAATCTTTTGTAGAAAGAGAAGAGAGGGCATATTGCACCTGCGCCAGTACCACTGTTTTTTGATAAGCTGGAACTGTCAGTATAAACATGTAGCCATTCATTGGTAAGGTATCTTAAATTTATTATTTCTAGTGTCATTTGTTTCAGAACACATGAAGAGGTTTCAGATTTTGTAAATTCTTCAGCTAAGTGTAGATAGTGTTCAATATCAAATAGTTCTAACGGGTATACATTTGTTTGTATGTTTTCTTTTAAGTAAGGAAGTTTCAATTATAAAAACAATAAAACTCATTATATATAATATTCTCTTTCCCGCTGTATGAGATCACAGTTCATCTTCTATATACTCTGTTAGAGTAATATGCTTTGTTGACAAGTACATATTTTATAGTTTTTTTAAAATGATTTTGGTTATGGATTTTATAAAACTTTGTGTTTATTTATTGTATTTTTTGGTCCCCATGTTATATGGACTTTTTTCCAAAACAGTCCCTTTTAGCTCTTGTGTTGTGATCATGTTAAAGCTGATTGTTTAGTAGTCATATCTATTGTATAAATATTTGATTTGAATTATTTCGTCAACTGAAAAAAGTACAGATTATGGGACATAACATAATAAATCCATGGCACGATAGCTCACGGGGAACCTTGGCCTACCGCCCAGCCGCAGTGTCCCCCAGATGTCATGGATGGGGTGCAGCATTGGAGGGTGAGACATGGTGAGTGCCTCGGGTCCCCGTGGCCGGTTAATGCAGTCCTGATGACCTGGAGCTGCTACTTCTCTATCAAGCAGCTACACTAAGGAGACATATAGTTTCCTGGTGAGTGAATATTGCATAAAATGGAACTGTGTGTTGTGTTGCAGGGTGATAATGCTCACTCTGGGTTTCCAGAGATAGCCTACGGAAGATTCTCAAGCAGTCTTATAGAAAAAGGCTACAAGGTCGCACGTGTGGAGCAAACAGAAACTCCTCACATGATGGGGGACAGATGCAAAGCAAGTAAGTATCCAGGTCAACAGTTTGTTGTGCACGTTTTAGAAGGCGACCAAATATACACCGACAGGACAAAAAGGAATACAGGAATCACACTGAAAGAACACTTTGTTAGCGTAGCAAAAAAGCCACTTATGAACAACATTCACATTTTTGATAGTGTCAATGTCATTTAGTTTGCCACATGCTGTAGTTTGAAATTCTATTAGTATTGATATACATAGAGTAATTCCTCTTGATTTTTCTGTTTCAGTGTCAAAGGTAACAAAGTTTGATAAAGTTGTGAAGAGAGAAATCTGTCAAATTACAACAAAAGGAACAAGAGTGTACAGTGTGATTGATGGTGATGTTAAAAATACTGAAAATAACTATCTTCTGGCTTTAACTGAAAAGGTAAGTAGCCTAACTATATTCTAGAAGATGTCCTGGATTTGTCCATGTGAAAATATATTGGTATTTAAACAAAATATAACCCAGTCCATAATAATTTATCAAGTTTATCCTGTCTTTCAAGCTCTTCCACCTTTCCCCTATTCCAGATTCATCTTCTCCATGCCGAGTTGCATTTATTCCATTTTCTCTTCCATCATCCCTATTCACATGGCGTCGTCTATCCAAAGGTTACAAACTGAAAAGGAAATAAGAGCTGCAGTTTGTGAATTATTAGAAATCAGGCAATTTTAAATTTTCAGACCTTGATGAAAGTGTTTCTGACATCCTAGCTTCAGTGATGAAAATGCATCCGATAACAAAGGCCCTCGTATCAATGCAAATAATCAGTATACTTATCAAAATGGATTTACAGAGGTGTAACCAGATGATGCATACAATGTGAATCAACCGTTCAGCGATGCAACAACACATGTGCTAAATTGTACAGTAATCTACGTTACATTTGTATCCTATTGTTTTATGCCATTTTCATTAATAGTAGTATCATGCTTATGTGTGTGTGCGTTTTTGGTGATTCTTTTTCAGTTTTGAGTCTTCAGGCTACATGATTTCATTTCTTATATTTTAAAAAATAAAGCACCAGAACAGGATGCCATTTTAGTAAAGAAATATCTGTATTTTCATTTAATTAGCCTGAACTTTCATGTAGTAAGGTTTTGTATGCCTGTTTATTGATTATTTTGGGATTTTTAATTTTTGTCAAACTTTTCTTTTGTTTTTAAGTTTTTAAATATATTGAAGACACTTCTCATTCATATAGTGCATATTATACAGTAGACAAAAGGGTGTACTAATAATGAAAAAAAATTCAGCTCTTTAATTAATTTTATTACTAATAATTTAAAACTGTGCACTCTCCTCTAAAATTGCTTGGTACTTTTCAGACAACATTTTGCTGTTCAGGTTGATCCCACTCCTGACACCAGTGTAACAAATGCCTTTGTTGACTCAAAAATTGGTTACAAACAGAGTCTTTAATTCACTGTTGTAAACAATTAAGCCAGTTGATGGCTTCTTGATCCATGGCTTGCATGTCACTGTGCGCCAACCCTCCAGCCAAAGTCTGATGCTCAACGCACTACTCACTGACTTGGCTTGCAATTCTTCCTTCCTTTTTACTTCCTTTAGCACACATGTACATACAAAGTACATAGTAGGTAGAGAAGGTATTGTATTGCAACCAAACATCTTTTGTCAGGATTTCACATTTCATATCCCTATAGAAACCTTGTGTGTTTACATGCGTTGCATTCAGCTTTGCCATATCCCAGCAGCATGTCCAAGATATTCCTGATGTGAAAAAATACTGCCTTGCTCTGACTGATCCTTTCACATTGCTTAGACATCAACACACTGAATAATTGACTGACCCAGCAATTGTGGAGGTGGTTATTGTGTCAACATGCCTGGTGTCTCTCAACACACCTGTGCAGTTGCCAAGTGGATTTCCACTAGTTTATTTCATAGACACACTAAAAACTAATTATATAACACAAACTTGTGGTTAAATGGCTCATTTTAGCAACAGATGATAAAGACACAAATTACTCATTTTTTAAAGCCCTACCTAGCTATTCTCATTTCAGTAGTAAAACAAATGCAGAGTAGTGGCAGTGAGTAGAAAGTGGAAGGGGATTTAAATGTTTCAGTTTAACAATATGAAGTCAATTTTAAATTCCAATACTTTGTGTGTGTGTGTTTGCATTTCTTTTTGGAAATTTCAAATATGTATCCTAGATCCACATTTGCAAGTAATTGGGTTATATCTTAACAGATGGCACTATACATTTGTGTAATTGAAGTGTATGCACGAACAAATGCCTGTGTTATGTTTTAGATACTGGTGAAACAAACATCTACTATGTATTTGCCTGTAGTTTAAGATAATCAACAGATGACATTGTGAAGTGAAATGCACTTTAAAAAGCATGAAACAATAGTGTATGCCATTTTGTTTATTGATAAGTAGGGTGACAAGAATATTATGAATTGATTACAAAAATGAATGAATACATTCTAGTCAAGAGGTTGTTCTGTTTCCAGCTGTACATTAGTAAGTTTAAATAGTGTCCCATTGATAAAGTGGTGATACAATCAGATTATAGTGGTGTACATAATCTTCTGTTGTCACCAAGTAATGTATACAAATAGGAGTAAAACACTCAAACTTCACTCTTGAAATAAAGTAACTTACTTCGGACATGTTTCGGTGGCTCTTGCCACTATTTTCAATGGAGATTCACTGATGAACTCGTGGTAGCGACCTGTGGAGGTGTCTCTTCCAGATAGATGAATTTTGAGATGAGTCCATTTGTTTGTGGTATGTCAAAATTTTTAACCTTGTTTTTGTTTTTTAAAATTAATAGATTTTCCCAAACTGTTAATCCAATTGTATTCTGTACTAATTTTAATAACTTGGGCTCACTATGAAAATTATGATTTTGAGTCCAAAAATGATGTACTACAGCTGAATGTCTGTTTATGTTTTAAATATCTTATGTGTTGATTGATGTTTGGAGGAATTTAGTGACAGTGACGCTCAAATTATATGTTTTATTAATTTGTTGAGTTGGTTTTTTAACACTATGTCACTTACATTGTTATTATGAGGGACTAGTTTCGAAAGCCTATGCTTTCATTTTCAACCTCACGGGTCCAACTGCCATTGCTGGCTGCATTTGCTAGTACACTCTTCTCTGGTGGCGAAATGATGAACTTCTTAACTAAGCAGTCTACTGGCGGGATTTCAAAGTTTATTAGCCGATCTTTGTTTTTCCATATGAGGATGTTTTCCCAGGTTGTGAGTTCATTGTGGCCTGACATGGTTTTAAGCAATTTTGGATTTGGATCTAGATCGTGGTTTTCTTTCCAAAAGTGAAATGCCTCTGCCGATTTATCTTCTTGTTTCAATTTTAGGTTTCTAAAGTGCTCTTTGGATCTGATTTTTAAACTTCTTTTGGTTTGTCCTATGTAGAACTTTTCACAATTTGTGCCTTTAATTTGATATATTCCTGACCTATTTTCTGGTGGAATTTCATCTTTTATTTTTGAATTTAGTAACTGTATGACCGAAAATCTGTTTATTGGAGCTAGGGTGATGTCTTGTTCTTTGAAGATTTTTTTGAATCTTCTAAATGCTTGGTGGTAAGTGAATTTTTTGAATGTGTTGATATTGTTTTTTCCTGCTGTTAGGGTAGTTATTTCTTTTGTTTTTTTTCTGCTTTGCTTTGTTTAGTTTCTTGTACACAAGGTTCTTGCTGTATCCAATTTGTTCTGCTGTTTGAATTATGGTTTTTAACTCTTTGTTGAATTTGGTTGTGCTCATAGGTAAATTTACTAATCTATGTGTGAGGCTGTTTATTACTGCATGTTTGTGTGGTAATGGGTTGTAGCTGTCATTTTTAATGTAGTTTTCAGATTGAGTTGGTTTTCTGAATCAGAAAATTACATTAAAAATGATCCAAATCCAAAATTGCTTAAAACCATGTCAGGCCACAATGAACTCACAACCTGGGAAAACATCCTCATATGGAAAAACAAAGATCGGCTAATAAACTTTGAAAACCCACCAGTAGACAGCTTAGTTAAGAAGTTCATCATTTCGCCACCAGAGAAGAGTGTACAAGCAAATGCAGCCAGCAATGGCAGTTGGACCCGTGAGGTTGAAAATGAAAGCATAGGCTTTCGAAACTAGTCCCTCATAATAACAATGTAAGTGATTTAATAAAACATCTCATGTGTTCTTTAAAACGTTGTCCAATGTTTTGTTTTGTTTTTCCTATATATTCACTTTTCTTGCAGCTGATTTTGTATGTCCCTGATTGTTTCAATGGGGGGATGTTATCTTTTGTGTTTATATGGAGGAGGTTTTTTAAACTGTGCTTATTAACTGGAACTAAATTGGTGTTCCATTTTTTGAAAATCTTTTGAAATTTTTGGTGTGCCAAAGAGTGGCAAGTGAATTTTTTGTACCTGGTTTCTGCTTTTATTCTTTTTAGAGTGCTAATTTCTTTTACTTTCTTCTGTTTCATGAATTTATTAATCTTCTTCTTTACCAAATGCTCTGTGTAGCCATTCTTTTGTGCAATTTCTATGATCCTATTAAGTTCTCAGGCTTAATGGTAGGTTTACCAGTCTGAATGCAAGGCTGTTGATCATGGTGTGTTTGTGTGAAATTGGGTTGTAGCTGTTGTTAAATATGTAGTTTTCCGTCTGTGTTTCTTTCCAAGTTGAAAAACAGATGTACATATTTGTGTGTGTTGGTTATTGAACAAAAGTCTAGTTACGTCTTATCGCTTAACCTTATCCTGCAGGCAACAATCACCTTTATTGCTGTTTTTTTTTTTCAGTATATAGCAAATGTAAAGTATTTTTCAGAACATGATAACCCTGCTCCATTCCTCTGTCAAAAGCAGTGTGATTTTAAAGTTTGGGATTATGAGGTATGGGGCTGGAAACCAAACCTCGCAGTTGCCAAGTATTCCACTTATGGCGCGTCAGCAGATAGGTCACAAGTGTGTAGTTGCCATGGACAGTTCGACAGAAGTATTCATTGCAGCAGTTTGTGTAGAGGAGGAAGAACAGAGATAGAAAATTAGGAAACACAGATTCTGGGTTCATGATATATTTCAGAAGAGAAGGGAATATGGAAAGAATCATGGGAATCAGACACAGAAAATAAATTTACTCACATTTGTTATTAGTCAATATAGGTTCATTGTTGGATATTTAGCAGGCAGGTTACGTATGTGAATGTTTCTTTTAAAATTGTTGTTATTAAAGAAGTGTTAAGGAATTTTGGCAAACTGACTGAAGTTTCACCTTTATAAACTGCAATTAGTGTACAAGTTGAAAACCTGATGAACTTGGAAAATGATGTCTTGCATTCATTGTATTCTTTGCCAATTTTATAAACGTTTTAAATGCTCAACACACTGGCAAGAGCATTTAAAGTTTCACTGGATTTTAGACAGTTTTGACAGTGCAATAGTGAAGGTCTTTAAGGAAAATAAGTAACCCAAAATATCCTGATATATGGTGGACTTTGAGACAGTGATGTGTTTTAATAATTAAAATTTTGTTGAGTCGATTTTGTAACACTGCATCACTTACTTTTTTATTTCGGAAAACATGTTTCAGAAGCCATGTGCTTCCATTGTCAATTCCTTTGGTCGACTGCCGGCATTGCTTGCTGTGGTGGTTGTCTCTGTCCCTGGTGGTGGTTTGATGAACCTCTGAATGAGTAGATCGCCTGGCGGGATTTCAAAATTGAAAACCCGGTTCTTGTTTTTCTGTTTTCCTTGTGATGTTTTTGAGGATTTTTGGGCTTCTATTTCTAGTGTGTTTCTCTTTCCAAAAATGCCAAGCTACTGCAGATTTGTCTTCTTGTTTGAGTTTAATATTTCTGTGGTGTTCTTTTGCCCTTGTTTTTATATTTCTTTTTGTTTGAGCGATGATAGATTTTTTCACAGTCATTACAGCTGAACTGATATATTCCTGGTTTGTTTTCTTGTGGGATATCATCTTTTAATTTAGAATTTAAAATGTTTTTTATAGAGTAATTGTTTTTAGGGGCTAGAATGATGTTATGTCATTTGAAGATCCTATGGAATTTGTAGAAAGTTGTAGGGTGGTATGTAAACTTCTTGTAGATCTTGTTTTCTTTCTGGTTTTGAGTGAGTGTGCTGACTTCTTTAATTCTCTTTCTATTTTTGGCCTTATTAACTTTTTTGTACACCAGTTCTGCCTGAAATCCATTCTCTGTAGCTATGTCCAATATTTTAGTAAGTTCACATTGGTATTCTGTTTTGCATTGGTACATTTACCAATCTGTGTGTAAGGCTGTTGAGTAAAGCATGCTGATGGGGAATGGGATTGTAACTCTTTTGTTTTATATAGCTGTTGGTGTGGGTAGGTTTTCTGTAGATGCCAAATGTAAGGTGATTATTAGTTTTGATGATTTTTAGGTCGAGGAATGGTAGTTGTCCATCACATTCCTTCTCCATTGTGAACTTTATAGACGTTTCTTGCATATTTAGGAGTTTTAGTGCATCTTCTAGGTGTTTTTCTGGGACTATTGCAAAGATGTTGTCTACATAGCGGTACCATATTTTGAACATCCAGGGGAATGCCTTTTTAATCCTAGTTTCCATAGTGCTCATGAAGAGATCTGCTAATATTGGTGACAGCGGGCTGCCCATAGCTAAACCAGATGTTTGTTTGTAATATTTCCCGTTAAATGTGAAAAAAGTTTGATTTATGCACAGATTCGTTAATATGATGTATTCTCGGACTTCTTCTGTTGTTTTCCCTATTGCAAGTAACCAGTTTTTGATGTGGGATTGTATGCTTTCTGTAGGCATGCTTGGAAACAGAGCAGTAACTTCAAAGGAAACTAACATCGGTTTTTTCCAATTTTATGTCTTTAATTTTATCGATCAGATCTAGAGAGTTTTTTATACTTGCTGTTTCAAATTTAGGGAAGGAAGAGAATCTGTTTGTTAACCATTTTGCTAGATTATATGTAGGTGCACTTATATTGTTTATAATTGGTCTCATTGCATTTCCCGGCTTGTGTATTTTTGGAAGGCCATAAATTCTGGGCAGAACTGGATTATCAACTTTAATTTTGCATTTTTCTTTTTTGTCTATTAGTTTACATTCTTAAATACTGGCATTTAATTTAACTATACTTTGGTTTAGAGGGTGCTTTTGTACTGTAGAGTATTCTTCTCTTTCTAAAAGTGTTTCCATTCTTTCTACATATTCAGTTTTGTCCATAATTACTATTGTGTTTCCTTTGTCTGCTTTGCTATAAATTACCGGTTTGCTTTTTAATGCTCTTATTACATTTTTTGGGGGGTTAGTTTTCTTTTTGTTTTCTATTGTTTCGATAATTTGGCAACATTCACTTTTTATTATGCTTTTATCAATATCATTTATGTGCTGGGTGGCTATTTGTACGTCCGCAATGTAATCGTCAATTTTATCTGAAAAATCGACGCAAGTTTTCATCCCTTTGTTTAAGAAATCCAGTTCTGATTTGGTGAAAGTTTGGTCCGATAGGTTTTTGACGTTCATTTGTGGTGTGGATTTTTGAATTGGTTTTCTTTTCCCCTGTTCTTTGCACAGCTTTTCAAGTTTTCGTTTTTGCGTTAAAGTTTTGTTTCTCATTTTGATGCTTAATTTAGCCAAAAGGTTGCTTTCTAAATTTTCCCAAATGATGCTTCCTAATTTTTTGGTTAGTTTCAAATATGAATTGTTTGAATTTAATGATATTATATGTATGTAAATTACCTGTGGAAATTTGTTTCCCTGCATTGTCCTTTTTCCTGTTGTGATAAGCTGAATCAGAGAAAAGGATATTCTCTCACAGTTTCTATAAAAATCTCTTTTCTGTGAATGTTCTCGCACTAAATACACAACATATAGCAATGCACTATCAAACTACACAAGCGACTGTACTGGTTTTAATTCTCTTGGAAGCATTCTTCTTTTTCCATTCTTGTGCCATGCCGGGCGTTCAAAATGGTTATCTTGCATTGCTTTACTAGAAATGAAATTGGACCATGCTGTGCCAGCCATGCCATCTGTTTGTAATGGTTTCCTCCTTTACTGGTCGCTTAACATGTTATGCAGTAACTCACTGGTTTGGATGAGCATACCAATAAACACTAAACTGAATTGCTTACAGAGTCTATAGCAGTGTTTCCCAACCTTTTGAAGTTCACGGCACCCTTGGAAATAACATTAAACACCAGGGTCACCCTTCTTTGAATTAAAAGAAAATTAAGCTTAATATGTTAATTTATTGAAATATTATATAATAATAACATACACCATAACATAATACAGTAAACTTTACTACAATCACTGAGTAAAAATACATCAATAAATTTTGTTCGATTAATGATTAATGTGAAACTTGTGATTGATGCTTAGAACACAGATATGTGATGTCGGGTCTTACAGTTGACAGTGAAACACGCAAATCATCCTCAAGGTTATTCAGTCTATTTCTTGCTTTGCATTTTATTGTTACCATAGCAGAGAAGGCTTGCTCGCATAGATAGAATATTGAAAAGGGTAAACGTGCGTTAATTGCTTTCTTCATTAGGTTAGGGTACTCCTCTCTCCGTTGAAGCCAAAAACTAGCCACCGACGCCTCACTCTGGTGAACTTACCTTTGAGTGTGGAATCAGCGCAAAGATCAATAAATTCATCTCGTTCGCAAGCAGTGAAATCTATTTCCTCTACACTATCTACGAAATCAAATGGTGAGACAACCCAGTCGAGATTCGTAGTGGAAATAGTTGGAAAGTACGCATCTGTTGCATCTTGCAATCTTGATAAGTGATCACAAATGCGGTCTTTCAGTTTACCCAGATCTTTATCTCCTGCCACATTAAAAAGAGATGGAAAGTTCGACAAATCTCCTTTTTGAACTGCAGACTTCCAAGAAACCTTTCATTTTATTGGTTGAGGAGATTATTGTTTCATGTCGACCCTGCATCGAAACATTCAGCTTATGAAAAATATCTGCCAGATACGACAGTTCAAAACACCAAGAATCACTTAGTAAGAGCTCATGAAATGTGTCTTGATTTTCATCCTTAAAAAAAGTTTTTAGCTGTTCTTTAAGTTCGAGAAACCGGTTCAATACACGACCCCACAACAACCACCTTACTTCTGTGTGAAGTAACAAAGAGGTATGAGCTGCATCCGTTGCGAGACATAACTGTTCAAAACTTCTGCACTTTAAAGGTAGAGACTTCATATAGTTCACCATTTTCACAACTTGGTTAAACACTTCAGCAAAATCTTCATTACACGCTTTCACGACTAATGCCTCTCTATGCAGAAAACAGTGAGTTATAATAATGGATGGATTTTCATTGAGAGCTCTGGCAGTAAAACCTTTAATTTTCCCAGACATAGATGGTGCACCATCTGTACATATACCACAACAGTCTTTCCATGAAAGATCATGGTCATTGAGATAGGAATTAATAGAAACGAAAATATCATGGCCTGTGGTTGTAGTCTCCAGCGGTCTACGGAACAGAAACTGTTCGCTAATATCTTTTTCATCAATATATCTGATAAAACCAAGGAGTTGCGGTTTGTCACCAATATCGAGACTCTCATCTACTTGCAAAGCAAATGTTCTATAAGTTTTTATTTTCTCTGTGACTTGTTCGTTGATATTGCATGGCATTTCAGATATCCTGCGGCTGATTGTGTTGTTGGACAGAGGAACTTTCGAAATTTGATTAGCTGCTCCTTCGCCAAGTATTGTTGAAACTATAACTTGACATGCAGGGCCAATGATTTCCTCTCCAAGAGTATGAGGTTTCTGTTTTTTAGCTATCAGTTCTGCACAGCTGTTTTCTTCTCCCCTTCTAATATATGTGAAAAATACATTACACTTTTCTGTGACACACTAGGATGCTTTGTTGTAAGATGCCGCTTCAGTTTGCTAGGTACCATGGCCTCATTGCTAAGCGTTTCGCCACAAACTAAGCAGGGATAGGGTTTTCCTCGTTATTCCACTTAAATCCATACGCTAAGTAACTGTCCTGGTATGTTCTTTTCTTTCGTTTGTCTTCTTTATGTGGTTAATTCGACGGTCCGGGAGAAACTGTAAGATTTGGCTTCTTAAAGCAAGCAGTAGGAGCCGACTGTTCACTTTCACTGTCCTGGCGTTTACGTTTAACAATGAACTTATCCATAGCTAAACACTGTGAATCAACGCGAGGAAGACAACTGAAAGCGCCAAGTGGCGTACACTTTTATATATTCATCTGTCGAAGTCTCGGGAATGTTCGTGAGGAAGCGAGTAGTCTCGGGAATGTTTGGCAGGGTATAGCTGTAATGCCATCTGTGGGATACTAGTGTAACTGAATTATTGAAATGAATCGACCACTATCACCATCTGCTGTGCATGAGAGTAATTGATTTGACTTATTTTATTTCAAGACCTTACAAGACTTAAGGCTTCAGTAGAAGGTATTTTTTTTTGTTTATCTCAATATCTCGCGGCACCCCTTAGCCAATCACACGGCACCCTAGGGTGCCGGGGCACACCGGTTGGGAACCGTTGGTCTACAGGAAAGATTTTACTGTGCTCCTCTTGCTCCTAGTATAAGGTTGCCTTTTGTTTGCGAATGGTTATTGCCCATAGAGGGGAGGAGTGGTTCTGTGTATGGGCTATCTGACTTTGTTGAAAACAGCAACATAGATGTTAGTTTGTGCATTTGAATCAATTAGTTTCGAAAACAAATTGTAGCACTGCTCACTTACTGCAATTTGATTACTATACATAAATTTATGTTTTACTGCTATGTTATACAGGTTGTAGCAGATAAAACATGGTATGGAGTGTGTTTCATTGACACATCAATAGGCATCTTTCATCTGGGACAGTTCATGGACGATAGACATTGTTCACGCTTGAGAACTTTATTGGCTCATCATCCACCAGTGCAGGTAAGCATTTTTATATTCTGCTTCTCACGTATTATACATAGATATACTTCTCTTACTTAAAAATAGAGTAAAACCTAACCTCAATATATCTTTTTTTGGGCAAAATTTGCATATGTAGCAAAACCATAATATTAGAAGTCAAGAAAATTCACCATATGAGGGTGGTCTGAAAAGTTCTCGGCCTGATAGTGAAAAACAACAATTCATGTTTTCAAGTAGTTTGATTTTTTCAACATAATCTCCTCTAATATCAATACATTTTGTCCGGCATGTTCCAATACCATTATCCCCTCTCTGTAGTGTTCCTCTAGAAGTGCTCCAAAGTACCCATTTACAGTCACAATTGCTTCTTCATTGGACGAAAAGCACCTACCAGCGAGGGATATCTTCAGTTTTGGAAACAGATAGAAGTCCGAGGGAGCCAAATCTGGGGAATAAGGTGGATGTTCCAGCACTTCATAGTGCAGCTCTCTCAATTTCCCCATAACCAAAACACTTTTGTGGGCAGGTGCATTGTCCTGATGGAAAATAATTTTTTTTCTTTTTTAATCCTGATATGTCTTCACAAATGCTTGCATTCAGTTTGGTTAGAAGTTGAGAGCAATATTCTCCAGTAATGGTTTTACCTTTTTTCGAGATAGCTTCAAAGATCATGGTTTCCCACCAATGGCACCATCCTCGCCTTCTTTGAAGCTGAAGAACTGTTACTAGCTTCTTTTTACATTTAAAAATTTATCAGTTCTCTTTGCTTGCCACCAGTAAAACATACAAGTGACAGCAAGAAAGATAACCTATTTGAGAAAAGTTTTAGAAGGTGTAGATCTGGTTAAAACAAACAGTTTATGTTATATAAACTTGTTTTGTAGACTACTATAAACAGAAGCACTATTAACAGTGAAGTATTCTTGTTTTGTAGATTTAAACATTTCCCAGGGATTCCTTGTTATTAGTTTCAGTTTTAACCTACTTAAACTTTTCTCAAGCAGGTGGTCATCTTTTGTTTCATTTCTTTTTTTGTTTTACTCCTGGCCATGCAAAGCAAAAAAACAAATTTTAGTTGTTTCACATTGTGACCGACTTTTTAAAAGATTTGAGTACTGCTTTAGCATAGTGTTTTACCTCATTTCCCTTCTACTTGGCAAGATCTAATACAACTCTTTCTGATAATGTTTTTCTCAATTACCTGATGTAGAGAAAGGAATAATTTTTTGTAACAACAGTTTATACAGAAAATAATGTAAATGGAATACATCAGAATTTTTTCTAGCAATGGGTATCTCTATGAAAAAGGAAGTACATTTTTGTAAGTTCTCATTAAATATTTTTTTAAAAACCGTTGTATGCAAGGATTAGATATTATTAAAGCGTTCTTATTTGTAAATATGTTTTTTGTTATCAAACTTGGGACTATGGGGGAGAAAATTGAACACAGGCATTTTTATTTTTAATCCAGCTCAAAACTGTAACTTCAATGTATTAATGACCCTTTGTTAGATAAATCATACTATATTTTTTGTACAATTTATTTCTTGCAGTGTTAAGTAATGCATTTTACTATGTAACTGTTTTTAGGTCCTTTACGAGAAGAAAGCTCTTTCAGAAAAAACTCAGCAGTTGCTTAATTCAGCTCTATCAGCTATACTCAAAGAAGCACTGACATCTGAAACTGAATTCTGGACTGCTCAGAAAACATTAACTGAGCTTGCTGAAGGTGGCTACTTCACTTCCGAAGGATCAGGAATCACTTGGCCTCCGAGTCTGAAACCATTCCTTAATCAAGGTACTTATGAGCATTGCTTTGTCTTTCATCCCATTTTCAAAGTTTCAACCAGATTTCCTTGCTTCTCTTGCACATAAAAAAAGAATGGCTGATAAATAAGACATCTGCTTTAAAAATGGTAAAACATGTGCAGTTCATAATTAGAATCTTTATATCAACAATAACAAAATATACTGTTCTTTTGTGGTTGGTAGATATATACAGTGATGTGATTTAATAAGAATGTAAAATTGAATCATGTTGAGAAACAAAATACATGAGGGATTTATTAGCAAGTCCAGGACTCTCCAGTTTAGCATGTTTTCAGTTATTGATGTTTGTTTTGATGTGAAACAATAATATTTACCATATTTATTTGAATACAAGACAACCTCAAATACAAGATGTCCCCCAATTTTCAGAACTTAAATTTAGAATTTAGCATATCATCACATGTAAAAATAAGACAGGATAATTTAATGTTTAAATGAAATTTAATGATTTACCATATTTTTTAACAAACTAATGGGCATGCACGCATGAACCCACGAGCTCTCTCTCTTTTGACCGCGCCGTGGCCCAGTGGTTAGACCACTTGCCTCTTACCTAGACGGCCGGGGTTTGATCCCAAGCGACTGCATGTGAGATTTGTGATGGACAAAGCGGCGCTGGGGCAGGTTTTCTCCGGGTACTCCGGTTTCCCCCGACATCGCATTCCACCGGTGCTCCATCATCATTCATGTATCATCAGTGTCACCACCTGCGGTGCCATAAGTAGTTAAAGCAGGCGTTAAACACTACCAAAAAAAAAAAAAAAAGATCTCTCTCTCTATATATATATATCTATCTCTCTCTCTCACACACGCACCCACCCACACAACCCCACCCCCAGGGCGATACCTTCTCTATACACTATGTACATAGTATGTGTAGAGTAAGTAAAAAGAAGCTGGTAACAGTGAAGTAACACAAATATCGTGAAAAAAGATAAAGAAATTTAGCTGATAATGAATTTGATCTTTTGATTGCAAACCAAATCCTGTGGTTTAAAACAGATAAGTGAAACATTGTTACAAATTATTAATTGTTATATTAATATAACTGAGTGATTTGCATTCCTTTGCAGCTGATTCTCTTTCCCTCTCTGCTGATAGTAGTGGGGAGCTGGCAATAAAAGCTCTTGGGGCATGCACATGGTATCTTAAATCCTGTTTCCTGGAGCAGCAGTTACTGTCAATGGGAAGATTTGAGCAATACATACCTCAAGATTACCAAGATGAAAATAGAGTAACAAAATCTTCAAATAATACAAGTTTTAATAAGTACATGGTAAGTAAACAAGAATGTTGGCGCATAAAATACTTTTCTGAATCATTCTAATTGCTCTGAGTAAAAAAAAGTTTACGCAAGAGTTTTAGTTATCAGAATGCAAATTCTGAGTCATTAAGGCTGTTACTAATGAAGTCTGAAATTAAATTTGAATTGTAGGTCTCTGTGCAATAAAAGAAAAGAATAAGAAAGGTGAACACACTATGAGGGTCGGCTGATAAGTCTCGGGCATCTCAATGAAAACAGCATTTAAAACTTTTTTTTCCTTTATTTCTCAACTTAGTCTCCAGAAAGGCTAATACATTTGTCATATCATTGTTCTAATTTAATTAAACCATCTCTGTATTGCGATTTATCAAGGTCCTCAAAATAGCTGTTTACTGCATCGATGACCTCGTTGCTGTGAAATCTTTGTCCTCCAAGAAATTTTTAAGGTTTGGGAACAAGTGGTTGTCACTGGGTGCTAGATCTGGCAAATAGGGTGGATGTTGAAGCAATTTCAACTTTAATTTGCACATTTTTCCCATTGCAATGACTGAACGATGGGCCGGAGCATTGTCGTGATGGAACAAGATTTTTTTTTTTCCCAAATGAGGTTTTCTTTTCACCTCATCACTCAAACATTGTGGTAAGCTTGTGTAGTAGTCAGCAGTGATACTTTTACCCTTTTCCAAGTAATCAATAAAAATAATTCCCTGTGCATTCCAGAAAACACTCGCTATAACCTCGTTAGCTGACAAAATTGACTTTGCCTTTTTTTGGAGCTGGTTCACCTGGTGCAATCCACTGTTTTGACTGTGATTGACTTTCTGGATTGTAGTGATGTATCCAAGTTTCATCCATGGTAATAAGCCGTCTCAAAAATTCAGGGAATTTTTATGGTAGAGCTCCACATTCTTAACAGAAACAGTTTTTCTTTGCAACTTTTGATCAGGTGTCAACAAACACGGCACCCATCTTGCACAGACCTTGCGAAAGCCCAAAACGTTATTTAAAATATTGCCTGCACATTCTTTTGATATGTTTACAGCCTATGCTACTCCAACAACTTTAATCTGCGGCCTTTCAGTACTAAACAAATTTTTCAATGGTCTCTGGAGTTGTCAGTTCTACAGGGTGTCCAGAGCGAGGCTCATCCCTGTTTCTCATATGTCCCATTTTAAACTGTGCAACCCACCTTTTAAACATTGAAAATGAAGGGGCAGAGTCTTTCATTGTACTGTCCATTTGCTCCTTGATTTCTTGAAGCATTAAGCCTTTCAATTGGAAGCATTTAATCACTGCTCGTTTTTCCAAATCCTGCATTTTTGTGAAAACTCTAAAGTTGTCTTGTTTAAAATGCTGTCATTCGAAAACTAAACTAGCTATTGATCTATAATTATGAATGCAAGCTAGTCTAGAATTAAACTATACGATGCTACTGTCTAACTCCTAGTGGTGCCATATCTGTGTGAGGCCCAGAACTTATCAGCCGACCCTAGTGTATACACTAATACACCACAAAACACAAATCTAAAAGATTGCATCTTAGAACATAGGCATTTATAAAACAAACTTAGCAAATTAGAACAAAGTATACATAGGAAAACCAAAGTAAATCAAGAAAGAAGATTGAAGGAAGCTCTAAGGGCAGTTAAATACAAACAAAATATCCATCGTTGCTCACCACTTCTGGTAAACCAACTATGAAATAACACAGAATATAATGGTTGTAAAGTCCACAAGATAGGCAACAGAATTAAACAATTGGTAGAAAGTCAATAATGTGGAAAAAGTAAAAGAACAATTCTGTGAATTTTAATTGCCATGTCACAGTGCCTTCTGGAATTGATAACTCTAATCACACTGAAAGCAGCCCCTTCCAAAGCCACCAAGAAAAGTGGTGCAGCAGTTGAGATTGCTGACGAGGTGAACAAGCCTCATTTTCTAGTAAAACTTATCTTTTAATTTTTTTTTTTTCTTTTTTTTTTTTTTTTTTTTCTTTTTTTCTTCCAACTTAAAAAGAAGTCTGATTCAAACACATCACAGTTTCTGTACAAAAATTACATTAATTCAGTTTATTATATTTTGATGTCTCTTATGAATTTTTTTTTTTAACATGCTTCTTACAATGATAATAGTATTGAACTGACAAGCTGTCCCTGACTATACATAAATGGTATCATACACAGTTACTGAGTGCTATTTATGTATAGGACTATCATCATTGTAAGAAGCATGTAAAACAAAAAAAATTCATAAGAGACATCAATTTCATCCAGTAAGTCAATGTAGAAAGTGAAGCTAGCAAAAATAAAAGTAGAAAAACTTCACTGTGTTTTCCCAAAAGAGAAGAATTCAAATGCTTTTACTTTATTTTCATATCCAACCAAAACATTGTACCGTCTTTGTTCAGGAAATTTGTTGGAAAGAGTTTTTCATTTATTACTAATGTATGGTGGACTTTGTGACACTGATGTGTTCTATCAATTAAAATTAATCAGTGAGTCAATTTTGTAACACTACATCACTTACTTTTATTATTGGAAAACATGTTTCAGAAGCCATGTGCTTCCATTGTCAATTCCCTTAGTTGACTGCCATGTCCATGTCCCTAGTGGTGGTTTGATGAACCATTGCATCAGTAGGTCGCCTGGTGGTACTTCAAAATTGAAAACACAGTTCTTGTTTTTCCAAATATAGATGTCACCCAAACTTTTAATTCTGTTTATTTTGTGATATTTTTGAGTATTTTCAGGCTTCTTAATGCCAAACTACTGCTGATTTGTCATCTTGTTTTTGTTTAACATTTCTGAGGTGTTCTTTTCTGTTGTTTTTATGGCCAAACTAAAAGAATCATAAAAACAAGAGCAAAAGAATGCTCAGAAATAAACAAAAACAAGAAGACAAATCAGCAGTAGCTTGGCATTTTTTGAAAGAGCTACACACCATAAATTGAAATCTGAAAATACTGAAAAATATCACAAGGAAAACAGAATTAAGAGTTTGGGAGAACATAGAACTGCATTTTCAATTTTGAAACCCTACCAGGTGACTACTGATGCAGAGGTTCAACAAACCACCACTAGACAATGATAACCATCACAGCAAGCAATGCCAAAGTCGACCAAAGGAATTGACAATGGAAGCACATAACTTCTGAAAATGTTTTCCAGAAATAAAAGTAAGTGATGCAGTGTTTTAAAATTGACTCGCTAATTAATTTCAGTCTTTCGTTTGTTACTCTGGAAGGTTAG
This sequence comes from Hymenopus coronatus, assembly GCA_030762935.1. Taxonomy (NCBI): domain Eukaryota; kingdom Metazoa; phylum Arthropoda; class Insecta; order Mantodea; family Hymenopodidae; genus Hymenopus; species Hymenopus coronatus. The sequence goes on from CM060883.1 coordinate 6,170,436, forward strand.
CAACTTCCTGTGACAGCATATAAGTTTTAATTGATGAATAACAGTTACTTAGCTGCAATAACTTTTACTTTCAGGTTTTGGATGGTATAACATTAAATAATTTGGATATCCTAGAAAATGGTGCAGGAAATAAAGAAGGAACGTTGATTCACAGGTTGGATCAGTGTTGTACCCCTTTTGGAAAGAGGTGAGTTTGAAACTTACAAACTTTATGTTCATTATTTTCCAAGGATGCTACACGTAGATTTTCAAGAAAATCCCCCCACCCGCAACTACCCTTTATGTGAAAACAATTTAAAAAATTTTGATTTTCTCAAAAATGGCTTTAACGATTTTGATTAAAATACTGTATATTGAAGATTGAGAAATAAAATGTATATCTTAAATTTTCTGGGAATAACCTCTGAAGGCCTTTTTATTCTGGATGAATTTTGCTGTATTTTGCATAACTAGTAAACTGTAAGAGATAGACAAAAACTTATTATACAAAAAATGTAGAACTCATTAAAGCACATAATGTCACACCTACTGTTATAAACTTCAAGAAACTCACTGGGCTATGAGAGGATGGATTAGAGAAAATGTACTTTTCATTACAGTTAGGCGTGCATATGGGAATGCAGCGCTATTCAATCTTTTACAACAGGGAAAATAACCTACATAATCCAGTGAATGGGTTAACTAAACTACTGATTTTAATTAAAAAAACAATTATATTGTTACATTGCATATAGCACATGCCACCATCTTGGCGTCCTGCTCATGTGCCTGCTCCCAACTAGTCACACTTTAATAAAGAGGAAAATGCCACTCTAATGGTGGTTTTTATGAATGATAAAGTTGACAATGTCGCCAACATATGAAACATATCTTCCAGTATTACCACATCCTGTGCATACAGCCAGGATGTGACAATAATTTAGATAATATGTGTTTTTTTAGTTGAGCTGACCATTTCTGAGATATTCCCTGTTTTTGGTTTCAGCTTTAGAAAACATATACTTTTCTCATACAGGAATTTGTCAACTTCTGTCCATACAAACAAAGGAACTTCAGTCACATAGCAACCAGTTTTTAAAAGATTTGACTATCTCTTTAACTTATGGTAATCCCTTGCTTCGCTTCTACTTACAAGCAAGCAAATAATAAGACAATTTCTGCTAACGTTTATCTTGATTAGCATGAATTAGATTGAAGAATGCCATTTTAACAATAATTTACTTACAGAGAAGTTGAGGAAGTGATGTGAATGGAACACATCATATTTGTATTTATTTGCAGGTTGTTACGACAGTGGATGTGTAGCCCATTGTGTGACATGTTGGGCATTAAGGCAAGACAGGAAGCCGTAAGTTGGCTGAAGAACAATTCTGATGTTGTCTCAGAAGTTAGGCCACTTTTAAGCCAGCTACCCGACCTGGAGAGGCTGTTAAGCAAGTTAGTAGCATGCTAATTTTCTTGTTTACTTTCATATTTTTCTGTTTTAAGTTAGAATGTCTAATGTACAGGGTCAATCAAATGTAAATGGGACTTTTTGTTTGGAGTGCGACGTGTTCAACGGAGCGTGCTGCAACGTGTTGAACAGAGCGTTCTGCGATGTCATCATAGTTTGGGTGGGGATGAGCAGGAGTTAGCCCCCACAGAAACAATTGTAAGTTCTGTTCAAGTTCTCTGAGCAACAGGTACATGCTTCAATTGGGCAAATTTCTTGCTCGTGAAGACGTAAAACTGGCAGAAATTTTGTAGAGACTGGCAATGCAGTTGAAACACTTTCAAGGACTCTTGTGTTAGCTTGGCTTAAGGTGTTCATGGAAGGCCGTGAATGGGTCGAAAATGAGAGTCATAATTGTCGCCCAAAAGACAAGCATTTCAGAGGAGAACATTCAAAGCCATTTCTAACTGTACTGAAGGTGATTGTGGTTTTGACGGATTCATAACTTTCTCTCGTTGGGTTGGATTAAGCTTTGGGAGCTGTCATGCCATCATTAAAAACAGCTTAAAGTGTGCGCCTATTGGGTCCCTCACCTCCTGACTGAAGAACAGAAGTTGGCTCGTGTGAGAGGCACTCAGTGGAGTTGACCACGTGGTCTAGGTTGGCATTCTCATATTATATCACCAACAAAGTAAGCAGAGGTATATTTATGTGATGTGTTTTAAAAAAAGCATGTGTGTTTCAATGTTTTATTATCAATTTATTATGGACAAATCCTAGCCATTTGAGTTATGGTATTTTATTTTGGGGCAACCATGCTTTAGCTAAAAAAATACTTTCATCACAGAAAAAGGCAATTCAAATTTTATGTGGTGTAGCCCCCAAAACTCATTGTAAACCTTTATTTGTTAATTTGGGTGTTTTAACTTTGACTTCATTGTTTGTGTTCCACCGCCTCTTATTTGTTAAGAAAAATAGTTATAAATACAATCTCTGTTCCAAAATTCAAATTAAGTAAAAATGTTAGTAAGTATGTTTCCTAAATAGAAAATCATTTTCATCATCGTTACAGTTACACTGCTGTCACCACCACTGTCACGTCACACTCATACACCGTAAATTTGCACACTTCTGTTCTACTCCCTCTGTCAACCACATAAAATGTGAATTTCTGCGCAGATTCAAATTAAGCATTTAAAAAAACAAAATAGGGACTTACTCAGCTTAAGTGTCTATTAGTTTTTTTTAAAATATGTGGCAAACCATTAAATTTCATTTCAAAATTAAGTTGTTATGTCTTCTTTTTACATATGAAGATGATATGCTAAATTCCAAAAATAAGTTTTAAAAATTGGGGGTCCTCTTGTATTTGGATAAATATAGTAATTATGCATGTATATATGAAGTTTGTAATTGAAAAGATGAAGTAAATTATCTATCTCTCTGACAGTATATTTATAAACACACTGTATATTAGAGAAAATTTTCATATGGAATAATTAGTAAACTTTCTGTAAATGTATTGTTTTAACGGATATATTTCAGGGAAAAACTCTGGGTTTTTCTTTGAAATTTTAACTAATAGGTGTTGAATAGATACAAATATACATGCTTTTTTGCAAGTCAGTATTTATTGTACCGCCTCTGGCCTTCAAAATCATGAGGGAGCTAGTGTTCCTTATTGTCATTTTAAAAATCTGGCAAGTCTACCAGAAATCCATCCTTATTCTATGACATGCTTTGATGTTTAATAACTAATTGCATTAAATGTAATTCTGCAGGATACATGCACTGGGCAATCCATTGAGGAGCAAATCCCATCCAGATAGCAGAGCAATAATGTTTGAGGATCATACATACTCAAAGAAAAGAATAATGGAATTTCTTTCAACATTATCAGGCTTCAAGACTGTTCAAAAGGTTGCTTCCATGTTTGAAGGCAAGTACAAACTAATTTGTATATACAGCAGGTTATGACGAGATAGTTTAGAATTTGGGGCTAGAATATGACTATTTAATGTACAGCTAAGGGATAATGGAGTCACATTTGACAGATTTCAATAAACTACTGCACACATAACATTGAGTATAATTCCTTGGCATTGTATTCTTCAACACATTGAAGCCCAGGCATTTCTTTAGTTGAAGGGCCAAGTCACCCAGGATTTTTACGCCTACTTTGAGTTATTATTTACAGTACATCAAAAAAATCTGCCAAAAAGTATTGGGACAATCTAAAAGTATGGTATTCAAGGATTTCTCATCAAGTAAGAAAATAGTCATAACTTCCGTATTAATATTTTATTTTAAATTTGCAACAAGTATCAAATATGAGTTTGAAAAAAATCTGCATAAAGCAGCTTACACTCCATTTATTGAAAATTCGAAAAACTCTAATTTTCCAGATCTTTATTTGTATACTGAATTTCAGCTTCAGTTCACAGAAGTCGAGGAAAATGCAGCATTTTAACATTTAAAAACACAAAACGTAACAAATAGATATCACCTTCAAGGAAAATGGTGGGATTACCTGCGAACAACCAATATTACTAATTCTCCTAAATTTCCTAATAGTTGACTAAAGCAAGGACAGATGACAGCACAAATCAGACAAGTAAACAGTAACTGTTGAAGACCGAGTTACGGTCGTGGAATTGCATTAAAAGCCTGCCCAAGCTATACTTGGGCATAGGTCTCGAGCATTTCACACGACCCGAGCTATATTCGGGCTTGGGCTTCAATGTGTTATTTGTTATCACGATTAAGAGGAGTGCCTATTTGGAGCATACATATTGTTACCCAATAATATACAAAAAAGAAACTAGTAACATTGAAGTAACACAAATATTAGAATAACGATTAACAATTCTTCATTTATCTTTTTGATATCCACAGGACTGGTTTTGCAATCAAAAGCTCTATTGCATCATCAGGTAAATTTATTTTTGCTCTTGTTTATATTGTTTTGGTTACTGCTACTAAGTGAATTGTGTGCTAAGGCATTGCTAACTACTGGAATCAAAACAAATTTGGTGAGAGAATCAACTGGTGGCATATCAATTGATTATATTATTATACTACCAACTGATTCACGCGACATGCATGGATAGTGTGGTGGTAGTGTGTCTGCTTCACATTCAACAGGTTGCGAGTTCGAATCTTGCTTAGGTGAGTTACCTGGATAAGGTTTTTTTCGGGGTTTTCCTTTATCCTGAGAAGACGAATGTCGAGTAACTATAAGCTCCATGGACCTCCAAGATCAGTTCAGCAATTTCATTCATCATCTGATATGACCAGGTTAAACAAGTTAAGCTACCAAAATAAAAAACAGCTGACGATGCAGTAGATCTTTTGATTGCAAAACTAGTCCTGTGGATTTCAAAAAGATAAGGGAAGAATTGTTACAAATTATAATATTAATAACTGTTACCCAGCTTTGCAAGTCCCCTGTGCCTAGTGCTTGCACAGGTGCATCAGATGACAAACAAGTGAATGAAGGCCAAAGCTTCCTGCATTCAGAGAAAATGAAATAGCTGTATTGCTCCACACAAAGTTGGAATGGCTCCTGGACAAATTTTCAAAACCTTGGAATAAGTAAAATGTTGGTCCATTGTGCTATCATTTGATACAATGTTACCCAAACACTGTTGACAGGCCAAGAAGGGGCCGTCCAGGAACAGTCAGGACACTGGAGCTCATTAGAGCAGTGAACTGAAGTTTGATTAAACAAAATTGCTTTAAAACTTCTTGATTATCCAAACTTTCATAATAGCTTGCTCTTGTCTTGAATATTTGAGATGACAACATATCCAGACAGAGTAATAGGTTACCTCCACAAAATGTATGGGCTAGCTTGCATCTCGTGCGTTCTCGTCAGAGTCACTTTCACAGAATTTAGTCCAGTTTTACCATTATTAATTAAAAGGTGCCTATAACCTCAAAATACCATCTGGTTAGGAGTTTAGATGGATATTCTACCTTAAATATTACTTGCAGTCAAGGCATATTTTACTAAAAGATCACATCTGACCAGTGCTGATGTTAAAGTATCCATAAAAATAACCATACAATTTTACTGGTGTTAGTAAAACTGGGCCAAACCGATTGTAAAATATTATAAAAATTGGATGTACAATAATGTTGACAATAAATTCATTCACTAGTTTTTGAAAATTACTGTCAGGTATCCTCAAGATATACTGAAGTTAAAGTATTATACTGCTTTAAAATAATACTTGCTAATTTTTTCTATATAGGTATTAGTGTATTTTAAAGGAAATTAAGTCTCATTTATTGAAACTGTACACCATTTTCTTACAAATTAGCTGCTGAAACTCTAATCCGTGTAATGTTTGGCCAACATGCAGCGCTTTGGCATCGGTTAGTTCTGTTTCTGAGTGCTGGAGTCGCTTACGGATTTGTTCAGCTACTCTGAGGGATTTTGAAGTAGTAGTTATTCTGTTGGTATGCATTGAGGTGATCTAATTAGGTGAGTTCATGGCGACTAGTTTGCCGTCTTTAACTGACATGGATTGAGTGACCGACTGACCTTTTTCTAATGCATGTAAGCTGTGCTTTGTATTCAAATTTAATTTTGGAAGTTGTGTTTCACTTGGGCTAAATCTATTTCTTAACTTTGTATTTGTAAGTTTGGGCAAAATTACGGAAAGAATTTCAGCAGCCATGTATGAATATCAGAAATTTACCTGCAAGACCATTCTGGTAGTGTGTTGTAAGGATTTTTAGGTAACTATTGGCTCTGTAATTACATTAGTTGAAGAGAAGCTTGGCAGTAGTTAAACTGTAATAACATTACTGAGGCATAATCAAGCATTAATTGTAATACATTTCTAAAGGGGGGGAACTTTGATCATGTAATTCACCTTTGTAATAAATCCAGTTTAATCAGATTTTGTTCAAATGTTTAAAGGGTGGGGCAATTATAGCATTTTCCCATTCTGTAATAAACCCTGTTCCAGTCCAGCTTCCCTATTAATTTTAAGCAACAACATTTAATTACACCAAATGGTTCAAGGTACACATGGCAAGCTTTGCCAATGGCTGGTACAACTGGAGCCATAAGTTTCATTCCTTGCATAAATATACATGTTGCTCCAAGTTATACAAAAAAAATGGTGTATAAAACATATACATATAAGGCATATTTTCTTTTTTAGAGAAGTATGAGAGTATGTCATCTAAACTACTGGTTCAGTGTACCTGTGACAAAGAAAAGGACCCTTCAGGGAGATTCCCAGATCTCAGTAAAACATTACAGTTTTTTGAGGTAAGAAGAAATTCTTATATAAATTGGGTATAAAATAATAATTATAAGCTGAATAACTTAAAAAGTTGGTTATTTAATATGTTAAATGCATATGCACACTCCTTAAAGTTGTCTTTATATTGAATTATTGGATGATAATCTGTATTTTGAAGTAGTATTAAACATACAAATAGGAATATAAATACAATTCATATGAAATTAATGTAAATATACAACGAAAAGAAATGTGACTATTTCACACATAGATATGCCATATGAAATCACACTTGTGTACAGAAATGTATGAAATATTAATATATCTGGGCTGGATGTAGATCTTTTAGACCTTTTGAATTCTGTTTCTTTATTTTATCTTCTTAAGAGATTAAGAATATTCCCATTTTTGGTTTTAGTATTTTGTCATTGGATTGTGTAGTTATGAGAATGTTTTTAGATGGCAGAAGTGCTTTTTAATAGCGAATGTTTGAGATGGGACACATTTTTGGGTATTGGTTATATAAGAGCCATCCACCTCTTGATCCGTCACAAACCGCTTGCCCTTAAGATGCGAAAGAGATGGAAATCACTCGGAGCAAGACCCGGAGAATAAGGTGGATGGAGAAAGAGGTCCCATTTGTAGTTGTGCAGTAAACATAGGACCCATCTTGAACAGGCTTTTCAATAGTGCAAGGCATCTGACAGGATCATCGCAATAGAGGAGCATCCAGTTTCCATACCAGGAGGCAGTCGATTCATTATCTCATCAAATATGTATTATATGGAAGAGCAGTCTTTCCAATATTTTTAAAAAATTAAAAACAAAAGAGAAATTTGAAAATAAAATAAAAAATTCCAAAATAATCAATAATTAGGCATACAAAGTCTTATTACATATAAAGTTCAGGCTATTTAAATGAAAGTATATATATTTTTTCCTAAAAGAGCATCCTGTTTTGATCTGGTGTTTTAATTTTTGAAATACAAAAAATTAATTCAAATCCAAAGGCTGAAAACTGAAAAAAAATCACCAATTTGTCTCCGTTAGAGCTTCATGTATTTCCTCAAATATGTGCATTCGTTTATGAGATCCCAGTAAATGACCAAAAAGTAAATAAAACAAAAATATGCAGTTTCTTTGAGGTATTCAAGGAAATATTGTGTGTTAAGATGATAAATTGCAATGATTTCTGTTTTTGTTTTCAGACTGCTTTTGACCATGAAGAGGCTAAGGAACAGGGCCGAATAAATCCCAGTAGAGGAGTAGATCCAGAATATGACTCTGTGGTAGAAGAACTGAAGCAAATTAAGAGAGAGTTGGATGAATATTTGGAGAGTCAAAAGAAGTATTTTGGTTGCAAGGTAAGATACATCAACAATCAAATAAAAGCAAGCTTCTATAATACAATATTTATCTGAATACAAGATAATTTTTTGTCCAAAATATTAATGTTGAGAACTAGGCATTGTCTTGTATTTGCTATATGTTCCAAATAGCATGCAGGAATAAAGCAAGTTTAAAATTTCGCAGCAGTGGCAAACCATGGGAGAAATGGTAAATGTTGTGATGTATATGTCAGGTTATGTAGGTTTCACTTCCTAACGCAAAATTAGCTGTTAAAGAACTAAGGATTTGAACCACAGATCTCTAGCCTACATATCCAACTCCTGTCCTACACATGGGATGTGTGAAAAACATTCAAATTAAAACTAATTGACCAAAGTAGTTCGCTATACTATGAAGCTCAGGATTTAAAGTACTTACGATATTGTAAGTCACCATCAATATGTCATCTCAAAATTATTTGAGATCTCCTTGTGAGTTAAGCTACATTCACAATGAAATGCAAGCGCAGACGTAATGTAGCATAAGCGTAAGCACAAGGGAAGACCATTCACAATGCAATCGTAAGCGTAAAACAATAAGTTGTCATGGGTTTCTAGATCCACAAGTTGCATGTAAATATCTTCCAAACTCTGCACAAGTTACAAACTGAATAACATAACCAACAATACCACATAAGAAGATTCACTCAATCTTTTACAAAATAAATACCTTATATACTTACAACTGACACACGTGGCAGTGACATAATAATTGCTCATTCAAAATTATTGAAAATAGGGTAATTCTGCACAACGGTTCTATTAATTCTATTAAAACGGAGATACGTTGGGGTGTCTATAGCAGGAAATAAAAATGAAATGTGTAGATTGTGGTGAAAACACTTAAAGTAATTTAAAATCAGTTAATAAATAGAAAGTCTTCAATTCAGATCCAGCAAAGACCATGAATTCAATACCTGACAAATTATATGTAAATCACAGTAATTCTGCACCTTCTATTTATTAACCAATTTTAAATTACTTTTATTTTCACCACAGTCCGCACGTCACTTTTATTTCCTACTATAGATACCTAACATGGTAGTTTCCATTTTGCAAATGGCAGAATTAATAGAGTCGTTGTGTAGAATTATCGAAAATAGTACAAGCATAGAGACTGTAGTAAGTGATAAACCTACACATTTAATGAACTAAGAATTATCTCTCTGTGTTGTCGATTTATGAGAACTAATAAATCTATAGTTACATCCATTAAATCAAAGAAGGGTTCGCAAGGAGACTGTCATAACCTCTTGACGGAGATTAGAGATTGTGCGGCGCAGCCAAATAGAAAAGCATGCATGTACTGCAGACCCTATAAAATCTTGTAGTGCATTTGTCTATTTTTGATTTCATAGGTAATGCATAGAGAAAAGAAGCAGAATTCATCCTCTTTGCATGCAATACAAGGATAAAGTTTGGAGTTTGTAAGCTCCTGCGTTGCATTGCAATGCATTGCGTTTCTACGTGAATGCTTACATTAGATAATAGGAGTCCAAACTCTTGTGCTTACATTGCGTCTGCACTTGCATTTCATTGTGAATGCAGCATTACTGGGAAACATGCGAGTCGGTTGAGAAATATAATGCCATGCCAGCATATTGCCATGGTAACTCAATATTAGAGCAACTGGCTAGAGACTGGATGATCTGTGGTTCAAATCCCGGCTATGGCATTGAATTTTTCAGTCTGACTCTACCTATCCAACTCCTGTCCTACACACGGCTAGAGACTGGATGATCTGTGGTTCAAATCCCGGCTATGGCATTGAATTTTTCAGTCTGACTCTACCTATCCAACTCCTGTCCTACACATGGCTTGAATAAAAAAACATCCAAATTAGAACTAAGGATTGTAAGCATTCTCATCGGAAAAAGACTAAAATAAAAATAGAGAAATTCCTCTGACATCGGTGGTAGCTTCTAATGTCGTACCTATTGGGAACCAATAGTCAAACAGAAAGAGAGGTTTAGTAGCACGAATCACAGGAGACATACTGGGTACGTTGCCACAAGGAAACAGAAAGTCTGTCATGAGAGCAGCTGATGCGAGTGCTCGGGCTTTATACTAAACATCCTTTATATGAAAGCAATAAATGAAACAAACATAAATATATTTTGTGGAAGTTCATCACCCAGCCACCAGGGACCGTCACACCTCAACATAGAACACCTTGTGGAAATTCAGTTGGAAACCATCGACAAGTTGGTGTAATTTTGCGTAGTGTTTGTTTTGTTCAAGGAGCATTACTTTTTTATCTGCTGATTTATGTTGGGGAGTGTTTGTTTCTGAATTTTACGATTCTTCTTACAAAGTTGGGCATTACTTTGTGTGACATGCAGAGATTGATGAAGCGTATGTCCGCACACATGCTCTTTTTTTCTTTCTTCCAGTTGTAGATATTTTGTTTATCAAAGTCTATGTTGAAAAATGTGTAAGGACAATTTTTTTTACCTTCGTGATGCTGTGTGTTGTGTTTGTTGATGAACTAACCCTTTCTGGCGTGACTCGTTAGCCGTAAATTTAACAACAGATTAAGTGAAAGGTTGTTTTGGAACAGTGATACATATGAATAGAATATTTCTGAGTTGGGTTTGTAAACACTTAAGTATAGTTTTTCCAAACCATTGACAATGAAGCCCACATGGCTTAAGTGTTACAAACCCAACTCAGAAATATTCTATTCATATGTATCACTGTTCCAAAACAGCCTTTCATTAAATTTGTTGTTTTTAATTGTCCATTATCCTTAAAAGTCTTCTTTATTAATAACCCATTATCTCTCCCCAAGCACTTCCATTTAATCAACTCCACTCTCCATTCATTCGTCCCTTTGTATTTAAACATTATGTGCAGTTCATCCTCATCCATGCCTCTAAACCCCTTCAATTCCCATATCTCCAGTCAGAACCATGCCCGCCACGATCTCTCATTTCTACTGCACACTTTAAAATGTTCCTCCTTCACCTCGTAATACCACTGCAACTATTTTTCCCCTCTCATTTGTGTCGTAGATTCTCCAACCTTTCCCTCACTTCTTTCCAAAACCACTAATTTGTATAGTCCATAGTGTACCACAAATCTCCTAGCCCATTGTTAATCAACTGCTCCTTAATCTTACCCAGCCACATATTACTTTCCATCCTATTCTCCTGAAACCTTAAACATACTTTCAGCTTATCTGATTCTGGTAATTGCTGAATAACAATATTATTATTATTGTTATTATTATCATCATCATTATTACTATCATTATTATTAATATTATTATTATTATTATTATTATTATTATTATTATTATTATTATTATTATTATTATTATTATTATAAGAAGAAATATACAATTAACTTTGAAAACTGTTAAAGTGAAAAGCATGCAAGGCTTACTATATTTAGATTGTTGCTAAGCTTGCATGGGTGAACAGGAAGCTACTGCTCTTCGTGTTTTAACAGTTTTTATCTAACATTCCAGGTAACATATGCTGGCACCGAGAAAAAAAGGTTTCAACTGGAAGTCCCAGAATCTGCATGCAGAAAGGCTGATAGTGATTATGAGTTACAGGGTCAAAGAAAGGGTTTCAAGAGATATTGGACACAGGAAACAAAGGTATCCCTTCAATTGTTTTTTTCCTGCTTTATCTTTCTGTGATGTATTTAATATTTATCAGAATACTGCATTATATTCATGTAGCATTACATCCTTTATTCAATTTTCAGATATTTTATTTCTCTAAGAGTTATAATATAAAGACTGTTTAAATGTTAAGGGTAAATTGTAGTTGTTTTAAATGAAATTCTAATTTTTCTAAGATACTTTATTTACATCAGTCCTTGCAACATACACATTGAAAATAAAATTAATATGGTAAAGGTAAACAATTTTAAAATAAAAGAGTAGTTACATAGCGGGCACTGTACTGATGAATGTAATTTTTAATTTTTTGCATTTAAAAATACTTTTTCTTTGAAAAGTATAAACATCTTTGGTTGTATAGCAATTTTAAAGGGCGTAGTGGTATTTTAAATATCTTAAAATACCTTCCTCTTTCTTTCATTCACCCCCAACTATGCAGTTTTTTTTGTTTTTTTTTCCTCTTGAAGGAGCTTTGCTTTGATCAGTGTTCAAATGCAGCGTGCAAGGATGGGCTATTTTTATGCTGTAATAAACATTTACCTGAGGTATTTAAGAGCATAAGGTGCTGGGCAGTTTTAGATTCAGTGCAACGACTTCAAATTTTATTTGATTTGCATTTTCCAACCTTTGAAAAATCTCAGGAGAATTAAAAAAAAATTGAGTTATCCAAACCTAAATTAACAAACATACTCTATAGTATAGAAAGTATGTCTTCAAATAAATTTATTTGTGCAAATAAATAGCTTGCAGTGTAACTCATTGTGTTAATTTCTGTATTTTATCCATGAAATATGTTGTAAAAGTGTGATGACAATGTTTCAAGTAATTTAGCATAAAAAATAACCAAAAGCTATCACTATACGCATACAATACTATTATACAATTTGTCATTAAACAGACAGTCCTCATTTAAGAAAGTTTGTGATTTTAGTTTCTTTTTTTGTGCTTAGTTTTTTGTGATAGACAAATCTTTAATTTCATTTAGATTGGAAAAAGCTGTGCTTTACATTTGGTTGAGCTTCAACAAATGGCTTTTATTCAAAGCATATGTTGCCATTAACAGACAATACAGAACTGGGAGGGAGGTATATGCTTTCCAAGATTTAGATAGAGCAGGTAAAGTAAAGGACAGAACCAAATCTGACAAGTTAAATCTCACAGACTCTAGAAATGTAGAAAATTGAAGATGAATTCTGGGAAATTTTAACAGAGCTCAACACTAAGATGTACAGTAACAACATTTCGACTTTTCTAGAATTCAAAATAAGTTTTTCATTAAGAGTAAAATAAATTATGACTTTACCCGAATGTTGACTTAGAAAATTTGAATTAAACAGAAATGTTAGCATTATTTTAAATAGGAATTTCAAGGGGATTGTATTTTTATTCAAATTATCCAATGTCAAATTAACCAATCTTTACTGTATTAAATTTTTATGTATCTTATCTCAGAGTAATGAAATAGTGCTGATAAAGAACAAAAAAATGTGTTATTTTTAAAAATTGCAATTGCAAGAGCACCTGGTTTATAATTGTTAAAGCTCAATAAGTATGAATTTAATAGCAAAGCTAGATAATTTCAATTGTGTATGTATTAGCAAATTCTAGGAACAAATTAAAAAAATTATGGTGCAAGAAACTTTGTATTTAAAACTTAAATTATTAAATTATGATATTTATAAAAAGTAGAAAGCTGCAAATTCACAAAGATGTTATTATTAGTCAGATCAAATAATGTTACAAATATGGTGAGTAGCTATACAAACACATCAGTTAGTGATTTCAGTACAGTGTTCCTTTATTCAGCAACCTACAATAGAGCTTTTGGAAATTATTCAAATTAAACTTTAATGCTAGTGAAAGAAACTTGAAATATAAACGCAGTACTGTTACTTCATTTTAGGAGCTTCTTTCACGTCAAATGGCAGCCGAAGATCAAGAGAAAAATGTTTTGAAAGATCTGAATAGAAGAATTTTTGCAAAATTTAGTTCAGAGTAAGTTTAGCTTCTGTAAATGCATGAGCCATTTGGGCCATATGAATAAAACTGAAGCACCAGCTTGCAAGATAAAGGTTGCTTGATGCAAATGGAAGAAGTGAAAGCTTTTGACTTCAGATTGTATACATCATCTTTATTTTTATTTCCTACGGTCTGCTGCTCCTTCATTATTACCAATCTGTGTTGAGTTAGTGTGTACATCTCATTTCACTGTTCCATTGGTCTTGATGCTTCCTATTGTTTCATTTTTTGTAAATGATCTTATTTACTGTCTATTAAATATGGCATCATCCACTTCAAATGAAAGCTCAGTTTATGCAGAAAGTGCAGTGGTGTTTTTTAGTTATGGCTTTAGAAATGTATCCTGGCAGAAGAGGCTATTTTGACACACTATTGAAAACAAAATATTGGCTAAAATGGAAAACAGATGCAAAAAACGCCGTGCCATCGTTAGACCACTCACCTAGACGGCCTGAGTTCGATCCCAAGCAACTGCATGTGAGATTTGTGGTGGGCAAATCGGTGGGTTTTCTCAGGGTTCTCCGGTTTCCCCTGCCATCACATTCCACTTGTGCCCCATCTTCAGTGTCATTGCCTGCAGTGCCATTTGTGGTAAAAGTGGGCGTTAAACTCTAAAAAAATATATAGGAAAATAGAGAACAGCCTCTTTAGCTGAGAATAATTGTGGTGTTTTAAAGGTTGTTAAATAATTTGTGACTGTCCACTGTTGTATAATGATAGAGGTTATCAACCAGGGCTCTAGTCCATCAAGGAAAGTGACTGACTATGCTCCTAATCCTTTTTAGCATATTCCTAACATTCAAATGCTTCCATATTCAATTGTCATGCACTGGCCTCAACACCACTAAACTCTTCCTTTGCATTCCACATAACCTATACAGAGTGCCCATGCTAGAGGGATAAAAAAAAAGTGATAATTTTAAATGTACAGAATGGATTGGTAACATAAAATTTTACATAAATGGAGAGAAAAACTCTTTGAGTTTTGGAGGATGGTCAATGCAACTTGATGTGTGCACCTGGGTGGCTCAGCACACATCTAAATGGTATTCAGCCTCTCGCCAAGTGCTCTGTAGCATTTGTGGAGTCACAAGCGCTGCTGCATCTGAGATGCAGCCCCTCAGTTCCTCCAAAGTGCTTGGTCTGTCTCCTTGATACACAACTCTTCAGAAATCCCCAGAAAAAAAAATTCGAAGGGGCCAAATCGGGTGACCTTGTGGCCAGGCAAGGTGGCCTCCTCTTCCGATCCACATATCGGAAACATTTTCATTCAAGAAGTCACACACCTGTTGATGATAATGGGGTGGTGCCCCATCTTGCTGAAGTTGGTCAATAACAAAGTTCTGCAACATGTCCTATGGCTGTAGCCTCTATGAAGAAGAATGGTCCAATGATTGAGTACTTTGTCCTTCCACACCAGATATTAACTTAAGGCATGTCTCTGTCATGTTCACGAATAACACAGGAATTCTCCTGATATGGGGATATCCGGCAATTATGCTTATTGATTTTGCTGCAAAAATGAAAGGTTACTTCATCCGAGAAAACAATCTTGACTAGGCACAAGTTGTTATCAATTCGCAGAAGCATTTCAGCTGCAAAATGTGCCCTAAGCGGAAGGTCATTTGGCTTTATGTGGTGACGAAGCTGGATCTTGTGAGCAGTCAAATGTAGACGCTTGTGTAGGATCTTGTGAATCGTTGAAATAGGGATTTCAAGTTTGATAGTAGCTCTTTGAATAGACTTCAGTGGACTCTTGCAAATGCCATGTTTGATTGTTTCCTCATTTACAGACACTTTCGCATGTTTGCCAGTTTGCGGTAATAAAAAACCTGTTTCTCAGAGCGCTCTGTCTCATTTAAGAATTGCTTTATGACCAGATGGATCCACATTCCACGTACGACAAACATGGCGTTGCACCCAAGTAACAGATTTTTCTTCTGCTAGCCTGAACTTTCTGTTGCAGTGTCCACATGTTTACCACTGCACGATCGTTCTACTATTGAATGGCGTCTGGCTTCTTCCAAAAGCAAAAACTATCAATGCACATGTGCATGAACATGCAGCTTCTAAAAACAGTGTCGCATAATCTTGGAGAGTTTCCCTTTCCTGTCACGTGAAAATAACAGCAATATTCTTTTCTGGTTTTAAATGGTGAGCATCAATCCCTCTGGCATGGACACAATGTACATTGATACTTGTGTAACTCTTTATATTGATATATCTGTCGCTCAACTGCATAAGTTTTGGAATTCACACATGCATACAAGAATTCACCATTAGCACTTGGAAATTTACATTTTTGTAGCAACACATTATTTGTCACAATCATGTCATGTAATGAGAATGCCATTTGATTCACAACACAGCTCTTGACATTATTTTCTTAAAAAATAATAGAGATGTGTTTTACTCTGAGGTTGAACCCCATTTCTTCCAGTATACCAAACTAGAATTCTGGATCAGCCACCTGCCAAAAGAAGGTCTTCATCCTCTGTCTGATGACACATTCCAGCTGTTCTTTCCTCTGTGCCTGGTAACAAATGATTCACAGAGCACAATTTCTTCATTAAAATTATGTATTTGATAATTGTCTCCAGATGGTCATTGCATGATCTGTGGTGCTTCTCACAGTGTAACTTTAACTACAGCCTGAGTGCCGAGTCTACAAATGACCAGACTTCACATTTTAGAAGTAATTGCTTCCAGAATAAAGCCAGAGCTTCACTTTTTTTTAAAATTTATGTAATACTGAAGTCAGAGCTTCAAGGCAAAGGGAAGGCTTCTTCCACTGTTTAATCACAAGTTCAAGGGTAAAGTGTTTGCTTCACTTTTTTTCATACGGTCCATTAAGTTTTAGTTACTTCACTACATGAGAAACTACATCTGTTGTAAATTAGTTATTAACTGTGAAGTAGTAATGATTAGAAAAAATTAGAGACAGCTAAATATTCATTTTTACTTTCTCTAGCACATG
The DNA here is from genome assembly GCA_030762935.1 of Hymenopus coronatus. NCBI lineage: Eukaryota > Metazoa > Arthropoda > Insecta > Mantodea > Hymenopodidae > Hymenopus > Hymenopus coronatus. The sequence goes on from CM060883.1 coordinate 6,187,147, forward strand.
TGTATATGCAATGTACATAGTAGCTAGTGAAGGAGGGTATTGTATACCACCAAAAAAATTTTATGTCGAGCTTTCACCAGAAAAATATGCTTTGAAGTTCCAGAGTCTGAAAAAAAATTTTTAGAAAAAGATCTGTGCCTGGACAGCAGAGCTCAAAAACAAAAAGACAGTTAAAAACCAAATTTGGTATTTATGAGTAGCATCTTCCAAGGATGTGACACAAAGATTTTAAAAAAAAATTGCCCACTTCAAACTACCCTTTACATGGAAACATTTTTGAAAATTTTGCTTTTCTCAAAAATGGTTATAATAATTTTGATTAAAATACTGTATATTAAAGATATTTTCATCACAAATAAAATGTATATTTTGAATTTTTTAGGAATAGCTCCTGAAAATCTCTTTATTCTAGATGAGTTTTGCAGAATTTTGCATAACAGTTAAACCGTCAGAGATATACAAAACAAAAACTCACTATATAAAAAATGTAGATTAATTAAAATGCACAATTTATATCATATATGTTTTTTCTTGTAGAGTTGACCACTTTTTAGGTATTCCTTGTTATTGGTTTCAGTTTAAACTGCCTAACTTTTCTGAAACAAGACCATGCAAAGCGAACTGAGCCTCAATTGTTTCACATACTGACCAGCTTTTAAAAGATTTGACTATCACTTTAGGCTAATGTATTCTCTGATTTCCCTTTTACTTACAATGAAACAAATAATAGACCAATTATGCAAATGTTTATCTCGATTAGCACACTGTAGAAAAAAGAATAATCTTTTATAAGAATAGTTTGTATTTGAAACAGTTAGATAAAGTTATGTGAATGGAGTACATGAGAGTTTTACTTCACTAGCCTGTTTTCATTGCATGAACATGTTTTCCCTATAAATAGAAATCATAAGGTGTCCAATCCATCAAACGGGACTGCAAGATTTTGATTTCCCTATAAATAAAAATTACAAGGCATTAGATCAGGGCTTCAAGAGACAATTCTGTCCTTAAAAATTTCCTCAAGAGCACATTTATACTGCAATAACTTCCTGTCTGTAACACTACATCTTACACATTTGCAACAGTTTCAGGAGAGAAATCTCTTTATTATAATGTTATAACATACATAAATACAATATTATTTGAATAGCATAAAACTTGCCATTACCTTACTGTCATTAGTAGAGGTTAACAGTTATTCGCTGAAAATAAAAGAACCTGAATTTTAAGATAGAAAGAATTATTGTATATTAAAACCAATGTACATTTGCCAAACATTATAATTTTTGAGTTAAATAAATTTGTTTGATATTAAAAGTATGTCATTTATTTTTGAGCTTAATGATTCCAACAAATGTTTGGAATTTAAAGCCATGTAACCAAAGTTTCAAACCTAAGGTGCCATTTTCTAGAAGCATTGCATGTTTGTAGTTGGCATTGGGGCATGCAAATGGGAGTAAGAATTTGTCTAGTTTTGATTGATTGCATTAATATTGACTGATGAATGTTTGCAGCTATGAAGTGTGGAACACAGCTGTTCAATGCCTCTCAGTGTTGGATGTCCTCATGGCTTTCTCTGAATATGCACGAAGTGAAGTAACAACATGTATTCCTGATTTTGAACTGCCAGCTGCTGATGTTCAGGTATATTTCATTGAAAAACATATGTAATTAGGTAAACTCACACTTCTAGTTCATTAAGACGGGTCTCCACAGCTTCAACAATCAACAAAACATGTTGATTCAGCATGATGAGCTCAACACTGCCAGCGCTTGACAAGGCTTTGGTGCTTCGTAGCACAGGGGATCATGGGTTGGAGTCCTGCCTTGGGCATGAGTGTTATATGTTTGTGTATGTGTGTGTGTAACAGAAGAAAACAGTAATTCAGTAATCATACAGCAAACAAAGTAAAAAAAAAGTAGGTAAATAAAAGTAGGGTATAAAAAAAAACACTTGTTAATTGCCAAACAAGTCTTACAAAACATGTATATTCAACATGTCATGGCTAAACAAAATTGTTTTCCACCAGCACTTGAAAACATGTTGAGTATGTTATGTGTTTGGCAAACTTCGCACAGACCCGACATGTAGGTAACTGGCCCATACTTATTCATTGTTTACTAGTGAGGAAATAGAGTTTATGAAGGAATCTACGAAAAATGCAAGATCCAATACCTGAAATATATTTATAAAAGACTGCAGAAATAAAATCTAGAAAACTGAGAGGTTTATGTGAGTTAGCCCAATTTTTACTCTTTCTACATGTACTCTGTATATAGTGTATAGAGAGGTATTGCATTCCACCCAAAAATTTGATACCGAGATTTTACTGGAAATACATGTTTTAGGGCCCCTTGTATCCAAAAAAAATGCATTTTCAGAAAAAGGTCCGTGTGTCTGTGAACATGATAGCTCAAAAACAGAAAGTCAGATTAATACCATAGTTGGTATCTTCCAGGGATGCGACATGAAGATTTTGAGAAAAATCCCCCCACCCCAAACTACCCTTTACATGGAACTTTTTTCGAAAATGTTGATTTTCTCAAAAGTGCCTCTAACAATTTTGATTAAAATTTTGTATATTAAAGATATTTACCTGACAAATAAAATGTATATCTATCTTGAATTTTCTAGGAATAGCCTCTGAAGACTACTTTATTCTGGATGAATTTTACGGAATTTTGCATAACTCCTAAACCGTAAGAGATGGACAAAAATTTGCCATACAAAAAATGTAGAGCACATTAAAACACACAATTCAATTTTTTATATACACTTTTTTCATGGAATTGATCATTTTTGAGTTATTCCTGTTTTTGGTTTTAGCTTCGAAAAACTTATACTTTACTCATACAGGAATTTGTCAACTTGTGCCCATATAAACAAAGGAACTTCAGTGACATAGCAACCAGCTTTTGACTATCACTTTAACCTATGGTACTTCCTTATTTCGCTACTACTTACAATGAAGCTAAATTTTTCTTGATTAGCATGAAGTAAATAGAAGTCTGAGCATTTTAACAATAATCTGTTGCACAGATGTAGAGAAAGTCATGTGGATGGAACACATCTGATTTTTTTAATGTACACACAAGAACAGAGAGAGTGAGAGAAGAAAAAGGTTCTGCATAACCTCAATTCAACTAATAACTAAATGGCTATTCTATTGTTTTGCAATTGCTAATGAAGTTACTCAGTTGTCTCCTTAGCGCAGCAGCTACCGAGTGGGAGGACCAGTTGAGGAAAAAGAAGCGGCTTTAGATTGTGTAGACTGCATTAACCAGCCAGGAAGGACTGAGGCACTAACCAGGTCTCACCCTCCAGTACTGTACTCTATCCATGACACCTGTAATGTGCAGAGATGGGGGATGCAGCATCACCCAACTTTGGGCTATTGCGCCACAGAGTTTTAGTTGTTTTTTTTTAGTGAGATTATTCTCTCAAAAATATCTCTTAATGATTTTTATTAAGTTACAATACATTAAACGACAAATAAAATCTATATCTTGAATTTTCTGGGAATGGATTGTAAAGAACCACTTCATTCAGAAGGAATTTTGTAAAATCTTACAAATATAACTGGCAGGTATATGCTAAGGGATAAAAAATAAAAAAACAAAAAAAAAAAAAAAAAAAAACCATACTAGACAAAAAATGTAAGGAATTTTAAAACACACAATTTATTCCAAATGTAACTTTTGTGACATGATCCATCCGAGATATCCATTATTAATGGTTCAAATTGTTCAATATTTTGCCATTATTTAAGATCCTGTCAATTTTCAGTTGTTTCTTGTGAAGGCATGGAAACAATGTAGTTTTAAAGCTGTAGCATCCAATTTTGGGATATTTAACTATTGCTATTCTTTTTGTATTTATAAAAAAATGTGTAATGTAGATATTTCTGTAAAAGTTTATGCCAATTAAAATGAAGTAAATTTAAAAAAAAGCTTAAGTATGAATAGTTTTATAGGTAGGCATGTAATGATAGAGGTAAGAGAAAATCATATGAATAAAAGTTTTTCTTTTTTTCATGCGAGTCTTTCACAAAGCATACAGTATTACAGCTAACAATAGGTGATCTGAATCCTGTGATTATTGATGTTAACAAATGCAAGTATTAATTCCTGAGGTAGTGGAGACTCAACATTACAGACAACATCCAGATGCTATGTGTTTACATTTTAAAGCAGACTTAGCATAAAATGCCTTCCATCTTGTTTCAGATGCTTCTTACTTGACAGGAGTATAAATGAATTGTACAATCTTATGCAGTTTAAAGCTTTGATTCATGAGATTTTCTCAAATGTTGTCTCAATGGGCCTGTTTAGACACTACTCTCCTTCAAGAAGATTATAAAATGACCTTATATTTCGAAAGATGAACATCATGTTCATATCTGTTTTATTCTGCCTTGTTACTATGTCAGCAACAGATATTTTGACATCTTAAATTGAAATTGAACATAACTTTTTGAACATATTGCAATACATTTGAACATTTTAATGCAATGAGTTATATTATAAATCTATCTTAAATAATGCTTTGTGGAGACAATTATCCTTATGTAAACATTATTTATAATTTAATTGATACCATTTTTTTAAAATCTCACTGACATCTGGTCTTATGAACCAGTATTCATATGCTTTACCATATCAATCTTTGCTATTTCATATTTCACATATTTTAATATCTTATGAGTTTGCTCATAATGTAATGTTCATAAAAGAATATACGCACGCGCACACACACACGCCACACCGCACCATGCCCCACACACCACACCACACCACACACACAAACACACACACGTCACCCCCACACCCCACACGTCACCCCCACACCCCACGCCACACACCACATCACCCCACCACACTCCACCCCACACACCACACCACCCCACCACACCCCACCCCCACGCCACACACACACGCCACACCGCACCATGCCCCACACACCACACCACACACACAAACACACACGTCACCCCCACACCCCACCCCCACCCCACACACCACCCCACCACACCCCACCCCACCACACCCCACCCCACACACCACACCACCCCACCACACCCCACCACACCCCACCACACCCCACCCCACCACACCCCACCCCACCACACCCCACTCCCACACCCCACCCCCACGCCACACACACATCATGCCACACCACACCCCACCCCCACGCCACACACACACGCCACACCGCACCATGCCCCACACACCACACCACACACACAAACACACACGTCACCCCCACACCCCACGCCACACACACACCACCACATCCCACCCCACACCCCACCCCCACCCCACACACCACACCACCCCACCACACCCCACCCCCACACCACACACCACCCCACCACACCCCACGCCACACACACACACCACCCCACCACACCCCACACCCCACGCCACCCCACACACCTCCCCACCACACCCCACCCCACACCCCACCCCACCACACCCCACACCCCATGCCACACACACACCACACCCCACGCCACACACACACCACCCCACCACACCCCACGCCACACCACACACCACCCCACCACACCCCACCCCACCACACCCCACGCCACACACACACCACCCAACCCCACCACACCACACCCCACCCCACCCCACCACACCCCAGCCCCACACCCCACCCCCACCCCACACACCCCACCCCCACCCCCACCCAACACACCCCACCCCCACACCCCACCACCACACCCCACCACCACACCCCACCCCACCCCACCACACACCACCCCACCACACACCACACCCCACCCCACCCCACCCCACCACACCCCACTCCACACACCACACCACCCCACCCCATACACCACACCACCCCACACCCCACCCCACACACCACCCCACCACACCCCACCCCACACACCACCACACCCCACCCCACCACACCCCACCCCCACGCCACACACACATCATGCCACACCACACCACACCCTACCCTATTATCTGGGGTAATGTACGAATAATCGAGAAACCTATAATTTAATTCTTTTAAGGGGTACCGCATTCACGTGTAAATAGGAAATTATGTTTAAAAGCGTTTTTCAACATGTACTTACTCTTTGTTCAAAAGATTATTATACTTCTGTGCATAGTATTGTTTTTGTTTAGGAAACAGCTATTAAGGACCTGCCGTGTGACAATTAAGTACCATTTCTATTGTTATCATCTGTCTTTTTTCATGTAAATTAAAAATAAATTCGATTTTTCTGATGTCAATCAGCATGTAAATGTCAACAAAGCAAGTTAAAAGAAATTTGTAAAAGAGATGGCAGAGAAACCAAAAAAACCTGTGTTGATATTAAAACAAAATAATTTTTGGTGGGGGTGGGGGATGCATGGACAATCCACAAAGCAGATAGTCCGCACACAATAATCAGGAGTGTACTGTGTATATATAAGAGTTGCATTCTTTGAGAATTTACATTGTCCTTTTATATAAAACAATGAATTATTATATGATTAGTTTTCTAGGCTATAAAAAGCTATATTAATTTAATGGTGTGTAATTAGAATAGCATCTTATGTTTAAGATTTGTTTTATGCTTGTATAACCTTGGCACACTCCCAGATATTAACATTTTTTTGAATTTGTAGCCATTTGTTGACATAAAAGAAGGAAGACATCCTTGTCTATCTTCTCTGGATGACTTCATTCCCAATGATACGACAGTTGGCAGTAAGGATGGCAGTGCAGCCAGCCTTGTGCTAGTGACTGGACCAAACATGGGAGGGAAGTCCACTCTCATGCGTCAAGTTGGTCTCCTCGTTGTGATGGCACAATTGGTAACCTTTATTTCATATTTATGTTATTGCATGGCAACACTTCACAAACAAAAAGTATATGTATGATTTTTTACTTTCTTATCACGTATTATCAAAGTACATATAGGTAGAGAAGGTATTGTATTCCACCCAAAAATGCTATACAGAGATTTAACTGGAAATAAATGTTCTGAGGTCCCCTGCATCCAAAAAGAATTAGAAAATGGTTCTGTGAGTGTGCACAAGTGTGTGTGGGTAGCATAATTCAAAAACGAAAAGTTGATTAAATAATAGATGTCAGTATGTTGTCATAGTAGCTCAGTAGTTAGAGCAACTTGCGAGAGATCGGGAGATCTGCGATTCAAATCCCAGGTATGGAATTGCGTTTTTCAGTGTGACTCTACCTATCTAAGCAACAGATCATCTTATTGCCAATCCTTATTGTTTAAAAAACCAGTTGAATTAACACTGTGAAGCACTGTAATAATATATATAATTATTCAGATTGAGTCGAACAGGCACTCTATGGGCTTCTACCTAAACTTTATTCCCAATGCGTTTCACCTTTAGTTGAAGATTTGTTGATGCCTTCAACTGAAGGTGAAACCCGTTGGGAGTAAAGTTTAGGTAGAAGCCATAGAGTGTTTGACTCAATCTGTATTATTTTATGAACTTATTGTTTACTTCCCTTTGATTGCAAATGTTCTCCTGGGAAGACCTAAACCCATGGCTGTAGTTTAGTTTCTGGAACACACTGGTAAATCCAGCTTTTGTCTCTTGATGCAATGTTAAAAGTGGTTTTAGATTTTCCTCTATTGAATTTTTCAATAATTTCTTGGTACCATTGCACATGTGCTGCTTGTTTTTGCTCAGTTGTGGGGGATTCGGCTACTGCAGAACTTCCTGACATTAAGTTTTTCTTGTATAACAAAAAAGTCTACATTATGAAAAAGAACTGTGTTTTGAAAGCTTCCAAATATGCAGAGAAGTTCGTAACAGTGATGTGATTAAAATTAAATCAAAAGAATTTGAGTTGGTTTTTATAACACAAACATCACTTGGTAATATTATGATGTTTGTGTTACAAAAACCGACACATTCTTTTGATTTAACTGTATAATGAACTTTAATTTACCACCACACAGCAACCTTTGGAAGGTATAAACCCAGTATAAGATGCCTCCACAAGAGTGCAGAGCCACAACCACCACCCTCATCATTGACACCAAGATTCACTCTGCATTAGGGGAGGAAAATTGGCACAATATGTTCCCAAAACCAGTCCCAATAAGTAATAGTTTTTAAGTGATGTTTACTGTTAAAAACTGACCCAAGTCTTAGGACCCATTCACAATGAAAATTAACTGTAAAAATAACATAAACTTAAAAGCTAGATGCTAGGTATTGTAATGGAACCTTTCACAATGAGTCACATAAACATGAATATTGAATAAACACAAACTCAGAAGCTTGCAAGGTCCAAGCTTTTAAGTTTACTTCTACATTAAACATTAGAAACTAACCAATCATATGACTATTTTGCCATCTCACATCAGCTATTGAGACACCATGTGTAAGACCACTGGAATATCTGTTAAAATCTCAGCAAAATAAATATGGTAGAAGATGCTTTGTTTGTGAGTTTTCTTTTAACCAGTAAGCTAGCTTTTGTTCATTTTGATACATAACAAACCAGTCAATTCTACATTGCTGCTTTGTTTAGAATTTATGAATTTTAAGTAATAGATTATGGAAATTCCCCATGTCATTTTTCTTTGATTTAGCATCGTCTTTGTTGAGAGGATTGACTTTTTAAATAAATTAGTTACAGGAGTTTGCATATGCATAAGTGGCTCAGAAGCAGCCATTTTAACTGAACTGTATATTGATCTATGCTTGTTATCTCTTACTTGTTGACTAATGCTTACGTTATGTCTTTCACTGTGAATGTCTACTAAGTTTAGGTGTTAAGTTGCTATATTTAAATATATTACTTTCTCTACCTGCACTATGTACATAGTGTATAGAGAAGGTATTGTATTCCACCCAAAAATTCAATTCCAAGATTTCACCTGGAAATATATGTTTTGAAACCCCCTGATCCAAAAAAAGCATTTTTAGAAAAATGTCAGTGCATGTGTGTGTGCGTGTGAGAAACTTGGTATTTAAGTTCAATATCTTCCAAGGGTGTGACATGAAGAGCCCCCACCCCCAACTACTCTATACGTGGAAAATTTTAATTTTCTCAAAAAATAGCTCTTATCGATTTTGATTAAAATGTTGTATATTAAAGATATTTACAAGACAAATAAAATGTATATCTTGAATTTTCTGGAAATAGCCCCTGAAGACCTCTTTATGCTGGATGAATTTTATGAAATTTTGCATAACTGGTCAACCGTAAGCGATAGACCAAAAATGTAAAGCTTGTTAATACACAAGATTTGTGTTATATATATTTTTTTTCGTGAAGCTGACTGTTTTTGAGGTATTCCTTGTTATTGGTTTCAGTTTTAAAATACTTATACTTTTCTCGTACAGAAATTGTCAACTTCTGGCCATACAAACAAAGGAACTTCAGTAACTAGCTTTTAAAAAATTTGACTATCCTTTAGCCTATGATACTCTCTTATTTTCCTTCTACTTACAAGGAAGCTTCTAATAATATAATTTCTACCAATTTTTTTCGATTAGCATGAAGTAAATAGAAGAATAAGCTTTTTAACACTAATTTATTGCAGAGATGTAGAGAAAGTCATGTGAATGAATCAAATCAGATTTTATTTCCATTATGAATGACCCTTTATTATCGAATTGCCATTTGTTATATTAACAATAGAGAGGGAGTTTTGGTTCTGGGTAGCTTTTGAGTTACACATTAGACATATACCTCATTCTACCGTAATTGTTCAAGATACATTACCTGGAAGATAATAATTTGAAGATGTATTACATAGGAGGATCACTTGTTTTTGTGAATTTCAGGGCTGTCACGTTCCAGCAGTAGAATGTAATCTTACTCCAGTGGATCGCATTTTCACTCGACTGGGAGCAAAAGATGATATAATGGCAGGAGAAAGTACATTCTTTGTGGAGCTTAGTGAAACTGCAGCCATCCTCCACCATGCCACACAGCATTCTCTTGTTTTAGTGGATGAATTAGGTATACTTGTTTACTTCATCTTATAACTTCTTTACAGCTTTTTATTCTTCAGCCTTGCTTTTGGCACACAGAAAGTTAGGGTTTTCCTGTGTTTTTGGGGCATATAAATAAATTAAGTTAACTAATGCCTATAAATAAGATCAAAGTTTTGAAGCTGAAAACCACAAGCGCTATTAATGGTGAAGTATTTTTTATGATTTAGTTTTGATTAGTCACACTTATTTACATTCATATAATTTGTGTTATCCAATGGTGGATATGAACAGGCGTTTTGGTAAATAATTGGGATCAAACGCTTTAGTTGTTCTCCTTGCGTAATGATACTGGCAAATTGAACTTTCTGAGCGCAGAACTTAGAAATAAGAAATATTCATCTTAGGCAGGCTTAAACATAGGAGTTGCTAATGTCTGTCTTTGATAAAGAGAGAAAACCACTAACTCACTGGAGTAGAAGCAAATGACAATAAAAATTATCAAAATATCTGTTTCTATATTCCTAACACACTGTATAAGAACAAATTATGTATGCTATGTAAATTGAGATTTGTAAATAATAAATTAATAATAGCAATAGTAATAATACTTTTATTAATCCAGTATATCATTACATTGATGTTAGGCATGTCAAAAGTTTCAATATGTCATTATTTACATTTGTTTACTTATTTTATACAAGTTTATAATTCATCTTAATTTATTTTAAATTTAGTTTTTTGAAATGTTAGTGAAGGCTTTAATTGATTTTGGCAACCTGTTGTAGAATAGAATCACTCTGACATTGATATCCCTATCACATATGCATTGTATCTCTGAAAGTTTAGTTAAACCTCAGTGCAATGGCCGAGAATAGGCAATTTCAATTACTGACTGGAGCGATATTGTCCCAACATCTTATTGCAGGTGATGATCATTTCTTGTCGCACTTGATGTTCGTAAGTAGTTGTTGGTAACAAGGTGACAATCCAGTCAGCCAACCCTCACTTTTAATAACTGTCAGTTCCACAATTGTACTTTCAATTAATTCAGTTACAATGTTTACTTAAAGTTTTATCCAGTTCATAATGTATTTAGTTCAAAAAAGGAGTGAAAATAATCATTATTTGTATTTCTTACGTATGAGATGAGTGCAATAACCTCAAATAAAATAATGTTTGTTTCCATTTCATGTATCAGTTATGAAAAGCTGAAATAAAATAATTGTTCTCCATTTCTATTGTTGCTATCGGTATTTGTACATTGGGTGCAGGCATGGTCGGCCATATCATAATTCATGAGGCAGTGAAGAAAGAATAAAAAACAACATTGGGTAAATAAAGATGGTGGAATGCGTCATCTACCATTTGAGAACTAATGTAAGTATTACAATGATAACCTGATAAAATCTCCCTTCCTATATATTATAAATTATTAATAGTCTATTTCGCTGAATTGTCTTATCAAATACAACTCGTGATTTAATCTTTTAGGACTTCGCTTTGCTCTGGGCATGAATTATCGACAAGATGAAAACACTCATGCTATTGCTTATGATAATCTTCATAATTCATGTTATAATTATGAATTTGGTTATTTCTAATCAAAAGCAATTTATATATTATGAAATGTATGTAATGAATAAATAGTAACATTTTTTGGTTAATGAATGTATCCTTACAGGATTGGTTTGTCTTTGGATTAAACATTCTCCTTATGATTTCTATTACTATATTAATAAACAATCCATGTGACTTTTGGCAGCTGTAATTTAGACATAAGTAAAAGTTGTTTTTAACAGTCTGACATCTGTATATGTTGTTTCAACATACAACACTTGTATCAGCTACATATGTTATTACAGAAGTATTTTTGTGTTGGCAAATTTATTCTTACTTCACTGTTATATGCAAACTAGCCACTATCACCATTACTTATTGCAACAATAATTAAATGTATTCTTCAATAATGGACATGCAGTATGTTTTCACTAAAATGGATGTTGCCCTCCTTGGTGTAATGGTTTTCATGCTAACTTCATATACCCAAGGTCGCAGGTTCAAACCCGGTGGAGGACAATGGATTGTTTCGGGCGTAAAAATCATTAGCATGGCTTCCTTCGGAAGAGAAGTAATGCCATCGGTCCCATATTGTGGATTTATAGCATGTAAAAGAGCGTCCATAAATAAAACTTCATTTCATTTTACTAAAATGGAAGGATGGATTGGCTCCGTTTGAAAGAGAGCATCCTCTTGGAAATGTTGGAGTCAATGTATATACTTATCTGTCCTATAGGAAGAGGAACATCAACGTACGATGGCACAGCCATTGCTGCATCAGTGGTACAGGAACTGAGCTCTATGAGATGCAGGACACTCTTCTCTACACATTATCATACTCTTGTTGAAGACTTCAAGAATACTCCTCACATCACATTAGGACATATGGTAAGTTATTGCTATACACACTTGTGTCACCTTAAGGATAAATAATGGCATACAGTTTTAGAATGTGAAGAAATAGGATGCTAAGCGAGAGGATAGGGAAAAAGGAACAGGCAATGTTATCAAAATAAGTTCAAATGGTAAACTTAATGAATGTAAAATCCAGCAGAAATTTAATTGAAATTGGAAACTTTTTGGGTAGAGTAAGAGCCAAATGGTTGAGGAAAATTAGTAAGCAGGACAAAGAAAAAAATTAAACAATAGTATGTATTAAATATACACTATTTTAATCAAAATCATTAAGATGCATTTTTGAGACTTTCAAAATTTTCCATGTAAAGGGTAGTTTGGAGTGGGGAAATTTTCCTCAAAATCTTTGGAAGATGGTCAACGTAAATACCAAGAATATTTCTGAGCTGGGTTTGTAACACTCAAGTATCACTTACATATAGTTTTTCCAGACCAGTTTCGAAGCCCTGTGGGCTTCATTGTCGATGGGTTTGGAAACTTAAGTGTTACAAACCCAACACAGAAACATTCTACACTGTTCCAAAACACCCTTTCATTAAAATTGTTGTTAAATACCAAATTTGGTATTTTACAGACTTTTCATTTTTGAGTTATCACATTCACAGACACATGGACAAACACTCACAGATCTCATCATTTGAATGAAATTATTAACTATTGTAGTTTAGAACTGGTTGCAAATATACAATTTCATTTAATTAGGTTGATTACCTCAGAATTAGTTTCAAGTATGTTCAAATTTTAAAATTAATATATTTTGGATGCATCTATCCTCACCTAACATATGATGTGGAAACATGAGGAGGGAGGGGGGGTGCTGCTAAAACTAAGATGAATTGACTTCTTATTTTGCAAAAGAAAAGCATTAGATTGATATATAAGATGAAATCACATGAGTCATGTAGAACTGCATTTATTAACAATAACCTTTATTCTCTGTATGTTTATAGAGCTATACTATATATAACAGATAAGCAACCATTAATAAGGAACATTCAAGTGCACAACCATTATACAAAAATAACTGCAATCTCTTTAGACACACAAATAAAAGTTTCACTGTAAGGGATGTTGGTACAAGAGGGGCAATTTTATTCAATAGGTTACCAGTAGCACTAAAAAATTTAGTCAATGCCCAAAAAAACATTAAAACCTAAACTGAAAGAATATCTCATTAATAAGTGAATGCAAACAGCACATTGTAAACAGCAGTATGTATATAGTGGATGTTGTGTAACAAAGGACCTGTACAATGTACAAAAGATTTACTGGATCAATAAAATTATTAATATTATTATTATTACTACTACTACTACTACTTCCTCATCGTCAGCTGATTGGCCAACCAGTTGCAATCAGCTGAGGAGGAAGTGATTCCTTGAAACTAGTTCAAAGGTAATTAAGCTAATTAAATGAAACTCTATATTTGCAACCACTTTTAAACTCGTGAATCTTTTTCTAAATATGTTTTTTTTTGGATATGTGTACTTCTGGTGAAATCTTGGTATCAAATTTTTGGATGGAGTGCAATACCATCTCTACCTATGTATGTAGTAAAGAAAGTAGAAATGAACATCTGGTAGCAGTACATTAAATTGTGCTAAATACATGAACTTTTTCTTATTTGTTTTTTGTGTTAGGCTTGTATGGTGGAGAATGAAAATGGAGAGGATCCTTCTGAAGAAACTGTTACTTTCTTGTATAAGTTTGTGGACGGGGCTTGTCCTAAATCATATGGATTCAACGCTGCACGTTTAGCTGGCATACCGGCGCACATTATTCGTGCTGGAAATAACAAGGCTGTCCAACTTGAAAAAGAAGGGGAGAAAAGGAAACTGTTCCAGGAGATTTTTGGAAAGAAGAACCGCAGTATGGGATTACATTCTTTACTTGCACTGGCAAGAAATGTAGTTTGAAATGTCTGACTTTTTTGTTTCTTGCTAAGAAATGTTACCAAAAGTTTATTAAGGCGTATAGACTGATTTAGCTAAGCTGTAAATTTATATTACTCATAAAACGTATTAAATGAACATAGCATCTTTTCCGATTGTGTTAGAACTGTGTGTGATATTGCAAACACTTAATGTCATTCGTTTTTTTACTCATAATGCTTTCACAAGTTCCTTTTTTCTGCTTACAGTAAGATCTATTTTTGTTCCTTCTGCTTTATTACTGTTAAATATGTTTATTTCTAGACGAACCGTTATGTAAAGTGAATTGATAGCGTTACATTGTGATAGCAAAGCTTGTTCGTAGTTGTAGTTGCCTACAGTATTGCTGCAAGTTGTTAAAGTGAACAAACAGGAATTTTTATGTGTTTACAGAATATTAAAGTAAGGAATAAAACTAGTGATGCAAGTATTTTAGATGTTTCAGTTCCTGGCAAAACGTGGCTGTTAAATGAAAAGCATGTCATTCACTATATATTTCAGTAAGATGTAAGACCTGTGCATGAACGAAATGGTGGAGAAAAAAAATAAAAAGAAAGTAAGAAAGAATAAAGGGAAAAAGTACGAACTGCGTAAGCTCATACTGTCAACAACGCTGCGGCAGTGATCTTTTGCTCCAGTCATAAATTCCAGTACAGGATTTACCATATTTATCTGAATACAAGACGAACGTGAATGCAAGACAACCCCCATTTTTCAGAACTTAATTTTGGAATTTAGCATGTCTTTATAAAAAGATGTAACTTAATGTTAAAATGAAATTTAAAATTTTCCATATACTTTAAAAAAAATAATGGGCACTTGAGCTTATTAAGTCCATTATTATTATTATTATTTTATTTAATTTGAATTTGTGCAAAAATTCATGTTTTGAGCCATTACAATATGGGTGCTATGGTACGTGGTGGAGGTGGCAGCAGCATAACTGTAATGACAATTATGGATATGCTTTTCTATTTAGACAACAAAATTTAATATAAAACATTGTACATTTTTTATACCTAATTTGAATTTGTGCAAGCGGGAGAGAAACGAGAAGGGAGAATGGAAAATATACTGGCATGTCTGTGTTGGTGGTGACAGTGGATAGCTGTAACGAGGATTATGGATTTTCAGTTAAGCCAGCATACTTAATATATCATAAACATTTTACCTTTTTTGAATTTGTGCATAAATTCATGTTTAGAGTAGGAGAGAGGAGAGTGCGGAATATGTGTGATAGTAGAATGCGACAATGACAGCAATTATTAAGAATGTTTTTCTATTAAGACAACATACTTAATATAATATATTGTAAAACATTTTATCAAATTTACCATAAATTCATATTGCAGGTGGCACAGAAAGACAGTGGGAAAATGTGCAGCATGAGGAGGGGAAATGCGGAGCTAACCTCTCTCTTTCTGCTTGACCTTTGGCTTCCAATACAACATTGCATCCAACCAATGCTGTGAAAGGAAGTCCTTTAATTTTATTTTAATCTCAAAGAATAATATTTTTTCCAATGAGAATGCTCATAGGCCCATTAACAGCTAATTTTTGGAGCAAAATGAAACGCACAAAATCTGCCTCATACATTGCGACCTTTACCTAAATCCCCAGGCTTCACCATTGTCGTACCTGTGAAGTTTGAAACTTAATTTTTCCCTGCATGGTGTTTGGAAAACATATCGCAAATGAGTTCTGAACATTAATATTCTGGAAAAAAACATTGTCTTGCATTCAGATATATGTGGTATATGTATTTAATCTTTACACCCTTGCCACATACCAAGAAACACATTATAACAAATGTTACTACTTGCACATGCATTCAATGTGAAGGCCCACTGTGTTGGTCAGTTTGGTTTTTTGTGTGTAAGGGGAGACGTTACTTTAAGGTAAAAATGTTCATTTTGTGTTTTTCTTTCATTTGTTCTCAGATATTTAAAAAATTATTCCCAGAAGTTTTATTTCAAAATTTCAATGGAAAATGCCTGAAATGTTCAAGTTGTCCATCTCCTTAGCCCTGAAGGTTTTTATTGCCATATGATCTTAAACTTTGACCTTTGTTATCTGAAAGTTAAAAATGTATGCAGCCATATTTTACAGACACAATAATAGCATCAACCACAAGGAAGAAGCTGTGCACCTAAACAAAACCTAGATGCCAGTATTGGAAAGGAAAATGAATGGCAGGAACAAAAGTAAATCCCAAAATCTATGGACGCAGGCCAATCAGATCACAGACCCGTGACAGGCTCCTCCCACCATCCATATAAAAAGGAAACTCACTCCAACGCTGACCAGCCATGGCATCACTGTTGAAGATGCCACGTGCAGTCCTTGGCGAAACATCTGGAACTTCAAGACCACTAGACCATGGCCTGCAAGCCCGGGAAATAACTTTGATATTCAAGACACAGTCTAAGAAAGCCTAAGCTTGTGTATAATAACTGTTTTACTTGACTTTTTATTTACTCCATCTAAACTTCTTGGTCCTACATTTCACTAGTCATCTATTTACATAATTAACTTCAATCCTGATATGAAAGTCTCCCATTAATGTAACCTCAGAATTCTCAAATCTCCCCTTTATCCTCTCTAGGTGTTTAAGAAGGTCGGGATTATGAAATTAGTTTACAGCACTTTTCACAATGTAGGTAAACAATGTTTGTTACTCTAGCATGCATGCACAGTGCACATAGTAGCTAGAAAAGGGAGTTGGTCCCCCCCCCCCTCCTCACACACACCAAACAAAATTTTCTTGAAAAAGTTGATTCTTTTATTTATGTAATGCTAAACTAGATAAACATTAGTAGAATTGTTCTTATTACTTGCTTTCTTATAAGTAGAAGGGAAATAAGGCAATACTGTTCTAAAGCAATAGTCAAATCTAATAAAAACTGGTCACTATGTGAGCAATTAAGGTTCAGTTCACTTTCCATGGTCCCATTTGAGAAAGGTTAGACAGTTTAAAATTGAAACCAATAACAAGGAATATCTTGAAAATGGTGAGCTCCACTAGGAAAATACATATGACAAATTGTGAGTTTTAATGAGGTCTACATTTTTTGTATAGGGTGTTACAGTTTAACTGTTATGCAAAACCCATCCAGAACAAAGAGGTCTTTAGAGGCTACTTCCCAGAAAAATCCAAATTATTAGAACCATTTTTGAGAAAAAAACAATTTTGAAACATTTATCCATGTAAAGTATAGTTTGGAGTTGGAGGGATTTTCTTGAAATCTTCCTGTCACACCCTTGGAAGATACTAAACATAAATCCAAGTAACAGTCTTTTAGTTTTGAGCTATTAGTCCACAGATACACACATAACAGACCTTTTTCTAAAACTTTGTTGGACTTGGGAGATCTCAAAACATATATTACCCATGAAATCTCAACATCAAAAGTTTGGGTGTAATGCAATACTTTCTCTAGCAATGATTTACATACATGCTAGAGAAAGTAAAAATGAGGGTTATCACTGTTACCCCGATTCATTCAATTATCTCTATTATGAGTATACTAATATATTTATTGATCATTTCTGGTTCAAATGACTATGTAGAGAGAGAGAGAGGGGGGGGGATTTCATTTCATTTCATAACATTGAAAGGAATAAATGTTTGGATTTAATGTTTGAAATTGAAATCATGCTGAATAATAGTAATTAAGTTTGGTATCTTCCAGGATGCGACACAAAGATTTTCAAGAAAATCTCCCCACTCCCAACTACCCTTTACATGAAAAATTGTTTGAAAATTTTGATTTTCTCAAAAATAGCTGTAATGATTTTGGTATTTACCTGACAAATAAAGTGTATATCTTGAATTTTCAGGGAATAGCCTTTGAAGACTACTTTATTCTGGATGAATTTTACAGAATTTTGTATAACTGGCAAATGATAAGAGATAGACAAAAACTTACTCCACAAAAAATGTAGATCATGATAAAAAAAACCCAATTTATTCAAAATCTTCTCGGGCTTCTAGCCAGGTAAAAACTTGGCTTGACACCAACGTTTCGAAGAAGTGTATCTTCCTCGTCTTCAGGGTGAACTGATGGTTTGAGCTTGCGGAGACTGGTATTTATAAGAGCTGGGATGAAGCTAACATCTGATTGGTTCGCGTGATGTTAGCTTCATCCCAGCTCTTATAAATACCTGGCTAGAAGCCCGAGAAGATTTTGAATTAACATGTCGCCAGGAAAGCTTCAGTTCTTATTTTAAACACAATTTATGTTACATATATTTTTTTCGTGGAGTTGGTCATTTTTGAAATGTTTCTTGTTATTGATTTCAGCTTTAAAAATCTTATACTTTTCTCATATGGGAATTTGTCAACTTCTGTCCATACAAACAACAGAAATTCAGTCACAGCAACCAGCTTTTGACTATCACTTTAACCTATGGTGCTTCCTTATTTTGCTTCTACTTACAAGTAATAAGACTATTTCTGCTAATTTTTTCTCGGTTAGCATGAAGTAAATAGAAGCATAAGCTTTTTAACAATAATTTGCTGCAGAGATGTAGAGAATGTCATGTGAAT
Organism: Hymenopus coronatus; assembly: GCA_030762935.1. NCBI lineage: Eukaryota > Metazoa > Arthropoda > Insecta > Mantodea > Hymenopodidae > Hymenopus > Hymenopus coronatus. The sequence continues at coordinate 6,206,038 of CM060883.1, forward strand.
GGAACTCATCAGATTTTTACTTTCTCTATACGTACTATGTACATAGTGTATAGAGAAGGTATTGCATTGTACCCAAAAATTTGATACCGAGATTTCACGGGAAATACATGTTTTGAGACCTCCTTAATAAAAAAAAAAACATTTTTAGAAAAATGTCTGTGTGTGTGTCTGTGGGCAGCATAGCTCAAAAACGAAAAGACCATTAAATACCAAACTTGGTATTTAAGTTCAGTATATTCCAAGGATGTGACATGAAGATTTTCACTTTATTCTGGATGACTTTTACGGAATTTTGAATTACTGCTAAACCGTAAGAAATGGACAAAAACTTACTACACGAAAAATGTAGAGCACATTAAAACACACAATTTATGTTATTTACATTTTTTTTTTGTTTTTTTTTTTTCGGGGAGTCCATATTTTTGAGACATTCCTTGTTTTTGGTTTCTGCTTTGAAAAATTTATACTTTTCTCATACAGGAATTAGTCAACTGCTGTCCATACAAACAAAGGAATTCTGTCACATAGCAACCAGTTTTTGATTATCACTTTAACCTATGGTACTCCCTTATTTCACTTCTACTTACAAGGAAGCAGGTAATAAGACTATTTCTGCTATTTTTTTTTTCTGATTAGCATGAAGTTAATAGAAGTATAAGATATTTAAGAATAATTTGTTGCAGAGATGTAGAGAAAGTCATGTGAATGGTATACATCAGATTTTTTGAAAATCTTGAAATTTTTGGTGTGCCAAAGGGTGGCAAGTGAATTTTTTGAAGCTGGTTTCTGCTTTTATTCTTTTTGGAGTGCTAATTTCTTTTACTTTCTTCTGTTTCATAAATTTATTAATCTTCTTCTTTACATTTCTATGATCCTATTAAGTTCTAATTTGTATTCCATCTGGCTTAATGGTAGGTTTACCAGTCTGAATGCAAGGCTGTTGATCATGGTGTGTTTTTACATATCGTGACAGTATAGGCAGTTCAGATGGAGGTACTGTGGAGGATGTCCAAAGCCTCATCAGAAAGGCAAATGTACAGTTTGTGTTTGTATAGTTATACCAAATATGCAAGAAGAATAAGAATATATCTGTAAAAACAAAACTACAGCTATTGAATGCAAATGTAAAATCATTATTGTACAAATGTGAAACATGGAAAATAGCCACACAAATAAATAATAATTACAAGCATTTATAAATTGTTGTGCAAGATATATATTAAACATAAGGTGGATGGATAGATAGAGTAACACATGAGGAGCTGTGGTTGAAATCAAAGCAAATACAAATAAAACGAAAATGGCAGTGGTTAGGACACTCTACGTAAACCTCAATCTTCTATTGAAGGACAAGCTCGGGATTGGAAACTGCAAGGATAACTTGAAGGAGGACAGTGGAAAGTGAATTGCAGGAAATGGGAAAGAGTTGGAGTGAAATAGACTTGAATGGAAATGCTTCTATGCTGAGATAGTGGAACAACAGCACATGGTAATATTTGCCACAAAATTACGTCTACATTGGAGGAACTTGAGGAAAACAAAACTGAAACATTACAGTGACAGCTAAATGTGTTTATTCACTACCACGCTTGTTCAGGTGCAGAAGGATGACATTTGCTGTGAGGTAAGAGTTATTTTCTTAATATTTTATGCACAGGTTTATAGCATCTCGTACTATTCAGATGCAATAACCTTGCAGTAAGGTTTCTTTGCTCTAGAGATTTTGGCATGAGCTTATAATGTATAAATTTAATTTTTACTTTTTCTACACATATTATGGACATAGTGTATAGAGATGGTATTGTATTCCCTACTGAGATTTCACCAGAAATACATGTTTTGGGACCCCCTGAATACAAAAAATGTGTTTTTAGGAAAAAGTGTGTGGACAGAATAGCTCAAAAACTAAAAGACCATAAAATACTGAACTTGACATTTAAGCCATGAAGATTACTGATCCAAAATTTTCTGCATTACTGCAGAATGTATAATAATTATTAAATGCTTAAGATAATAGTATCTTAAACAGTTTAGAGTATTTTACCATTAGTTTTAACATGAGTGAGGGAGAGAAATATATGTTAAAAGCTCTTCTATTGACACCATTGTGAGCTGTATATAAAAGTGATAACTATAGATGAATGAGATTTTGATCTACAAATACTTTAAACCAATATTTTACAGATTCGTATCTATTTTTCATGTTCTTTATACTAAAATGGAAAAAATCCACCAATGAACTGAAGTGTCAAACTATTGTATCTCATTCTGTTGAAAATATAGCAGATCTACTATAATATTATTATAATAACTCCATGGCACAACGGCTCACGGGGAACCTTGGCCTACTGCCCGGCCGCTGCGTCCCCCATCTCGGTCCAATACAGACGTCATGGATGGGGTGCAGTATTGGAGGGTGAGACGTGGTCAGCACCTTGAGCCTCTCCCGGCCAGTTAATGCGGTCCTCACGACCTGGAGCCGCTACTTCTCCATCAAGTAGCTCCTCAATTGGCCCCCCAGGGACCTCACGAGGCTGAGTGCACCCCGGCCCAGGTCTCCCAGCGGGGGAAAAATCCCCAAGCCAGTACTGGGAATCGAACCCAGGTCTCCCGCTTGGTAGTCAGCTGCGCTACCACCGCGCTAAGGAGATGACCCCTATAATATTATTATACAGTTTTAATCTGTTTATTCTGTAGAGATTCTTAACAATGGTTAATAAATGAAACTACCTCTTGTTAACGAACAAATCAATTAGGCAAGCAATGTGAGAAGAGTGGAAGGCATTATGAAAGTGTTTTTGAGGCCACAAAAAAGAATCTAAACATAGTAAACACATCTACTGGAAGGTTATCTTGAAGGTTTAAAATTGGATCTTATTAAGTTGGTAGGGGAAGCTAACTTTTTTCTGTACTGGTCATTCTATTGTGTCAAAACTTTCCACCTCTCCATTGATTAGTTAACTACATGTAATTAATTTAATTAGCCTCTTGGGAGGGGGGAGTTTATCTAAAAATTGCCAATTTTAGAGGACAGTATTATTTTCTTTTATTTATTCATCACAGACGTTGAAAGTACTGAGCAATGCTGATCAACAGGTGACATGCATAACATTTCAATTTGTAGATCTTATTATGAGATAAGAATCAAGCCCAAACTCTATGATGTAGACCATGTTAACAATTACATTTATTCATACATACTTATATACAAATAATAACTGACAATGAATTTTCAGAGATGTCAGTTTTGTATAGTTTTCAATTACATGGCTGTTCCAAAAGCCTACCTATACATTTACAATCTTAGAATATTCATGTTTATTATATCTACAATGTTACGTTATTACCAGTGCTTTTTTATTGAATGGAAGAAATCCTCCTCTGTATAGAAGGTGTGAGTAATAAGGTATCTTTTTGATTCTGATCTAAACTTGTTTTTGTTCATTTGCATTTTTTTTTATAGAAGAGGGAATTGAATTAAACAGAACTATTCATTTGTAGTAAACCCCTTTTTGGAATAACTGCAAATTATTTGTTGGTCTATGTAAGTCCTGCCTATGTCTGGACTCTTTATTATAAATATCTGTATTTTTTTTTTTTGTAAACTTTTCTGGGTTATTTATTACAAATGACAATATGGTTAGAATATATTCACGGCTAATGGTAAAATTCCAAACATTTGAAAAGTGCAAATTTTCTCGGGCTTCTAGCCAGGTAAAAACTTGGCTTGACACCAACGTTTCGAAGAAGTGCATCTTCCTCGTCTTCAGGGTGAACTGATCAGTTCACCCTGAAGACGAGGAAGATGCACTTCTTCGAAACGTTGGTGTCAAGCCAAGTTTTTACCTGGCTAGAAGCCCGAGAAAATTTGGAATTAACACGTCGCCAGGAAAGCTTCAGTTCTTATTTGAAAAGTGGTTTGCAGGGCGTTGATCGTCTTTCCTCTGCCATTATTCTTATTACTTTTTTTTTTTTTTTTTTTTTTTGCAAAATGAATGCTTTTTTGGCATGTACTGAATTTCCCCAAAATAATATTCCATAGGTCATCAATGTATGACAATATGCATAATAACCTGTTTTTAGTGATGCATCAAAGATCTCAAAACTAAAGTACAAACTAAAAATAAATAAATGTCCTGTTTTGCATGACGGAAAATTAATATAGAGAATGGCTATTAAGGACTTTAAGCCGTAAAGACGGTATCTGACATTTAATTCTTCATAATTGGAGTAATAATGTTGGCAACACATTTTCACAGATTGTGGTTGAGAAGAGAGAAAACTGAATAATTATTACGTCATTCTTTTTTCTGGTGGGGGAATAGAGGGAGAGTATGCGCGCGAGCGAGTTTTGAAGCTCAAGGGAATTACCAGCATTCAACCAGAGGTTTTTTTATTTCTATTTATTTTTTGATTACCTGTGGATTTTATTGCAATGTTTTAGTTGGTAGGATAGTCACAAGGTGCGCATGCCTTTTCGTCTCGTAGCAACGCGCCATCGCTTGCACCGCTTTGCTTGGTTGTCAAGAGGTAGGTTTGTTTGAATAGCATTACTAAAATGGGAAGCGAGAAGAGCGGTAGCTGTGATGTATGTTGGTGTTCTGTGGACGAAAGTGATCTAAGTTGGTTTGATCAATACCAGGAGGAAGTGACAACTGACATGGAGGCATGCTTTACAGCATTTGACAAAGACGGGTAAGAAAATAATCATCATTCTTAAACTTGTAATAAATATACTCCACATATCAAAATAGAATATCTTGGGAAAAATCGGAAGTTCTTGTGAATTTGCATTTTCTTCCGGAAGTGAACTAAGGCGCCGTTTTGAATGTTGCTAAACCGGGAAGCACATGTTAACCTGTGCATATAATAGGCTTTGCTAAGATAATGTGTGATCAGTTGGACCTGGTAAACTATGCTTATATGCTCATTTATGCAATAAAATGATTGTACATGATAGCAGTTACAATATAAATAATGCAGACACCTCTGATGTAATCAGGTCATCGACACGCTCAGGTTAACACATGTATGCTTACGCAGAGAAATAAGGACTTCCCCATTCGTATCACGTGACCTTCAAATAAGCAGACGGCAATGAAAGTTGAATAAAATTATGGTATTATGTGTAGTCCCAACAAAATGTGCTTGCTGCTAACTTCTGGCACATTTTGGGGGCCTGTACTGTGATGTAAATATAGATAATAAGAAGGGCTCGGAAGCAGAACTGCAAATCCGCATTGTTTATGAGGAAGGCGATAATGTTCCTTCATTTAATAACGTCAGGCGCTCATTGCAAGGAAAAAAATACTCTTTTGTGATATTACATTTTGATAGAATTACAAATAAATACGTGCAGACCCATCAATGTTCTAGCCGTGACCTCCAATCTCCCCCCCCCCCCGCCTCTTCGGCGTATTTTGTGGTTTTAATGCTGGTGTTGTTTAATCGGTTCTCTTTAAATACTTTTTACATTTTGTCCCATCAACGTGTAGGAATAGGTAAGCGGAGGTTAGTAGTTTGCCATTATATTCTTATATAATAGCTGTATATTCGTATACTGAAGCTAAGGTTACGGCCGGAAAGCCGCTATTTTCTAATACTTATCGTATTTTGGTATGATTTCTTCTCTTTTGCCATAAACTATGTATGCTTATAGTTTCGCAGATCCCTCAGCTACGCTTTGTCGTCATTCCGCACTTGCGGCCTTGGCAACTGCTGCACTCTCCTTTTAAAAAATATCCCTTGGCTACCCCTTGCAGCAAGTTGTTGAATTCATATCCAATATAATTTTTAGAAAACCATCATTGATGGAACATTGAATATTTGTTAATGTTGTGTAAAATTCCAAGCTTCTTATACAGCAATGCCTTGAATAACAGTAATGTGAGCTGTCCATATCCATTTTATGCACATTTCACAGCTTTTACCTCCAAATTTATATTTATTTATTGAATGCACAAGTACATAAAACCCTATTTCACCCAAAATATTTGTTTTTCATAATTTTTGTAATGTAACTTAGGGCCTGTATAAATCAGATTATACACATTTAAGTTTTCCTGATATCTCTAAACATTCTGTATTTTAATTGACTAACATATAAAGAGCCATTTTTGCTGTTAGTACATGTTAATAATGAATGACATTTTTGATGATAAATATTATCATTACAGTGAGATTCTTGTGCTATTAACTTGAAATGACAGCTTTATTATTATTATTAGTATTATAGCAGCTGTGCTTATTATCATCATCATTGTCTCATTAACATGGGAGTTATTTCTTCATTTATATGTCATTCTTGTTATATATCCTGAACTGATATTACTGTTATTGCTACTATCACTGCTGAACTTATGCATATATTTTTTTTAACAAAATGCATTTAAAGTCAGGGTTGCTGATGATCAGTGCTTAAGGACATTGAACTACTAGGTAATTAGCACTCTTTAAGGGAAGCCAAAATGGGATTTTGATAATTTTTTTTCCATTTTCATATTTTAACTGCATATGGATAATTTGAATCTCCCACTTATTTTGGTATAGCTTTCATAGAGATATGCTAATTGTGAATAGTTTAAAAATGTTGAAAATAATCCTGTAGAGTGGCTTTTTAGATTTGGTACACTCACTTGGTAAAACATTAACAACTTTGTAAATATCAGTGTCAGAGAAGAGATGTTTTTCTTTATTTGGATTGGAAAGTTTTAATTTAGCTGTTGGCAGCATTGGCATCCCGCTCATATTTCCTTCATGTGAGAGTTTCGAAGTACTGCAAAGTTATGTTTGGAAAGTTAGGTAACATTTTTTTTTTAATTTTATTTTTGAAAGCAATTTCTGAATAATAACATTTTCAATGCAAATGCCTCATTATCTCAGAAACTAATTGACACTAAGGGCTGAAATTTTTACCTCCCATTTGCACCTAATTAAGCTTTATTTTAACGAAAAATTTGTATTTACATAGATTAATTAATTTTTTAAAACTTAAAAAGCATAATTTTTCAATAAAATTTTAAGAGCTTTATTAAAAAAAATCATACTTTTCCTTCTAATGAATAGAAGTATTCTGTTTTTCATCAATCAACAGCAAAGGTATTACTGAATAATGTAGCTCTTTATGTTAAATAGTTGCTGAGATATGGGTCAAAGTTTAACATTGGCAAGAAGACCCCATAAGGTCATGGAGGTCTAAGTATGCACTTGACAGCCATGTGACTCATTCACCTACAAAGGAGGTCACCTTGTATCGTGCAGTCATGTTATAAACACATCACACAGTGAGATGAGGCCATGTGGGTCTTGGGTGAGAGGTGCAGAGAAACTAAAAATTAAATCCTCCTTCACAACTGAACTCATCACCAGCCTAAGCAGTGAAGAAATGGGCCAGTATCCAAAACTCTCTACCAAAATTACCTCTTAAGTGAAACTGTATCAATAGTCTGAAAAATAACACAACATGATTGTCTAGCATGCCAGATGATAACTCTTAACTCACTGAAACTCAAGCTGTGTCAAGAAGATGCCATTCAAAGTTTTGGAGAATGAAAGGTTAAGATTTGCTTTTTTGTTCCCTTTTGTGCCCTTTTACTATCAGCTTCTTCATTTCCTTTTAATCCAATGTGAGATGGAATACATTGCAGTTTAATTTGCTTTCCCCCTGTTTCAAGTTTTTTACTTTCTCCATACGCACTATGTATATAGTGTATATAGAAAGTATTGCACTCCACCAAAAAATTTGATACAGAGATTTCACCGGAAATATATGTTTTAGGGTCCCCAATATCCAAAGAAAGCATTTTCACAAAAAGGTCTCTTTACCAGACTTGGTATTTAAGTTTAGTATCCTCCAGGGATGCGACACAAAGATTTTGAGAAAAATCCCCCCACCCCCAACTACCCTTTACATGGAACTTTTTTCGAAAATTTTGATTTTCTCAAAAATGGCTCTAACGATTTTGATTACAGTTTCGTATATTAAACATATTTACCTGACAAATGAAATGTATATCTTGAATTTTCTGGGAATAGCCTCTGAGGAGTAGTTTATTCTGAATGAATTTTACTAAATTTTGAATAACTGCTAAACCGTAAGAGATGGACAAAAACTTACTACACAAAAAATGTAGAGCACATTAAAACACACAATTTATGTTATATACATTTTTTTCGTGGAGTTCGTCGTTTTTGTGACATTCCTTATTTTTGGTTTCTGCTATGAAAAACGTATACTTTTCTCATACAGGAACTTGTCAACTCCTATCCATATAAACAAAGGAACTTCATTGACATAGCAACCAGCTTTTGACTATCACTTTAACCTATGGTTGTCCCTTATTTCACTTCTACTTGCAAGGAAGCGAGTAATAAGACTATTTCTGATAATTTTTTCTGATTAGCATAAAGTAAATAGAAGTATAAGCTTTTTAAGAATAATCTGTTGCAGGGATATGGAGAAAGTCATGTGAATGGTACACATCAGATTTTTTTTAAGTAGATCTCTTACTCTTGATGATGTGGGCTATTTATAGTTTGCTATTGCTGGGATTGCTGAGCTTGAATCACTAGATGTAACACCTTTTTGGAATGAGCTCATTTTGTTATGCAGTTGGGAGAGAGCAACATACCTTACCATCAAAGTTGGTTTTCAGTTTACCACATAAAACATACAATGTAAAAAGTTTACAGTAAACATCAGAACCTACATATTCATTATACAGAGAACCAACCATAGGTATATAGAAAATTTATTTCATCTTTTCAAGTTACAAACATCATAATATATAGTTACTTTCCTGGAGTTGCTGAATTTGGTATCATATACAGTTAAGACCCAGGTTATTTATGTATATGTATGTACCTTTCCCTCTATTTGTATGTTTTTATACCCTACCAACTTAATCTACTTCTATAATTTACAACCTCATCAGTTTTATTATTAAGATCCTCTCTTTGTTGACTTTCCTCCCTCATTTCTCTCTTACTTTCCGTGTATAATTACCTAGTTGTTTCAGAAATTCTTTCTTATTGTTTCTGCTGGTAACTTTTCCCAGCTTTTATTTCATATTTTCTCTCTCCACATCTTAGATTCCTCACATTCAGTTATACAGTGTAAATTGTTACCAACATTTCCACATAGTGCGCATAGATCTTTACCAACTTTTAGACATTTTAACAACATTGTTCCTATTCTTGTCCATCCCAGACTCTCTCTTTCCATTTTTTTCACATACATCAATATTTTCTTAACACTCCTACATAATATTAAAGTACTCTTATCCCTTAAGCTACCTATTATTTCTTGATTCTCTTTTGTCATCTTTCCTCGCTTTCACTGTATTCCATAATTTTTGTCCCACTCTTGTGTGTTGATTGGCTAGCTCACCCAATCCAACTTCTCTTACAATTTTGTTTAATTGACATATCCAACTTCTTTCCCACTTTGCTGATTCTTGTATTTGACAATATTTCCTTTCTCTAGTACTTGGATCCTGTTCCAATATTTCAGTATCCGTTTGACTATTGCTCCCTTCCTCCCAGCTCTTCCCAATTCAGTTACTGCTACTCCATTTGAGGCTATTCTTAGTAACCCCAATAAAATTTTGCAAAAGGATCTATGAATTTGATGTATACATTCCCACCCTTTTCAGTCCCCCAAATCTTTATTCCATGCATCATTCTTGATTCCACTGTTGCTCTATATACTCTCTCTAGCCAGTTTACTCTCATATTTGGTATTTTCTTTAAGCATGTTCTCATGCTATTTAGAACTGATTTCTGCTTACCTAGCGCTATTTTCCTTTGCTCTGTCCATTTCCCATTGTTATTTAGCCTTGCTCTTAAGTAATCAAACTTGTTTACAACTTTGAATTCGCTCCCCTCTAACCTCTGCTGAATTTATTCTCATTCTTACAAACCATAATTTTGTATTTGTTTTTGAACCCCATTTCTCTGTTGCTGTCTTTAAACCTCCACTTGTGATTGCTGCTACTACAAAGAGCAAACACAGAATATCTCATTGTGAATTTTCTTTACCATTAGTATATAGAATGTGAAGCCATTCTTCCTTTGGATGTTCTGTATTAATCGTCTCTAAGGAAATTTGTTTCAAAAGTAACTTATTGATTTTTATTTATTGTTTCATTTATATAGCCCCCTTTAACATCTAAGGTCATATCAGGCTTTATACTAGAAACAACTGGTCTATAGGTTCTTTGCGTTGGGTTTATCATTTTTATTTTCCTCAAACACACACACACACACATTCACTCTCACATACATACTTGCAGACTCTGTGGAGGATAGGGAATAATTCTGGTTAAAGAATAATTCCCTGCCCCAGCCGGGAATCGAACCTGAGACCTCCTGGTGAGAAGTACTTATTTATTTTTGTCTTTCTTTCTTTGCTTTGCAAATGAATATTGGGTTTTCCAAAAGCTTCACTTAAAGCAGTAGCATTGCTTGAGCTAGGTAGAACAGGAAGTAAGGGGAAAGTGATTGAAAGAGGATTAAAATATATATTTAGAACAAAAATGTTGGATGGTGGAAACATTATCAAGGAATGTTTGTTAATTCAATTTTTATGCAAAGATGGGAAACATTTTAAGTGAAAACACATATTGAAAAACAAGATTTGTTTAGTGGCTTAAGAGATGAACATTTGCTGCAACTATATAGGGATATAAAAACAGATTGGGGCAGAGAGAGATATGTGGAGGAAACAACATGCTGGGCAAGAACAGATGTGTTTATACTATGGGAGCTCAGAGGAGACTATGACATATGTTCATTGTGTGGGGAAGATGAGGCACTGCATTGTGTTCTTAAGTGCAAGAAAATAAAGCTATGAAGAAAGCAATAGAGATTTGATAAACAAGATAAATTATGGATAGAGAAATTAGCAAAAAGAATGCTTAACAATAATAGAAGAGAATTTGTTATAGCTAATGGAAAATATTTATGAAAAGTACACTAGAAATGGTTTAGAATGGTGAGGCAGTGCAATGGGGAGGAAATGAATTGAGGAGAGAATGGCATTACATAGTATTAGTTAAACAGAATTCTTATACACCAATAACCAGGGTGTACCAAAGGTATATTATTGCATGAAACGTAACAAATGTTTGTATTTGATTAATGGTAGTAAATTCCTTAATTCAACTACAATTTCCCTGATTGAAACCAGCTTAAGAAATTGCACTCGTAGCATTGAAAAAAGTTTGTATTTAGTAACAGTCGTCTCTTACTAGATGACAGTTAAAGTTTCAGCTATATTCATCCCATGGTTTCGTTGCATAGGTGATTGAATCAACAATCGTGGCCTTCTTTAGAAAGATGGAAAAAAACGAATTTCATGCAGTGATTAAACACTTCTACTTAAAAGACTTAACACTGAAAGAGAAAAAAGCTAAGTTGGATGAAGTTCATGGCACATCTGCTCCTACATTTTCAACAATTTACAATTGGATAAATGAATTTAAACATGGCCTTACATCCACAAATGATGAACATTATTCTGGACGTCCAGTAGAAGTGGCTGATTCCGAAATGATTGATAAAATCTGGGATATGGTTTTGAGTGATCGACGAATCAAAGTTTGCGAAATAGTAGAGGCCACAGGCATATCACAAGTACAGTATTCTAAATTGAGCACCAAAAATTAGGTCTGACAAAGGTCTCGGCAAGATGGGTGCCGCTTTGCTCTCAATGGAGAATAAACACAATCGTGTGATCGATTCTGAAGCTGGTTTGGCAGTTTTCCGTCGCAATCCTGACGAGTTTCTGCGTCGACACATAACTAGAATAAGCATGACTACACAACTACAATCCAGAGACAAAAGAACAGTCAAAACAGTAGGTTTTTAAAGATCAACTGGCTCTGCAGAAATCTGGTGAAATCTGCAGTTGAGGTGATGGCCTCGGTTTTTTGGGATAATACAGAATCATCTACATTGATTACTTACAGCAAGGAAGAACGTGAAATGGAGAGTATTATGCATTGTTAAAAATGGTCTCATCTGGCAAAGAAAAATATTTTCTGCCATCAAGGTAATGCAAGGGTGCACATCTGTGCTATTTTGATGACGAAAATTGTAGAATTAAGATTTGAATTACAACATCCACCATATTTGGCCCCAGTGACTTTTATATTTCCAAACTTGAAAAAGTGATTCAGAGGAAAATGATTCACGTCTAGCAAAGAGTTTATCCGTGAAACATGCTTATTTTGATGACCTTCCAAAATACTACTTTCTGGAAGGCTTAAAGGAGTTGGAGAAATGCTGGGAAAAGTGTATTGAGCTAAAAGGAGATGATGTTGAAAAATAGCATATACGAAAGATAAATGTATTAATCTAAAACAAAGCTACTAAAAAGGCATTATATAATTGTAAAAGCAATCTTATTGAACGAAAACAGTGTTAACATTTCATCAGGTAAACAAACGTTCCGATAATAAAAACCCTACCACGCGCTACCCCTTCACTGTCGCGGCGGTCTTATTATACGCTTTTATTATTGCAAATAAATTGTGTCACGGCAAGTATAAAAATGTTACACGATTAATTTTTGTCCACGTGGGCTGAGTATCAAGAAGTGACTTGGAAATACAAGCAGTTGTGATTTATTTACCGTATTATTACTTGATGTGAGATTAATAAAATGTCGCCAACAGTCAAGCAAGTCTGTCAAATTAGAGAGGCGATATTTCACGCTAGAATTGAAATATTTGTCGTCATTACTTGTTTACTTTGTCCAGGATCCAGATTTGCTATAGGCTTGTTTCCAAATTGGTGGTGCCCAATCTTTTCTCCCGTCTTTCTCTGTAGTCTAAGGGTAATTAACATACTAGCCTCTGATTCCCAATGGAAGACAATGGATTTTTTTACGTGTGGAAAAAAAAAAACCCTAGCATAGTTTCCTTCGCAAGGAAACAAAAGCCGTTGGTTCCGTGTCTTAGATTTACGGCATGTAAAAGAAACTCAAGCCTATGAGGCAAGGCTAATATTAATTTTTACATTCTCTAGCACGTATGTACAATGTCCATAATAGAGAAGGTATTGTATTGCACCCAAAAATTAGATGCCGTAAGCATATGTTTTGAAATCTGAGTCCAAAAAGAATGTTTACAAAAATGCCAAAGGTGTCAAAAACTATGAGACCGCAAAATACCAAACTTGATATTTAAGTTTAGTATCTTCCAAAAATACTACACGAGGATCTTCAAGAAAATCTCTGCACACCAAACTTCCCTTTATATGGAAAACATTTTGAAAATGTTTTTCTAAAAAAAAAATGGTTCTTACGGTTTTAAATAAAATACCGTATATTACGAATATTTATATGCCAAATAAAATTTATATCTTGAATTTCTTCGAACAGCCTTTGAAGATTCTATTCCATTCTATTCTGGACGAATTTTACTAAATGGAGTTAACTGGTAAACCGTGAAAGATAAACAGAATATTGTTGAAAAATCTTATGCCTTACACTCACATGACTTTTTCTAGCTGTTCTACACACTTCTTACAAAAGATTCTTCTTCTTTCTGCTCTTTCTAATTGAGGTACTCATTAGCACAATGTTCTTATTACTTAGTTCCTTATAAGTAGGAAAAAATAAGGGAATACGCTAGGCTGAAGCCATAGTCAAATGTTTTAAAAGCTGTCGTTATGCGATTGTCATTACAAATCCCTTTTTTCTTGGCCAGGAGTAGAACAAAAGAAAACCGCACACTCCCGTCTGAGAAAAGTATAAGTACTTCACAACTGAAACTAATAACACAGAATATCTCGAAAACTATTAGCTCCACAAGAAAAATGAATATGACATAACTTGTGTATTTTAACAAAACCTACATTTTTTGTATAGCAAGTTTTTGTCTATCTCTTACGGTTTACTAGTTATGCCAAATTAAGCAAAATTCATCCAGAATAAACACGTCTTTAGAAGCTATTCCCAGAAAATTCAAGATATACATATTATTTGTCAGCTAAATATCTTTAATATACGATATTTTAATCAAAATCGTTACAGCCATTTTTAAGAAAATCAAACTTTTCGAAAAAAGTTCTATGTAAAGGGTAGTTTGGGGTGGGTGGATTTTTCTCAAAATCTTCGTGTCGCATCCCTGGAAGATACTAAACTTAAATACCAAATTTGGTGCTTTACCGACTTTTCGTTTTTGAGTTATCTTGTTAACGGACACACACACACACGGACCTTTTTGTGAAAATGCTTTTTTTTGGATACAGGGGACCCTAAAACATATAATTCCTGTGAAATCTCGGTATCGAATTTTTGGGGTGGAATACAATACTTCTCTATCCCTATTTACATTGTACATACGGGGCTAGAGAAAGTAAAAGTAATAAAAAATTTTCCAAAAATAGTTTGTTTTTCTGTCGTTTTCTAATGACTTATTGTGTGTCCCTCGTATTTTCAGAATGTCTGTATCTGGGAAGTGTTGAATTTTAAAAAGTATTTTAACACCCTCTCCAACATTAATCCTCTCACAGTTAGCTTACCTAACTATGCCAAAGCTGCAGCATTTGCCACATTTTAAGGCACTTCAAGCACCTCTGTTTTTATTGCTTTAGCACTTTTATGTGACCCCATTACCATGATCGAAACTTAATTTTCACACTCCCTTACACATTGAATAATATGGAGAGAGAAAAAAAAAAAACATGGGTTATAAACCTTTGGATTGAAATGAAAACAGCTTTTAGCAATGGAGGGCAGTGTATACAGGTATTAATGCATAAAATAGCATATGATCTATTCACACACGTGCATGTTTCATTTCAGGGATGGATATCTCAATTTGAAGGAATTTGGAATTGTGTGTCGAGCATTATTTCGTAACGATAGAGGCAAAATTTATAATTTGGAACCTGAGAAGCTTCAAGATATATTTACAATTTTTGACAAGAATAAAGTAAGTAAACATTTTATTCCAAAATGAAGAGTATGTAACACTAAATGTATATATTTATTTTTACTAGTAACTGCACCATAGATTTGCTAAACACCTTGTATATGCAGTCAGTATCATGCATGGAATATTGAGTAATTGTTATTTAACACATTTGAAGCATTCATGATTTGACATAGTCAGAAAAATATTAAGGGGGGAGATGTGAACCTAGATTTTAAACAATTGTTATAAATTCAAATTATAAACATTAATTAAAATCCCAAGTTGAAATATATAAAAAATATCTTGTGTTTCATTCACATGGTTTTCTCTGCATCTCTGTAACAAATTTTTGTTAAAAAGGTTATTCTTCTATTTACTTCATGATAATTAAGAGAAACTGTCCATATACTTGGTTCCTTGTAAGTATAAGGGAAAAAATGTGATGTGTTCCATTAACGTGTTGTTCTCTAACTGTTCGGCAAACAAACCTCTTATTCAAAAGATATTTTATCTACATTATGCTAATCAAGATAAACACAAGCAGAATTAATCTTATTACTAGCTTCCTTGTAAGTAGAAGGGAAATAAAGGAATGCACAGGCTAAAGCGATAGTCTATTTCTTTAAAAGCCAGTTGCTATGTGAAACAGTTGAAATTCTACTCTCTCTGCTTGCCAAGAGTAAACAAACGAGAAGAAGAATGTCTTCCTATTTGAGAAACATTTAAATGGCTTAAAATTGAAACCAATAATCTAGAATATCTCGAAAATGGTTAACTCTACAAAAAAAAAGTGTATGACAAATTGTATGTTGTAATGGGATCTAGAGTTTTTGTAGTAAGCCTTTGCTATCTTTTACAGTTTTCCAGTTATAGAAAAGTCATCCAGAATAAAAAAGTCTTTAGAGGCTATTCCCAGAAAATTCAAAATACATTTCGTTTGTCATAAAAATATTTTAAGCATAAGGTATTTTAATCAAAATGGTTAGAGCCATTTTTAGAAAATAAAAATTTAATGATGGGTAGTTGGGAAGGGGGCGGCGGGATTTTCTTGAAAATCTTCGTGTCACATCCTTGGAAGATGCTAACTTAAATACCAAGCTTGGCATTTAACCAGCTTTTTATTTTTCAGTTAGGCTGTCCACAGACAGAAACCTTTTACTAAAAATACTCAAGGGAACCTCAAAACGTATGCTTCCGGTGAAATCTCGATATCGAATTTTTGGGTGGAATAGTATACCTTCTCTACCTTCTGTGTACTTAAATAGTACGTGTAGAGAGACATGGACATATGAAGTTGTCGATGGAAACAAATAACTCCCCCCCCCAAAGTACCATCTGTACAAACATTTCGAAAAGGTCAAGTGTGTGTATGTGTTGTTTAATCTCCTTGCTTTCTTAGTCAGGACTTGCCCAGAAACACGTAAAAGACCCTTCTAGAGTCCAGATATTGCAACTTGCAACTTTCTAACAAAAAGTGGTTCGAACCAGATAAAGATGTAGTTAACTGAGTAAGATAGTGTCTGTTAGCACGTTTGTGGTCGAGTATCTTATCTCACAGTGAGTGATGAATACTTTCCAGATAACAAGTGTTTGGCCCACTATCGATTTGCTGTCCTACTTAATTTCTGTCTATTATGAAAGTTGTGTGTAGTTATAGTATGGGGCTTAAACTATGCCTAGGTTTGTTCTTCAGTTTATCTGCCGCCCAGGGAGTTCCTTTTCTATTAGCTCTGTGTCGCCGTAAAGTCCGACCAAAGCGAATTGAGCGGAGAAAGGAGGGATATGATAGTGTCACAAAAAGGGTGTGACTGATATACTGGAACCTTAATTTATAGCGAGGGAGAAGATAAAAGGACAACTTATGCGAGCTATTCATCGCTCCTGTGCTTGTACAAAGCCTGCTTCAGTAAATATCGGCCGGCACCATTTCGGTTTTTGGATCAGCTTCTCTTTCACCACTGAGAAGATTTGTGCTTTGAGATGAGGGGTCAGGAGAGTTAACTGTTTGGAAACTGTTTCGTCTGTGGCCCGTTTCAATAGATCGTAGGTTCGATTCCTGGGGCCGGCCTTTCAGATCCGTGTTTTTTTTTCGAGGTTTTCTCGGGTCGCAAGGCAAATATTGGGAAGGTTCAATTCATCCCCTAAAATTTCTGGTCCATTTTCCTGTTTCCATAATTTTCTTGTCACCTTACTGAGGATTAAAGACTAGGCGACGTTATTAGGGGGTTGCGGCAGAATGGTGACTTGCGCACCGTAAGGATTTACTCTGTAGTCGGTAATATGCATGCAAATAGGTCAAGTTGAGCAGTTCAATGAGTGGGGAAGAGGCGGAGTCTTCAAACGATAGCCATGCCCCGAAGATATCGGCTGCCGGCCGACAGCAACAATCAGATCATGCCACTGCGCATCATGTTTACATTGCTCTCGTCTATCTGTACCTATGGGGACCTGTTTTCTAGCCCGAGCTCCCTCGCTGGGGGGGGGGGAGGCACGTGAGCAGAGACCGCTCGGCTTGGAGGCGTTCCATCTCTAACCTTTAGAGACGCCAACCTTGTTTGCGCCCGTCCGGATCTGGTCGCCTTTCGGGTATCTCCTCTCATTCTTCCCTCCCTGGGGTCATGTAGGACGAAAAGGGAACAATGGTTTACGTGTGGTGCTTTGCTTAGTGTTTGGATATCCCGTTTATAAATGATCTTTATCTGTTTGCGTTATAACCCTTGCAAAACTTAAAGGCATATAAACGCTGTCCAATGCTCGCGTGGAGCGCTGTTGTCAAACGTAGTGGTAGTAAACCGGTATTAACCATGTACGTGAGAGTACGTTTTATACCCCAGTCATGGCGGCGTCCATGGTTTCCCTAGTTCAACAACACATTAAATGTGGCCGCGCCGTGGCCGAGTGGTTCAAACCACTCGCCTCTCTCCTCTCGCCACGGCCCGGGTTCGATCCCAAGCGACCGCATGTGAGATTTGTGACGGACAAAACGGCGCAGGGGCGGGTTCCCTGGTTTCCCCCGCCATCCAACGGTGCTCCATCTTCATTCCATGTATCACCAGTATCATTGCCTACGGTGCTACAAATAGTAAAAGCGGGCGTTAAACACTACCAAAAAAAAAACAACAAAAAAAAAAAAAAAACAACAACAACAACAACAAAAAGCGCATTAAAGATCCTTGAAATATTAAAATTTTACCCTGATTGTGTTAACCTAAAATAGACGGTACATCGATAGAATAGTAAGCAGTTCAGGCGTGTCTTCGTCTTCTTCGAAAATACTTAATTCAGAATGGTCACTTTCACCCCTTAAGTTGATGACAATCGACTCCAAAGTCCGTCCCTGGCAGTTTCTTTGTTCAAATTCGTTCGTTCTGCAGGTCAGTTTATGAAACCCAGTCGTTTTGAGTTACACTACTTATTGCCTCCAGTGGCGGCCGGCCTTTAGGGACACAGGGGCACGTGCCTTCCCTACAACAATTTCAGACAATAATTTCTCCACTATTATTAAATAAAATGCTATAATGTATAAATGTAAACCTTCTATACCCACTGAACAGTTGTAGTGAAGATGGCTGTCGGAAATAGTAACCGACCGCAATTTTCGGACACAAGCAATTTTGTGGTCATTCTATGCGCACGCGCAGAAGAATTCAATGCTTTCAGATGCAGTTAATCTGTGGGTGCGGGGTTCAAGGGACCGGGAGGGGAATGTTCTCTTAGGACACGACAGCCTCTGTGGTCATTGGCTGCGCATGCGCAAAGAGAAAATAAGAACCGACAATAAGCAAAAATTAAAGTTTGAGTCAAATCCCTGACAAAAATATTTGACCAAAGATTTCTTCACATGTAAGAGTAAATAATAAATATTAAGTTTGGATGTCTTCTTATTTGAAAACAAAGTTGATTTATAAACCTCCCGAACGAAATATACAAAAAGAAGCTTAAGTGGTAAAATTTTACAATGCTGGTACTTGGTATTCTCTCCTCCCTGCCAAGCAGACGACAGGGTACGCTCGCGCGCCAACGCTCAAGGCGTACAGGCAATGTTGTGTAATTACCCTAAGTTTACTAGGAAATAGATTCGCGATACATTTGAAGCTTCACTTGAAAACAGGAAAAGGCAAAATAACCAATAGTTATTGAAAGTAGACGTGAACAAACAGTAAAATGACCTTACTTGCGAGAGGTGATTAGTGGCTAGTGTTTTGAGAATGGGTGCCGAGTTACAATATACACCTTAAGAGTAAACTGATAAGTGTGAAACAGTGCTGTGAATGTATGTCGCGTGTTAATGAAGCGTAATCAGAATACGCTGGAGAATAAGTTGGTGAAATTAACTGCAGAGTAATATGCCGATTTATCAGTTGCTACTTGCTAGCGTTCAAAGAAACGGCAGTGTTAAAACTCGCTTTATGAGAGAAAATCCTAAACACTGTTACGAAAGAAAGGCGATGGTTTTTGAAGCGTACAATTGCTTATAGAGAAAATACTTAAGACATTAATATCACGATCGCGATCTACTTTGATTTAAGGGTAGTAAATCCATGGTCCTCCGCTGGGTTTGAACCCGCGACCTTGGGTATGTGAGGTTAGCATGATAACCACTACACCATGCAGGGTGACAAATGCTTCAGGAACATGAAAGAGTTGCACGCAATGTGCAAAAAAGGGTCATCTCATTACGAAAGTGCGCTGGTTTTGAAATCCTGGGTGAGTTTGATTGTCAGTTGTCAACATTGTTTTGTGTTGCTGCTATAACCGTAAACATTCCGATTGTTGCCTCAGTAGGAATTTTTCGTTTTTCTTAATTCTGTGATAAGCCATGGAACAGTTTACTGTTGCGCAATGTGTGCAGATTGTGAAAACTTTTTATCGGTACGGAGAAAGTTATACAGTAATTGTCAGGCGACTTCGTGCGATTCTGAGGCGTAATCAAGCACCGGATGAGTCAACAGTTCGCACTTATGAAAAAGTTCACTGAAACCGATTCTGCAGTGAACATTAAAGGCTCTGGACGACATTCCCGATCTGGGCAAACGTTGCTGTGGTTCGTGATAGTGCGGCTGTTACTCCAATGTAATCGGTTCTTCGCTGTTCCCAAGAATGGTGCATAGGTTGTTCTTCAGTATGGAGAATCCTCTGGTATGATCTACATTGCCACCCTTACAAAACTCAGTAAATGCAACAGCTGAAAGTAGCCGATCAAGAAAAGGGGTAAATTTTGCTGACAACAGGAGGACCACAATGCTTTGCGTGCAAAATCTTCAGTGACGAGGCGCACTTCCAATGAAATGGATTTGATTACCATGTAGTTTGTTCGATTTGATTTAATAGTTTGTTAATTATTACCATTTAAAGCGTTTGTGTTCACTTAAAAATGAGCCTAACTAGAGAACATCTCCGAGTTATAATTTTTTACGATATTAAATCGCTATTAACGCCTAAACAATGCGAAGATCGACTTAAAATGCATTTAGTGAAGAAACTCCATACAAGGTAACAATTTATATTTTGTACAGTAAGTTGAGAAGAGACAAGAGTTTTTCTTAGTGACGAATTTCATGAAGAAAACTGCTGTTCCTGATGGAAATATTGCCGCTGTTCGGCAATATTTGAGAAAGATCAGAGGACATATGAGTTTTTGCAGGTGAAATTGGGCATTGGTATAAATCAAATATAATACTTTTACATCAACAATTAGATGTACGAAGACTTCATTGTCGATAGATTCTACATAAACTGACTACTTACCGAATAAAAATAACAGGAATGATTGGATAATTCCCCCCTCCCCTCGATTTTCCCTTATCCTAAGAAGACGAATGTCGGCTAACTTTAAGCCCGGGCCCATTTGAGCATCAGATCACTCATTTCGTTCATAATCCATTATGACCTCCCAGGTCAAAAGGCGTCTTTCATTTAAAATTACTCCCCAAAACTTGATACTTTGTAATTGCTCAATAGTTTAATTATTGATCACTCCATATAGTAGTCGATTATTAGAACTATTATTTTGGTGTTGAAATATGATTATATTTAGTTTTTGAAGATTTACTTTCAGGATTTATGTTTCAGGCAATTCCAGATATCTTTTGTTTCAGTAATTATTACATTATTTAAATTATCATATCATTGTCCTTATTGGTAAATATGACTGAGGCATCGTCCACACATGCAATTAATTTGGGTAACGATATACATCATATATGTAAGGCTTTATAAGAGGTGAAACTAACCTTGTTGTCCAATGCGGATCGTCTAGGAGCCAATATGTTTTCGTCTGGACGTTGTATAACACACCACGCCCTCCGTGTAAAGACAGTTAAATAGCACAATTTACGAAAACACACACACACACACATTAACCTAGACCTAACACAGCACATGCTCGCTTTGCTTGCATGCTTTGGTAATACAGGGGAAATTATTAACAGAAAAATCAGATTATTTACAGACACTAAACTAGGCCTAACACACATGTCACCCTCCGTGGTGTAATGGTTGCCATGCTAACTTCATATACCCAAGATTGCGGGTTCAAACCCGGCGGAGGATGATGGATTTTTTCGGGTGTAAAAATCCTTAGCATGGCTTCCTTCGGAAGGGAAGTAAAGCTGTGGGTCCCGCGTCGTAGATTTACAGCACGTAAAAGAACCTCAAGCATGATAAAGAGGCATCTGAGCAAAATTAGGCTGTCTTTCACGCCCAACGCAGAATGGACGCTGAGAACCAGAGTAATTAAAGAGCGTCCATTAATAACGCCATTTACATTTTAGGCCTAACACAGCGCCTCGCTCTAGTTGTACAATCATTTAATGGCTAGTGATAATTTGTATTCAAATATTGGTAGTTCTGAATTTTACGATATAAACGCCCACTATGAATGGTATGAACTATTTGAACGCCGCCGTCCTGTACCTAGTGAAACAATAGAAATCATGTAAGAAACTATAGCAAATTAACCATTTTTGGTATATTTCAATATAAATTGCGTGCTTTGTTGAAATTTAAAGACCAAATGTATACTGGATAAATTCTTAAAAGCTTTATAATAGGATATTACAGTGAATAAAAGTGAAGAAATATCTGGATGGTTTTAGAGGTAGTTTAAGTGGTGTATCCAACGTATATATTACCTGTTTTGTAATTTGAATATTTGGAAAAAACACACACAGACAAGGGGCCCTAGTACTGATCATTGTGGAACCCCAAGTTTTATCATTTCATAACTTGATTTAATGGAGTTTACAATACAGCCCTGTTTATAATTTGTAGTTACAAACTGTATTGTATGTTTACTTTTATTGCAGGATAATCTCATTGACAAAGAAGAATTTACATTTTGTTGGAACAACTGGATAAAGAAGGTAAGAGCATCTCAAAGAAATCACAAAATGGAAAATAATGGGCATTATATAGCTAGCAGAAAGTTTGTCTCATTAAGCTGTGGAAGTTGCTAAATTCATTCAAATAGCGTAATGCAGAGTTCTGTTGATACTTAGAGCATTTACATTGAAGGTTAAAACGAGTAGAAATTTAAATGCAGCTAATGATCCACAAGTACAAACTTGATGCTTCAGAAATGCAGAAAAATAAGTTCATTAATATATGCATAACAGAGAATGATAACAAGCTCACATTACTTACTGTGGCTATGATTGCTTTTCTGTCTGTTGCATTAATCAGTATCATTGCACATTTTATTATTGTCACAAAGGGAACACAGAAGGTTGAAGCAACACACAGCAGATTTTTGTATACTTATTTTGAAACTCCATGCTATTTTTAGTGACAGCAGGAAACAGCGAATGATGACCATTTTAACAAATGTAAAATAAGGAAAAATTCAAATAAAAACAATAAATAATCAGAGATTATTTTTAAAAAGTGAATTTTAAAAAGGAACTTAACTTTCTCTACCTCGTACATTGTAGGTAGATAAGATATTGCATTCCACCCAAATATTAAGTGATAGACAAAAGTGAACTACACAAAAATGTAGTCCTCTTTAAAAACACAATTCCAAATAATCTTTCTTACGACAGGCCATTTCTAAGATATTATGAGAAATGAGAACACCAGTTTCTGCTAAATTCACTCAATACTTACGTAATACAACACGCTACAACTAAGTCATTGCATTCATTTCACTACCCGAGCATTCGTCTCTCATTAGAGACTTAACTCCCATCCGGCAATGTCGGTTTCTCTTATATACGGTAGGTATGCTACAAAACTTGGTCGTCTCCCGGTCACGTACTGTACACTTCGCTGGCAATCGCACGGTCCGTCACCTAGTCACACATGCGTGGGTGTCAAATAAAATGACATTAACAGTTATCAAAATAAACCCAGAACATACCTTATACAGGAGATGTTGGAAATTCCTGGACAACAGTAACCTTGTACGGTTTGAGTCTTAAAGGTTTTGTTGATTTCGATGCTGAAGCTTTCGAAATGTCAGTTTCTTGTACAAGACGCCTAAGAGATTTTCGAGGTGACCGTTCTAACCTTACTCCGATTTCTTCTAATTTATGCTCCATAAGCACACGCCTGTTTAACTTTCTTTTCCTATCACAAACTGATTCCGTCAAGCAAACGAACAGCCTCGCTACTCGGAAACACCCAGGGAATTTACTTTCATCCCTACAAGATGATATAAGTACGTACGTTTCGTACATAAACACTCTTTGTGGTACTGTGCACTACATTTTGAAAGCACTTCAAGCAAAACTAAACACTTCTAAACATCCTAATGCTATTCACATGTGAACTGGACTAGAACATAAGTAAGACTGACGCACGTGTGGCGACAGAGCGGGTGTAGGGCGAGCATGCGTCGGGAAATGCAATGGTCACATGGGCCGTTTCCTGGCGGCCAAGTTTTGCAACCAACGTACTGTACATAATCCGTAAATGGGCCCCGAAAGATCCAGTCTTAGAATTTACGAGAAAAATACATTTTACCCATTTAGAGATAGATTACTCTGGAAGTAGAGATAAAGAATGCTCGAGATGTCTTGCAGGGGAACACAGAAATGTCTTTGTTTGCCCTGCTATGGTTTACGTTCGCTCTATTGTTAGAGCAGGTTAGGCAGTTGTGCCCTTCGGTGGAAGGGCGGACTCAGACTTCGTTACAATATTTATTACGGTTCAAATTGTTAAACGCTATCTCATTATTTTAAAGTCCTGTGAATTTTTACTTGTTTCTTGCAATTGCACAGAAACAGTATGGACTTTTAAGGCCAGCGTTTAACGCCAAGTTCTTAAACATTTGACCATCAATATGCCCTTTGTATCTATAGTGAAATGTATAATGTAGCTAATTATGTAAATGTGTATTTTGATTAAAGTGAGCAACATAGAGAAATAAGCTTTTGTAAGAATACTTTGTATACCGTTAACAAGTGATAGAGAAAGTCATGTGAGTGTAACTTAAGATTTTTTGTCTTCCAACTGCTCCCAGGTTCTACAAAACATGACTATCTGGATAGCAATATATATATATATATATATATATATATATATATATATATGCTGTGTAGCTTTTAAATAAATTACTAAGCCTTCAGTTTTAAGTAATTACTTATATTCTTATTTATTTTGGAGCAATTCTCTCAGACTATGAATATTGTCGCGAACAAGTTCTGCGATGTGGGGGATAGCTATTTGAGGGTGGTGAAAGAAATGCAGATGGTAGAGCAAAGATAACAACGTGGCTTAAATTAAGCTAATATATTGAGAAAGAGAAAATAGTTTGTTAGTTGCGAATATTTGGTTTACAAAAGTGGGGGATTGCAATCTATTCCATTAACCTTGGCCAATATCATTCTGATGTTACTAATACAAAGCCTTACCTTAAGATATGTCATGGTGTGTCTGGGCGGGCGAGAGATGAAGTGGTCGAGGTGGTTGAACCGTTGAGCCCGGAACGACGCCCCAAGACGCACACACCCAGCAGAGGTTCCCCGATGGTCAAGACCTGGTGGTCGGGTTTGTAGTACCTTAAATTAAGTTTAGCGGCATCCTGGAAGGGCATTCCAACATGGTGGCCGTACACCTACTATGGAGAACTAATGCCCTGATAGTGGGTAGTCTTAGCCAATCAGCATCGAATGTTTAAATTTCTAGAATATCCGGTGTGACGTCAAAGTATGTGCACCTAGCCCAACGGAAGTTGGTGTCATCGAAAAGTCCACTAGTAGTGCCATCGGAAGAGGCTAGTCACTTCCCTCCTGTTACTTAATCGGCTAATAACAAAACTTGTATTCTTCCAAGAATCTGTAACCATCAAATCCCAATTCAGAATAATGAATGAATTAATTCCTAATTAATAAAAGATCATAAAACAATATAAGTTAAACTCTCGCCAATGACACACGTGACAATATTAACATTTAGTTTCATTACGTACAATATTAGACGTTATTATTAATAACTTGAATTCATAGACATGATTAATTTTGTTCATTAGTTGTTTTAATAATGTGTATATCCATTTACCCTAATCTCTTCAAGAAAGATCCGGTTGTGAAATATTCAAGTAAGACATAGTTCGATTAGTTAAAGGCTTTAAACCAATCTCAGCATGGCCTATCTACCAATGAGTTCAGGTTGATAACATATTAGCCAGATGCATGGTGATGTCTTCTACATACATAGGTATAACTGGCTTAGCATATCTGGACATTTGAAATTTGTAATAAGATCTAGGAAGCGAGTTGTAAGAGGACCATCCGGTAAGTAACGAACGATTTGCTATAACTAAATAACGAAAGTTATGAAAATAAAACCTTATTTTATTTCTCAATATAATCGTCATTGCTATCAAGATATTTATTATCACGTGGTACCGGTTTTTCAATGCAGTTATACTCTTCCACCGTTAAAGGTCTGAGCCAAGATGTCACTGCCACTTTGAGGTCTTCATCGGTTGGGAAATCTTTTCCATCCAAAAATTCATGTACGCTGTCCAAAGAGGAACACCGGTTTTTCTAAATTCTTTCATTAACATTTGCTTTCAACTCGTCCATAACGGTTGAGAATTTCTACTTTGGTGTCTGTCGTGCACACTGGTTCTTCCTTGACTACCCGTAAATTATGCGCAATGTCCTCATGAAGACTCGTTCATTGCATTATCACCGCATACTTGCATTATTTTCTATAAAATTGGATTGGCTGAACAATTTGTGCATAAAAACAAACAAAAAGAAAACGAAACTTTGGCGGTAGGAAGTTTAGCTATGGCATTGAAAAACTGGTACCACGTGACAAATATCTTGACAGAATGGAGATTACGTCGAGAAAAAGAGTAAGGTACTGTAACTTTGTAAATAAAGTTCTGTGTTGATAACTTTCGTTATCATTTAGTTGTGTCAAGTCGTTCATTAATTTCTTGTTGGCCCTCGTATATCTGTTGCATGTATGTTGGAGGAGTGTTGTGACAGTCAGTGTCAAATATCTATCACAGCTAATGCACTGCATATCACTGCATAACATAAAAACTAATGCCATTCGTCTGTCTAATTTTTCTATATCTGACAGTCCGTCTTCACTTACCGTACTAGAAGATTGAATAAATAAGAGCGCATAATTTGCATAACTTTATGAATCGTTTCCTCCATTACAAAACGTCATTGTCATCACTGCTATCGCTCCTTGCTGAACCATTATCCCGGGTGAGAATTCTTTCTGAATATTTATACAATCCTATCTTTTTCGAAGTTCAATTTATGAGAACATTGAATAAAGATGAGCGCATAATGAGCGTAAGTTCGTGAATCAGTCTTTAAAAAACGTTGACATCACATGCTGTCACAAATTTCACCAGAACAATTATATCAACCCTTTAAAAGTTCCGTTCCGTTACTTTATTTATATACCATAGCAAAAATAATGTCATCAATTTATCCTACAACAACTTAAATTTACTTAATTTCTACTATAAACTAATTATTCTTTTTTTGAGGCTATCATCCATTATGGTGAATAGGGTATCTACCAACAACTAGTTGAAATACTAAACGTTCTCGTGCGTGAACAGACATAATAAAACCTTAGCATTGCGGCCACTAGATGTCAGGGTGTATATTGTCGCTCTGTTCTGCTTCCTAAACTGCACAACATTGAATGAACACTAGGGAGCCGAGCACCTAAGAAAATGTGGGCCCAAAATGAGTGATCAATCAGTATTGGGAGCTGATGTTGTCAGCATCTCGTGTGCCGTACTCAGTATGTTGGTCTTCGTAACCAACCCATCCTTACCAATTGTAACCCCTCATGCTGTGTGGAGACTGGTCCTATACATAGCCTAAAAATCTACACACCCAAGACAGAACCGTTCCCTAGAGATACTTAGTATAGTTTTCTCCAAAACATGATGACCCTCAAACGGGACCGCTCCCGCCTTCACTGCGCAATAACCATTAACAAACATACGACGGCCCTGTACTAGGTCCGAGGCAACGTAGTAAAATTTCCTGGAGACACTGCTTGCAAGTCGAGAATCGCGCTTCAGTTAAGGGACTAACAAGTGTAAGTCTTGGCAACAGCGACGGATGGTTTCCAACCGCAAACCCCCTAACAGCAAACTTTAAAGTCTACTGGCTTTGGAAGAAGAGTGGGGCAGGGGCCTGTTCTGAAAAATACTATACTGTAAAAATAAATGTTAACCTATTATAAAGTGCAGACGTAATATATAACGGTCGTTAAAGGGTAGAGGTTTTCGTGAATTATAGTTAATAGAGAAATATGTCTATTTTGATAGCATTTTAATGAAAAAGTGTTAATTTTGGTAGATATGAAACATAGATTATTACTAAAATACAGCTTGAGAAGTTGGAGAGGTGTAATAGGTAAACATTCAAATTGGCGAGGAAATTCTTAATAGAATGAGGTGAATAACATTGTTATATAATATGTATGCTGTTTATAAACAATCCTGCTGTTATAAAGGGAGACATGCTTGGAAACTTGTGGCTCCGAGCTGATTATACCTTTTGCCTATACTCGCTACAAATGTCACATCATGGTTATCGTTGTTAATGCCATTCATAACCGCAAGATGTCGACGCAAGACTAGCAGACACCGCTATACGTACATAACAACCATATGCCTACTGCCACACAGGGCGGAAATGCCTAGCGTTTTGCTGAAGCACGTTTTGTGACTAGCCCCCATCTTGCTATTCTACACACATATCATACGCAACATCTATCAAATTATTTTTTTTTTTTTTTTTTGTTTGCAAATTTTTGAAGTAAAAAACGAAGGACAATGGAAGGGGAGAGATCTCTAGTTTAAGAAATATTTTAATACAATCACATTTTTTGGCCTGTCAGAAGTGATTATTGATAAATTGGTATTATTACAGTAAATGTCGCGGCAAGGTTATAACTTAATTTTGTTCTAATTTTTTGGTCTAAGCTGAAGGAGGACAACATATCGGATTTTCACCAAACCTTTGTTTGTCTCACATGTCTATAGCCATTAATTCCACTACATGAACTTTTATAAGTACACACAACAACCAAATCTTATGTGTTCCATTCACATGACTTTCTCTACATCTCTGCAACAAATTATTGTTAAAAAGCTTATGCTTCTGTTTACTTCATGCTAATCGAGAAACAATTAGCAGAAATAGTCTTATTACTTGCTTCCTTGTAAGTAGAAGGGCAATAAGGGAGTACCATAGGTTAAAGTGATAGTCAAAAGCTGGTTGCTATGTGATTGACGTTCCTTTATTTATATGAACAGGAGTTGACAAATTCGCATATGAAAAAACTATAAGTATTTTGTAGCTGAAAACAATAAGAAGAAATATCTAAAAAATTATTAACTCTACAAAAAATGGATATAACATAAATTGTGTGTTTTAACGAGCTCTATATTTTCTATTAAGTAAGTTTTTGTCTTATCTTTTACGATTTACCAGCTATACAAAATTCATCCAGAATAAAAATGTCTTCAGAGGCTATTCCCAGAAAATTCAAGATGCGACTTTTATTTGTCATGTAAATATCTTTAATACACGACATTTGAATCAAAATCGTTAGGAGCCATTTTTGAGAAAATCAAAAGTTTCGAAAATGTTTCATGTAAAGGGTAGTTGGGTGTGGGCGATTTTTTTGAAAATCTTCTTGTCGCATCCTCGGAAGGTACTGAACTTAAACACCAAGTTTGGTATTTAACGGACTTTTCTTTTTTGAGCTGTGCTGCCCCCCCCCCACAAACACACTGACAGACAAGCACACACATGGACATTTTTCTAAAAATGACTTTTTGGATTCAGGAGGTCTCAAAACTTGTTTCCGGTGAAATTTCGGTATTGCATTTTTGGGTGCAATACAATACCTTGTCTACACCCTGCATATTACGTGTAGAGAAAGTAAAAGGATGAAAAGTATCAGAGACTATCCCAAAGATTATAATGACTTTCCTTATAGACTGCATCCGAGGAACACACCTCCTATTCTCACGGTTCTGCTATCATAAGCACATATAATTTGATAGTAACTATTTCTCGCGATAACTGCTAAATGGGCGAATTAGCAAGAGGTTTCTTATAAACCGGAGTAGGTTACTATTTTGGCTGTTTCTCAATTGTCTTTCCGAGTTGGAAATCTAAAATCTAACAAACAATACAGAATCGTTCTATTGATAACATATTTCACTAAGTATGCCACCGAAAATCACTTAAATAAATATACTAACATGTGTATTGAAATATTTCACTAAGTTTACCACCGAAAAATCACCTTTCCTTGTTTATGCTTCTGCTATTCGAGAAACTACAACCAAACAGCACACACACACACACACACACACACACACACACACACACACACACCCATTGACCATTATATTGGTTTAAAACTTACACTCTAAATTTACCGCTTAAGTGAACATTTAACACCACAAAATCACTTAATTAAGTACCCTAACCTATGTATTGAAACACATTTCCCTTTCCTTGTGTTTGTTTCTGCTATTCGAGAAACTGAACCAAACACCACACACGTATTCACCATTATACTAGTTTAAAACCAAGTGTACTGCTTAGTTGACATTTAACACCACAAAATATGGGGGCACATTTAACGCACAAAAGCTGTACTCATCTCAGAAGCGTAGAATCAAAATATGCCGGCTTGACAAAAACGTACTTCACCAGCCACAATGCATAAGGATAGGGTATTTCTTATCTATTCTTTTTATATATGTGTACTTAATGCAACATTACAGCCGCAAAGTTGAGCGTTAGAGGAATGAAGAGGGCCTCAAACTGCGGAGCAACGACTGGGCATAGCCGAGGGGTCTGTAAGGCTAAACGCCAATGATCCCTGCAGGAAACGGGTAGCCTATAACAACGATGTACAAAAGTACCTTGAAAACTCGCTAGTCTGACGGTTTTCACTACGTGTATCAGGTGGACATGCGTGGTAACACAGCATGGCATGCATTGTTGACATTCAAGCAGCATTTTCATGTTAGAGAAAACTGGGAATGGGCTGGGGCACGTAAAAGAACCTCAAGCCTGATAAAAGAGGGTTCTGAGCAAAATTAATGCGCTTTCATGCCCAGTATAGGATGGGACACTGAGAACCACACCAGTTAAAGAGCGTCCATAAATAAAACTCCATTTCCATTTCGGAAGTTTTTCATTTTGTTTTTGCCGCGTCCTTGTAAGTTTGCAATTCGAAGATTCTCCACGAGGACTAAAGCTGCGATCACGGCCAGATATAGAAGTTTAAGCTAATAATGGACATTGTGCCAAAGCCCATAAACAGTTCCAATTCGGCGGTATCATGTCCACGACACGATCTAGTGCACTTCACATTCAAATAGAAAAGTGTATTACAAAACCGTGTCACGCGATCGCCACCAAATTCTTTTCAAACAAGTTGGCACTCGAAACAAACTTTTATTGCCTTCTGACGTCTTCCATCACAACTCGCATAAAAGCACTTATAAACGCGATCTGAAATAGCAATTCCCAAAGCTGTTGTATTTCTGGAAAATAGTTGGTGCGAAAAGACATAACCTTGTCGTCTAGTTTTTAATTTCTCTACCACGTATGTACAATGCCTATAGTAAGTAGAGAAGGTATTGTATTCTACCCAAAAATTCGATACTGTGATTTCACGGGGAATGCATAAATTGAGGCCCCCGAATAAAACAAAATAGAAAAAGGCCTGTGTGTGTACAGCGTAACTCAAAAACGAAAATTCCATTAAATACCAAATTTGGTATTCAGTATCTACCAAGGTTGCGACATGAAGATTCTGAGATAAATCCCCCCAACTACTCTTTACATGGGAAAAATCGAAACTTCTCAAAAATGGGTGTTAATGATTTTGATTAAAGTACCGTATATTTAAGATATTTACATACAAATAAAATATATATCTTGAATTTTTTGGGAATAGCCTCTGAAGACCTCTTCATTCCGGATGATTTTTGAGGCTGGTAAACCGTAAGAAATAGACAAAAACTCACTACAAACGAAATGTATATCTGGTCAAAACATCCAATTTATGTCATATACATTTCTTCTTCAGTTGACCATTTCCGAAATATTCTTTGTTATTGGTTTCAGTTTTAAAATACTTAAGACTTTTCTAATATGGGAACTTGTCAAATCTCGGCCATGCAAAGAAACGAATTTCAATGACATAGCAACCAGTTAAAAGATTTGACTGTCACTTTAGCCTAGTGTATTCCCTTACTACCCTTCTACTTATAAGGAATCAAACAATAACGCCATTTCTGTTAATATTTGTGTCGATTAACATAATGTGGATAAAAGAATAATATTTTGTGACGAAAGAAAGATTCTTCTTCTATCTACTTTATACTAGAAACT
This sequence comes from Hymenopus coronatus, assembly GCA_030762935.1. Taxonomy (NCBI): domain Eukaryota; kingdom Metazoa; phylum Arthropoda; class Insecta; order Mantodea; family Hymenopodidae; genus Hymenopus; species Hymenopus coronatus. Next base: position 6,237,827 of record CM060883.1, read on the forward strand.
CACAACATACTGACCAACACCTAGGAGAGTTATCGACGACGTCGTTCGGTAGCTGACCTCCCGATATAGACCCGTATGATCGGATTCATGAAGAACTGTCAAACTGTTGGATTCTTTTTTTGACCTCGAGAAGGCTTATGATACCTGTTGGCGAGGAGGGATATTGCGTTCCCCACACAATTGGAATATACGTTGACGCCTGCCATTATTCGTTCAGGAGCTTATGAGGGACCGCGTTTTCCGAATAAGGGTCGGCTCTTCTTTTTTTTTTTTTTTTTTTCGAATCTATTTGAGCAAGAGAACAGAGTTCCACAGTGATCGGTACTTAGCGTCACGTAATTTGTTATAGTAATTATATCTCGAAATATAGTCCCCCAGGTGTATCGTGCTTATTCGTAGACAATGTGACCGTCTACTGTACTTCTCAGCGTACACCGTTTTAGAACGCCTGCAGCAGTGTTTAGACAATTTTTCAGGTTGGAGCTCTGAAGACGACTCTGATTTCTCAACTGAGAAGTCACTGCGTTAACTTCTGGCGCCGTAGGAGGCGATTGCCACCTTCGCTCCGACTTGGTCCAGATTTACTACCATTCGCAGACGAGACAAGATTCCTTGAGTTGATGTTCGATAGAAAACTTGGTTGGTGCCCACACATAACACGGCTGAAAGTGCGGTGTGGACGTTCTCTGAATATTTTACGGATACTATGTGGCACATCTTGGGGAACGGATCGGAGTCTTGCTGCAACTTTATTGCATACCGATCAGATCCAAGTAAGATTATGAATGCATCGTTTATTTTTCGGCACGACCACCTGTGCTGAGAAGATTAAACACTATCTATTATCGGGGCACCCGTGTGGCTGTTGGGGATTTTCCAACCAGCACAATTGCTAGCCTTTACGCCGAATCGGCAAAACCCCTCTACAATGAAGAACGATGTCCTGTCAGCAAATTGTTTAGTGGGCTTAAGCGTATGCCTTCACATCCAACGTTCACTCCATTTTTCAACACCGAGCTGGACGAACATTATAGAAACAACTCGATTGGTCCAGGGCCTGCAGGTTTTCGTTTCCAAGTGTTTCTTCGAAATGCGTAGCATATTTCCTAAGCGGGAGAGAGTGCGCCGTGGCCGAGTGGTTAGACCATTCTTCTTTCGATCCCAGGTGACCGCATATGGGATTTGTGGTGGACAAAGCGATGCAGGGGTGAATAGTTTACAGGTTCTCCGGGTTCCTCCACCATCGCATCCTACGGTATTCCATCTTCACTCCATGCATCATCAGCGTCATCACCTGCGATGCCATAGTAGTAAAAGTTGACGTTAAACACTTCCAAAAAATGTGTGGCCACTTTAATTACGTGCTACACCCCACGTAAATCTCGGGATGATGGCATACCGGAAGTCTCGATGCCTGTGTTCAGTATTTGTTGTTTTTTTTTTATCAAATTACAGCGACCGAATTTGTATATACACCGATGGAAGCAAGGGCATCGATAGTGTTGGATGTGCCTTTATTAATGGAACGGAATATACATTCGGTTTTCATAGTAACACATCCAATTATAATACAGAGCTGTATGCCATATATCAAGCCATTCTGTATGTTCACCATCAAAATTTTAGTGACTGCCTTATGAGTGATTCCCTTAGTGACTTCAGAGCGTTAGTGATCTGTACAACTAACATCATACGTGCAGCGCATCCAGGATGCCCTCCACATTTTAAACGCTTCTGGCGTTAATGTGAAGTGTGCATAGATTCCTGTTCACGTAGGTTTGCAGGTGAATGATTGGCAGCGAAGACGGCAACCACAGGATGCAGTGCTGCAATTTATTGTGTAATATCGGAAGACTTTCGGCTCGTGCGAAGACCGGTAATTTCGAGATGGCAAAAAGAATGGTCAGCTCTCTGTGGAAACAAGCTTAGAGTAGTGAAGGACCTTCCAATAAACTGGGTAACATCCTTTCGTCTATCTCAATATGAGGACATGATATTGGCTCGTATGCGTATTGACTACTGCAATCTTATGTGCCCACTATGTAGAGAAGATTTGTCTGTCCGTCATATGTTGCTAGGGTGTTCATCATTGTGTGCTTTGAGGATATATACTTATTTTGTTTTTAGTATTTGTATATTTCTTATGGTTTAACATTTATACAAAATTCATTTAGAATGAATAGTCTCAGAGGTTACTCCCAGGAAATTCAAGATACACATTTTATTTGCCGTGTATTAGTCTTTAATAATGCCATTTAAATCAAAATTGTAGAGCCATTTTTCAGAAAATAAAATTTTTCGAAATTTTTTTCCATGTAAAGGATAGTTTGGAGTGGGGGATTTTCTTGAACATTTTCGTGACACATTCTTGGAAGATACTGAACTGAAATATTAAGTTTGGTATATAACGGACTTTTCCTTTTTACTTTCTCCATACGCACTGTGTACATAGTGTATAGAGAAAGTATTGCACTCCACCAAAAATTCGATACCGAGATTTCACCGGAAATATATGTTTTAGGGTCCCCAATATCCAAAAAAAGCATTTTCACAAAAAGGTCCGTGTGTCTGTGAACACGATAACTCAAAAACGAAAAGTCGGTAAAATACCAAACTTGGTATTTAAGTTTAGGATCTTCCAAGGACGCGACACGAAGATTTTGAGAAAAATCCCTCCACCCCCAACTACCCTTTACATGGAACTTTTTTCGAAAATTTTGATTTTCTCAAAAATGGCTCTAACGATTTTGATTAAAATTTCGGATATTAAACATATTTACCTGACAAATGAAGTGTATATCTTGAATTTTCTGGGAATAGCCTCTGAAGAGTAGTTTATTCTGGATGAATTTTACTAAATTTTGAATAACTGCTAAACCGTAAGAGATGGACAAAAACTTACTACACAAAAAATGTAGAGCACATTAAAACACACAATTTATGTTATACATTTTTTTCGTGGAGTTCGTCATTTTTGTGACATTCCTTATTTTTGGTTTCTGCTATGAAAAACGTATACTTTTCTCATACTGGAACTTGTCAACTCCTATCCATATAAACAAAGGAACTTCATTGACATAGCAACCAGCCTTTGACTATCACTTTAACCTACGGTTGTCCCTTATTTCGCTTCTACTTACAAGGATGCGAGTAATAAGACTATTTCCGCTAATTTTTTCTGATTAGCATAAAGTAAATAGAAGTATAAGCTTTTTAAGAATTATTTGTTGCAGGGATATGGAGAAAGTCATGTGAATGGTACACATCAGATTTTTGAGTTATGCAGTTCACAGTCACATACAGACATACACAGGTCACAGGTTCTCTAAAAATGCATTTCATATAAAACCTCGGTATCCAATTTTTAATGAAATGAAATACTTTTTCTGCTTACTATGCATACATTACGTGGTAGAGAAAGTAAATGATTTCGAGGTTTATATAATTTAAAGAATAAAATAATAATAAAAAAAACATTCACGTGACTTCTTATAGCTGTTGCAGAAACTAACTACTTACAAGCAATTGTTTTTCTTACTACTCCATACTAATCGAGATAAGCAATAGCAGAAGGAATGTCGCCCTCCGTGGTTTAGTGGTTTTTCGGAAGTAAAAATCCATAGCAATGGAAGCAAAGCTGTTGGTCCCGTGTCGTATATTTACGCACGTAAAAGAACATCAGGCCTGATAAAGAGGCCTCTGAGCAAAAGTAAGCGCTCTGTCACACCCAGTACAGAATGGGAAGCTGAGAACCACAGCAGTTACAGAGCGTCCATAAATAAAACTCCATTTCATTTTTCCAGTATTACATCCTTCTTTTTAAGTAGAAAAAAACAAACAAAATGAATGCACTGTGCTAAAGCGATAGCCAAGTGTTTTAAAAGCTATCGCTATGCGATTGTGATTGAAATTCGTTTCTTTGCTTTGCCAGAAGTAAAACAAAAGAAACACGGGTAACTTCTTATCTGAGAAATGCATAAGTATTTTAAATTGAAACCAATAACAAGAAATATCTCGGAAATGGCCAATTCCAAGAAAATAATGTAGGTATATGGCATAAATTATGTGTTTTTGCGAAATTAGCATTTTTTGTGTAGTGAGTTTTTGTTTGTTTCTTATGGTTTACCAGTTATGCAAAATTCATCCAGAATAAAGACCAGTGTATTCCCAGAAAGTTCAAGATACGCATTTTATTTGTCAAGTAAATATAGTTCAACCAAAATTATTATGGCCGCGCGGTTCGACCACTCGACTTTCACCTAGACGGCCGGGGTTCAATCCCAAGCGACCGCATGTGAGATTTGTGGTGGACAAAACGGCGCTGGGGCGGGTTTTCTCCGGTTACTCCGGTTTCCCCCGCCATCGCATTCCACCGGTGCTCCATCGTCATTCATGTATCATCAGTGTCACCGCCTGCGGTGCCATTAGTAGTTAAAGCGGGCGTTAAACACTACCAAAAAAAAAAACAAGATTATTAGAGCCTTTTTTGAGAAAGGCAACATTTTTGAAATTTTGTCATGTAAAGGGTAGTGTTTTACTTTCTCTACACGTGCTATTTATATAGTGTATAGAGAAGGTATTGTATTGCACCCAAAACTCGATACCGAGATTTCACCGGAAATATATGTTTTGAGACCCCCTGAATCCAAAAAGGGCATTTTTAGAAAAAAATGTCCATGTGTGTATCTGTGGGCAGCGTAGCTCAAAAACGAAAAGTCCGTTAAATACCAAACTTGGTATTTAAGTTCAGTATCTTCCAAGGATGCCACACGAAGATTTTCAAGAAAATCCCCCACCCCCAACTACCCTTTACATGGAAAAAATTTCGAAATTTTTGATTTTCCCAAAAATGGCTCTAACGATTTTGATTAAAATATCGTATATTAAAAATATGTACCTGACAAAATGTATATCTTGAATTTTCTGGGAATAGCCTCTGAAGGTTACTTTATTCTGGATGAATTTTACGGAATTTTACATAACTGGCAAACCGTAAGAGATAGACAAAAACTTACTTCACAAAAAATGTAGAGCTCACACAATGTATGTACATTTTTTCGTGCAGTGGATCGTTTTTGAGATATTTCTTGTTATTGGTTTCAGCTTTAAAAACTTGTACTTTTCTCATACGGGAATTTGGCAACTCCTGTCCATATAGACAAAGGAACTTCAGCTTTTGACTAATGCTTTAGCCTATGCTACTCTTTATTCCCTTCTACTTGCATGGAAGCAATTAATAAGGCTATGTCTACTAATTTTTTCTCGATTAGCATTAAGTTAAAAGAAGAATAAGCTTTTTAACAATAATCTGTTGCAGAGATGTAGAGAAGGTCATGTGAATGGAACACGACATATTTTTTTTTAAACACTGATGCTAAAAGCAGGCCTTTAACCAGATGTCAGTAGTGTTAAAAGTAAAAAATTCTGTCACTCAGTGTTATAAAATTCTAACACACCAAATTAGCCAACTTTGGTGTATGCGTCCACGGCCTCATTCAAAGAGGTCATGACTCTGAAAGCTCGTATCGATCCATAAAATGGCGGATGAACATGGAATCTGCTGAACCGGACGAAATTATGCAAGCAGCGGAGAGAGCAGGTACTCTGCCTCCGTTGTATAGAATGTGTTCGTTCTGTACGAGTACGTCATCAGCACTGATACTAAGCAAGGCAACAACTGAATGTCGCAGACCATTAAGTATGAATTCCATGAAATAGGTAAAACAACCTATTTATAATTATAACATGTCTATAAATATTGAGAACTGTCTAAAGAACAGTGTATGACCCACGTGTTAAAATTGTTTTATATTGTTAATAGGATTTCTGTACTCGGTCTGTGCCCTCGTTTCGCAAGCTCCCTGCTCACAATATAAAACACCATTTTTACCACTTGTATCATAAATAAGTATTTTAATTCAACGACTTTCTCATTTATCGTTTGGTAATGATGCATGTGAGAAAGCGAGGAGGGATTCCTCGTCACGGCCAAGGAAACGAATTGACGAAACACTGAAGAGAAATGTGCAGTGTTGCGGGTGGTCGGTCGATAGGGATAACTGTAGTCTCATCTACCGTTTGGCGCCTGGTGGTACAAACCAATCGACCTATGCTCCTCCTCAAGTGCTAAGCACGAAATGCGGAAATTTGGCAATTTCCACCCACTAACAAACACGCCACTCCACTTCTGCAACTGCAGTGTTTGTGGTGCATTGCGATACCATCTTAGCTAACATTTGACAGTCGCATTGTCTGACATACAAAAACATTCACAATGGTGTTTACTGCTTATATTTGAACTTAAAACGCAAAAATCTGATGTGTTCCATTCACATAACTCTCCGTACATCTGTAACAAATTATTTTAATGAGCTTATTCTTCTATTTCGTGCAAATCGAGTTAAACATTAATAGAAACTGTCTTATTACTTAGTTCCTTACAAGTAGAAGGGAAATAAGAGAATACACTAGGCTAAAGTGGTAGTCAAGTGTTTTAAAATGTGGTTGCTATGGGATTGGAATCTGTTTCTTTGTGTGGCCAGGTGCTGACAAGTTCCAGTATGAGAAAAGTTCAAGTGTTTTAAAACTGAAACCAACAACAAGGAATATCTCTAAAACGATCAACTCCACGAAAAAAAAAAAAAGTATAAATTGTGTGTTTTAACAAGATCTACACTTTTTGTGCAGTAAGTTTTTATCTATCTCTTAGTGTTTACCAGTAACACAAAAGTCATGCAGAATGTTAAGGTCTTCAGAGATTATTCCCAGAAAAGTTAGGATATACATTTTGTTTGGCATGAAAATATCGTAAAAATATGGTATTTTGATCAAAATCGTTAAAGAGCTCTTCGGAGACTATTCCCAGAAAATTCAAAATATACATGTAATTGTGATGAGAAAACCTTTAATGTACGCTGTTTTAATCAAAATTATTAGAGCCATTTTCGAGAAAATCAACATTTTTGAAAAAAAAACAAAAAACAACTCTATATAAAGGGTAGTTGGAGGTGGGGGATTTTCTTGAAAGTCTTCATGTCGCATCCTTGGAAGATACTGAACTTAAATACAAAGTTTGGTATTTAACAGACTTTTCGTTTTTGAGCTATGCTGCACATAGACAGACACACACATATACACACACAGCCCCCTTTTTCTAAAAGAGTTTTACGGACTCGGGGACCTCAAAACATGTATTTCCGTTGAAATCTCGGTATCGAATTTTTGGGTTGCAATACAGCACCTTCTCTACGGCCGAGTGGTTAGATCACTCGCCTCTCACCTAGACGGCCCGGGTTTGATCCCCAAGCGACCGCATGTGAGATTTGTGGTGGACAAAGCATCGTAGGGGCGATTTTTCTCCGGTTATCCCCGCTATCGCATTCCAGCGGTGCTCCATCTTCATGTCATATATCACCAGTGTCATCACCTTCTCTATACACTATGTACATAGTGTGTGTAGAGAAAGTAAAACATGCGAAGTAACGAATTCAGTTAATTGCTTGGGTACTGGATACGCTTTTTTCTTGATGAGGAAAATATTAAGGATGGAGAGCTGTGTTTGGCAACATAGAATGTTGAAATAATTGCCAAGTTTCTTTCCTATTTTCTCTCTCTCTACTTTCGCTATACGAACTATGTACACAGTGTATAGAGAAGCTATTGCATTGTACCCAAAAATTGGATACCGAGATTTCACCGGGAATACATGTTTTGAGACTCCCTGAATCAAAAAAAGCATTTTTAGAAAAATGTCCGTGTGTGTGTTTGTGTGTCTGTGGGCAGCATAGCTCAAAAACGAAAATAGCGTTAAGGCCCAAACTTGGTATTTAAGTTTGGTATCTTCCAAAGATGCGACACGAAGATTTTCAAGAAAATCCTCCCACCCCAAACTACCCTTTACATGCAAAATTTTTTGAAAATTTTGATTTTCTTAAAAATAGCTCTAACGATTTTGATAAAAATATCGTATATTAAAGATATTTATCTGACAAATGAAATATATATCTTGAATTTTCTGGGAATAAGCCTCTGAAGACTACTTTATTCTGGATGAATTTTTCGGAATTGTGCATAACTGCTAGACCTGGAAAGAGATGGGGAAAACTTACTGCACAGAAAATGTAGCTCACGATAAAATACGCAATTTATGTCATTTACATTTTTTTCGTGGAGTTGATCATTTTTAAGATATTCCTGGTTTTTCGTTTTAGCTTTGAAAAACTTACTTTTCTCATACAGGAATTTCTTAACTCCTGTCCATACAAAGGAACTTCAGTTACATAGCAACCAGCTTTTGGCTATCATTTTAACCTATGGAACTCCCTCATTTCGCTTCTACTTACAAGGAAGCAAGTAATAAGACTATTTCTGCTAATTACCATGAAGTAAATAGAAGCATATGCTTTTTAACTACAATTTGTTGCAGAGATGTAGAGAAAGTCATGTGAATGGAACACATCAGATTTTTTTTTTTATTTTCTCTATACGTGCTAAGTACATAGTGTATAGAGAAGGTATTGTAATGCACCCAAAAATTTGATCCCGAGATTTCACCTGAAATACATGTTTTGAGACCTCCTGAATCCAAAAAAGCTTTTTTAGAAAAATGTCCGTGTGTGTGTCTGTCTGTGAGTGTGTATGTGTGTGTACGTGTGTCTGTGTCTGTGGGCAGCATAGCTCAAAAACGAAAAGTCCGTTAAAAACCAAACTTGATATTTAGGTTTGGTATCTTCCAGGGATGCGACACAAAGATTTTCAAGAAAATCCCCCTACTCCCAACTACCTTTTACATGGAACTTTTTTCGAAAATTTTGATTTTCTAAAAAATGGCTCTAACGATTTTGATTAAAATATCGTATATTATAGATATTTACCAGATAAATAAAATGTATATCTTGAAATTTCTGGGAATAGCCTCTGAAGACTACTTTATTCTGGATGAATTTTGCATAACTACTAAACCGTAAGAGGTGGACAAAAACTTAACACACAAAAAATGTAGAGCTCGTTAAAACACACAATTTATGTTACATACATTTTTTTCGTGGAGTTGATCATTTTTGAGATATTCCTTGTTTTTGGTTTCAGCTTTGAAAAACTTATATTTTTCTCATACAGGAATTTGCCAACTCGTGTCCATACAAACAAATGAACTTCAATCACATAGTAACCAGCTTTTGGCTTTCACTTTAACCCTTATTTCGCTTCTACTTACAAGGAAGCAAATAATAAGAATATTTCTGGTAATTTTTTCTCGACTAGCATGAAGTAAATAGAAGCATTAGCTTTTTAACAATAATTTGTTACAGAGATGTAGAGAAAGCCATGTGAGTGGAACACATCAGATTTTTTTTTTTTTTTTTTTTTTTTTTTAGCTTAACGTCATTTAACCTAGTTGGTCATATCGGGCGATGGATGACATGGGTGAAATGATGTCGGGGTCCATGGAGCTCAAAGTTACTCAACATTCGTCTTCTCAGGATAAGGGAAAACCCAGGAAAAAACCCTTATCATGGTAACTTACCCTAAGCGAGATTCGAGCTCACGAATGTGAGGCAGACACTACCCAGGCGGGCTAATGTTATCTCTTGTGAAAGTTTATCGCGGACCATTGAAATAATTACTTAAAAACCATGCTTTTTCAGCGGAACAATGCAGCTTTGGCGGAACACGGAATTCTCGTAACATTAAGGAACTAGTAGGTACGTGAATACGTAAAACTAACCAAGTAAACATGCTCATGCAAACTGAGGTGCGTACAGATATAAACTTTGAATATAATTTGATACTATTCGCAGAGTGGTTAGACCGCTCGCCTCAACCTAGGCGGCCCGGGTTTGATCCCAAGCGCCCGCATGTGGGATTTGTGGTGGACAAAGCGGCACATGGGCGGATTTTCTCTTGGTTCTCCGGTTTCCCCCGCCAAGACATTCCACCGGTGCTCCATCTTCATTTCATATATCATCGGTGTCATCACCTGCGGTGCCATTTGTGTCGATATTGATATTTCACTGGAAATGACTTTATTGTACCAGTTTTTCAATGCTGGTGTTATACTTTTCTACCGCCAAAATACTTATTCTTTTTTCTTTTAATGCACAAAATGTTCGGCCAATTGAATTTTGTAGGCAAATAACGCAAGTGTATGGTGATAATACAATGAACGAATCTTCAGCAGGAAATTGCTCATAATTTACGAGTAATCAAAGAAGAATCTGTGTGTACGACAAATACCGGGGTAGAAGTTCATCAATCGTTAGGAGCTGAAAGAAAATGTTGATAAAAGAATTAAGAAAAATCGGTGTTTCACTTTGGTTACTGTACATGATATTTTGGATGGGAAAGATTTCCCAACTGATGAACATCTGAAAGTGGCAGTACATTTTGGCGGTGGAAGAGTATAACATCTGCAGTGAAAAACCGACACCACTTGACAAAAGATACCTTGATAGTAATGACGATTAAGTTGAGAAATAGAGTAAGGTAGTGTAACTTTGTAAATAAAGTTTTGTGTTGACTATTTCGTTCATCGCACGTGATCGTAGAAAGTGGCGCGTTCAATTCCAACCAATCAGAACTCATATTATCTCTGCATTTTAATGGTGTATTATCACACCCACGTGCATTTGTTTTCTCTCTGAACTATATATATATAAATTCAGTGTTCCATTTTAGCATAAAATGAATGTTGGGAGATTTTATTTGAGTGCATTAAGCCATATTTAGGTTGCCGTTGAAGCTGCTAACTTTGGTATTTGTATAGGTATTCCCAGTCCCGCTCAGTTTTATGCAACTTTTTTACGCCGCAGGATTTCCCAAGCGTGACATCCGATTGCTAGCTACAGGAAATAGCAAAGTAATCTGTTCAAGGCCTTTCATAAACTTTAACAAAGCACTATTTCACGTTGCTACACTACAGGTGTAAATGTAATATGGTTATGAGCCGGATGGTGATCACATGACTGAGCGGAATGGCACAGGCGCATTCTGGAGGTCTTGGGTTCGATGCCCGGCGACCGCCGACCCTGACCCAGTCCCAGTGTTTTTCTTGGTTTCCCCGGGTCGGCAGACAAATGCCACGACGTCCTTTCCCATCATTTCCTCACCGCCCCCCATTACCTTGTCATCTGTTTCAGAATTGAAGGACCAGTCTATGATGTTCTGCAGTGCTGCTCATGAATTATTGTTACATATACCGTTCTTCCTCTAATTCGTAAACAGGATTTTATATCCCTTTCACTGGCACCACAACTGAAGCGACTTGAATAGCCATGATCATTAGTGCGATACAAAGTGGACTGGCCATCCACTCAAAAGTCAAACATCGCGAGTTCTGAGTCCCAGCTACTGCAGTTAAATGTGCCTGTGGTAAAGGATGGGGAGGGCCCAAGTAAAATGACCAGTGTGATGGCACGCTTGCATGCTGATGGGGTTACATTTGACTGCAGTTGCTTGGATTTTGCACTTTATTATTTAAAAAAAAAAAAAAAAACACTACAGTTTTATTGTAAGAATATTAACATTTTTACATTATAACACAGCTGTAAATAGCCTAATTTTATTTTTGAAGGTTAGTGTAATTCAAAATTAGAAAAGAAGCCCACTAAAAATACTAAAACCTTTGATTAATCATCTTTGTTGCTAAATGGCATTAACCTGGTTGGTCATATTGTACAATGAATGTGATTGATAAAATGATGCTTTACGGAGTCATTTGATGAGAAGTTAATTATTTTATTTGAAAATCATTGTTGTCTGAATGACAATAGGCATAAATGTTAACCAAGATAATTTGTGAAAACAATATTTCAAAATATATTGCTAATGAATTAATACATGAAAATAGATTATTATTATTATTATTATTATTATTATTATTATTATTATTATTATTATTATTATTATTATGTGTTTCAACGATATGTGAAACTTTATAGTTATGGTTTTATGAACTATTGGTTTTCTTTTATGTATGGAAAAAATAATAGAAACCAAGCTAATGCAGTTTAGAGCAAACTGAAATGTACTGCTGCACCATCAGTTTTTATTGTTTGATCCAGATTTAAATACTTGTTAAATTGATGATGATGATGATCATCATCATCATTTGCAACTAATTCTGAAATGTTGAAATAAATGCATCAAGTAGTTTTTGAGGAGGGGGGAACTTTTTTTTTTACTACTCTACCGAAAAAGCTCCTTGCGCTTTAGTTTTCAAAATTTTGTAACAAACTACATTTACATTCCAAAAATATCATTTTAAAAATTATTGAATAAGCTTAAAATTAATTAAATATAACTGCAGGCAAAGGTATGATAAATTATTTGTTCATACTTATTTCAATTTTAATGGATTAATTAATTTTTTAATACAAATACATAAATAATTTTATTTATGTAGAAAATTAATCTGATAATGTTATTATGATATTAAGGTTCTCTGGTAGAAAAATGAAACTGATTGGTTGAAATGTGCACTGCAAAGAGTATTTTGAACATTTACTTGCATTGAAAAAGGCATGTTGAGAAAGACATGCTTTAATATTTGAAGTTCCTTTAGTACCATTAAAACTTCCATTTAAAGGCCATGCGAAAAGTATTTAAATTTCAAGTACTGAAAATAACTTCTGTGTGTTAATCTACAAGGACCTTGGTATATTAATGTGCTAAAAATTAACATTTTCAAGAATTTTGGTCGATTTAACCTTCTCACCTGAACAAACATGTATATTTTAAATTTTGACTAATCCTAAAATGCAATATGAAGTCTACAGGCAATAAAATTATCATCATTATTGTTGTTGATGATCATCATAGCTTCCATTTTGAATGGCTCTCACACTTAAGTTACCTTGTTTTGATGCTAATGTTTTATTGACTTATACAACTGTCAAATCGTAAGAGATACACAAAATAGCTTTCATTTAAATACCCATTTATGTCATAAACTTTATTTTTTGAGTTAATCGTTTTCGAGATATTCTGAATTATTGGTTTCAATTTTAAGCCACATAAGCTTTTCTCAAATGGGAAGACATCTTTTTTATCGTTTTTCATTTGTTTACCAAACTTCAATTCTTTCACATATTGACCGGCTTTTAAAGGACGAGACATTTGCTTTAGCCTGTGCATTTTCTTATTTCCATTCTACTTACAAGGAAGCTAGTAATAAGGACAATTTCTGCTAATGTTTATCTTGATTATCATGAAGTAGTCAGAAGAATAAACTTTTTAACACTAATTTGTTACAGAGATGTAGAGAAAATCATGTGAATGGAACACATTACATTTTCTAACTCTTTATATATATGTTCTGCAATTCATGACATTCTTAATTTCTTCTATGCACTATACCCTTTCTCTTCCTTTGCTGTTCTTGCCTTCAATTGTATTTTAGGTTATAATTTTCAAAATATAAGGCATGTCCAGAAAGTAAGTACCATTTCGTTCTACTGCCACTGCAACAATAGTGTTGCAATTCCACCCATGTGCATTCATAGTTGTTAGTGATCATTCAAAATGTTCAATTTCTGAACATGCCATCTGTGAAGTGTGTTAAATAAACAGTTTTTAAATGCAAGAAATGTTAAGCCTGCTGAAATTCATTATCATTTTATATAGAGAAAATGTAATAAACTAATGACAGATGGAATGGTGAGAGAATGGGTTAGGCAATTCAATGCATGAAGATCCATTGTTCAATACAAACCATGGAGTAGGCAGCCTTCTGTTGTCACCGATGGTTTGGTTGAACAAGTGAATGAGGTAATTCGTGAAAACAGATGGTTCACAATAAAAATGCTTTGTGATGTTTTTCCACAAAACACTGTCTTCACTGGGGTAGCTTTCTTTCAAAAGTGCATAGACCCCACTATGACAAAAGCCTAAACAATGGTGGCAACTGTCCAACATAAGTTAAGGATTGCTCTTTGAATGTATAAATAAATATGTGAAAACAAATATTTTATGCCTTTTTACTTTCTCTACACATACTATGTACATAGTGTGTACAGAAAGTGTTGTATTGCACCCAAGAATTTGATACTAAAGTTCCACAAGAAAAATAAGTTTTGAGACCCCCTGAATAAAAAAAAATTTAGAAAAAGTTCTGTGGGCGCGTGCGTATATGTGTGTGTGTGTTTGTTTGTTTGCTTGGTTGGGTAGCCTAGCTCAAATACTAAAAATACCAAACTTGGTATTTAAGACCAAGGGAAAGAAAAAACTTCCCACCCCAAACTGTCCTTTACATGGACAATTTTTTGAATATTTTTTTGTTCTCAAAAATTACTCTAATGATTTTGATTAAAATATTCTATATTAAAGTTATTCACAACACAAATAAAATGTACATTTTGAATTTTCTGGGAATATCCTCTGAAGAGCACTTCATTCAGGTTTATTTTTTGTAGAATTTTGTATAGCTAGCACCACGTAAGAGATAGACAAAAACTTACTGCACATAAAATATAGATCTTGTTAAAACACATAATTTATGTCATATGCATTTTTGTTGTAGAGTTGGACTCTTCCAAATACTCCTTGTTATTGGTTTAAATTTTAAAATACTTATACTTTTCTTAGACAGGAAGTGTTTGTTTTTCTTTTGTTTTACTCTTGGCCAAGCATGCCAATTGCTTAACGATAGCTTTTAAAACATTTACCATTGCTTTAGCATAGCGCATTCCTTTATTTCCCTTCTACTTATAAGGAACTAAGTAATGAGAAAATTCTGATAATGTTAATCTCGATTAACATGGCGTAGAAAGAAGAATAATTATTTGTAAGGAGTTTGTTTGTAGAACAGTTAGAGAAAGTCATGTGAATGTAGCAAATCAGATTCTTTTCCAAACTTGTACTTGCTTTCTGGACATGCCTCGTACTTAAACATATCTGAAATGGGAAGTAGTTATCATAAGATTAATTAAGTGTCCATAATTATCCTAAATTATTTTTGTAATAATGGGAAGTAATTATTTGTTTTTCTTGCTCCTAGTCAAGCACAGAGAATGGAATTTCAGGTCCAGCACAGTAACCAGCTCTTAAAATGTTTGACTATTTCTTAAGTTTGCTTACATCTACAAGGAAATATGTAATAAAAGCATTTATGCTAATGTTTCACATAAACCAGATAGAAGAATATCCATGCATACAAGGAAGGAAAACAAGAAGAAAAAGAAAGAAAATACATTTATTATGCAAGTCTTGCCATGTACATTTTGTTGCCTGTCCTGTTGCAGATTGTTCGGCCAGTGAGTGTTTTTTTGGTGGTTGATGTGCAGAATGACTTCATATCAGGGACACTAAATATCAGCCAATGCTCAGCAAGACAAGATGGTGCAGAGGTAAGTTGCAGTTTTTTTATGATCACAAAACAGAATTGTTACCAATGTATGGTGGACTTTGTGACAGTGGTGTGCTCTATCAATTGAAATTAATTAGTGAGTTGATTTTGTAACACTTCATCACTTACTTTTAATATTGGAAAACATGTTTCAGAAGCTATCTGCTTTCATTGTCAATTCCTTGAATCGACTGCCAACATTGTTTGCTGTGATGATTATCATTGTCCCTAGTGGTAGTTTGATGAACCTCTTCATCAGTAGGTTGCCTGGCGGTACTTCAAAGCTGAAAACATGTTTCTTGTTTTCCCAAATGTAGATGTTATCCCAACCTTGTAATTTTGTTTTCCTTGTGATGTTTTTTAGTATTATCATACTTCTATTTATGATGTATTGCTCTTTCCGAAAATGCCATGCTACTGTCAATTTTTCTTCTTGTTTTAATATTAAACAAAACCAAGAAGAGTAAGCATGTATGTACATAAACATTCTTTATGGTAATGTATACTGAATTTTGAAAGAACTTCAAGCAAAACTAAACACTTCTAAAATGTTATTCATGTGTGAACTGGACTATAACAGAAGTAAGACTGACGCACGTGTGATGACAGAACGGATGCAGGATGTGCATGCAGGGAAGGTTACAGGGGCAGCCAAGTTTTGTAACAAACTTACTGTGTGACAAGAGTAAAGATATTTGTTCGACGACTTTACACATGGTTGAACATCTGTTTTTGCAGAATAGCACCCAGAACATCTGGCAGATGTGGTTACTGGAAATTATTTAAAAAAAGTCATAATATGATTCTTACTGATGGTTGAGCAGAAGTTTGTGAAGTGGCTGAGGCCATAGGTGTGTTGATGGGAACAGTAATTCATATTTTACAAGATAAGTTGAAGATGAAAAGTAGTCAGTCTGATTGGTCACTGCAGGTAACAAGCTGGTGCAGCTTTTAACTTCAAACCTGTGTTTTAAGCAAAATCCAAAGGACTTTTTGCATTAGTTTGTCAGGGTTATTGAGACCTGGATTAATCATTATCTGAAACAAAAAACATTGGGCTGCTACAAATGAATCTGTTCCAAAGAAGGTAGAGATGCTCCCATCAGCTAGAAAAGTGCTTTCTCTTCTATATACATAGTGTATAGAGAAGGTACTGTATTGCACCTAAAAATATTATACCAAGATTTCACCGGAAATATATGTTTTGAGACTCCTTGAATCCAAAGAAAGCATTTTTAGAAAAAATGTCCCTGTGTGTTTGTTATTGTGCATGTGTGTGTGGGGGGGCAGCTTAACTCATGGTCTTTAAGTTCAGTATCTTCCAAGGATGCGACTCAGATTTTCATGAAAATCCCCACCACTAACTAACCTTTATATAGAAAACATTTCGAAAATTTTGATTTCCTCAAAAATGGCTCTAACGATTTAGATTAAAATACCATATGTTAAAGATATTTAGATCACAAATAAAATGTATATGTTGAATTTTCTGGGAATATCCTCTGAAGATTTGTTTATTTTAGGTGAATTTTGTGTAACTGGTAAATAGTAAGAGATAGACAAAAACCTACAACACAAAAATGTACATCTCATTAAAACACACAATTTATGTCATACAATTTTTTCGTGGAGTTGACTATTTTTGAGATATTTCTTGTTATTGGTTTCAGTTTTAAAATACTTATAACTTTTCACATACAGGAATTTGTCAGTGCCTGGCAATACAAAGAAACGGATTTGAACCACATGGCATCCAGCTTTTAAATGATTTGACTATTGCTTTTGCCTAGTGTGTTCCCTTATTTCCCTTCTTGTTACAAGGAAGAAAATAATAAGACCATTTCCGCTAATGTTTGTCTTGATTAGCATGTAATAAAAATGGAGAGTAAGCTTTTTAACAATAATTTGTTATGAGATGTAGAGAATGTCATATGAATGGAACACATCAGATATTTTTTGATGCAAAGGATGTCATATTTATTGACCTCTTAGAAACAGGAAAAACAACTACTGGAGAATACTACAGTGAGTTATTGGCCCAGTTGGACAAGAAGAGACACAGCTCCATTTGGTGAAACAGAAAGTACTGTTTAATCATAACACATCACCACATTCTCTGGAGTTGCCACCAGTGGCAGCTGGCCTTAAGGGGCACAGGGGTATGTGAACTCTCTACAAAAAGTTCATAAAACATATATCCCTTACATTAAAAGGTAAAATGCTATAATCCATAACAAATTTTTGTACAAATTTAATCTAATGTGAATTCTGTACAGTTGTAGAGAAGGTGGTTGTTAGAAATATTAACCAGCTGTTCTTCCCAGACACAAATGATTTTATGGCCATCCTGTGTGCACCTGGACAAGAACTCAGTACTTTTAGATAGTTTGTGGGAGCGGGGTTCATGAAACTTCTCTTTGGGCACATGGGCCTGTGTGTTCATTTGCCATGCATGCTCAAAGAGATAATAGGCGACAACAAGCAAAAATTTGAGTGGAATCCTTGACAAAAATATTTAGCCAAATATCTCTTCACATATAAGATTAAATAATAAGAAATGAATCTGGTTTCAATGTCTTGTTTCTTGTAAAAAATGTTGATATATAAACGTCCCAAACAAAATATATAAAAGAAGCTTATATGGTAGAAATGTACAGTATTGGTACCATAGTACCTAGTACACCAAGCAAAAGACAACATACATCAGCTCACTGTGTGTTTTGTAGCTACCATAAATCTAAAGACAAAACAGATTTTTAATGCTTCTATTATTTCAAATCTGATTTGTTTCATTTGAAAACAGGAAAAGGCCAACTTATCAATAATTAAGTAGTTATGGAAATTATGAATGTTAACAAGTAGTAAAATGGCACCTTACCTAAGTGTATCTTTGGATACCCTCAACATCTTAACCCGATGCCCACATGCAAACCATTGCGCTAAATAATGCCACTATATTTTTGCTCTCCAAAATCCATGTGCTAATGTCACAGTTCACTGTGCTTTGATCAGTGGTGTGCTAACCCTTAATACATTTTATGTTGTAGTAAAGAATTTAGAACCCATTGTCCATAGATTCCTTATCTCAAACTGTTTATTTTGGACCCCTCTACAATCCTGCCAATTTATACAGTCAGATTCTAGAACATCCTGTATATATCCTCTCCAGGCTAATAGTGTGCATACAATTTCTATACTGATGAACGTTAAGTGGAGTATTTGGAGGAGCAGGACATTTCACTGAAGAATAATGCAGTTTCCTGATTCAGAAAAAGAGACTTGGTTAGCGCTAATAAACTACACATATTAACTCTTTTACTGCCAATGATCTAATCGTGTTCTGAAAATTCTGTGAGAATTGACAATCACAGTCTAATCATGATAATATTTTCATATGTTTTAGCTCTTTCCAGAAGGGAAGTCTGTACTTTCTACATCATTGCCATAGAGAAAGGTTTTCTGGAGCATTACAGGACCTTATCTTATACTCCAAAGCACTAAATTAGCTCCAAATTTAATTTCGCTAGCTAGTGTTTATGTTGGTTGAAAAATGGCATCATCTAGCAAAATATTATGAACCGAAGAGGCGATAAATTCTGCACTTCACGATCTATTAGAAAGAAGCAAGTGATTTTGAATTGTTAGACCTTGATGAAAATATTTCTGACATTGACATAAGGGAGAAGGATATATATTCTAACTTCAGTGATGAAAATGCATTCAATAACAATGACCCTCGTATGCATGCAAATAATCGGGTACTTATCAAAATGGATTTACAGAGATATAACCACATGATGCCTACAATGTGAATCATTCATTCTGCTAAGCAGCAACACAAGCGTACTGTACTCTATGTTACATTTGTATCCTATTGCTTTATGCCATTTTCATTATTATGCTATGTGTGTGTGAGAGTATGGTAATTTTGCTCAGTTTTAAGCCTTCAGGCTATTTTTGTATTAATACACCAGACCAAAAGATATTGCTGTTTTAGTAATGAAATATATGCACTTACATTTCATTGGCCTGAACTTTCTGTATAGTAAGGTTTTGTATGACTAATAATTGATTATTATGGGATTTTTAATTTTATTTTCATTATTTTCAATACTTTCATTTGTTTTTAATTTTTTAAAATACTGAGGAGACTTCTTATCCATATAATACATATTATACATTAGACAAAAGGTTTGCTAAAAATTAAAAAAAGATCCACTCTCTATGTGTCACCTGGTACTCATATATTACTAATAATTTAAAACCCTGCAATCTGCTTTAAAATTGCTTGGTACTTTTCAGACAGCATTTTGTTGTTCAGGCTGGCACTAAAAGGGTTAATATTTGGCTGATGAAAGAATGCAAACAGAGAGAGTGAAAGCTTACACATTTCTCTGTTGTTGTTGTAAAATGTATTTAATTATGTACAAAAATAAAACAATAACAATTTACAAAAACAAACTTTTCTTTTGTCAGATAAGTTATGTATTATTATAATTATTGTTGTTTTATAACTAAAAGAATTTTCTGGGCTGAGAAGCCATGGTCTGCTGGAGTTTTCAGGTCCAGACGTTTAATTCATGTCTGCGGTGAACATCTTCAGTGGCATGGTCTAATTCTTCTTGGTGAAGGTTTGGTTGCAACTGACTCGACTGAAATAGTGGCAGTATTTATACTCAGGCTGCTCTCACGTGATTGGTCCGGCTGGAGGGAAGGGGTTAGCCAATCCGGTGTGATTGATTCCTGATTGGTTCAGATAGTTTCGTTGGGCTTGTGCCTGTTTGAGGTTTACAAATAGCGGATACCAGTTTTTGCTTAGTTTTTGTCTCTCTTCTGTCCTATTAAAGTTATTGGGATGTTTATAAACTTCTATTTCTTCACATTGCGACCAAACCTTCACCAAGAAGATTTAGAACATGCCAATGAAGATGTTCACCACAGTCGTGAACAAAACATCTGGACCTGAAAACTCCAGCCGTAAAAGCTTACAGCTACTGACATTGTTGTTTTGTTGAGAGCAACTACAATCATGCCAATTCCTGGTAATCATAACTTATGCAGAAGATCTATTTCACATTTTTGGGGCTATTGGAATCTAAAATGTTGTGAACACCCAAAATGTATGTTCATTATAATCATTGCCATCGTAATCATAAAGCCAACTACAAAACATATCCCATTGTCGACAGTTTACTGAACCAGTATGTATTTATTGCTACAGGTGATAGAACCCATCAATAAACTTCTGGAAACTGTGGAGTTTGATACAATATTTTATTCTCTGGACTGGCATCCAAGTGATCATGTCTCATTCATAGACAACCTTAAGAAGCGTAAAGTAGCTGCCTCCAGTCCAGTAAGTAAATGTTATTTCACAAGAGAATTCTTTGTAATTGCTTTTATTTATTTTTTTTATAAGAAAGTAGATTGAAAAGTAATATACAATACTTTTTTTACAGAAAAGTTTAACAGTTAAAAAAACACAAAAAAAAACAAAAAAAAAAACCACAAATGAATTTACACCTTTTACCTTTTTTTTCACATACTTACCAACTTTCTCAGCACATTTGTCCCACTGTGATTCCAGTTTCAATGTGTCCTGTTCGTAGAAGTTTGTTTCCTTGGAGTATAGCCATCTGTGAACTGCTGATTTCACTTCTGCATCTGTTGTAAATCATTGGCTGGCCAAGAATTTCTTCATGGGGCCAAACAGATGAAAGTCTGATGGTGCAAGGTCTGGACTGTATGGTGAATGCTGGAGTACCTACCAACCAAATTTTATGATTTTCTGATGAACAGCAGCAGCAGCAACTTGGGGGCGAGCATTGTCATAAAGTTTGACATCGTCAGCATTGTGTTTTGGCATTTGTTATGAAGGGCACAACGCAACTTCACCAAAGTTTTAATGTAGGCTGCAGCATTCACAATGGTCCCGTGTTCAGCAAAGTACACCAATAAAACACCTTGCAAATGTCCTAGAACACTGCCACAAGCACTTTGCTAGCAGATTGAGTCTTTACTGGGGAACCAGAATGTTTCCACTCCATACTTGCCTGCTTTGTTTCGGGTTTGTAGTGGTATGTCCATGACTCATCACCAGTGAGAATTCCTTCCAGAAATTCATGCCCTTCTGTGGTGTACCATGTTAAGTGATCCAAGCTTGTCATCATTCGCTGGCCCTTATGGCTGTCTGTCAGGTTCTTAGACACACATTGGGCACTAACTTTACAAAAGTTGAACGTGTCATGAACAATATCATACACTGCATCACAGGAAATGTTGAACTGTTGCAATAAGGTTTGCAGTTGCACACACTGGTTGTTCAAAATTGTGGCCTCAATGCCTATGACATTCTGCTTAGGGTTGCAGCTCCTGGAGTGTGGCGAATCACTAAGGTACACACAGCCCTCTTGGAAGAATGCACACCACCTGGAGATATTGCAATGGTCCATGCAATCATGGACATGCATGTCCCTGTGAATTTCACTCGGTTTATGCCCTTTGGCCCACAAATATCGAACCACACCTCTCATGTCTCGCACATGTGGACGACAGTAGCATGCATGCCATCTTAGTTTTGTAGCTCACTCTTCTCTTGCTAGAGCTGCATATAAAAAAAAAAATACTCTCTGTAGTGAAAACTTCAAACTATATCTGTGTGAAGTTGCAACATTCCAGCTGCAATACCAAGACAGTAAAAAATTATTGTGATTACTATTCTATCTGCCCTGGTATGTAAGCTCTGAAAAATAATACCATATAGAGATTTTTGGTGTTTGCTTGGTATTGTGAGTATTTTAAAACACTCTGCATGCTTTCAGATTAGCTTTTAGATTAAAATGTAATGGTTTGTTTAAAGTGGGGGTATATACATTCAGTTTATATAAATTAACAGATAATTCGGTGTCTGGTGGAAACCTGTGTTACATACTCAGAATCAAGCCAGTTTTGGTTGTGGACAGCTTTCAATTATCATACTGATAGTTAACCTAAACTTTGGTGCCAATAAAGTTACTAAAATGTGAAACAGTTATTTGTGAGGTTTGTCTGAAAGCTTACATTTTCCTTGAATGCTGGTGAAATGAATACTGAACTGTGCTTGTGATATTTAATTGGGATTATAGGTGTCTGCTGAAGAAGCTCAGGTGTATGATACAGTCATTTTTGAAGGTCCGCCTTTAATGAAACAAAGGCTATGGCCAAGACATTGTGTGCAGGATTCGTGGGGTGCAGAACTTCACAAAGACCTCAAGGTACTCTAACATTTTTGTATTTATTTAATACATTTGCAATTCAGAAACTTTATAGGTGCATTGTTCAGGACAAAAACATTTTTTGTGTAAACATATTGTACAGTGGCCTCTCTCCACTGTGCGAGAGATCGGAGAGTCACCGGGAAAGTGGTGCTGGCAAAGGTACACTAAAATAATCTTAAGATAAATTAAAGAAATGCTGACCTTCTGCTCACATACGAGCAGCACAATTTGCTAAAATATTCTCACTCACTCATCTAAGCTTAGTAGCAGGAATTCCTTGTGATTTCTTACATGATGTTATCACTAGTTTCTGCTGCTGAGTGAGAACATCTTCAACTTGGTATACTGCCTGTTTGGGAGCATTTTCAGTATTTATTTAAGGTAAGAACTCCATCTGGCGACTGTCGGATCTCTCGTGCAATGGTGAGAGGTTACGAGAGGGGTTACCTTATGATTTATTGACCATATATATATATACACACACACACACATATATATATATATAATCGGCTTCCTTGCTTATAAATTTTAAGGGTAATCTATAGTCAGTTTACAGGAAACAGCATAGTAATAGTGAATGCACTGCAGTGATCATTTGTTTATGATATAACTATACACATTTTAAAATTGTATGCCACAACAAACAACTTTGAAATAGAAGTGGGGTTTTCCTGTGAATATTTAACAGAAATTGTTCTTGGACTTCCAGCCAGGCATGAAAGCTTGGTACTCAATGTTTTGACGCTTTCCATCTTCATCTTCATCTTCATCTTCATTGTTACCAACTAAGAGATGAAATATGATTGATTCGACTCCTTTAGGTGTGTTCATATAAAAACTGAACATTGAGCACATAAAACAGCACTGCGTTGCACAAAACTTCACTGTGACACACTTTAACTTGGGCATGGTACTTTTAGAAAACCACAGGTTTTAGTAGATTGCTTCTGGCGAAGATGTTTTATAGCTGTTGTCCAGGTAGAACTGAATTGAAGTCCAGAGTTGTTTTCTTTGGAGATGACTCTGTTCCAATAGCAGGACCACTTAGTTATTAATGTGATATGTTCAGAGCTTGCACATTCAATACAGTGTTCTACATTCTTACTTTCCCTACCTCGTACATAGGTAAACAAGGTATTTCATTCCACCCGAAAGTTGCTACCAAGATTTCACATTTTAGGGTCCCCATAATCCAAAAAATCCATTTTTAGAAAAAGGCCCATGTGAACTCAAAAACGGAAAAGTGCATTAAATACCAAAATTTGTGTTTAAGTCCAGCGTATTACAAGGATGAGACACAAAGATTACAGAAAATCTCCTCACTCCAAACTACTCTTTAAATAGGAAATTTTCGAAAATGTTGATTTTCACAAAAATTGCTGTAATGATTTTTATTAAAATACTGTACATTAAAGATATTTGCATAACAAATAAAATGTTTATCTTGAGTTTTCTGGGAGTAGCCTTTGAAGACACCTTCATTCCAAAGGAATTTTGTGTAACTGGTAAACCATAAGAAATAGAATTTTACTACACAAAAAATGTAAGTCTTATTAAAACACACAATTTATGTTCCGTACAATTTTTTGTAAAGTTAACCATTTCCTGGTTATTAGTTTCCATTTAAAAATACTTACACTTTTTCTCAAATAGAAAGACATCACTCATTTCATATCTCTTTAGTTTTACTCCTGGCCATGTAAAGAGAACTGCTTAGCAACAACTTTTAAAAGATTTGTTTATCATTTTAGCCTAGTGTGTTCTCTTTTTTCCCTTGTACTTACAAGAAAGCAAGTAATAAAGTTATTCTGTTAATGTTTATTTTGATTAGCATAAAGCAAATAGAAGAATAAGTTTTTGTAAAACTAATTTGTTGCTGAATAGGTAGAGAAACTCATGTGATTGGAACTCAACAGATTTTTCTGCTTGCTGTTCAGAAATGCATAGTTACTGTTCCTTGTGTTTGTCTTATTTAACAAGCACTGCATTCACAAGGAATGCTGCATTTTCCAGGTGTTGTGAGTTCTAGATTGACTTTCACTGAATTAAATTTATGAGTTGAGGTGTTGACACTTATTGCTTCACTTACTGTATTTTAAACAACACATGTTTCAAAAGCTGTTGCTTTTATCTTCAGCTGTTGTTTCTCAATTCAACATCAGTCGGGAAACAACAGCTAAAGATAAAAGCAACAACTTTTGAAACATGTCCTGTTTGAGAAACAGTAAGTAAAGCAATAAGTGTCAACACCTTGACTCATAAATTTAATTCAGTGATGCTTCAGTATCTCTAAGCTTCTACATTTATTATTTTATGTCTTTTACTGGTTTGATTAAGTGTCTGAATTTTGGTGAAGTTTTTGCCATATTCATATACTGGCAGAGCCAATGAACTGGAAGTACAGTTCTGCTGTGTTTTCTGTCCATGTCATCAGTACCTGTTGCCTAAAATTACTTTTAAAGGCTTTACTTACCGACTTTACAAAAGGAGATGCTGAAACTGGCCACTATCATTGTTCATACTTTTTGTCACCTCTTTAAGAAACTATTCCTCACTCGCCATAATTCACATTGAGAAATGCTGGCAATTTCCTAGCAGATATTTTGTTTTAATTCTTCCAGGATGTGTGGGTTTGTCTTGTACACTTTATGTTTTAAGTTACCCCAGAGAAAGAAATATCTGGGGGTTAGGTTGGGGAACCAGGGAGTCACAAATCTCTATAATAATTCTGCCCCCAAACACACTTTTAGTGTTCTCATCAAAATATTGGCCATATGACCTGTTGCAGAGTCTTGTTGATAAAAGGCAAAATCATGTTCTTGTCTGTTAATTCTCTAAAAAGGGGAACAAAATTGTACTCATCTATGTATGGGCATCAACTTTTAAATAAAAAAAAAAATTGACCCTGACTTTCTCATGAGCACCATGTGCAATTTTTTTCATCATGAAGGGGTACTTCCTGTACAATATTAAGTTTCTCGGAGCTCCAATAACGATTATTTTGTGAAGATGGAACCAAGTCTCATCTATGTAAAGATTACATTTTGAAATGAATGCATGTTCATTCAGTACACTGGTATTACTACTGGTCACGTCACAGGATCATGTGGTCAGGTTGCCAGAAAAGCACAAAGAGGGAAGAGGTTTACACGGTTTGTGGTAGTGGTACTTTTCATTTCTGCATATTAGAAGAAAATAGAATATGCCTCCTCAAATAAATGGCAAATTTGCATTTATTTAAGAAAATAAGATGAAAATGATTTATGGTTTTTGCCTTTAAAAATAAGTTTCAAAGTGCAGTTACTTTGCATCTTGCAATGAATTCAATTTGAAACATGCCTCTACAACCTATCATCATAAAAATACAATGTCATGTTTTTCTAAGCAGAAAATAATTTTCTTTCTGATGAAGAAAGTTTTAACCAGTGTAAAACACTGTTAGTTTTATTGGTTTTAATTGTAATGTATAACTCATTCGGCATATGTTTTTGTGACAATTCCAGTAGAATGAATAAACTGCCTATGAAGACACCAAAGTAGAATCTTTAGTACCAGAAAGATTAAGCAATTTTTTTTAAGAAAGACCTTTTCATTTTACGAGGGTGGTCCAGAAAGTAACCTCCGTTTGGAAATAAAATTTAAACCAGTTGAGATATAAAAATGCTATTTATTATATCTGATAAAACATTTTTTTCTATTTTTACTTTCTCTATACGCACTATGTACATAGTGTATAGAGAAGGTATTGCACTCCACCCAAAAATTTGATACTGAGATTTCACCGGAAATATATGTTTTAGGGTCCCCTTTATCTAAAAATAGCATTTTCCGAAAAAGGTCCATGTGTGTGTGAGTGTCCGTGTGTCTGTGAACACCAATAACTCAAAAATGAAAAGTAGGTAAAATACCAAACTTGGTATTTAAGTTTAGTATCTTCCAGGGATGCGATACAAAGATTTTGAGAAAAATCCTCCCACCCCAACTACCCTTTACATGGAACTTTTTTCAAAAATTTTGATTTTCTCAAAAATGGCTCTAAGGATTTTGATTAAAATTTTGTATATTAAAGATATTCAGCTGACAAATAAAATGTATATCTTGAATTTTCTGGGAATAGTCTCTGAAGAATACTTTATTCTGAATAAATTTTACAGAATTTTGAATAACTGCTAAACCATAAGAGATGGACAAAAACTTACTGCACGAAAAATGTAGAGCACATTAAAACACATAATTTATGTTACATACATTTTTTCGTGGAATTCATTGTTTTTGAGACATACCTCGTTTTTGGTTTCTGCTTGAAAAACATACTTTTTCTCATACAGGAATTTGTCAACTGCTGTCCATACAAACAAAGGAACTTGAGTCACATAGCAACCAGATTTTGACTATCACTTTAACCTATGGTACTCTCTTATTTCACTTCTACTTACTGTAGAAACAAGTAATAAGTCTATTTCTGCTATTTTTTTCTGATTAGCATGAATTAAATAGAAGCATAAGCTTTTTAAGAATAACTTGTTGCAGACATGTAGAGAAAGTTATGTGAATAGTACATATCAGATTTTTCTACATATTCTCTGAACAAATTCAAGCACTTGTCATACCATTTAACAGTTTTTGAAATACCCTCTGCATAAAACTCTGCCGCCTGTGAACATAGCCAAGCTGTCACGGCATGATGAAGCTATTCATCATTGCCGAAGCACTGAGATGCAAGCCACTGTTTCATGTATGGGATCAGATGAAAACCACTGGGAGCTGTAGGGGGGATGGTCAAAAATGTCCCATTTGAAACTGGGCAAAAGATTTTTTCTTTGAGCTGTGTGCGGGCAAGTGTTGTCATACAGAAACACAACACCAGATGAAAGAAGACCACAACGCTTGTTGTGGATTGCCCTTCTAAGTCTTTTAACATTTCACAGTAGACTTCAGAATTGACAGTCATGCTACGTTCCATAAATTCAACAAGTAAGATGCCCTTGGCATCCCAAAAAATTGTAGCCATGACTTTCCTCGCAGACAAAGTTTGACAGGCTTTCTTTGCCTTGCTTGGAGAAGTGGTATGTCCCTTTTGCATTGACTGCTGTTTTGTCTCACATTCATGTAGGCCATCCAAGTTTCATCGCCATTAACAACTCTGTTCAAAAACGCTTCTCCTTCAGTAGCATACTGAGAAAGAAAGTCTATGGCAGAACTCATTATTTGGTTTTGTGGTCAGCAGTTTTGGTACTCATCAAGCACAAAACTTGCGATAGCCTAGGTGTTTGGTCACTATCTCGTGAAAATGACTCCAAGAAATTTTGGGAAAATGATCGGAAAGTTGTGTTATCGTGAACCGACAGTTCTCACGAACTTTTCCATCCACTTTGTTCACCAGGTCATCATTGACAAGAGTAGGCCTACCGCTCCTGCATTCTTCATGAATGTTTGTTCTTCCATTTTTAAAAAAGCGTACCCATTGACGGACAACACCTGCACTCATAATGTTAGGACCATATACTGCACACAATTCACGATGAGTTTCGGCTGCTGAGTGATGTTTTGCCAAAAGAAGTCTTATAACACCGCGCACCTCACACTCGGCAGGATTTTCTATTTATTGTTTCATTTATATAGCCCCCTTTAACATCTAAGGTCATATCGAGTACTTTCCACTTGAAACAACTTGTTGTCTGTAGGTTCTTTTACGTTGGTTTAAATCATTTTGTTTTACTCAAACACACACACATTCACACTCACTTACAAACTTCCAGACTCTGTGGGGGATAGGGAATAATTCTGGCTAGAGAAGATTTTCTATTGTGGCACTCATGTTTTAAGGTTATTCCTCTCAAAAGCACGACGGTATGATGCTCTTCCTTAGACACCTAGGAGTACGCTGATGTGTTGATAACAGCGTTACCCCCACCACTTCCCATGCTATGCACAAATGGCAGTTTCTTTCTTTCTCATATTTCAATATTATTTATTTAAATCATCTGAAAAAAAATTACTTACACTTTACAGTTATCACATTGAAGCAGTTATCTACAATGTGAGTGTGCTAATGTCATATTTATTGAGCAATAAGGCTGACATTGAAATGACACTGAATTATTGTGTAACTTGCCTACCTTTTTAAGAATGTTGCAAGTTTTTTTGACCAATCCAAAGAAAAGTTTCAGAATATACAGATGACTAATTGTATATTAAAGCTAATTTTCTGTTATCTAAGTAAACAAACAATGTGATAATATATGAGTGTTGCATACAATAGTTCATTTATATATATTCAATATATACAGTTTATATTCTATTCAATAATAAGTGAATATAGATTTAAGGTCACAGGTATTGATTTTACAAGATGGAGACAAAAATGTTTACATTTGAAATTGTGAAATTTAGCTCCACTGCTCCTGAAATCCTGGAGTTTTATACGGGATCATTACTAGAAATCACCGTTGCAAATTGCACCTTACAAAATGTGTACGTATATTAACAAATTACATAACAGATTTTGTGTTTTTAAAGTCTTTGTTATTAAACGTTTGTAAACTGTGAACAGAGATTTATTAGAATTTCATTGTAAAGAATGAAAGCAACGAAATAAAGTTGATATAAATTCATATTATTGCATAAATTGTTTTTCAATGACTTTGAGCAGGACAGAGTGCAAGCATGGAAATCTATCAAAATGAAGTCCATTTTGATACAGAGTTGTAACGGCAAATGGACGCATTTAAGTATAGGAGTCGAAAAAATATTATTTTAGATGTATTTATTTCAGTTGGTCACCTTGAAAAAGAAAAGTTTTAATTGACGTAAATTTACAGTACTGCCTCTGCCCTTCAAGGTTGGGGAAGGGGGATGGATATCCCTTATTGTCATTCTAAAAATCTAGTTTTTTAAAACAGAAAAAGAGAGATGGAGTAATATTCATACAGACTAAAATTGTCTCCTTGATAGTTTTAATGTTGTTATTAAATTTGCAGATAATGGAGAACTCGGTGAAAGTTTACAAAGGAACGAACCCTGAAGTAGACTCCTACTCTGTGTTCTGGGACAATAAGAAACTGACAGAAACAACTTTAGTGTCTCAGTTACAAGAAAGGAATGCCACTGACATATACATTTGTGGCCTGGCATATGATGTTTGTGTTGGTAGGTATGCACAATTGAGTGTCATGGCATTTATGTAGAAATGCATTTTTTTGAGAAGAAAAATGTTTTAGGATTATCTGTTAATAAATTATTTGGCAGGATTTAAAATACACCAAGTGAATGCAGAAAGGAAATTGTTAAAGTTACACATTGTTATGACTGCTATGGATTGAAGGAAAGGCTTGTCTAAAATGGCGTGGTCTGCTATGCTGCAGTTAGATTGTATGAGCAAGTAATGCTGCAACACGACAATAATAATCATATAACATACACTGTTTGCGATAACCTTTAATGTGGCAAAATTCTACCACAGCTTTATGGATTCGATGTGAATTACTTATGTATGTACTTGCAGGAGCAACAGCAGCTGATGCTTTGGCAAGTGGCTATAGAACCATTCTTATAGATGACTGCAGTCGTGGAGTTGACTTGAAAGACATTGAGAAAACAAAAAATTCTGTAACAAGCAACAATGGTGTCATTGTGAATTCCTCACAGGTAGGTATCTGTTTTTATTACATTTTCTGAATGTACATAGCCTTCCCTAAAATGGAAATGGTAAAATTCACTGTGGAAAAAGGAATCAATGGGTAACTCCCATTTCTGAACTTTAAAACTATCAAAAATGATGCAGAGGTAAATTTTGAAATTACAGGAAAGCCAATAAAATCAGAAAACTACATTAAAAATCTGATGTGTTCCATTCACATGACTTTCTCTACATCTCTGTAATAAATTATTGTTAGTAAACTTGTGCTTCTATATATTTCATGCTAATCAAAAAAAAATGAGCAGAAATAGTGTTATTACTTGCTCCCTTGTAAGTAGAAGAGAAATAAGAGAGTAGCATAGGTTAAAGCGACAGTCAAAAGCTGGTTGCTATGTAACTGAAGTTCCTTTGTTGGTATGGACAGGAGTTGACAGATTCCTGTATGAGAAAAGTTAAGTTTTTCGTACCTGAAAACAAAAACAAGGAATATCTCAAAAACGATCAACTCAAACAAAAAAGTGTATGCAACATAAATTGTGTGTTTTAATGTGCTCTACATTTTTTGTGTGGTAAGTATTTGTCTATCTCTTACGGTTTAGCAGTTATGCAAAATTCCGCAAAATTCACGCAGAATAAAGTAGTCTTCAGAGGCTATTTCCAGAAAATTCAAAATAAACATTTTATTTGTCAGGCAAATATCTTTAATATACGATATTTTAATCAAAATCGTAAAACCACTTTTTAGAAAATAAAAATTTTCGAATAAAGTTCCATGTAAAGGGTAGTTTGGGGTGGGGGAATTTTTCTCAAAATCTTTTTGTCGCATCCCTGGAAGATGCTAAATTTAAATACCAAGTTTGGTAATTTACCGACTTTTCGTTTTTGAGTTATCGTGTTCACGGACACACACACACACACACACACACACACACACGCACGCGCGCACGCACGCACACACACACACACACACACACACACACACAGGGACGTTTTTCTGAAAATACTTTTTTTGGATACAGGGGACCCTAAAACATATATTTCCGGTGAAATCTCGGTATCAAACTATTTGGTGGAGTTCAATACCTTCTCTATATACTTATGTACATAGTACGTGTAGAGAAAGTAAAAATGACAGCTACAACCTTTCATCATACAAATAGGCAATAAATAACAGCTTTCCTCATAGTGTTGTGTATGTGTCTATGAATCCAGCTAAATTCAGCAAAGAACTAAAAAATCCTAATACAAATAGCAGAACACACACACACACAATCTTTTACAAAACATTTTTTTTTTTATTCATTCAAAGGGCCTCAAATCACGTATTTCTGGTGAAATATTGATATCAATTTTTACTTTCTCTACACGTACTAAGTAGATAGTGGTTTTATGGTCCCCTGTATCCAAAAAAAGCATTTTCAGAAAAAGGTCCATGTGTGTGTGTGTGTGTGTGGGGGTCTGTGAACACGATAACTCAAAAACAAAAAGTCAGTAAACTACCAAACTTGGTATTTAAATTTAGTATCTTCCAGGGATGTGACACAAAGATTCTGAGAAAAAAAAAAAACCCACACCCAACTACCCTTAACATGGAACTTTTTTCAAAAATGTTGATTTTCTCAAAAATGGCTCAAACGACTTTGATTAAAATATTGTATATAAAAGATATTTATCTGACAAACAAAATGCATATCTTGAATTTTCTGGGAATAGTCTCTGAAGACTACTTTATTCTGGATGAATTTTATGGAATTTTGTGTAACTGCTAAACTGACTAAGGCAGGGGAGATCCCATGGCCACCACATCTGTTTGTTGAAAAGAAAGTAGGTTGAGGTTGGTGTGTGATGAAATAAGCTGATGATGTTCTCTTCAAAATGTGATCTAAGTGATTCTAAGGTTTCCTGAGGGGTACTCTGGTGAAAATCAACTTCACATCAAAGCTGACTAAAACATCTAATGAACTAGCTTTGGTTTCTTGTAGAAGTTTTGTGAATTTGGATGAGTTTTTGACATGCTGAGTGCAGGTACCAATCAGGGGCTGTATACGTTCAGTTATGTGTTGGGCCAGTATGTAAGTTGGTCAACCAATGGCATCCCAAGAAGAATCATTAATATTTAAACTTATGTTCTCATTTCTCTATCTATAAAAATGAAAGTTTTCGAGAACACAAATAATGAATATTTGGGGACATAGAACAGTGACTGGTTCCTCCATATGTTGTAGTTTCGTGCAAGTGACCTCAACATTCATTATCACGAGGCCTGATCACTTTGCATTAGGTCTCCCATCACTTGCTCTCAGGGAAAATATGGTTGTGTGTGCTGTGCCTACTTGGAGGTACTAACCAACCTGAAGAAATACCACTCTTAATAACTAAAATATTAGTCTGTAAATAAAGCAAATATTGATGTAATGCTTATTACGCTGTCCTCAAATACCAATACAGATATCTGCATATATTGATGGAAATAAGCATAAAGGAACTGGGTAGCTACATTATTTTATATAGGAACTTCTATCTTGTGCATTTAAATTTTGTTGTTTGTGATCACCTATTTATATTCATTTTCATTTTTAGGTCAAAGGAATGGTTGAAGGAAGAGATCGAAGACCAGAACTCGGGTATAAATTAGCTTTGGAACTGAAGAAGGCAGCAGATAAAGAGAACAGTTCATGAGAACTCTTTTCTTATACCATGACCGCATTTTGCATACCAGTGATACAATTAGCTGTAGATTACCATAGAAGTATTATTTTTGAAAGTGAAACCTCAGTTTATTGTTTTTGGTGAGTAACTTGGGCTTAATCTTCATGTGTCATCCTTATCATCTTGATGAAGATTCAGACACTGCACTTGGTTATGAACTGTGTCAGCTAGTAAATTTAACTAAAACATGACAGAAATAACCAGAGCTCAAATTTCCATGACATAAAAATGTTTGAAAAAGACATAACTTGACTAACATTTTATAAAAAAATTACTTCATCATTACAAATAATCATCTAAAACTGAGATTTATGTAATTCATTAAAATTAGCACTTAGAATGTTATATATTTATTTATACAGGGGCATAATTGCTACACAAGCAGATAAAATGGGCATTCTTACATACTGAAAATGAAGACATTAGTTACCAGGCGTTTTGTCTGGGTCTGGCATTTAGGAGGTGCAGGTTCGCTTCCTGTTGTCCTTGCACTCTGGCCCTGGATTTTCCTGGGGCTGCTTAGGCAAATGCTGGGATGCTATATATCTACCATGGTTCATTTCCCTTTCATTCTTCATCTTTCAGGTCAGCGACAGGTGTGACGGGAGGCTTTGCTTGCTCCGAGTGACTCCCTCTTCACCCTGATTGTGGCTAGGTGTCTCTGCATCTGTATAGCCTCCATGGCGTACCAGAGCTGCCATCTAGTGAATGTTAGGTACTTCCATGCATCTCTGCGTTTAGCTCCTTGTTTCCTGTGTGCTGGTCTGTGGTTTCCTCTCCTCTCATCCCTTCCCCCAGGAGTGGTAGGCTGCAATAGATCAGTACTTGGTCCCAGTGTCCCCTGCTGTTAACATGTTCTAAGCTCTAAGACAATAATTAAAAGAATATATATTTGTTCCATGTTCTTCTTTGAACATTCTGAAGAAAATATGTGTTATTTAGAGAGAAGTATGCTCAATGCAGAGAACAAGTAGAACAATATCATCTTTCACTGTTTACCTACTGCACATAAAGAGCTTAGAAGCCAGCACCTGGGGTCAAACGCCTGTCATGGATCAGAGGGTGTAGCCAGGATGGATGATCAGCCCGGTGCTTGATATGAGAGCGAGGGAGAACATATGAAATGATAAAATGGATAAAGAAAAGGTGATAATGAAAGCAGGTGGTGGAATGAATGCATGGTGTGGGAAACTGGAGAACTCAAAGAAAATCTGCTCAGTCGCTGTTTTGTCCACAACAAATCTCACATGCTGTCCCCTGGTTTCAAACCTTGTTGAATGGTGAATGGTCAGAACAATGTCAAAACATAAACTGAAATCGACACATATACAAAATTAGATACTGCTGTTCAGAACTGTACACTATTTTGTATATTGTTGTAAAACTCCATGGCACGACAACTCACAAGGAACCTTGCCCTACCGCCTGACCACTGCGTCCCCCAACTCGGTCCATGACAGACGCTATGGATGGGGTGCAGTATTGGAGGGTGAGACGTGGTGAGCACCTCGAATCCCTCCCGTTCGGTAAATGCGGTCCTCATGACCTGTGTATATTGTTATACCATTTATTTTTATCTTGCATATCATCTGCTTCACCAAATGCTTTCATTAACATTATCCAGTGTTAGCGGGTCGTTCTCTTCCTCTCTTAATTTCCCATTCCAGCACTATTATGTATATTCTTCCATCTAATGTGCAAGGTCGTACCGTTGAAGTTGTTTCCTTTCAATTGTGACAACACTACCATAATTATATATAATTGCAAAATGAAGGAATAAAACCTTTACAAGCTAAACAAATAAGCAGTAACTATTTTTAGAATCCAAATTGGATATAACTGCAAGACAAAACAATTACATACCCTAATGTCAGGTTCACCAGCCCCATCAAGACATTTGAAGATCTTCATACTGTTTATGGCTTGTCAAAACCAGAATTAACATTTCACCAATGTGTTTCATCCTATTGATCACCAAAGTTTGAGGCGATATGCGCCCCTCGTACAGGAATCATTGTGAGCGGTGATGCTTCATGTTATATCATTCTCGTATTTGCTGGCAGCTGTAATCAGTCAATAGAAGCAATGAACTCTATCAGGGCGCTATCAGGGTTTATGGTGAACAATCCCGGTGTTCTGGAATATGGGAAGGAAATATTGAATTTTCTTTTATCAAATAACTGGGTTTTATTTTATCCAAATTAACGAGTGAGTCATGAAATCGCAACCACTAGGCTTTTCCCAGTACCACAGAACAAAAAAGCAGGAGTTTATCAAATCAATTGCACTGAATGTGACAAACAAAAAGAATCAGATTGAAAGAGCACATGAGACACATCAAGTACAAACAGATGGATAAATCTGCAGTTTCACACCTCTTTTGGCCACCAATCGTATCACACCAAAACATTATACTACTGAAATATACAAAACACAGCAGAATTGGATACCTGAGAAAAGATTTTCATCATAAAACATAAACACTGCTTGATGAATTTTGAACTGCCACCAAATCAACTATGCAAGTTCATCACTCCACCACCATATGTGAACAAAAACATCCACCACACTACAGATGCCAACACCAGCAGTCAGTCGGACTCTGAAGATAAGAGCAACAGCTCTTGAAACTGGTCAGGTACAGGTAATGTAAATGCTGACTCTTAACTTTATGTTCAATTTAAATTCCACATCACTGATCTTAGCTTATTCAAGTATTATACAAATATGTAGCATGCTTGTGTTCTGTTTTTGAAGGCACAGTCTCAGCCAATGAAAAGATGTAGCAAATATTTGTGTTCCTAACTACGAATTGTCACAGCTCACAAACCCTTCTATTGATGTGATTGTCGATGATACAGCTGTCCCTCAAGCTAAATTTGCAGATGGTTGCTAATACCTGGAATAAAAGTGTAAAATTCTGACAACTGCACCCTGTCAATTAAAGACAAGAAGCATTTGTTATAATGCCCTATTTTGAACAATTTAAGTAAGGACTTCCCAGATTCCAGACGAGTGAAGATCTTTAAATTTTCAGTTTTTTGTTTTTGTTTTATTATTAATCTACAGAATTTCCTTTTTCCAATTATATATGATACGCATATATTATTATGCTCATAAGATATGTTCATAGGTTTTAAAAGATTTGCATGGGCATGACAATGCTGATTTGAAAGGTATCATAAAGCATTGACACTTTTGAAGCCTGTTTCCCGTAAGTTGCATATTTTTGTGCAAAATTATCTTTTTCTCAGATTCTATTTGCCTGAATTGGTTCAGACTTGCAGGACCGATTTATTGAGGTCTTGTGCATGTATTAACATGGGTATTTTTTAATTTTTTGTGCAGTAGTTAGAGTATTGCAAGTGTTAAAAAATGCAAAAATTTGGACTTTTTGAAAAAAATAATCAGGGAAATAATTACAATTCTTAAAAATCCCTGTGTTAAAAGTACTCACTAACATTCATTATACAACCCATATTTCTTTCAACGTTGTAATTCTAACCGTCTCTGAGAAAACTAAAATTATACATATGCAATTAAAACATTAATGGGAATGCACAGTGAAGTAACTAATCAATTAAGAGTAAAAACATAGATTACACTCAAATTTGACTCTTGAAATAAAGAACTTTGGACATGTTTCGGCGACTGTTGCCATCATTACTTTATTTCAAGACTGAAGTTTGAGTGTAATGTATGTTTTTATTCTTAATTTATATATATGCACTTTTAATATTGGTAAGATAGGACCTGTCGAGAGTCCTTTATTGACTTAACAGTAAGATTTCCCACGTCATTGGGGAAAAAAAGAGTTTAGCTGGGACTGAAATTTGATGAATGAATAATGTGGGAAAACAATATTTTGAGAAACGATAAATGTAGGTTTTATTAGCATGTGTTATAATGGAAATAATAAATCCAAGAAAACTTGTTCCAGGAATGATAGATGGAGGTTTTACTGCATACTGTAAGAGGTTTGAGGCAGAATTGGTATAGAGAGGTATCTATATATTTTACAAGCTTAGGTAGTAAGAGTTGTTTTAGAGCATTAAGAGCATCTGCAGCTGGTAGGGAAAAGGATTCATATATAACTAGTACAGAAATGTGCATTTTTAATACCTTTCTAGCACCAGAAGTAATTGCATTGAATTCATAAATGGGATTAGCATATGACATTAATAGCAGCTATTTGTGTACATGGATTTTCAAGAGTGAATGTAAGAAAGCAAAAGTATATTTTATAGATTCTACACAACTATGCAATAGTTCAAATTAATCTGCATAAGTGAAATAAAATTAAAAAGTGTTACCTAGGGACCCACTCACAATGAAAATATGTTATCGTAATGCAGTATAAGCACAGATATGAGGTAAGATAATTCAAAATACAGATAATGCAAGAATTTGGCTTGGGTACTATAAGGTAAGGATTTTAGTGTGCCTTTGCTGGCACAACTTTCTTGGCAACTGTCGATTCTCTCGCACAGTGTAGAGAGGCCACGACAGGGGTTACCTTATAATTTAACAACCTATAGGTATATAAATTTATATAAACACTAACAGTGCTATCAACAATAATCACAAATGTAAGTAACCAATAATACAAAGCTTGCAAATAACAACTTGACATACATGATAGAGATGTCAAACTGAGGCATGTGTTTGGAAGTAGCCAGATCTGGCAACAGAGCATCTTCCAATTCCTTTCCCACTTTTGTTTCCAATCACCAGAATGCTGCCTTGTGATTGGTTCAGGAGGTCTAAAGGGTCATTCACACTGAAAATTAAATGCAGCATGAACATTCTCAATGACAAACGTAAAGGTAAGCAATAACCAATCAGAAATTAAAACAAGTTAATGGCATCTTGCGAGTGAATAGCAAACTAAAATGGCTGACAGAGACGAGGGTGTGGCAACATTCATGTACATCAAACTAGAGTAGCCAATTTGTTTTGTGTTTTTTTTATTTTAAAGAATGGTTGTCTCGTTGTAGATGATGGTGGATTCATCCACTTAATCAAAGACAAATTAACGGAGGAGAAATGAGAGAGAATCATCGAGTGAAGCTATTTTAATAACACATCGAGCAGTGGCTCTCATTGGTTGATTCCTACACTGCATGTTAACTTTGACACAAAAACTTGGCTTTTGCAAGCTTCTATGTTAACGTACTGTGTCTATGTCAATGTAACCATCGTGAATGAGCCTATACCTATATTGTCTGCAAGCTTCTGAGTTTACGTTACATCTATGTTTGATTTTTTTATGTGAGTGGCCCTTAATGCGTAAAGCTTTCATCTGAGTTGTTTGCAAGTGTGCTAACTTATTTGCTGGCTATGAAGCGCAAAGTTGCAGTGGGTTAGATGCTGAATCTTCCAAACTGTTGCCAGTTTCAAATTGAACAATATATCCAATCTTGGTTTATACTGAGTCACACTTATTTACACTCACCTCCACTTAATTAGTTGAAAAACATTGAAAGGTTTTCAAGAACATTTGTCTTAGTCTTCGGCAGCTTGGTGACTGACGCTCCTTTTCTGCTTCCTCCTCTTTCTCTTCCTGCTGCCATCTGGTGTTCGGGGATGCAAAGTTTTAACACTTTATTCAGTGGCGGGATTTCAACATTTATTATATAATTCCTGTTTATATTATGTGTATTTTCTCCCAGATGTCCAATTTTATTGGTGATGCCAGTGATTTTAACAATTTTATATTCTTCCCAATGTTGTGGTTTTCTGTCCAAAAATGGTGTGATACAGCGGATTTGTCTATTTGCTTGGAAATGAGATTAAAGGAACATCAGAGAAACATAAAACTAAAACAAATGGGCAAATCCGCTGAATCACACCGTTTTTGTAGAAAACCACAACATTGGGAAAAATATAAAATTGTTAAAACCACTAGCATCACCAATAGAACTGGACATTTGGGATACACATAATAAAAATCTGATGTGTTCCATTCACATGCCTTTCTCTACATTTCTGCAACAAATTATTGTTAAAAAGCTTATGCTTCTATTTACTTCATGCTAATCGAGAAAAATTAGCAGAAATAGTCTTATTACTTGCTTCCTTGTAAGTAGAAGCGAAATAAGGGAGTACCATAGGTTAAAGTGATAGTCAAAAGCTGGTTGCTATGTGACTGAAGTTCCTTTGTTTGTATGGACAAGAGCTCACAAAGTCCTGTGTGAGAAACTATAAGTTTTTGAAAGCTGAAACCAAAAACAAGGAATATTTCAAAAATGATCAACTCCACTAAAAAAAAAAGCATATAACATAAATTGTGTGTTTTAAAGTGCTCTACATATTTTGTGAGGTAAGTCCATCTCTTGTTGTTTAGCAGTTCTGTAAAATTCATCCAGAATAAAGTAGCCTTCAGAGGCTATTCCCAGAAAATTCAAGATATACATTTTATTTGTCAGGCAAATATCTTTAATATATGACATTTTAATCAAAATCGTTAGAGCCATTTTTGAGAAAATCAAAATTTTCGGAAATTTTTCCATGTAAAGGGTAGTTTGGGGTGGGGGGGGGATTTATTCAAAATCTTTGTGTCCCATCCCTGGAAGACACTAAATTTAAGTACAAAGTTTGGTATTTTACTGACTTCATTTTTGAGTTATCGTATTCATAGACACATGGACCTTTTTGTGAATATATATATATATATATATACATACAGGTGACCCTAAAACATATCTCGGTATCGCATTTTTGGGTGGAGTGCAATACATTCTCTATACACTATGTACCTAGTATGTGTAGAGAAAGGAAAAAACAGCAATTATGCAATAAATTTTGAAATCCCACCAATGAATAAAGTGTTAAAACTTTGCATCCCCTAACACCAGATGGCAGCAGGAAGCAGTAAAGGAGCATCTGTCACCAAACGGCTGAAAACGAGGACAAATCTTCTTGAAAACCTTTCAAGTGGAGGTGAATGTAAATAAGTGTGACTCAGCATTACTCCAAGATGATGAATACTTCACTGTTAACAATGCTTCTGTTTTTAATATCCAATTAAAAATTCAATCCAGTTATAAATATGTGGGACATCAGATGAGCATTTAGAATGGCATGGCATGGCCAAATGGAAGACTCTATGGTTTTAGTGTTGAGGGTGTAAATTCTCACATGACAATCATATATTGTCCAGAAGCTGCACAGTTCTTTCTCTCTGCATGCAATGCAATTGAAGTTTAATCTCGTGTTACGAGTGATTATTGTGTAATTCTATGTGAATGTTTCAATTAAATAACATCTGTGCAAAGTTTGTGCTTATGCTATGTCTGCATATATTCCTTTGTGAATGGGATCTAAGCAAGAACATTTGTTATGCTTCCAACTTTGGAAAGTATGGCTAGCACTGTATTTCCATTATTTAATTTATAACAAATGACAAGATTAGCAGCACTTCATGTTCTGTTTTGTTATTAGCTTTATATAGAAATAAGACATTTAGTAACAATTTGCACGTGAAAATGACAACATGGCTACCAAAACTGGTTGTACAAAATAAGTTTTGTTCTTTAAAGCCCTACTCATTTAAAATATTTATTTTATATTATATTAAGGTATTCTTTATTTAGAAGATGAAAAGGACTCTTTACTGTTTAATAAATAAATGTAACTTAAACTTAACACAGGTGCCTACATTCCCAACATTTTAAATATTTTATACCTAACCAACTTTTATCATGAAAACAAAAGAAGGTGGTTAATTTAACACACAAGAGTAAATTGATTAGTGTTCCTTGCATGCATGTTATATAATCGTACAACATGGTACTTGCCAACTTGGACAGTTTGCCTGTAAACTGGCCTTGGTGGAGGGGGATCTGCACAGAAGAATGTGCATGGTCACTCTCCCAGGGACAGAGAAGAAGTAGCTTTGATAAATTAGTCTACAAGTTCCTGGTGGATGGAGGACCTCACTTGCCTTAGGAGTGGGGAGCAATCTTGATAGTGCCATGGGGCTGAGTCAACAGAGCAAGTTTCAGATTTGTAAATTCCATGATCACCATTTTCTATATATGTAACTTAGCTAAATTTATAGCCTATTGCCCAGGCCTAGTAAGTAATTTTGCTACTTTAATGGCCCATAGTGGAAGTATTTTAAATATGTTACTTTCATTGTTACGTTTGTTGACTTATATTAAAGCACTGTTTCTTAAACTGTATTATACGGTTTCTATGTAATTGAGTACTTCACTTTTCAAGTAAATTTCAATGTGGAGATATTGGCTGTGCTATTTTAACAATGTTTCTTCTTAAAATAAAAGTGAGTTGTGCAAATACCTGTACATATAATTATCACCTTTTATTTTCTGTGTTATCAATTCACAAAAGCACAAAATAATCCTAGTACTTTACAGCACATTACAACCTGTAAATTATAACATTTACTACATTGAACATTAATGTATTCTAAATTTCATGTATTTTAAAAATGATTATGCTTTGCTGGAAAAGAAAAAAAATGTTACAGGCTGAGCTTCAGCTTCAGGAAGTTGGCAAGTATGATGTAGTTTTCTGTAAAACCTATGGTTACAAGGTAATTTATCATGTTACAATTTTTATATAATCTTATACTACTATTGGTGAGAAATTGCCTTGTGATTGACATTCTTGCTCTTGGTACACTGTTGCCATATTTACTTGCTGTCCATCTGCAGCAGCACATGTTCCACTGCTTCCTCTAAAATGCCTTCTATCACACTTCCCATATATTGATCCTCTTTTCCCCATTTCTCACAAGTTATCTCATCTGTTCCTTTCAACATTGGGTCCTGTGCTTCACTAAACGTAAAATTTTATTATTTCGGCTAATGAAACTTCAACTCATTTATCACGGCTGTAAGATACAGTTGAAATTCACTTACACATTATTCACTTCAACATTTTTTGCACATATACGCTAAAATTTTAGGGACCAGTCATTCTCCGTTAAAATTTTGCTCAATTATATGTTTTTCAGTATATGTTTTCTCGGTAATGTGTCACTTTTTCTGATCCCCATACACAAAATGTACCCATTTATATGTTTTTAAAAAAACATATGGTGATATGCTTGCTGTGTAAAGCCTTGAAATTGCCTGGTTTGTGGTTTTCATTGACACTTATCGTTTCATTGTCGTCATAGCGTTCCAACAATCTATTAACCTTGGTTCCAACAGTCACTTCTCTGCTTAAAGTCGAGAACTGCTAGTGTGCTGTTTTCATTGTCATATCGTTCCAACAATCACTTATCTATTTTATGTGGAGTTTTGTGTTACAAACAGGAGAAGAAACATGTGTGAATATCAACCAGCAAGGAAGAAAACGAGAAAATCCTTAACTCTTGGTGAAAAATTAAAAATTCTGGATGAAGTCCATACCAGAAAAGAAAATCAGTTACACGTTTTCTCATTTATACAGTATTTTGGTAGTCTCCCTTAAAAAACGTATAAGTGAGGTTCCACTGTATTTTCAAATCACAGTGTCACTCGTTATAGGATGAGAACAAGAACAATGTCCATGATATATAAAAGGTAGGAACAATTATATTGTATAACACAACCAAACTTTTTACAGAATGAAATCAGATAGTCATGCATGAGAAAGTGCACATAATTTCCACTGAACCTACAGTGTGTAATGCCGATGACATCATGCCTCTGACAGTTATGTATTCTTACACTATGATTGGTCAGCAACCTGACGAGCCCCTGCCAGCAGACAACACACCCCACAAGTATAATCACGAGGAAATTTCTCACTGACAGTAATTTTCTGTTATGTGTTACAAATATAAAACTACTTTAATTTACTATATTTTGATGTTATGTATTTCAAAAGGAAATATTGTATACAATTACATAAATAAGAGATTTTAAAGAAAACCTGTTCTTTCACTACTCTTTTTTTAAAATTGAGAAAACTGTTGATGTATCCTAAAATAGTACCAGTGGCCTTTTATTAAAAAATATTCCAACATTTGAGTGTTTAAATGTTCAAGTGTATTTACATGCACAGTGTTGAAGCATCTGGCTTTCATAGCTACACGAGTGTTATATGATAGTGCATGGAAGATAATGGCTTATTTCACAGTACTCTAGGATTGTGACTACAAGATTCAAATTTCTGATAATCTTTGCTAGCTACAATAATACATCTTTGTCTCTGGGAAAACAAAGGCTAGAATAAAACATACAGGTTGTGATATCTATTGTAATTATGGAATTATGAGGTGGATGTACAGTCTGCAGTTTGTAATGTTCCATTAAGTGAATAAAGGTAAATTGCACATGACCTTTTTTAAGGAAATATACAGATTTTTACTTTCCCTGACTCCTACTTTTAGTATTTCACCCAAAATTCAATGTAGAGATTTCTCTAGAAATACATGAATTTATTGAGGTCACCTAAAACCAAAATAAACTTTTTTACTTTCTCTACATATACTACATGCATAGTGTAAAAGAGGAGGTATTGTACTACACCCAAAGATACCAAAATTTTACAGGAAATATATGTTTTGGGACCCCCTTAATCCAAAAAAAAAAAAATTAGAAAAAGATCTGTGTGTGTGTGTGTGTCTGTCTGTCTGTCTGTCTGTCTGTCTATCTGCCTGCCTGCCTGCCTGACTGTCCGTCCGTTCGTTCGTTCTAACTCAAAAACTGAAAGACCTTTGAATACCAAATTTGGTATTTAAGTTTAGCTTCCATAGATGCGATACAAAGATTTTCAAGAAAATCCCCTTACCCCAAACTACCCTTATTATTAGTCTCAAAAATTAAAGTGCTTATTCTTTTTTCAGACAGGAAGTGTCTTTTTCTTTTGTTTTATTCCTGACTAAGCAAAGAAGCAAATTTCAGTAACAATTGCATAATGATAGCTTTTAAAACAAGCGGCTATCATTTTAGTGTAGCGCATTCCTTTATTTCCTTCTGCTTATAAGGAACTAAGTAATAAGAACATTCTGCAAATGTTTATCTCGATTAGCATGGTGTAGAAAGAAGGATAACCTTTTGTAAGAAGTTTGTGTGTAGAACAGTTGGAGAAAGTCATGTGAGTGTAACACGTCAGATTTTTAGGAAAAGGTGTGCTTGTATGTGAGAGGGAGAGTAGGATTATCAAAGTGACTGGAGCAAAGCAGTACACGTAGGCCATTGGTGGACCTCTGCAACTTATATGACTCCTGGGAGGGAAGGATGAACCTGAAGGGTGACTGGCACAAGCATAAGATGGGGTTGTTTCTAATGTTTCCAGAACACATCCAACGTTGCACTCCCA
The DNA here is from genome assembly GCA_030762935.1 of Hymenopus coronatus. NCBI lineage: Eukaryota > Metazoa > Arthropoda > Insecta > Mantodea > Hymenopodidae > Hymenopus > Hymenopus coronatus. The sequence continues at coordinate 6,282,051 of CM060883.1, forward strand.
GAAGCCCTTGAACTGTGGGGAACCTCACCCAAAGGATCCTGGGGCAGGTTCTAACTGGGAAATTCCTGCAATGGTGCCAGGAAGAAACCTTTACAGAGCACAAGCCACCAAACACCGTCACCAGCCCTTCAACCCTGACTCAGATGACAAGGGAATGGTGCACAGGAAAGTTGTGGTAGAAGATGAACTGGAAAAATCCATGAGTCAGAGTGGACAGTTGCTGGGGATCGAACTCAGGACCTCCCAAATGTGGGCCACAGACTAAATTATGTCCTCAGTCACAGTGCTTGGTGAGAGAGAGACCGAAAAACAAATACTTGATACGGGAGCATGTAGACCATGATGTAAAATTTCATTCTTGGTCAGCATCACAATTGGTAGGGGACTTTTATTTCTGGAGTAGTACATGCTTTCCAAGGTGCTAATAATCATAATGAGGGAAACTAATGTTTTCTGAGTTTTTATGTCATAATGACCATTCTGGAAGTGTAGTACTAGATCATTCTTGTCCTTGGAGTGTGTAATGTGTTTTCATTTTTGGACCAGATATAGCCATCAACTTGTGCTCAGTATTTTTCCTAAGGTTATTTATATTGTGTTTTTTAAAAGCTATTACATTTTAATGCTGTAGTGTAATGGTTACCACGCTAACATCATATACCCAAGGTCAATGGTTTAAACCTGGCGGAAGACAATGGATTTTCATCAGGCATAAAAATCCTTAGCATGGCTTCCTTTGGAAGGAAAGTAAAGCTGTTGGTCCTGTGTTGTAGGTTTACAGCATGTGAAAGAGCCTCAAGCCTGATAAAATAGGCTTCTGAGAAAAATTAAGCAGTCTTTCTGCCCAGAAGAGAATGTGATGCTAAGAACCATAGCAGTTAAAGAGCTTCCATAAATAAAACTCCATTTCCATTTTTTTAGGATGTTTTGGACCATGTAGAAGACAAGAGATTTAATTTAAGTAGAAAGACAATGATTTAGTTGTATATTATAAAAATGGGGTTTTAAGAATCAGTAAAACACAAGTAGATTTTACATTTATGTGCAAGGTTTTAAATACTACTTGTGAGTGTTAAGGTCGAACTTTTCAAAAGCTGACTTCTTAATTTCCCTGTTTTTCTTTCTTTCATAAATTTATTTAAAAAGTTTCAGACTATCAATCTTTCATTTTTTTTTTTTTTTATTCTTTTGGTCCAAATGAAGAAATGAATGGGAAGAAAAATAATACACCTCATTCGTTTTTCTAATTTTAATTATTTGTTGACTTTACTACTACTGTTGACAATCCTTCATATCTGCTTACAACATTATGTGAATTTTTTTTTTATTTTTTTAAACTATACTTAACTTCAGTCGAATTAAAATTACTTTAGGGTCCTGACAGTTTGCTTTGAAGGCTAAGGAAGGGGTAGTTTCTATGGCAATGGAGGTGAAAATGCCTCACCACACAGTTCCTACCAATTACAAGATATGGATTAAAGGGGGATGGCTTGCTCTAATTGGTTGGAAGTTGAGGGGGGGCCTTGGAAGAGTGGTCATTGCCATTCCCATAAAAACTAACCCTATATTAGTCTTCAAAATAAATTGTCAGGATTCTAAAGTTCCTAATTTAAATTTCACTGTATATCCCTGCATACTTGTCATCTATATAGGCATCAAGAGTGGGCAAATGCCTACAATTTTGGAGAAGTAAAATAACAGCAGTTTAAACCAAAGTAAAACTATGATTTTCAGAAATAACAGTAGATATTTGCTATTCTGAATTTCGGATGTAAAAATCCTTAGCATTGGTTTCCTTAGGAAGGTAAGTAAAGCTATTGGTCCCATGTAGATTTACGGCAAAAAAAGAACCTCAAGCCTACTAAAGAGGCCTCTGAGCAAAACTAAGCGGTCTTTCACGCTCGGTATTGAATGGGACGCTGAGAACCGCACCATAAATAAAACTCCAGTTCCATTTCTCAATTCAGGTATGGTTCCTTTTATGTTGAACCACCTTTCTTAATATCTAGTTCCAGGTAGCCAGTAATCTGCGGTTGATAACAGTAACGCGTTTGCTATAGGTACGACATTTATTCTCTGTATAAATTAGGGTGTGAATTAGGACATGAATCGTCTTAAAAAGTTAATTAGCCAAATATCGATTCACATGTTTGTGTTGCGGAAGGTCATGTGATCAAGAAGTAAAAAAAACAATGTATTGTTATTGTCAGATAAAACCAATTAGATACTTTGGAATGTTTTATTGTAGTATTAAGCAAGCATAAAAGATTAACAAAAACTGTAAAAAAAAATCATAGTGGCGGGGAAATTGCCGTTCATGTCATGTTCAAAACAAACATATTTCGAAATTGTGCCCGCGGTGCGATATTTTATCCTGCAGGGATATTTGCGCAAGTGGTGCCAATTGTGAAGTAAAAAAAGAAGAATATGGCGTTTGAGAGGTATTAAGTGGAATTGAGATGTTACGCAAAATGCAAATTTTGACGTTTGTGACAGTTAAAAAAACCGTCTTATGAACCCGGCCGTAAGCAGTTGAGGCTGCAACAAATACTAGTGATAGTTAAAAGCATATTATCAAGCAAGACATACAAAACTGCGGGACTAAGATTGATGATATGTAATTACCTGTTATCTAACGATGACGTTTTTGGAGGAAATTGCTTATTTGAAGGAAGAAGTGTGACATATCAAATTTCAGAGGAATGGGTTGTGCATTTCATCGCAGTTTTTAAACCTAGTGTTTGAATAATAAGCTATTCAAGTGAATGCTTAAAAAGGTAACGTGTTAAATATTAGCTGTTAAGTTATTGACCGGTTTTTAACCATCTTTGTACTATAAATGTGTACATGTGCTTAGAGCGAGATGTTTATATCCAAGAAATATTTAAAGCGTATCTTCGTAATTGCTATATTTCTTCAAAGTTACACGATTCAAGTTTTCGGACGGTAATACAGAAAACCGTTGCTTTAGTTGTATTATTAATTCTGAATTTTTTTTAAATTCAGCATTAGCACTGTTTATGTGCAATTTAAATCGTACCCAATTTCACGCCACTTTTTCACTTGATAAAGCTATACGACGATGGTTGCAACACGCGCACGTACACACACACACACACACACAGCGGTCTTTAAGTAGCAGTGACTTCTACTGGCGAACCATATTTGAAAGGATTGAAAACATTAAGTCGTTCAGATATGAAAGTCGCCAGATTATCGAAGTTTTGACGTCTTCTTGGCATCATTGGGGTTTTAGCTTCACAAATCCCTCGGCTAAGATTTGCGGCTTAGGGCCCTCCACCTTGGGCTACGCTTTGCGGCTTAGAGCCCTAAACGTTTATAGCAGACCAAAGTAAATGTAAAGCAGCTCTAGTGACGAAAGTACCCATGTATTGAAGTAATGCCAAGTGTTGTAACTATCGTATGGTAATAATGCATATTATTTTATATGGATTTAAATAGATTCTAATTTAGAATAATGACAACTTCAGTTTAGGCTGTTGCAGGTATAGCAATTAATGAAATTTTAATTCTTTGCGACTTTTGCTATCAGTAAACACATAATCATATGCGTCAGATTTTTAATTTTAATAATCTAATGCCAATCTAATAGTAATACATAATTTTGGAAAGTGTATACAATGTGTAAATTTATCTGGAAACCATCCCATCGATTGATTTATGGCATTGTTCACACCCACATTCTCTACTGTGTATATTGGATGCAGTCTTCACTAGGCCATGAAGTTATTTACTCCTAAATAGGTTATAGTGTCCATGCAGCATTGAGGCCAGATAACCTTAATTGCCTGCTTCAGTCCTCTTGCTTCATCATCTAATCTCTAGAAATCTTCCCAATTACTGCTCTTTTCATCATTGTTTATTTTAGGATAGCTGTATAGCTCTCTGTGCTTGTCAGTAGCAGTCTTCAGCAAGGTGAACTATTTGGGTCCTGTCACTTCACCATTTTCAGCTACCCTTCAGACCACGTCAATGCAACACCCACCATCAGTGTTGCCTCTCTGACTGCACCTTTAACAGGTGGGGCCTATCTGATGATGAATGAAATCTGTGAAATAATGTTCAAATGAGCCATAGGTCCTTGGAGCCTATAAGATTACTCAGTATAAATCTTCTCAGTTTAAGGAGAGCCTTGGAAAGAAACCTTACTGCGTAACGCCCTAACCTAGATTGAACTTGGGACTTCTTGTGATATAATTATTTCTTCCACACTAGCTGTGTGTAAAGCAGAAGTTGAAAAGGTAGAATAGACTGAAAAATCCAATGCATTAGCCAGGATTTGATCTCCTGGTTTCCACCCAGTTGCTCTAGCCACTGGTACACCATAGCAACCGCACAGCATTAAATTCCCCAATGACACACATTTTTCCCAATAAATCAGAAGGCGATCTTGCATTCAAGATGGCACACCCCAATGGTTACTTACAATGTCATTAGTATTTTAAGTCCTGGGTCAGTTGGGGAATTTACTGAATCGATATGTTGTAATGGTAGCTCAGGTGTTAGAACAACTGGATGGAAACCAGGGGATCTGTAGTTCAAATCCTGGCTTTGGTATTGAATTTTTCAGTCCAAATCTACCTTTCCAACTTTAGGACCTCTTGAATGTGAGGCACACATGCTACCTCCACACTAAACTGGTATGCTACATAGGTCTTGTGTTTTAAAATAGATAAATTAAAATGTAATTTTTTAATTATTTGAATCAAATTTAAAGTTATACACCACTCTTTTATTCTTGGAATATGTTTCAAAAGCAGCAATTGCTTTCATCATCAGCCAATCGACTGCTGGAATTTTCTGATTTTATGGATATATTCTTCCCTGATTGGTTTTATGAACTTCTGGATAAGGGCATCACTAGGTAGGAATTCTGAGTTCATTAATAATGTGATCAATTTTCCATGATTCAGTTCTGCACAGTTTCTGATATGCTTTAGTAACTTCAGGATTCTGTCATTGTTCTGCCCTTCTTTCCAAAAATGTGGACTGTCTTCTTCTTTCAATCTGATGTATCTAAAGTGCTCCTTGGATCTGGTTTCCAAATTCCTTTTTATTTTGCCCGTATATATTTTAAAACAATCCAAGCATTAATTTTATTTATTTACATCTGGAATTTCATCCCTAAGTTTTGAGCTAAGCAGGTTTTTAACTGAATAATTATTGGTAGGTACCAAGGTTATATTTTGTTCTTTGAACCTGTTAAATGCCCAAGGTGGTATGTGAACTTTTTGAATGTGGTTTTTTCTTTGTTTACTGTTAATGTGCTGTGTTTTAAATGTATTATTTACATTACTATACCTAAACTCTTCGAAATAGTAAATTAAAATGTACACATCTCCCATATAAATTTTCCTTGCCCTATTTATTTAAAATGAATAAATTAAGGTTATAAATTCCTTCCTTGCAAATTGTTTCATTACTTTCCTTGTGCTGCTCCCTGAACCACTCCTTTAAAATAAGTTTAAATTAAAATGTATTCCTTCCACATGTAAATGTCTATCTGGGCGGCTCAGTTGGTTAGCCAGTCGATGCACTAGTGGTTTTAAGTGTGCAGTAGATTTACTGGCTTGCAAAAGAATTCCTGCAGAATGAAGTCATAAATCATTTTATTCATCCTTTAAAATGTACAATAAAGGACATGTCAATGTTTAAATCATGTACATGATTACAATGTGTATTTACAATTTACATTTGTACTCTTCCATGCTATAATATGCATTCTCAATTAAATATTAGTCACTTTAGTGTTACAAATTTCTTTTATTTCTTTTGATAATCTGTTATATAATTCTTTTCCCATGCTATCCAAGTCTCTATTCTGTAATGTACCTCAAAGTGCTGTTCTGTAATAGTTGTCTGTGTTTCTCAAAATATATGCATGTATATAACTGTTTTTGGATGCATCTTGATCTTGTAAAATTTGCTGTACACTCTCATAAATATATATACATGGGACAGTTAAGATATTTGAACTTCTAAAAATATTCCTACAACTGTCTCTTCTATCTACATTTCCTAATATTCTAACTTGCCTTTTTTTTGGAGTTTAAAGATTTTATTCATTTCCGCTGCTGTAATATTCCCCCACAGTGTTATACCGTATTTAATGTGCGAGTATATAAATGCCTAGTGAACCTGTTTTACTGTAACATCGTCCATTGTTTTCCTAACCTGCCTCATAATATAGTTGTTTAGTTTTTTCATGATATGCTTTACATATGGCTTCCAGTTTTGGCGTTTATCGATTATTATACCCAGAAATTTTGCACATGCAGTTTCTGGGATACTTACTCCATCTATTTCTAATTTAATACTATTTGTAAAACATCTTCTAAGTTCAAAATTTATCCATGGTGTTTTTTTTTACATTTAATATCATGAGTAAACTGCAGTAGTATTGTTTTATGATGATTAATATAGCATTTGCTTTCTTTTCCACTTCTGGCTCAGTTTTAGCTTTAATTATAATAGTCATATCGTCTGCATGTTCTATTGCTGTACCCCCATTTTTTGGACTATTTCAAAAATATAATTTACATTTCATAAAAACAAAAATGGACCCAAATTTGAACCTTGTGGTACTCCTTGCCTAACCATCTGAAAATCTGATTTTAATTTTTCTGCTATGCCATTTGTGTTTGTGTAGTTTACCTCCACATGTTGAAATTCTGACATGGTGGCACTAATATGATACTGACTATTGAAAGCATCGTTAACACACAAATTATTTTTAAAATGTTTATTTTATCTATACATGCCAAGCAAACACTTGTATTTCACCCAAAAATTAAATGTTGGGGTATGTATATTTTAAGGTTCCCTGAGTAAAAAAAACAGATTTTTAGAAAAAGGTTTATATGTATGTGGGGTAGGTATGGGTGTTTTTTTCCCCCCAAGAATGCAACGTAAAGATTTCTCACCTCAAACTACTGTTTACCTGAAAGATTTATCAAAGTTTTCGATTTTCTTAAAAATGGCTGTAATGATTTTGATTAAAATGCTGTGTATTAAAGATATTTACATGGCAAATAAAATGTATATCTTTATTTGATGGGAATAGTCTCTGAAGTTTTGTACAGCTGTTAGAACTAAGAGGGAGACAAAATCTTACTATACAAAGATGTCGTCAAAACATATGTCCTATACATTTTTGTTTCAAAACTAACCATTTCTGAGTTATTCCTTCTTATAGATTTCAATTTTAAAATACTTATACTTTCTCAAACACAAGTCATTGTGTTTCGTTTGTTTTATTCCTGGCCATTAAAGAGAAACAAATTTCAATGACAATCACATAGTGTCAGCTTTTCAAATATATGACTATTGCTTTGGCTTAGTGTATTACCCTATTCCCTTGTACTTATAAGGAGTATACAATAAGACTATTCTGCTAATCGTTGTCTTGAATAGCATGAAATAGATAGAAGAAAAATCTTTTGTAGGAATAGTTTGTTTGCAGAATAGGTAGTCATGTGAATATCTCAGGTTTTTCCTCATAAGTTGTCCTTATCTTGTTTTGAAAACAGAAGGGTAAAATGCGGAAAAAGAATATTGAATACTATATTTCAAAATTTTCAAGCAATAGCAAATTGATCACATTATTATAAATTACAATGTTTCCATCAGGAATATTTATGTGAAGTGAACATAATGTGAACATATATGTGATGCTTTAAGTGACCCAAAATTTTGTAATTGCAATGATGTCAGATATTTGCTCATATGCTGTATAAATAGGTTGGCCAAATTTTGGTTTCAAAGATCCTCAAGGACAGCAATATTCTGATTTTGTTTATAATGTGTACAGCTGCAGTAAACTTCTGTTTTATATGGACTGCAAAGACTGGCAAAACTTCCATATGGGGAGCCTGTTTCACAGATCCCTCAGCAATGTGAGCTTCATGGGATTTGCTCTTCACAGATCCCTTCAAGCCTATGACCTGCTATTTGAATGTTAATTGCATTTTCCAAGGTGGCTGTTGTGTCATTTACACAGATATAGGTCCTTGTTTGTTTTCTTTATTGCTTCAACCCTGTCATGCTTAAGTAATAGTGTTGAGCAATGTTTGAACTTGAGATGGCAATCCAAGATGGGGCAGTGTGAGCCTTTCTACATATACAACCATCAAAACATGGTTGGAGGGTGTAATCTGAAATACCTGAGTATGGTAAAATTTGTTCAAAAGAATATTTGCTGACTGGAATGGAAGGCGTTGCTTGATATATTGACATTCCAAGCAGTGTACTTAATTCATAGCTGAGTAAAAAGAAAATAATGCTGGAAGGTTTCAAAATCCATTCCACATTTCCTATAATGAGTCCTCAGTAAACACCATCATGCATAAGTTTCTTCTCAGAATGTTGTATCCAGTAAAATAGCCAACACCACCTCCTAGCCTGGACATGGTCAGGCTCAAAAGAGTCTTTATTAGTTTACTGCCAGACCCAGGAATGAAATCATGTGTGTGTCTATAATTGGTGAGAAATTACCTTGTGATTGACATCCCTGCTGATACGTGGCAGTCTCGGTATGCTGTTGCCATATTCACCTGCTGTCCATCTGCAGCACCACATGTTCCACTGCTTCCTCTAAATGCATTTTCTATCATACTTCTCATATGTTGAACCACTTTTACCCATTTCTCACTAGTTACCTTATCTATTCCTTTCAACATTGGACCCTGTACTTTAAACCTAAATGTTTTATTACTTCGGATAATGTAACCTCAATTCATTTATCATGGCTGTAAGAGAATTTCAAATCACAGTGTCGCTCGTGGTAGTTCTAGTATTGGGGAGTGTTAACGTTTAGGAAGAAATTAAATAAAATATTTTTTGTTAACAATTGTTTATTTAACCTCTTTCAATGTATAGAGCCTCCTGAAATAAACATCAGCTTGCTCATATATGGCTTCTCTTACTGACATTTAAGATGAGAACAAGAGCAACAGCTACAATATACAGAAAGGTAGTAACAATTATAAATGCAAATCCTTATGGGATCGCTTTGTATAACACAGCTAAACTTTTCAACAGAATGAACTCAAACAATCAGATCAGTCAAACATGAGAATGTATGCGTAAATTTTCACTAAACCGATAGATGTTGCAACACTGATGGCATGATGTCTCGGACGGTAATGCGTTCTTGCACTATGATTGATCAGTAACCTGACTAGCCCCTGCCAGCAGACAACACACCCCACAAGTGTCAATCACAAGGAAATTTCTCACCGATACTAGTAGTAGCTTGTCTTTTCCACAATTCATGATGAACCCTTGCAGTAACTTGTACTATCTCATACTTGATTGATGTTTGGAGGAATTTAGTAACAGTGACGGTCAAATTATATGTGATATTAATTTGTTGAGTTTTTTTTTTTAAGTGCCGTAGTGTTAAAAAACCAACTCAACAAATTAATATCACATATCTCATACTTGATACATCTGAAGGACAGTGCACAGAAGAGCTCAGGTCCTACAAACTAAAGACCTCCACCCCTCTATGCTAGCATGTCTACCTCTAATGTCTACATTCATAACCTCTTATACGATAAATTGCTGCCATTGTTAATCAGTTATTATCAACAATGCCAAAGTTTATCCAAACTTAAAGAAAATACTGGCAGTAACCTCCTGTTATTATGATTTCTAAATGAATATCATCTTATGTGGGTCAGCTGATAAGTCTTGGGTCTCACTCTCACACATATATGGCACCACTAGACCAGTTAGACGGTAGCATCGTATAGTTGAACTCCAGACTAGCTTTTATCCATAGTTACAGGTCAATAGCTTGTTTTAAATGTATCCCAGATTAGGGAACGCCTATATTGTGCACACAGTTAATATAAAATTATGGGTTGTCAAAGGGTAAAGTTTAAGTAAAATGAATATCGACAATATTCAAATTGAAGAAACAAGATCACCTAAATATCTTGGTTCAATCGTAAATGGAAGTAACAATATAGAAGAAGAAATACAAGGATCCCAGGTCTCACACAGATATGACGCCACTAGGCCAGTTAAACTAGCTTGTATTCATAGTTACAGGAAAATAGCTTGTTTAATTTTCGAATTACAGCATTTTAAACAAGACAACTCTAGAGTTTTCTAGTTGTCTCGTTCTGGGCTACGGGGTATATACCTAGGAAGGCAATGAAAATGTGGAAAAGTCGAGTGGGTTTGAGATTACGAATGTCATCAATGGTTCCAATCTACACTGCCAACCAAAAAGTTCCCAGATACTTGAGCCAGTTGACAGCAGTTGATAATGAAGACAAAAGTCTTGTGTAAAAATGTTCTTGCATTTATTATATGGTGAGTGAAACAGTGTTCAGTTGATTCCATCTCCAAGAATGTTCACCTACAGTTGCATTGTGTGACATTAGTACTGCAAGTGCAGCATGCTGTGTCCATTGAGTGTTTTGGTAGCCAATACAATGTGTTCAGCAGAAACTGGTGTTCGCATTTGTTACATTGGTGTCAGAAGGGGAATACAAATGTTGCTATAGGGCAACTTCTGAGTGAAGTACAGACCATGACATCTGGGATGGATAAGATGGAGGCAAAAATGAAATCTGGAATGGAAGAAATGAACAAGATGAAGAATGTAAATGACATCTCAGGGAAGTGACATAAACTAGCAACTGGGACAGGCAGCAGCAGCCACTCATTTTCTGATGTCTAACTCTTGATGTAAAATGTTTTGGATTTGACTTGTACCAAAGCCCAATGTTGCTTGAATAATTGTCACATGTTTGTATCTTCTCCAAGTATTGCTAAGAAGTGGCAATATTGTCATCAGTTACAGATGTTCCTGGGCTTCCCTCATGATATTCATCACTAAGGAAAAACCATTCAAATAGAAACATTGATAAAATCCCTTTTCATCTTTATTTCACATTCAAAGAGATTTAAGGATTTATTATTAGAATAAGTTGTTCTATTAAAGGTGAAGCTCTATCTTATGATCCTAGATCAATTTTGAATTCACTGTATCAATTATAAATTGTTGCTCTAGATGGGACTTCATCACCAAATGTGTTTCTAAGCTAAGCTTAGCTTCATATTGTGTAGGTGTTAATGACAATTTAAAATTTGTAGAAAATCAGCCTGGAAATGTGCTCTAGTGAAATTCAATTTAAAGTGGACACAGAATCTTTAAATATTAATAGTTAACAAAGTATTAGAGCAAATTGAACAAACCACGTAGAATCAACACAGAAAGCATTAGAAAGTAATTGTCAGATATAAAAAATCTGATGTGTTACACTCGCATGACTTTCTCTAGCTACTCTACAAACTTCTTACAAAAGATAATTCTTCTTTCAACACCATGATAATCAAGATAAACATTAGCAGAATGCTTTTATTACTTGTCCCTTATAAGTAGACTGGAATTAAGGGAATGCACTAGGCTAAAGTGATTCAAATGTTTTAAAAGCTGTGGTTATGTGATTGTCATTGCAAATCACCTCTTTGCTTGGCCAGGAGTAGAACAAAATCTATCTCTTACGGTTTACTAGTTATGCCAAATTAAGCAAAATTCATCCAGAATAAAGAGGTCTTTAGAAGCTATTCCCAGAAAACTCAAGATATACATTTTATTTGTGATAGAAATGCCTTTAATATGTGGTATTTTCATCAAAATCGTTAGAGCCATTTTTATGAAAAACAAAATTTTCGAAGATCTTTCCATGTAAGGGGTGGGGGATTTTCTTGAAAATCCTCGTGTCGCATCCTTGGAAGATACCAAACTTAAATACCAAATTTGGTATTTAACAGTCTTTTCGTTTTTGAGCTATGTTGTCCACAGACACACACGTATGCACACACAGACCTGTTTCTGAAAATGCTTTTTTTGGACTCAGTGGGTTCTAAAACATGTATTTCCTGTGAAATCTCGACATCAACTTTTTGGGTGGAATACAATACTTCTCTATCCCTGTATACATTGTGCATACAGGGCTAGAGAAAGTAAAAAATTGATTTTAAAAGTATGACTTTTAAAACTTTTTAATATAAGCCTTGTATTTTTGCAGTCATTTGGATAATGTCATTGGAACATTTTGTTTTGAACAGGTGACAGTATGAGTTCTCCGCCAATACCAGTACCTGGAGCAAGTTCAAGGCATTCTTCTCATGACAGTGGCTCTCACAGTCATCCCAATGAACATCCCAACAAGCCTGTGCTTTCTCCTAGTGTAGCAAGCAAAATACCAGGTAAACATCACAATTCTTGATTCTTTGTTTTTGAATTTTGGGGACATTACAGAATGTTTTAAGCAGCACTTTCAAAATTAAATCATTCAACATTATTTATACTTGTATGCCAAAAAGGTTTCTTAAGTACAAAGAGACATGGAACAAGTGCATCAGGACGCAAAATTACCTTTCTATTAAAGTTCTTAAAGCGTTGTATCATGAGCAATACAAATATTTTTAATATCAGAAGTGCTATTAACTACAAAGTTATTTTCATTTTAATTTAATTTTATTTTTAAAATATATATAAGTCATTGTTCATACTTAAACTTCTCTTACATCAAGCTGTGAAATCTTGGAAGAACGTTTTCAGAGATCTGTCAGCTTGGTGGCGACTGACAGTTGGCTGTTCTTCTTTCCTCAAATAGAGGACAAAAATTGGAAATGCGAGGGTAATCTCGAAAGCAAGGTCTCCAATTTTATTTAAAAGTATAAAGAAACGTTTCTTTATAATAAATTGTATATAGTTTTCAAGTTAGAACATTTTTATATTTTTGCTCATAATTGCCATTTCGATCAATGCATTTTTGTAAACGCCGTGACAGTGCTTGTGTGCGCATGTTCTCACCAGCCTGTCGCCATGCTATTGAAGTGTTGGACCTCATTTTTCACCTCGTCCGTGAAGTGCCTTCCAGCCAAGTGTTCTTTCAACTTGGGAAACAAGTGGTAGTCACTGGGTGCTAAGTCCAAACTAGGGTGGATGAGTGATGATGTTCCATCCAAATTGTTGCAGAAGATCCACGGTTTGATGGGCAGTTTGGGGGTGAGCATTGTCGAGAGAAGGCTTATGCCCTTGCTCACCATTCCTCTTCTTCAATTCTGAGTTGCCCTTTTTGACTTTTTTTAATGCCTGACAATACCTGTTACCTTACCGGTAACTGGTTACTTTGCACACATTACTTTTGTAATTGTTTTAATTTCTACCCATCCTTACAACCAATGCTATCATTTAAATGTGTTGTTTAGCTTTATAAAAGTCAATAAGTATTTAAACCTCATTTGCCATTAATCAAATGTTTTAGTATTTTTAGTAGGCTTTTTTTCTAATTTTGTATTATACTAACCTTTAACAATAAAATTATTATTAGTGAGAAATTACCTTGTGATTAACATTCCTGCTAACACATGGCTGTCTCAGTACACTGTTGCCATACTACTTGCTGTCCAACTGCAGCAACACATGTTCTACTGCTTCCTCTAAAATTTCTTTCCATGCATACTTCTTGTATGTTGAACAACTTTTCCCCATTTCTCACTAGTTACCTCATCTATTCCTTTCAACATTGGGTCCTGTACTTTACTAAATGTAAAAGTTTTATTTCCACTAAAGTAGCCTCAATCCCTCTACTCATGTATCATGGCGTGGATGGATGTTGATGGGTTTCAACTGAATTTTGGATTGAATCCAGATACGTGTACTCTTTTGTAAAAAAAAAAAAAGAAATCGTCATCCCATTATAAGACCAGGTAATACTGCAGCTGTCATGTGTGGTCTAAGGTACAGCATGTAAGAGTTGACATACTGGTTCGTGCCCCAATTGCTGTCTGCAAAAGTGCACTAAAATATGTCTCTTATGATAAATTACGGAAATGTTATCACTAAGTTTCTGCTGCTCTTTAACTTGTTATACTGTCTGTTTGGGAGCAGATGATCAATATTTCCAGCGTTTATTTAAGGTAAGGACTCCAGTGAACCACTTTCCCGGTGACTCTTGCGCAGTGGAGAGAGGCAATCTTTTAATGATCCTATATATAGCGATACTTACAGGTGCTATAACAATGAGTAAGACAAATTGTACGATATAAATTTAAAACTCTTTGTTTACTAGGATTTATTTGTATCAATATTGCCAACTATTTACTTAATCAAAATCTTTTAGAATTCTTGATCATTTCATGTGAGAATTTTTTAAATGGTTTGTATTCTAAGCATTCTAGATGAGGTGTCACCAACTTGCTTGGTTTTGTGCTAAAGCAAGCAAGGTTGCTCTGTGCATGCAGTGGGCAAATTGTGATATCAGCAGATGGTCTCTCTTTCCTTGCACAGTGCGTTGTCATGCACCAGTTAATGTCGGGAACAGAAAGCAATCCGACATGCAGGCCATTAACTCCTACATTTATTCTGCCTTGGAGGAGTTTATTTTGCAGCAAAGTTCTGCACTCAGATAATTCGATTTGTGACATTATGTAGCCCAGGAATATCAAAGTTAACACATTCTTTATGCTGGATACCATTTAATTACCAATATAGCTCGTTCATATTTATTGCTATAAATCTGAAAGTTTTTCATTATAATTTAATTCTCATAATGTTGGCAATGTGGTTGCAGTGGTATTAGCCAAATCAAGCAGCTTCTTGTTTTATTATATAATACTATAACTGTCATTATTGTTTGCAATTATTTGTTATTGATGACTACCAAACCTATTAAAATATTTATATGTTGATATCAGAAATATAACTACCCATACATAGCAATAATTCTACCAATTATGAACCTGCAATAGGTATGTTATCTTTATCTTAATAGTAAAAGTGGTGTATGTATGTATGTATGTATGTATGTATATATGTATGTATGTATGTATGTATGTATGTATGTTCTTTATGGGCTTCTATATCGTTGTACGGATTTTGACCAAACTTGGCACATCTTTGACACAAGGCTTAGAATTCGAAATTCTGTTCCATTTCACAGGATTAATTATTTAATTTCCTGTAATTCCTACAAAATCGTGCATGACCATCTATATCTTTCTCAGCGAACATTGCTAATATAAGAAAAGTAATTCCCTGCTTTAGCTTTCATGGCCCCACAAGGTAACAATGGGTTCACATATTATTTGGTAATCTACTGTCTGACATTGACAATGGTGTAATGAAACAGTCAGATAATTACAGACAGCTGTTATGCTTGCACTAATGTAAGGTGATATAATCACATGGTTGAAAAATTAAATAAATTCAAACTGTGGTACATTAGACTGTAGTAACAGCAACATCAAACCAGACAAAATAGTTCATCTTATTTTATTTATCTTCATATGATTAATGTATATTGATATAAAATAACACAAAAGGATTCAGTATAATCAATTTGATTAAAAAATTTCTATGACGCTCAAGCATTGTTAACATAAGGTAATAAGTAAATCACTTTTAATATTCCAACATTCTGTGATCATACTCCAATGTTTGGACACTCACCTATCATAATTTTTGGAACCAACAGGTTTCTTTCTGTATGGGAAGTTTGTGATGTTTTATAACCAGATGACCTATAAAATAAGTGGGCATGGATAACAGCAATAGTATCAAACCAGACGAAAATGCCTCTTCTCTTTCTCTTTTATATATTCATTTTGTCGGTTTTTTTCCCTGTGATTTCTTAGTAATGTTATGTACTTCCTGTCCCACCCTATGCTGCCAGTGGCGAATGCTCACACTAACTGTTATGTCATACACTGGACAGGGGCTGTGGAAAATCAATATGTATTAAACAAGTGTTTAAATATAGGGATGTTTTAAACATTCATCATACTGACATTGTAGTAATTGAGTTATAATAAATCTGATAAATATTGGCTATGTCTAGTGTTAATGACACAAATGTAACGTCAACATAAATACCCATCATTATGCGATGTTTAACCTCCGCAACTGCCTCCAACCACTTGGTAGGCTACATTCGTTAGTCATTAGCAACACTAGTGGGACGGCTATCAGTGGTATTATATTTTTATTTTTTTTACCGTGGAGGGGAAAAATGCATTACGCATTCAACTCCCAGCCGAGGTGCAATGGCTGGGAGGATATGTGGGACTCTCCACTTCCTCATGCAGCATACCCACTAAAAACCCCTCCACGTTATAACCATATATTGCTGAGATGAATGTGCATTATAACTTGGTGCGGACCAGCGTTAGTAAGAGTAAGGTAGGATGCTGCCACACTCCCAAGGTCCTCGCGGACAGTAGCCTGAGCTGGAACAGGCTTTATGTTGGTCACTGAGAATAAACAAGTATATGTTAACTGGCATTACTTCTTCCCAACTGACATTTTCTTTATGTGACAATGCATTCACAACGAACCATAATTGTGATATTTGTGGTTGTTGAACCATGTTTTGCATATTGTTTTATCTGCTATTTTTATTTTTTGTAGCATCCAGAGGTTTAATTAACTACTTAATAGTTTGTTGTTTAATAATTTCTAAATCGTCCACGGAAGTGCACAGCTATTGGACAAGGCTATGTGGTAAGGGTAAACCATGTGACCATGTGCAAGACCACTAGCCTCTAAAAGGTGGATTATGTATTTCAAACACACAATTTTCATACCTCCATTGCACTGAACAAATTATCTGTTTCTGCTTTCTGTGCAGTTGAAGGTCGCACAGTAGCCAATTTCCAGGAGCAATGAACAAAGTTTCTCGCTTTCCTTTACTCAAAGAATAACCAGCTGGTGACTCCTTCTGTTGGGTTAAAATAATTTACATTTCTTTGTCACTAATAATGTCTTTTTTCAGATAACTATGGCTTAAACCATAGTTCAAATTAAGTCATGAATAAGCTCTGCTTATTGCTTGAAATATACTGAAAAACTCCATTACAGCTTAAACCTCAACTTAAGGAGGGATAAGTGGCTGAAGTCTCAAAAAATCAATTTTTGTTTTATTTTTTGTATTATTTTTTGAAAGCAATTGTGCAAGTCTGGTTAAACAAAATGATTGTGATATTACTTGGCCCTTGAATCGCTACTTAATAGTGCACATTTTAAATACCTGCCAAACTAATTTATTTATTTTTTTTTTTTTCCCCCTTCAAAACTACAGTTTCGACACTCTTGTTCCATTTTCTCTGTAAGTAGTAGACCAGTCATAGTGAAACTTTGCAGGAACATGTAAATATAATTCCTGCTTATTTTGAACAACTACAATTATCTGTGTATCCTGAATAATATGTACATTTGCGAACACTATTAATAAAATAATATGCATTTTTTCTTCAGTATACTTTTTTCATAAATCAGAATTTTTATGAAAGTTGTAATTAAACTATTGAATTCATTCTAGTTCAAATTAAAGAATATATTGCTGAGTCTGTTAATTTCAAAGTATATCATTGACAGTTTCTGCAAAAAAGTACATAAACTTTTTATAAAAAGTACACCTGGAAACTGGAGGAATACCCACAGAAAAAACACCCAGATGCCGCTTTGTCCAACAAATCCCATATAAAGTCCTCTGGGATTGAACCCAGGCCACCTAGGGGAGAGGCGAGCAGTCTAACCACTCAGCTGTGGCATATGGCAGGAATCAGATTGTTTTATGATATACATAAAACAATCTGATTCCTGAAAGATATATATGTACATAGAAGTTATATTTTGTATTTAATAAAAACTCTGCTTTATTTCTCCAATAGTAGTACTCTTTTTTTCTTATTCTGTTTACAAATAAAAATTTGTTCATAAATTATGATTTTTCTTGGATCACAATTCTCTTTCAACCTTCGGCTACAGCTACATGCTCAGCTGCTGCATGCAAGCATTCTCAGTTGAAACTGAATGTATTTGCAGGCTTCATTCTGTTTTTATACCTGTTGTTCACATGACACAAAACTTCTAGAATCAGTTGTGTATGCAAATTATCACAGTTGTCAAAATTCACGCATATGTATCTATGCATGGCTTTGGTGTCGACTCCGCATGTCCGCTTGCACAGGTGTAACTTTCAAAGGAACTTGCAGATGGTACATGTGTCCACTAATCAAAGTGTAACAATGAGCTATGACTTGTAAAGTAAGCCAATCACACAGTGATTATGACTGCAGGGCGTAGTCACAGTATGTAGCAGATACTAAAGCCTATTCAGCCTTAAGTTGATCCCGGCCAAAACAAAAGCCAGGCGACCAGAGCACTGTTATAATGTAGCTTTCCGCCATTCGCGCCAGAAATACTGTCATACTTTCATGACCACTCGGCGCGTACACATAGCATATTGTAATGTAAAATGAATGGAGCACTTATTCCCACAACTTAAACAGACTAAAATAATCTGTTAGGTATAACGGAGACAATATTGATAGTCATAACAAAATAAATAGGTACACATGTATTACTTAACTCTAAAAAACACAGCGAAAAAATAAATATCATGTATGCGATAGCTTACATTAATTTGCTCTCTGGAAGTGGCTCTATCTCCTCCAGATTCAGAACTATCGTCTGAAATATTTGCTGCTGATTTCCTCTCAAAGATTGTTAGCCAGGTTATCAATAATGGTGTCACTTAAACTATCCATCTCCCAAAACACGCTTCTTCTTTTGTTACAAGTAGCACTTTATTAACTGTTGGTGGCTCATTTTTTAAAAAAGAGATTATGCACTACTACGCGAATTGCATTCTTTACAAAATCATCACATTCTTGCATCGTATATTTCACGTGCTTTCTTTTTTTTCCAGGGTACAGCCACTTTTTCCGTTTAAGGTTTTCTTTATGAGCACTGTTTATATTTGTAGCCTAAACATCGGTGAGCTCAGATGTTAATTTCACCACTTCTTTCACGGGAAGTGTTGGATATTTCTCACAGAACTTACTATACATTTTCAACACTATAGTTTTTTCACCACTAGTCAACGGTGTACCAGCCTTATGCTTTTTGTAATTCGAAAGTTGCAAGAGAAAACTCAAGGCGACCCTCCTCCATGATTCTAAATCATTACTGTGTAAACAATATTGCGGAAATCAGATGACTCATGCCAATAGCATGTTGGGACTTGTAGCTCTGTTTAACGGTACAAATCACTGTCAATTTAAGTCTTAGGTATTTGTATAGAATATTGTACAATTTAAGAATAATTGCATTCTGTAATTTAGATTGTTAGCATGGAATTTCATTCTTGCGCACATTGCTACTGTGTTGTAACACGGTGCACTGACCACGAGGATCTGTTTTGGCGCGGATCAATCTAAGAATGAACAGAAATTAGTGTACATTACATATGACATTTGATGAGCTTATCTGCAATATCAACAAGGTATGAAAATGAAGTGATTTAATTAGTGAAACTTTTAAATTATTATGAAATTAATTGGAGTAAAATATGGACACTGTAGGTTCACTTACTTAGTTTTTTGCCCAGATGTATTTCATCATCAGCAGGTGTTTGTCTGGCTTCAGAAGAAGAGGCTCCTATTGTGCTGCCATCTGGTTTCCTTGGGGGTAATCTTGAAATGTCGTCTGCCAGTATCACATCACTTCTGGACATCAAATTTATTAAGCATGTAGAAACTACAACTGAACTAGCAATTTGAGAAAGGATACACATAAGGAAAAATGCACACGTAGTTGTGAATTTTGAAATGCCACCAACAGTCAATATCTTAAGATTACCTCCAAGGAAGCCAGATGGCAGCACATATGCCATTACATTAGGAACCTCCCCTTCTAAAGCCAAACATCTGCTGATGATGAAGATGAACATCTTTGAAATGCATCCAGGGAAAAGACTAAGTAAGTGAAACTATAGTGTCCATATTTTCACTCAAATTAGTTATGTAATTATCTGTAATAGTTTAAGAAAAATTGTTGTTTTACTAAAATGATGACACTTTCGTTTATTTCAGTTGCCTATCTCCCTTTAAGTCTGATTTGAAGCTTAAGCTTAAATGATAAAAGCAGGCCTTAAAAGCAAATGATCTCAACTACTTGTTCTTGTATGTTGAGCAATGGATAAGATTATATACACATTGCTTATAGCTTATAAAGCGACTGTGGTTGGTTAGTATTTAATGTTAAACACTTGGTAATGAAATCATTTGTTTTCTTGCACTCCAATATTTAACTGGGAGGCTGTAATCTTTTGTAAAAGTCGGACAATGTAGAAGGTGGTCACGATGCATTTTTTCATTTAAGTTACAGAAAAGAGATGTACGAGTCTCTGCTATGCCAAATCTGTATAAGTATTTTTGTAAACAGGCAGTAGTCTGAAGATTGCTACTGCAGATTTTCTTGGTAGTGTACAAATATTGTAATCTTATCATTTTTTTCCATTGTTTTCCAGATGTTTTGTTTGTGTATTCTTCATTGATTTAGTTTCTGTACTTATTTGATATTATTTGTTTAATAGAACAAAATGGAATTAAACAAGGTATTGATTTAGTGATAATTTTACTTCTCTTTTTGGCCAAAAAATCAGCCTTTTCATTGCCTATTATTATTCCATAATGGGCTGGAATCCATTGGAATACCACTTTTTTATGTAAATGGGTTAATTGTTCTATTATTTTATGACTTTCTAGAATATTAAGCTTTTGGGTATTATATCTCTGTTATAGCGATAGTGACTGCTTTTGAATCAAATAGAATTACATTTTTTTATATGATTGAAAGAAATTTTGTAAACTTAAGAGTATTAGAGTATTGTTCCCATTATCAACAATTCTCAGTTCGGGAACAATGCCCTGTTCTCGAAACGTGTCCAAGTAAGTGTTTTTTCAGTGATGTAGTATTACCATTTACCAACTCACTTATTATATGACTGCGCATCACAGTTACTAGCTTCTACTCCCTCAAATTAGTGGATATATATATTGTACATGAAGGGTTGTAAATGTTGCATTTACTGCTGATTACAAATGTTCCATGTTGCAGACATCGTTACAGCCCACCTGAAATTCAGAAATACGGTAGTTAAGGTTAAGAAAGACCCTTGCTAGGTGGTTGTATAAAATGGGAATGATGTGATGTTTGTTTGATTTTGTCCAATCAGATGATAAGAAAGCAAGGAGGACAAGTCTGCAGGTTCTCTTACCAAAACTACCCTCGAGCGAATCTCTTAGTTACAGTCCCAGCTCTCCAGGTAATCTTTTTCATGATAATGTATCCAGGGTCTCACGTTGTAACACGCATATGAACCAGTGCAGTCATCTTTCCTTATCTGTGTGTGCAAATGCTGCTTGGATGTTGCTCAAGTGAGTTTTATCTCTCTGGGAAAATACACTGACATTTCTGAACAAATTAAGTTCACAATTAATTTTAATCTCACTAGCTTCACTGCTTTATCAAAAGCGAAATTTGAGTATTTATTAATATAACAAGAAATATTTTGTGGCAATACTTCACTTATCCTTGTACATAAATTCACATGGAGAACATGTTTTGCAATTCATCAATTGTGAAAGATGGTGCATACATAATTAGTTTTTCCAAAAAGGATGGGTTGCAAAACATGTTCATGTGAATTGGTTTATAAAGATTGTTATTGAAGTACTAGGCTTTCACGGTCTGTGTCATTAGATAATACACCACCTGGTCTTAGCGAAACCCCAGAATTCTGCATCAGTCGTTACCGAGAAGAACAAAGCAACCATCTCCACTGATGTTCGACGCAGCTTCGGACAAGACGTATGGAAAAACAATTTCCAATAGACCACGGCCTACAAGCTTGGAATTTCATGTATTATCTAAAGATTGGTATATTAATATTTCCAGCATCAGTTTTTAAGTATTATCTGGAACATATTTCGTATATTTTGGTCTCAGAATCAACCTAGACTCACTGCCATCTACAAGCCACAGAAGAAAGCATTGAGAAAGAAGTGAAGCTAGAATGATTAAAAGGTTATTTTGAGTGTTTGATATGAAATGTTATATTTAACAATTACTTCTTTTAATATCTGGTAACCAATTTGTTTCAAAACACTTTAACAGATGTAACCGTTATTTAGCATTTCTAATTCTGGTGTATTAAGTCATATACAGGTTTCAAAAACTAGCTTTTATCACGGAAAAGCTTCAAAATGTCATAAAGGTGTTTTTTGCATTGTGTTCCTAAGAATGCTAAAGCAAGTACTTTAAAAATTGTTTCTCCCACACTAACCATGTGTAGGACAGGAGCTAGAAAGCTGGAGTCATTCTGAAAAATTCCATAGCTGGGATTTGAACCATGGATCTTCTGGTCTCCGTCTTATTGTCCAAATAGTTGATTAAACTATTAGGCTTAGTACATGAAGTACTTGAATGAATGAATATTTATCTGTACAACTTCTTTTACATATCTTTACATTTTTCTTACTCTAACCTAAACTATGTAGAAATTCTAATAGCCTTCTTGCTACGTCAGTTTGCATGGCACCAAGGCCATTAGTCTCCCGAGTAGCTCTTGTCAACCCTTTCCTCTTTGTCTTAGTTATCCCTCTCCTCCACTCTGTCTTCTTCTTTTGCACTCCTTACTTTTTCTTACCCATTTTCTCTTGCTTTCTGCAAAAACCCCTTCCATACGTATAATCTTCCTTCCCTGTTAACATTTTTATAGCTACAATTTTCCCCTCTATTTTTGCTCCCAAACCTTGTTTCTCCACATTATATCAAATAATGTTCTACTTTTTTTCTCACCACACATTTCACATATTCCTTTTTCACTGCCTGTTATCCCTCTTAGAAATATTGTTCTTGTTCTCATCCAAGCTAGTCCTTTTTCTTGCCATAAGGTACTTAAGACTTCTAAGTAGCCATTGAGATTCATCTCAAATAATTTGAGAGGTGTCCTTGTGGTTTACCAGGGAAAATGCGCATCAGTTGGGGAAGTTAATCGCACATTCACATGGTATCTTAGTGGTTAGAGCAACTGGATGGAGACCAGGAGATCCGTGATTCATATCCTAGGTATGGCATTCAATCTGACTCCACCTTTCCAAGCACTTTAAAGTTTGAAGATCTGTCATTTCAAACTTGATAGAATTTTGTACAAAATGATGATTTCTAGGCAAATTACTACACACACACACAGATGAAAATGTATATTGAGAAAGATAACATTTTTAAATATAATTTAAAATAAATGCAAAAATGAGATTATTTTATGTGAACGGCCTCAACATGCAGCATATTAAAAATTATTTCCTGGAACATTGTTGATAAACATTTCATCAATACATACACCTTCAGAATTATTTGGTAAATATTGGTTTTTGTTCTAGAAGCTCTTGAATAATATCCAGCAGCATTTGTTTGTTTTTATGCATGCTTTGCTTGGGTGTTATTTACTTTTGGTGTGACTCTTTTCCTCTTTACCCCAGGTTAAACTGTGGTCTAATAATCTAACAAACTTGCTTCACCAAAATGAGACATGTGTGAAAGAGATGAGGCATTTTGTGTGACTCAAATGCTGTAGTGTAAGTTTACTTTAGGTCAGAATAAAATAAGTAATGAATCATTTTGAATTTTTACATTTACAGTTTCATGCTTTATTGCATAAAGCAGTCAGGAAACTGTTAAATACAGGTTGCTCCAAAACTACTCATTCAAAGGAATACTATGGTAGAGAGCACTAAAACATATATTTTGATAAGGACCATATAATCTCTGAAGTTAACTTGTGATCTCGGGGAACAGTTTGTGAATAGTGCTGGCATAGCTGTTGTGTTAATGGCTGAGACCTTCAAACCTACTCTTTGCACAAATGTTTGGAAACTAATTCAATAGCAATCATTACTGCCTTGTGACCACAACACTGAACATGGCAAGCTTTACATATGCTGAAATGGCTGATGTGCATCTGGTATACAGGTTTGTGGTGAGTTGCAGTGAGAGAATATAGCATTGCTGAGAGCAATCTTCTGGGAGTCACCTTCAGAATTTGAGGATTGACTGAGGTGGCCCTGTGTACTGGCCACCCAGTTCACCTGATCTCAGTGTCTGGATTTCTTTCACTGGGGTATATAAAGTTGCTGGCATATGTAACCAAGTGGAAACAGAAGACAACAGAATTGCCGTCGCTGCTGGTACCATGGTGGACATGCCAGGAGTCTTCAGACACGACAATCAATGGTCTGACGATGTACTGTGTGCATATAGGCCAGTGGTTGTGCATTCAGCAGTTCATGAAAATGCCACTGCTGTACTTAGCACTCTAAACTACTTTCTATCTTGTCTCTATCATCAAAAACTGCCATAAGGGATCATGTGTTCCTTAACAAAATATATTTGTTTTGATGTCTTTACCCCTGTATTAATTTGAACAAGAAGTTTCGAAGCATCCAGTATATCCCTGTAAATACAAGTGTGAATTAAATATCAACTGGAATTTTAAATTAGCGACTTTGGTATAGTAAATGGAAATGGTGGAACTTTGAGAGGATGTTGGTTGGGATGTCTGGAGTAGGGGTCTTGATAAGTCTCATTTCACAAAGTGGGTGTTCGTTGCAGTATGCCATGACCAAGCAAGACGTACACACATCTGTTGTGCATTGCACCATCAAATAACTGGCAGCAAAGCCTAGTACATTTTCAGAAAACTCCAGGTACATTTTGGGGTAAAAGTAAACACTGGAGGGGAACTCCTTGCATACTGTGACCTACATAGATCTGTTGTGGCTAACACCTCACAGGAGGCAAACATGTCATAGATGCTCGGATGTAATTAATATTTCCAAGCCTGATGACCTGTCCCAGTGCTGGAGATGCCAGAGAGCACAATCATTGGGTAGCCCTTTAGTGTCCACAAGGAATATTTTATTGCTTCTGTTGAGCTTGCATTCACACCATCTGCCCATTCTGCCATATAAAGAGGCATAGCTGTCTCCTCTGAGAAGGGTATCCTGAACCGGGATGCTGGATTACAGTTAAGTTCCGCATGGAATCCGGCAATCAATTGAAATTAACAGGCTCAAGAAACACACAATCCAAGCAGCAGCCAGGCGCACAGTATATATGTACAGGCCATATACTTGATTGAGCTAATCATCCTCATGGTGGGGGAGATGTATGCTCCTGAAACATCGATGGCTCAAGAATATCTAGAGTATGTTCGTCGCCAGGAAAGCTTGAGCTCTTATTTCATATCTTAAGCTTTTTCAAAAATTAAAATAGCACTAGTTAAAACCTTTGGTAACCTCATAGATTTATAAAACATCGTGCAACCTCACACATTTTGGTATGCTTACAAACTGCATTCTGATGTACGAGGGTGAATAAATGAAAACTGGAAAACTGCCATAGAAAATCTAAAACATTTCTTATTACATACCTGTATCTATATTTTGTGCTCAGTGGAATATGAAAAATACCATATATTCAAATGCAAAAAACAATGTAAATCTATCAGTACTTATAGCAAGGACAACTAAATTCATGTATTGCTAAACTCGTATATTATATTCTGCTCGCTTGTGCACTCTTCTTCATTATTATTACTATTATTAATGAAAATAACAAGTTGTATCAAATTTTTTGAAATCCTTTGAAATTCAGCAGAGTTTACATGGTGAGTCTGCTAAAAATATAGGATACTGTTTCCGCAAGTGTCCAATAAATTCCAGAATATAAGGTACAAAATATTGCAAACTTGCTTGAAATAAAACACTACATTTGTGAGCTATTTTAATTGTGAGTGTGTTATTTCCTCAAGCATTTTCACTGACTTTACTTCTCTGGGAATAAATAAAGGTAGCACTTCATCTCTCACAGTTGTATAAAAATAAGCATATTACCTTATCTAAAACCTGTAGAACTTGGCATGGAGCAACACAACTATAAATCAATAACTGCTGTAGTTATCACTTGCTATTATCTCTTGTAAAAATACTATTTCCTTAGACCAGCATGATCAGCACTAATCAGCTTTCTTCTTTAATCTTCCAAAATCATTCTAAGACTCTCTATTTAACTTCACTAAACCTAAGAAAAGCCTTTAAAGATGCACAACAAGCATAATAATATGAAGGCCATCCAGAAAGTGACAAACAATTTAGCATAAGTAAATGATGGCAGATATCAACACAAAACTTTATTTACAAAGTTACAAAACATTACTCTATTTGTTAATGCAATCTCCACTCTGTCAAAACATTCATTGTAATGTAGTACCAGTTTTTCAATGCTGATGTTATACTTTTTTACCACCAAAGAACTTAATTGTTTTTGTTGTTTTTAATGCACAAAATGTTCGGTCTAACAAATTTTATAGGCAAATAACGCAAATGTATGCTGATAATGCAATGAATGAATCTTCAGTGAGGAAATGGGGCATAATTTATGAGTAATCAAGGAAGAACCAGTGTGTACAATAAAGACCAGAGTGGAAGTTCATCAACTGTTATGGAGGAGCTGAAAGCAAATGTTGATAAAAGAATCAGAAAAACCAGTGTTTCACTTTGGACACCGTACATGACTTTTTGGGTGGAAAAGATTTGCCAGCCATGTGGGACCTCAAAGTGACAGTGACATCTTGGCTGGAAGATCGTCTGTACCACGTGACAATAAATACCTTGACAGAATGACGATTACGTTGATAAATAGAGTAAGGTACTGTAACTTGTTAAATAAATTTTGTGCTGATAACTTTTGTTATTATTTAGTTGTGACAAATTGTCTGTCACTTTCTGGATGGCCCTTGTATATGCTATACTGGATTGGCTATAAGAAACACACTTTTATATTACTCTGCATAACCCCTATTATACACCATATACAGCAGTTTCTTACTTTGGCTTTGGTTTGCAAGTTAAGCACAGGACACTTCATAAGCTGCAGCACTAACCTTCTCCGCTCTTGAAGTCTGATAGGTTATACTGTAACATTAGCTTATGAGCGGGTATTTGAATAATTTTCTATTACTTCCAATTCCATTTTTACAATGTACATTCATTTTGGTCATTTTACATTCAGTCTTGTATTTGCACATTTGGTCCTCTCAATTTTACTTTTTCTAGCCCGCATGTACTATGTATATAGTGGATAGAGAAGGTATTGTATTCCACCCAAAAATTTGATACTGAGATTTTAGCCGGAAATATATGTTTTGAGGTCCACTGAATCTGAAAAAAACATTTTTAGAAAAAGGTCCATGTATATATATCTGTCTGTGGACATCATAGCTCAAAAACGAAAAGTAGGCTAAATACCAAACTTGATATTCAAGTTCGGTATATTCCAAGGATGCAATACAAAAATTTTCAAGAAAATCCCCTCACCCCTGACTACCCTTTACATGAAACATTTTTCGAAAATTTTGATTTTCTCAAAAAAGGCTCTTAACGTTTTGATTAAAATAACTATGTTGAAGGTAATACATTACAAATGAAATGTACACTATGAATTTTCTGGGAATAGCCTTTGAAGAGCTCTCTATTCTGGTTGAGTTTTGCAGAACTCTGCATAATGCTTAAACTGAAAGAGATAGACTAAACATTACTATACAAAAATTGTAAATATCATTAAAACACATAATTTATGTCATATAAGTTTTTTTGTAGAACTGACATGCTCTCATCAACATCAGAATTTTACTGCTGTCTTGCACTTTTTCAACTTGAAATTTTCTTACTATTCTTCAGTTAAGTTTGCAAAGTGTTTGGTGGTATCCCTTATTCTTTCGCAATATCAGATTTTTTCTTCAAACCCTTTTCAACTTCTCAAATGACTGCAAGTTTTTACATAAAAGTTAGTCTTGTATTGGGTATGCAGATTGCTAAGAGACATAGTGGCATTGATTTGCAACACACTGAACAGTAGGAAGCTCAAGTTACAACTAAGCAAGGGGATGTGGGAGCAGGTATAGAAGCTAAGGCCAGCAGCTAGGACAGTTATTCCATTAAAAACAAACAACCCCGGAGCAATGACTTCTGTTGCAAAAACACATGGATGAAGTTATCATATTAAATTTCTGCATTTAGATTAATTTTCAACTGACATTTCTGAAAACTTTGAATTAATGAAATCAAATTTTGAATTACAAGAATTTTTTTTACATAACTTTAATACAAAATTCAAGGGACCAAGAAAAATCTTTGAATTAACAATGATTTCGAAATAGATGTTTGAATCATCTAAGTTATACAGTAGATTATATCCAGCATTTTTTGTGATGTCTGAGAAAAAAATATTTCATGAACTTCCGAGCCCTAGTAATAGCATAAAAAAAACCTTAGGCATGTTTTCTACTCTTAGATTGAGTGTTCATTTTGAGACTAAAGAGATCATTCACCTGCTGCCTTTCACCTTTGTTTACCGCAAGTGTGTTTCTTATTTCGGTAGGAGTATAGCATCCTTGTTCTTTAAAAATACTTGTATTGCTAATTTTGTAAATTGTAATTGCCTTGCAAAATAGAATAGGATATCAATGGTCCCTTCATTTGTGAACTACTCTCCTGAACCATAGCAGATCTTTTTAAAACTGTGTTGCAAACTACTAGCAAAATATGTTATAGTAAGATTTTAGATAAAGATTATTTCAAGATGCAGATTTTGCATGTAAAATTAGGAAGATGCTCGCTCATATGCAATATTGTTCTTAAATATTTGTATTATAAAATAGCAAATGCTTTATTGTGAAGAGAAGAAACTAAAGCAATGCGTTGTCCAGAATTTGAAATTATATGAACAATTGAGGAAATTTTGCCACCAAATGAAACATTTCATATATATGAGAGCGATCCAGAAAGTAACAAAATTTTTGCCATAACTAATAATAACGAAAGATATGAACGCAAAACCTTATTTATAAAGTTACCTTACTCTATTTTGCTATTACTATCAAGGTATTTATTGTCTTGTGGTACTGGTCTTTTAATGCCTATGTTATACTCTTCCACCCCTAAAGATCTGAGCCAAGATGCTGAGGTTTTCACCGGTTACAAAATCTTTTCCACCCAAAAAGTCATGTATGGTGACCAAAGTGAAATACCAGCTTTTCTGAATTCTTTCATCAACATTTGCTTTCAATTCCTTCACAATGATTGATGTACTTCCACTCTGGTTCTTCCTTGATTACTCGTAAATTATGCACTGAATGCTTGTTCATTGCATTATCACAATACACTTGTGTTATTTGACTATAGTTCAATTGGCCGGGCATTTTGTACATTCATAAAAGTGAATAAGTTCTTTGTCCAAGAAAGTTTTGTGTTGATAACTCTCATTTGTTACTTTCTGGACGACCCTCGTATATGGCTTTTATTAATGTTATTTGGACTACTGATGTCCTGTTGTGCTGTGGAACTTACTCAAGCCTTTTGCAGCTATCACTCTTTTTGTGTAGTTGACTGACCCAAAGATATTTTAAGAAAACTATTTCTAAATCTTGTCACTATTTGTAGATCTGCTTTAGCCTCTTGTGAGGAGATTGTATGAAAAAGTAGTGACAGCATAATGGCATCATGACCGTTGGTTTACATGAAAATAACTAGAATATGTGTGCTATATACCTTACCCTGCTCCAACTATATAGGAACATTGAATGTTTATGTGACCCCAACAAGTGGATTTTTCAAATTCTTCAGAGCTTGCACATCACCTACTTTTCCATTGCAAAGGTCTGCTCCCACTTAGTGAGATCAAACTGAACCGTAACTACCCCTGCCACTCTCATCTAGTGGGATGAAAAATGCATGGAACTTGAGCATGTGTACTTGTGGAGTCAGAAAATGAGTTGCATAGTAGTATTAACATAAGTAATACTACGAGTGGTTATGCAGGACTGGAGCGAAGCAACGACACTATTAATCATTTATAATATATAGGAAGGGAAATTTTATCAGGTTATCATTGTTATACTTACATTAGTTCTCAAATGCTAGATGACGACCTTGTTTATTTACCATTTTTCTTTTGTTTCTTTTTTCTTCACTGCCTCCTGAATTATGATATGGCCAACCATGTCTACACCCAAAGTATAAATATTGTTAGCAACAATAGAAATAGGGAAGAATTATTTTATTTTAGCATTGTCCATAAAATACTCCAGGATGATTAAATCAAAAGTTTGCTTGATTTAATCGTCCTGGAGTTGCATCAACTTTTACTCCAATACTAGGGATTGTTCATGAATGGATTTCATCTTCAGATGTAATTAGAATTCGTGTTAATACCTTTATTGGTAGAGTTGTTCGATTATCAACTTCAAGTAATTGAGCTAAATTGTCACTTTTATGTGAAGAGGTGGAGGATAAGAAGCAAATAACAGAAACAAGAAATGGAATACTGGACGAATGATATATTTTTAACAAGAACACAAATGTTTCCAATTAACTTAGTAATTTTACTTTTAGCATTAATGCATACATTAACATTAGAATAACATTTATTAGTTTTGTCACATTTTAACTCATTAGGTTTTCTTTGTTCAGTTTGTAAAACTGCAAACTTAATTTAACGTAATATTTCAGCCCAATCTAAATAAACAAATGATTTTAGTATTTTAACAATATAGCACATTCTTTTGTTTCTATGAAGACTCGCGATAAGTAGCGATATAAGCAAAACAAAAAGTTCTGTTCATGCTGTAAAACAAATATTCTTGCCAGCAAATTGTTTACAGTTTGATTTGACATGCCTTCTTTTGCTTGTATCCTTTTAAAACCATTGTAAACAGAAATTCTATTAAGATTTGATTTTGCCAAGTGGGAGCAGACAATGCTGTAGTGCCAAAGCTATTGTTATATTGATATGTGCTGGAGGTAGAGTTTCTGAAGAGTCCACAGGTGCTTAAGTGGAAGATGGTTTATTCACAAAATGTCTCACTGATGTTGAAATAAAATCATGATGGAAATGTCAGGTGTAATCAAGGAATAGTTACACATGTTGGTGATAGTGGTGTAATAACTAGTAAGACAGGAAGCACAGATATAATGAGATTTCTGTACAAACCTATTATTAAGTATGTTTGTGGGTCTTGCTGTAGAAATCTGTTTAAACACAGATGTAAATGACAATATGGGCATTGTTAACTGGAATATGCAATATTCAAGTTGCTCAACACCGAGCTGCACAACTGTATCATTTATCCAAACAACAAATTGTGTTTTGCTGCAAGATATATACAGCAATACCTCTACCTATGTGAATCCTGCAATAGCTGGCAGTGTGATAAACCTGGCAGAGGACAATGGATTTTTTTGGGCATAAAAATCCTTAACATGGCTTCCTTCAGAAGGGAAGTAAAGCTGTTGGTCTTGTGTCGTAGATTTATGACAAAAGAACCTCAATCTTTAAAAATAGGCCTCTGAGCAAAATTTAATGGTCTTTTGACACCTAGTATTGAATGGGACGCTGAGAACCACAGCAGTTAAAGAGCGTCCATATATAAAACTCCATTTCATTTCATTTTGGCAGTGTAATATCTGTTCTACTTATGAAAATCTTCAATATATATATTTATTTTTCATTTGCCATTAAAACTGTTTTAAGACTATTGTCTTTTCATTTTAAGCAACAGAAGAAAAAAATGAGCAGGGAAATCTCCAATGAGAAATAAATAAAAGAGAAATCATAAAATAACAAACAAAAGCATATCAAAAATATTCTGTTTCATAGGATACTATAAATTTTAAGAGATTGAAATGGAACATAACTATGCAACCAAGCGATAAATATTAACATTATGGCTGTGAAAGAAACATATATTTTGCCTCAAGTTGCATTAAAATACAAACAATTTAACCAAAATTGACATTAACACCCATTTAGGCTGCAGCTAGGCTGAGTGGTTAGATCACTTGCCTCTCACCTAGGTAGCCTGGGTTCGATCCCAAGCGACCGCATGTGGGATTCGTGATGGACAAAGCAGGGGTGGGTTTTCTCCAGGTTCTCCTGCCATTGCATTCCACCGGTGCTCCATCTTCATTCCATGTATCACCTGTGTTATTGACCGTGGTGCCATTTGTAGTAAAAGTAAACATTAAACACCATAAAAAATCCACCCATTTACCCCCTTAATACTATGAAGTAACTTAGTCCCTGCTATGGGTCACAAAAACACCTTACTGTGATTTGGGTGGGCTCTTTTTCTGGTCACTCTAGCTTTATTTGAAGGTTGTAAACCAACTTGTTTGATGATGTTATCAATGCTTTTTCTTACACTCCATGTAGTTTCATGTTTCACACTTATTGATGTTGTTAAGGTGTGTTTCCACTGGCAACTGTGTATACAAACTGTATGATACAGTGATCTGCAACTGTTTGCAACTTGTCCACAACTCAGATTTGAATTTGTGGAATTTTATTTTCTCTACAAGTTTGATACCAAGATTTCACAGAAAATGTAAATTTTGAAGTCTGCTGAATTTAAAAAAAAGCTTTTTTAGAAAAAGTCCATGTGTTTGCACATGCATGCGTGTGTATGCCTATGAATACCTTAGCTCAAAAACAAAAAGTCTGTTAAATACCAAACTTGGTATTTTAATTCAGCATCTTCCAAGGATGCGACATAAAGATTTTCAAGAAAATCTCCCCCACCCCCAACATTTTTAAAAATTTTGATTTTCTTAAAAATGGCTAACGATTTTTATTAAAATACCTTATGTTAAAGATGTACATACTTAAATTTTTTGGGAATAGCCTCTGAAGACCTCTTCATGCTGGATGACTTGTATTACTGGCAAACCATAAGAGATATACAAAAACATACCACACCAACAATGTAGATGTCATTAAAACACAAAATTTATGTCATATACATTTTTGTAGATTTAACCGTTTTCGAGATAATCCTGATTATTGGTTTCAGTTTTAAGCCACTTAAACTTTTCTCAAATGGGAAGCCATCCTTTTTCTCTTTCTCGTTTGTTTACTGGCAAGCAAAGAGATTGAAATTTCAATTGTTTCACAAAGCGACCACCTTTTAAAGGACAAGACTATCTCTTTAACCTGTGCATTTTCTTATTTCCCTTCTACTTACAAGGAAGCAAATAATAAGGACAAATGTAGCTTATGTTTATCTTTATTAGCATGATGTAGATAACATTAAAGTTTTGAATAAAAGGGTTGTTTTGCCGAACAGCTAGAGGACATCATGTGAATGGAACACAGTATTTTCCCTTCTACTTACAAAGAAGCAAGTAAAAAGGAGAATTTCTGCTAATGTTTGTCTTGAATATCAAGAAGTAAATAGAAGAATATGCTTATTAACAATAATTTGGAGCAGAGATGTAGAGAATGTCATGTGAATGGAACACATCAGCTTTTTTTTTTTATATACCAGAACGTGAAACAAGTATGGAATATAAAAGATGGTGGGCTTGTTGCAAACTAATTGGAACATATACAGAATACAAGTTCCATTTAAATGGTGAGCAGTGGAAATGCACGTTTAGTGAGAGTTTGGTAGTGAATGGTTCATATGATGTTTCACGTGAGAGCCTCGATATGTGGTAGGTTGTGTTTCAATGTACAAGACATTAGAATTGAGGCTGTTGGATAGTGAGCTGTAGGGGACTGGATTATTCTAATTGTTACATAGGGAGCTGTAGTTTAACAATGTGGTGTTGTTTTTTCTGTATGTGCAGCTAAGTTGCTTTATGTAGCAATAGTTCTCATGTCAGTTTTCTTACGACAGAAGGCATGGTTATGGAAACAGAAATAATTGTGTTACACTGATCTTACATTTACAGGTATTACAAGTTGGATTGAAAACAGTTCTAGGAGTGCTGACCAGCCGTCCCCTGATAAAGTAAGTGTCTGTGCTTTGAATTGTCTTTCACTATTTATTTTTGGTTCAAGAACTGCCTGAAAATGTCTCAGATAACAAGAAAAAACACAGTATCATACTGAAAAGTTCACTAGTTGAAATGAGTAGCTTACTTTGGTCATGTTTCGGTGACTATTGCCACCATAAGTTGTATCATTTTGAAGGCATAATCAAATTGAATTAGTTAATGTACACTTCTTATTTTTATTGTGCAGGACAATTGTTTTGCAGACCGATGCCCGCATCCTCAGCTGATGAACCACTGCTTCTTGGATTTGGATTCCAAGCTGTAGGTGTGTTGGTTGTGGTGACATCTGTTGGGCAGGCAATGAGATTGGTTAAGTAATCCTTAGGGGGGAACTCCATGTTCATCAATGTGTGATGGTATTTGTGAATGTAGATTTCCTCCCACACTGATAATTGAAACGGATTTGAAAGTTGTTTCAAGAGTTTGATGTTAGGGTTGATTTCGTGGTGTGCTTCCCAAAAGTTATGTGCCACTGCAGATTTTTCTGGCTGTTTTGACTTGATGTGCCTTCTGTTGCATGTTTCAAGATTTCTTATTGTCTTCCCAATGTATTTCATATTTCAGTCTTGACATCCAATTGCATATATTCTTGATTTTTTTCTCCGTGGGTATTTTTCCTTTAGAGAGGAGCCCAGGAAGTTTTTTACACTATTTATTTATCGTTGCTAGTTTGATTTTGAATTTCTTGAATACTTTTTTGAACTTGTTGTGGGTTGTATGTGGTTTTGTGAAATTTGGTAGGTTTTTCTTTATGAGTTAAGGTGGTAATTTCTTTGATGTATTTCTGTCTTTTGTATTCATTGATCTTTTTGATGATGGTGGAGGTATTGAAACCATTGTCTACTGCTGTGCTCAGAATGTGGTTATATTCAGTGGGATTGAGTGGAACATTAACTAGTCTGAAAGCTAGACTATTGAACACTACAAATTGGTGTGGAATGGAGTTAAAGATATTTTTTTATAGTTGTTGGTGTGTGTGGCTTTCCTGTGTATTCCAAATTCTATTTTGTTATCCTTTTTGAATATATTTAGATCTAGAAATGGGATGCAGTCGTCATTTTCTCTTTCTATACTAAATTTTAGTTTAAGTTCGTATAGGTTGAGGCATCAAGCACTAGAGGATGCGAGCAATTGTCCTGCACAATAAACGTAAGTGAAGTTTTACTTATCACATTAATTAATTCAATATTGCCACCATCTTCAGCAAAGATTTGAGTAAGTTACTTATTTCAACTAGTGAAGTTTGAGTATGATGCTGTATTTTTACTTTTAATTGATAAGTTACTTCACTGTCAATTTCCATTAATGTTTTAATTATTGAATAATGTTAGTTGAAAAAAATTCGACAGTTGTTTATAACTGGGCTAGGATATTTTTGGGTTAAAATTGGGTGTTTTAGAGTAGGTTTCTCAAGGGAAGTGAGATCAATAATGGATGACTGGATAGACAAACTTTATTTGGTCAAATTAGGAAGAAGAGTTCATTGCTATATTACAAGGAATTAAAAGAAGGTCCAGAAGCAGATAAATACATTTTAATTTGTAAGAAAAATTGAAGAAAGTGGATAGCCTGGTTTAAAAGTGTCACTCTGAAAGAATGGACAACAATGAATTGTACAAAGCAGGTCTTCCTAGTTTTAGATTGAAATTCAGATAGTAACACGTACAAGCCTGGATGTGCTTCAACAATGTGCATCATCAGCACTTCTATATGTTTTTGGACAGTTGATGCCAGATGTCAGTAGTGTTAAAAGTAGAAAATTATAACACTCCAATGTAGCCAACTTTAGTTTAAAAATGGCAAATGATTTGAATGACATGAACCAGACAAAATTGTGCAAGCAGTGAAGAGAGCAAAATTACAACTGCTACCAAAAAAGTCAAGAAATCAGTATGACATAATTTTATTATTTTCACTGCCTCCATTGTATAGAATGTTTTCATTCCTTATGAGTAAGTCATTATGTCAGCACTGATGCTAAGCAAGGAAACAATGAATATCACAGACCGTTAAGCATGAACTCCGTGAAATAGGTAAAACAATCTATTTATAATTATAATATGTCTATAAATATTGAGAACTGTCTAAAAATAGTGTATGACACACTTGTTAAATTGTTTTATGTTGTTCGTAGGATTACTGTACTCGGCCTATGGCCTCGTTTCATAAACTTCCTACTCACAATATAAAACACCACTTTTACCATTTGTATTATAAATAACTACTTTTTACACAATGTGCTAGGATGGATCTCAAGCAAGGGCATTTATGTTAAATGATTTTCTATGATTTTAAAAGTCTGCATTGGGCATTTGGGGAGATTTGCCCTGTGCAATCCACAATTTATCAATTCCTCAAAGATGAAGACCATGCAGGATGGTCAGCTAGAACCGCAATGGATAAAAATGTGAAGAAAGCAGAATACATGTGCACAAAGTTCACTGTTGCACATATTGGATTCAAGAAGCCCTGGATTACTGATCGGCAACAGTCAACTGTTTAAAGTAAAACTTCACGTCAACAAGTTCTATTGCCTTTAGATCCCCCACCACTTCATAAATGAGCAAAAACCTTATACAGTCATGCCAAGAAATTATAGAAACATTTGATGGGGAGGTTCCCAAAACATTTTAACACTGTAACAGGTGATGAAGGTGATGAAAGTTAGACATCTAATAGTTTTTGGATCATATGTGATACCCATCAGTCTGGGCATTCCCAGGAAGGGATCCCCAACAAAATTGAGGCAAGCAAGAAGTGTTGGCAAGAAGATGGTCTGTTCTTCATTCTGCTTGAGGGACAAAAGACTGTCACTGCCAGATGGTACACCACAAAATGTCTGCCCCAAGTGTTTAAATAACTGAGAACAAAGTGCTGTTAGACTGATGTTTGTGTAGTTTAATTGCACCACAACATCATGTCTGCCTACACTGCACTAGAAACAATGCAATTGTGTCAGAAGTCAAATATTTGTTCATTCTCTCTGGCCCATGCAACTTTATATATTCCCTAAAATAAAAAAAAAAAAATTGAGGTGCACGATTTGAATCACCTGAAGGTGCAGTAGCTGCTTACGAAGAATATATTTGCACTCTTTCCAAAGAAGAATGGTGTGAGGCATTTGAGATGTGATTTGAAAAGATGAGACAAAGAATGCAGTCAAGAATACCTTGAAAAGTTGTAATGATCACATATGAAAACTCTTGGAGTGGCCCTTGTAGATTAGTGTTTGCAAGTCAAAGGGAATGAGGGGAGGGGATCTATCCCAAAAAGGTGGGGATAAGGAAGATGAAATTCAGTTTATCTTCCAATATAATGTTACAAATGATTGGAGAGAAAGCTTAATCAGTAAGAAATGGTAACTAGCAGTAACAAATTGCAGTGAGAAAAATGTTTGAAGATTACAAACATATACCTAAATTAACCCTTTCCAGCCCGATTTATTTTTTATTTAAATTGAGTTTTGAAAATGTATGCCATAGGATGCATATTTGCCTTAAAAAGTTTGTCTTACCTGATTTCTTTTTGGGAGCTCAGTTGTCTAAACTTCTAAAACACTGAACACCACTGATTAAGATTTCAATGTCACAGGTTAACCTAGTTGGAATCCCCGCTACAATGCCACTGTGATAAAGGAAGGGATGGGCTCAAGTAAAATAAATATTGGTCAACATATTTAAATGCTGATCAGACCTCGATACCATTGTGGTAGAATAAAGTTCTGTAAGAAAAAAAGGTATCTTTGAAGGGATTTTATTTTCGCTTTTGCTTGTTCTAAGCCATGTTAATTTCAATAAATTTAAAGAAAATACCTAAATAAACACAATGCAATAGAGAGTTATTGAATGTTATCCTTTTCCCATTTGAAACAACAAATACAAATAAAGATTCCACCATTCGGCTGGAAAGGGTTAAGGGAGTTTTATGGAAGCTGGGGATGGAAACTTATATAAAATTTAAATAGTGCAGGTTATTTTTATAATAATGTTATATCTACGTATATGTTTAAAGTCAAATTAGAATTACCTTTTCATTTTACCTTCTGTACCACCCAATTATAGCAGTAAAAGATGTATTAAATTATGTAGGTGTGCATAACTAGAAAAAAATAAATATATTAAGTGGCCACCCTGTTATCGGCACTTGGGGGTCAAGCATGTGGAGATTACAGTTCCCATTACTGTGTTACACATGGTGTGAACTTCTGACCCATGCCATGTATGTTATTGCAGTCATGGCCCAATGCACTACACACCATTTGCTGCAACTTAATAAAACTCTGTGTCGTAGAGCATTTTGGGAACACTTTCCTGATATTGGTCCCCCTGATGGAAGTAGTCAAGAAATTTAAAAGTATGGGATGTGTTAGATCAGAAAGAAATTACAAACATCACCTTTTAACAGAGGAAAAGATTGATGATATTAGTGTGTGATTAGGATGTTCACCAAGCTCACTATTTTTACTTGGGCAATTTGAAAGACAAGGTGTATAAATCTAATCCCAAACATTACAAGTATTACAAAATAATATAGGGGAATAAATAACCAACAAATTCCAAGAAAAATTGCAGCATGTTTTTATTAATCTGTTAAGATGCTGCAATGTCTGTCTTTGAGAACATTTCCAACTGAAAAGGTAAGCAATGTAGAGACATTCAACATTGTAATGTGTGAAGTAATAATGATTCTAGCTGATCTCGTCCATTCATCCTATTCGCTATAAGATGGAACGTGCAGAGAAAATGTGTCAGAAGGTTAGCAGTGCTCATTGTGATCCAGATGCTATTAAAAGCATGGTTGCTTAATCTGATGATGTGTGTGTGTGCGTCCATCGTAAAATTATAAGGTAACCCCTCTCGCTGCCTCTCTCCACTGTACAAGAGAGCAAAGAGTTGCTGGGAAAGTGGTGCTGGCAGAGAAGATGCACTAAAATCCTTGCCTTATAGTAAATGCTGGAAAAGTTGACCTTGTGATATCTATATGTTATTAAGTTGGTGTAGTGTATGGGCGTTACAGCGATACACTTTGACAAAGAACTAGTAAGGTAGGGGAAACGAGGGTGCCACAAAACAATCTTATAACTCTATCATGAAACAGCTCTCTTCTTTAATTTAATGATTCTGTAGCTGTGTGCTGTTTTAATAATATTCTGCAACAAAATTGCTAGAACATTACTGCATTGTTATAATATTAGGCAAGAAATCACAAAGAATACAACTGCTGAGTTTAGGTGATTGAGCAAGCACATTGTTACAAGATATAATGATTGTTTGAGAGCAGGTCAATATTTCCAGCATTTACTTTGAGGAAAGAATTTTAGTACATCTCTGTCATCACCAGTTTTCCTGTGACTCTTGGCTCTCTTGCACTTTGAAGAGGGGTTGTGTTACACTCAAATGACTTTATCTACCATTCTTACAAAAGCTTTAAGCAAAAAATTCCCAAATTCCAATAAACATTCATCAGTTTCATAGAATAATGGCTGTTTGAGATGATTTCTAACTAAAGTTAGCCATTTAAGCAAGGTTGAATGTACACAATTAATTTGAAATAAATTTCCAGGATATTCCGCGTTATTGGTTTGGATTTTCAAGTGTTTAATTATCATCATCATGGGGGGGTCTTATTTGTTTTTGTTTTTTTCTCCTGGTAAAGCACAGAATTTAAATCTGTCTCATGACGACCCAGGTCTTAAAATATTTGACTATTGCTTAAGCCTACTGTATTCCCCTATTTCCATTGTATCTACAAGGAAGTATGTCATAAACCATTTCTCTCAATTAACAATATCCAAATTAACTGTTTGTTGAAGAATGGGTAGAGAAAGTCTTGTGAATGCAAGGCATTAAAGGATTTAAAAAGCATAAAATATTAATAGAAGAAAGTTTCTGGTCTTAATGTAGCAGCTCTTGTGAATAAATTACTTCATATATATTTTTTTTAGTTAAACACGCCAGATGCAGATAAGCTGACACGAAAAGAATCCTACAAGGCACAGAGAAAGAATTACTGCCGTGAGAAGAAAAGGGTTGCAAACGAGCTGTTGAGCTCTCTTAAGGATCCTTCTGTTATAGTTTTGGCAGATTGGCTGAAGGTACGGGGTACTTTGAAAAGCTGGACAAAGCTATGGTGCATTTTGAAGCCAGGTCTGCTGCTGCTTTATAAAAGCCCAAAAGCAAAGGTAAGAACATTTTCATTCATAATTTAAGAAAGCATTTAGACAACTTGCAAAATAATGTCTTGCTGAATTAAGGGGTTGATGGGTGAAATTTGTTTTCCAGAATTTTGATGCTAGAGGCTTCAGTTTT
Source organism: Hymenopus coronatus (assembly GCA_030762935.1). Classification (NCBI taxonomy): domain Eukaryota; kingdom Metazoa; phylum Arthropoda; class Insecta; order Mantodea; family Hymenopodidae; genus Hymenopus; species Hymenopus coronatus. The sequence continues at coordinate 6,322,148 of CM060883.1, forward strand.
GGTACATACACCAGGGGTATAAAAAGACAATGTTCTGCTGAATTTCATTTCTCCAACTCAAATAGTTCTTGAGTTGTTCATTAACTTTTTTTCATTTAAAATATATGCATTTTTAAAGATCTATCTTATACAATTTTTAATAACATGAATAAACATTTTTGGCAATACCATAGAAGCATGCTTGATATCTTCATTACAAAGGGATAAAATCATTTATATCCATAAAATTGTTACTGTTTCTGCACACACTTTGTTTTTATTTCAAAAAGTAATGCTGTAATAAAAAATCCCATACTTAGTTTTGTTAGCTAAAGCTTTTGGAAGATGCAGTACTGTTTTCAGCTTGCACCTATTTATTGATTTACATTACATTTTGAACGTGTAGAAATGTTGTGAATATTAAAGTATAGAAAAATGACTTGTAAAATTTGCATGCAATTTGTGCAGCAAAATTTGATTTGCATGCTTCTTTAGAAGCATCTAGCTTTTCCTTCCTCTGGCAGCTTCCAGGATTTAATTGCAAACTGTGATGGTAAAATAACTATGCTTTTTAACAGAGAAAGCAAAAACATCCAAACCAAAGAGAATATTTTAGAAAGAGAATATTATAGAAAAAACAAACAGATATTATTGCTTCATATGCTGCCATTTACCAATGATTTTCTGCCTGCTCTGTGGCGAAGCGTTTTCAGTCCAACACGTGTTTGTTGGTGTGCTCGTCTAGCACCACTCCGAGCCACTCTACAACTGACGGCCAGGCTTTTGGAGGTCCTGGCCGATGATCCTGGAGCGGTGGAGAAGGTTTTTAAATATTTATCCAAAGCCATATGCTTTAAGCATCTAGTTTGATTTTGATTTTATTGAATATGTTGCAGATATTTGAGTGTTATGTGAGGATTTTTAAATCTTTTATTACCTTTGAAACTTTTGGACACTTGTTTTATGTACCGTCTTGTTTTAGTTATTTTAGTGTAAAAGTGTTATCGCCAGCTCTGGATTCAGGGCTGGACAGCTATTTTATCTTGGTTTTAGTTTTTTATACTGATTATCTCTTGTTTTAACTCTTTTGATTGAGACCCTTTTTAGCATACTTTTATCTCGGGTGTTTTAACTCCTTAGTTTTATGTTAAGGGTGCTGATAACCTAGAAGTGGAGCACCCTTAAACCCCACTCATCATCATCACCATCACCAATGATTTGCCATTCTTATCGTATACAGATTATGATGGCTCTATGGACAAAGTGGGAGTTTGGATTAGCACAAAAAAATCTGACAAAAATTTCAGAATGATAGCAATTTTATACAATATATTACAATAGCAGCACCTACCACAGCCTCCCTGGGACATTAAATAATGCAGACCTTTAAATAAGCATATTTTTACCAAAAATGGCTGAAATTTCTCATCACCCTCCTTAATGAATGAATTCATTTATTTCTCCTTCCTATAATACATTATAACAATTCTACAAATTTCACCTTAGACTAGGTGCTTTTTTCTATCCACAGCCCCACACAGCTCAACACATTGGTTATATTGTGTAGGGGGCCCTTCCCCCTCCACCCTTTTATATGTGGTTGATTCCCACTATTTGGTTTACCTATCTGTCATCTCTCTTTTGTTTCTTTATGGTCCATTTCGTAGCATTTCTTTCTTTACTGTTTTGTTGCTCTTAGTTGTCCCCACCTTGGCTCACCTCTTTATCCTTCCTTAACCTCACATTCTTCCCGTTTTGGTCTCAGATCTCTCTCCTCACTTCTTACTAAACTATGTTGCTCTTTGTGATATCCCTTTCTTTTACCCATTCACTCTATTCTTTCTTTCTTCCAATCCCCATGTTCCACCCATTCTCTCTTCCTATTATCCCATGCCCGCTTTGTCTTATAAGTTCTTTCACTTCTTATTTATTGAATACCCCTCATACTATTTTCATACACGATAATGTTTATATAGATATTCCTGTTTAGTTACATAAATTCAGAGTAATTTTTCCTCAAGTAGAAATTACCATTTTCTTTCATAAGTAACTAATAAAAAGTATAAACATCACAAGTCCATAATCATTTTCTTTTTCGCAGTTATCCGACACCATGATTTGAACATGTAATCATGTGTTTGACCAAATAGACATTGCATATTTCAAAATGTAATTTTAAGCAAAGAATAAAATACAGGATGTTTGATGTCCCAAATAATACAGAATGTATTATTTGTTTTCGTAAACTTCCACGGCCAATATTAAAATTATCTTGGTCCAGAGTTTCCGGTGTAGACCGCGTCTTAAGGCTAAAATCTGCCGACGTTTCGCCCATCTTTAGCCCTGAGGAAGCCTTATCATAAGATGGGCGAAACGTCGGCAGATTTTAGCCTTAAGACGCGGTCTACACCGGAAACTCTGGACCAAGAGAATGTATTATTGTCTGCTTTAATGATGATGAATGGGATTTTAGGGCACTCAGCTTCTAGGTTATCAACACCCTTTTAAAGCTAAAAGTAGCAGGAGTCCAGAGTTAAAATCATGATAAAAGTTATGAGAGATAAAATAACAGCTACAATTAGAAATAAAATTGAGATTAAAAACTATCCATTGCTAAAAACTTAGTAAAACCGATGAAACTATTAAGAACAATGGATTGTAAGAAAGGGTTAAAAGGAGCTAAAATAGTATTACCACCATAAAACATATCAGATCTGGAGTGTAGAAACTTTTGATAAAAATTTAAAAGCCCTATCAACTTTCATCGAGTGGGCAGATAGGAGCAGGATCTCTCTTAAAAAGGAACTATGGGTAAAAATGCAGTGTTCAATCCACAACCGAGCCAATATTACCTCCAAACAAGAAGTATGTGAGGAGGTTGCCCAGGTTATAGGCAGGTCTTTCATTACCCCGAGCTTGTTACCACGGAGGGCCAACCACTCCACATACCAGCCCAAATGAAATTGAGTTTTAGTTATGGACACTTTAACTGCTGTGGTTCTTAGCATCTCAATTCTATACGGGCATGAAAGATTGTTTAATTTTGCTCAAAGGCCTCTTCATCAGGCTTGAGGTTCTTTTACGTGCCGTAAATCTACAACACAGGGCCAAAGGCTTTACTTCCCTTCTGAAGGAAGCCATGCTAAGGAATTTAATGCCCGCAAAATTCCATTGTCCTCTGCCAGGTTTGAACCTGCGACTTTGAATATATGAAGTTAGCATGGTAACCACTACACTACAGAGGACGACATCCTGAATGTCTGCTTTGATTATAACTACTTGTAATCTCTACTGCTTATTTCCTACTTTGAATTATATAACCTACTGAGATAACTTTCTGTTAATAATAAATATTGAATGATCATGGAAGTGTATAAGTTGTTCTATTAAAGGTGAAGTGCTATCTTGTAAACCTAAATTTGCTGGTGCAGACATGTTCAAAAAAAAGTGTAAACTTTAATTTATATGGACAAATCTGACATGTCCCATAACATGTACTTGTTCAGTTAGATGAAATAAATAAATAAATAAATAAATCAAAATCAAAGCAAATTTAAACATACTTTCTAATTGCATATCCATTGCTCAGGTTAGTATTTTGAGCAGTTTCAACTTGGACTAATTAAATCAGCTTGTAATGATTGCTTATTGCATATTATTTTAAAGACCAGTTCATAAAACATACTAGCCTATTGTTTGAGGTGTGCCTAGCAGATTTTTCATTTAATATGCATCTTGAAACAGATATAAACAGCTATTCGACATTTTGATTAAATGCATATAAAACATGTGATAGTTAAGGTTAGAAAAGAGAAAACATTGCAAAGGTGTAATGTAGTTCACTTAGCCAAATTTTGATCGATAGCAAAATAATGGTTACTGCTTGCATTTTTGGATGTTTTTAATGGAGTTCACACTTTTATCCCAGGATAATTAATAAACAGTCTTTAAAGTATAGTATAGCTTAAAATGATTTGAAAATACTCCATGGCAACAAGTTGTTTATACTTTGTGTAATGAAAATAAACAACTATTAGTGAAATTAAGCACTAATAGTTTATGAAATTATAAACAAAGTGTTTTATCTTTTCCCTTGTGATATTAGTAATTAGTGTTTTACTTTTTAAAAGTTTTAGTGTATTTCTATTGTTTGTGCAAGAAGATTCCTTAATAGCTAGGAACCTATCTGCATTCTTAAAGTATGCAAACATAGATGTGGCTTGCTTGTTTTCTTCTTGTAGTGCCTTTTAACAACTTCTTTTTACATAATTGGTTAGTTTGTATAGATTGAAAGTAACTCAATTAAATTGTTTAAGGTTAAGCTGCTTTAATTAGTCCATATTGAAACTGTTGAAAACTAACCTGAGCAATGAATATTCACATTAAAAGTATGTCTTAAAGTAGATATGATCACTTTAAGTTGATGTGGCCCCACCCATCTACTTTCTTATCTAGAGCATTTCCTGCAAAATGTCAACAAAATACTCCCATTTTATAAATTCTATGTACATAACTCTACTCCAGCCCATATTACTTTCTCTAGCCCTGTATGTACAATGTACATAGTGGATAGAGAAAGTATTGTATTCCACCCAGAAATTTGATGTCAAGATTTCACCAAAATATATGTTTTGGGGTCCCCTTAGTCCAAAAAAAGCATTTTTAGAAAAAGGTCTGTGGATAGCATAACTCAAAAACAAAGACTGTTAGAAACCAAACTTGGTATTTATGTTTAGTATTTTCCAAGGATGTGACATGAAGATTTTCAAAAAAAAATCTCTCCTCCCCCCACAAACTATCTTTTACATGGAAAAAAAGTTGAAAATTTTGTTTTTCTCAAAAATGGCTCTTTAACAATTTTGATTAAAATACTGTATATTAAAGATATTTACATACAAATAAAATATATATTTTTAATTTTCTGGGAAAAGTCAATGAAGACTTATTTATTCTGGGTGAGTTTGCAAAATGTTGTATAACTGTTAAATTGTAAGAGATAGATAAAAACTATTATTACTATATCTTGGTTCCACCCACTTAAACTACCACTAAAGCTATTTAGGTATTAGTTTTTTCACTTTTACTCACCGTAACATTGTATTACCAACTTTTAAAAACATATATTGTTTATTTTTGGACTTAAAGTTTCAACAAAGTACACGATTTACATTAAAACATACCAAAGTATTCGTTTGCTTAACTTTTTTACAACAATTTCTATTGTTTCACTAGCTATCAGACAGGTGATGTCTAAATCGTTCATAGTTGACATTCATGTTGCAAAATTCAGAACTACCAATATTTGAAAACTGATTATCACTAGCCATTAAAAGGTTGTGGAACCATCATTGGTGGTTTGTTATTAGACCACTAGAGTCGGTTTATAATTGATTTTAAGGCATGAGGTGCCTTTTTTTACATCATGATGATCTGCAACATTTTTAAAAAAAATACCTCAAAATGCCATCCTGCCGATTCTAAAAGTGATTCTGTGTTTTTAGAGTTCTGAATCCATTATTGTTGTGTAAATACGTGATTTTCGTGTAATTTGTTTTAGTAGTTTTCAGTGGTATCACCAAAGCATACGAACGAAGCGCGCATATGCCGTAATAGGTTTAGGTTAGTGTGTAAAGAAACTGATTTCCCTGTACTTTGATTTCAATAATTTTTACTGGTTTTACTAAAGCATGCGAGCGAAGCGAGCATGCACTGTTTTAGGTTTAGGTTAGCGTGTGTGTAAATATGCTGATTTTCATGTTTTTTGGTTTTAATAATTGTCACTGGTGTTACCAAAACATGCGAGCGGAGCGAGCATGCACTGTCTTAGGTTTAGGTCAGTGTATTAAATAAAGTACTTAGTTTTCGTCTAATTTTGATTGTTCCAACCAAAGCATGCGAGCGAAGAAAGCATTAGGTGTGTTAGGTTTAGATTAGTGTGTATCAATAAACTGACTTTCCTGTACTTTGGTTTTAATAATTTCCGCCGGTTTCACCAACTGAGCCTTAGCACTCCAATGTTAATGTGTGAGTGTTGGTGACTTTTGAGCTTCACTTTTTTTTTCTTTCTTGTTTGGTAACTTTATCTACGTTGATAGCATACACATTTCATTGTTTCTAGACCATAAATACTTACTTCCTGCCTAGCAACAGCTGTTAAATCTTCCCCCACCAAGATAATTTTTGTGAATTTTGCTATTTAAGAAAGAGTATTTACTGGGTAGGAGCGGTGGGATATTCCAATTATAGATGAAAACATATTAGCTCCTTGATGCTCTAAAGTGGATTAGAGGTTAGTTTCAATTCTTAAAGGTATATTTATATGATGGTATACTCTCGTATAGCTTTACCCTAAAACTTACTACACAAAAAATGTAAATCTCATTAAAACACATAATATATGGCATATACGTTTTTCTTATAGAGTTGACCATTTTTGAGATATTCCTTGTTATTGGTTTCAGCTTTAAACTACCTAGCTTTTCCCAAATGGGACCATGCAAAGTAAACTGAACCTCAATTGTTTCACATAGTGACCAACTTTTAAAAGATTTGACTATTGCTTTAATCTAATATATCTCCTTAGTTTCCTTCTATTTACAAGGAAGCAAGTAATAAGAGTATTTCTGATGTTTATCTTGATTAGCATGAAGTAGATAAAAGAATTATCTTTTGTAAGAATAGTTTGTATATGGCTGAATGGAACACACAAGATTTTTGTTGTTAGAACCAGCTATGGCATTGAATTTTTCAGCTCTTTCTGGCAACAAAAAGTATACCTACCGTAGCATGAATATAGGAGCATTACAAATACAATAATAAATTTTGTGTTTTCACAAGATCAATATTTTTTGTGCAGTAAGTTTTTCTCTATGTCTTATGGTTTAAAAGTTATTAATTTGTCATCCGAATAAGCAGGTTTTCAGTGGCTGTTCCCAGAAAATTTAAGATGAACATTTCATTATGATAAAAAATATCTTGAACATACAATATTTTAATCAAAATTTTTAGAGCCATTTTTGAGAAAATCAAAATTTTCGAAAAATGCTGTTTGTGAAAGGTAGCTTGGAGGTGGGGGAGGATTTTCCTGAAGAGTGTTGCATCCTTGAAAAAGGCTTAACTTAAATACTAAGTTTGATATTTAACAGTCTTTTCGTTTTTGAGTTATGCTATATACAGATATGCACACAGACCTTTTTACTGGACTCTGGAGTCTTCAAAACATGTATTTCTGATGAAATCTTGATACTTATAGAATTTTTGGGTGGAATACAATATCTTCTCTGTCTACTATGTACATTGTACATACATGCTAGAGAAAGCAAAATATTCATTATTAAATTGGTTTGTGTTTTTTTGTTTCAGAGTGCACATTGGGTGGGAACCATTCTTCTGAACACTTGCCAGGTTATTGAGAGGCCATCGAAGAAAGATGGCTTCTGCTTCAAACTCTTCCACCCACTGGAACAATCAATTTGGGCACCAAGGGGACCAGAAAAAGAAACCATAGGTAAATAAAAAGTTTTCACGATTGGATGCACTCCAAACTCTACATCATGCATTTAAATTCCCTTAAATACAACAAAAGACACCTGTCTAGCCTTTCTTCATATACTCATATATTTACTTTGCCAGAAATTCAAAATGGAATAGACAAAATATCACCGGAGACTTCAAAGAAATTATATTTTTGTATGATATACCATATTTTATGGACTATGAGATGCTAAGGACTATAAGACTAACCTTAGTTTTAAAGCAGTTTTTTCTGAAAAATAACATTTTTTACATTTATCATTACCTAGATTGCACAGCCAAAAACAAATATTTATTATAATGTACTGTCTGTTCGGCAGTGTTTTAGCTAGTGGGATGGGGCACACTTCCAAGCAGGTAGGGGTTTAGCAATTGGCAGGAGGTAGTGTTGAAGCAAGCGAGGGGTAAAGGTGCATGACAGAGTGAAAAAGGAAGCACTTTTGCCGATAATATTTGTGTGTTCACTGTGTACAAATTGAGGATTGTGTGCCTTTCAGTAAAGTTATATGACTCTGAGCAAAGTATTGAAACACTGTTGTATGTTTTGCCACGCGCGGCACACACATCATAAGTTCAGCATTGGTGTACGCCTCCCACAGGTGAAAGTGTTACTTGAGTGATAAGCCAGCCCAACCCACTAGCTATATCACTGCTGAACAGGCAGTTATTATAATTTGTAAACATGAAAGTAGTAACAGTGAAGTAACACAAATATCAATATAACAATGTAAATAAATAACAGCAAGAAGAAAAATTTAGGCTGAAGATCCAGTGAAAATATAATTACAAAACTAGTCCTTATAATTTAAAAAAGATAAGAGAAATTTTGTAATAAATTTTGCTCTGGTTTTTGTAACAAATAAACAGGAGCAGAATTGCAAACTGTGTGTACGGTAGTGAGTTGTGATTCATGAGTTACTGGAGTATTAGTGTGCAGTGGCGTGTAAGCCATCAAATTTCAAAGCATTGTAAGCAGCAGTGAAATAAAGACTTTTATTTGTAAGCAGGTTTTGAGTCAATAAGGACATATGTTACATAATAAAGACATTTGAAAACACGTCAGACACAGAAGCATTAAAATGTGATAAAATATTAAACTATTGTTTTATCCAGTGTTGTTTGGAAGGAACTGAAATCATTACTGGCACTATGGTTTTTAATTTGGTAGTGACTGTATGAATTTTCTGGAATAATAAACATTCCAGTGATGCAACCCTAGAATGCTTATGGAGTCTGGCTGGACCCCATCTTAATTATATAAACACTTTTGGCTGGACCCCATCTTAATTATATAAACACTTGAGAACCATGGTTTCCAGAAAAGAGCAACTTCACATGTTTTCCTCTTTTATCAAATATTTTTTATTGATCGAGCGTCTGATTTTTATTTCCAATCAGTTCCAGATAAAGACAGCTATTTGAAGCACTGGGGCGTTTGGTACTAAGACATTAGTGATATAAAAGAAACAATTCTCTATCATTTAGTGAAGGCAAATTTGGATTTCTGATATTTGGAGATGTCAGGGCTTCACCAAACGATAGAGGATTGTTTCTTTTATATCACTACTGTCTTAGCACAAAAAGGCTATTTTTGGAGTTATCCTGTACTGACCAAACACCACAGAATTATCATCTTTATAGAGCTGCTATATATTAGAATTAACTTAAAAATACTATTTTTCCTGGAAGTTTTTATGTAGTGTATTATTACAAAATGTACTCAAAAATCTGAAGTGTCACAAAAATAATTTTATAAAATGGATACATGTAAACATAATTGCTTGTATAATGTGTGTTGCACTTTAGTTTTAACTAAAAACTTCAACTAAATCTTTTTATCATTTTTTTTTTATTAAATGTATGAATTAAATCATAAATTACCGTATTTATCCCAATACAAGAAAATGTTTCTTTCCACATGCTTTCTGAATACAATGCAGGGAAAAATTAAGTTTAAAACTTTGCGGGTATGGCAATAGTGAAGCCTGGGGATTTCTGTCAAGGCCGCAACATATATGGCAGATTTTGTGCCTTTCATTTCATGTCCAAAAATTAACTATTGATGGGCCTATGAGCATTCTTATTGGAAAAAAGCTTATTCTATGAGGCTAAAATAAAATTAAAAGACATTGATGGTTAGACATAATGTTGTATTGGAAGCCAAAGGTCAAACAGAGAGAGAGGTTAGCTGCTCATTTCCCTTCATCATGCCGCACATACCTATACCAGTACTTTTCGGTTTTCCCTCTGCCTCTCTGTGCTGTCTGCAATGTGAATTTACGGCAAATTCGATAAAACATTTTACAATATATTATATTAAGTATGTTGTCTTAATTATTGCTGCCGTCACCGCTGCCGTCGTAACGTTCTACCATTGCACACATTTCGCACTCTCCATACATTCGTATCTCCCTCTCTAAACATGAATTTACGCGAAAATTCAAATTGGGAAAATGCTTACGATATATTAAGTATGTAGTCTTAATTGAAAATTGTATGCCTAATCATTGTTGTAGCCAAGCTCCATTGTCACCACGGAACACAGACATACCGGTACATTTACTTTCTCCCTTCTGCACAAATTCAAATCAGGTAAAAAAAAAAAAAAATCTGGTATGTTCCATTCACACAACTTTCTCTACATAACTGCAACAAATTATTGTTTAAAAGCGTATGCTTCTTTTTACTTCATGCTAATCAAGAAGAAATTTGCAGAAATAGTCTTATTGGTTGCTATGTGACTGAAGTTTCTATGGACAGGAATGGATAAATTCCTGTATAAGAAAAGTATAATTTTTTTAAAGCTGAAACCAATAACAAGGAATATCTCAAAAATGATCCACTCCACGAAAAAAAATGTATATAACATAATTGTTTATTTTAAGGTGGTCTACATTTTCTGTTAAGCAAGTTTTTGTCTATCTCTTACAGTTTACCAATTATGCAAAATTCCGTAAAATCCAGAATAAAGTAGTCTTGAAAATCTTTGTGTCGCATCCTTGGAAGATACTGAACTTAAATACCATATAAGTTTGGTATTTAACAGAGCTACGAGGCGTCCATCCAACATTTCCATATACACTATGTACATAGTACGTGTAGAGAAAGTAAAAATGTATGATGTTATGTTATCTAAATAGAAAAGCATATCCATCATTGTCGCTACAGTTACGCTGCTGCCTCTGGCACACTGTACCATCCCGTACATGCCATACATTTCCATACTCCCCTCTCCGTCAATGGCTCAAAACGTGAACTTCTGCACAAGTTCAAATTAAGTAAAAATAATAATGATGATAATTAGGGGACTTAATCAACTCAAGCGCCCATTTGATCAAAGTATATGGCAACATTTTAAATTTCATTTAAATATTAAGGTACATCATTTTATATACACATGTTAAATTCCAAAATTAAATTCTGAAAAATGGGGGTTATCTTGCATTTGAGGTTTTCTTGTATTCAGATAAATAAGGTAATTAAAATAAAATCATATTCATCAGAAGAATAAAATATTTTAAAAAAATGGGTACTTTCTACAGTGGAGTTTGCATGGATCCCATAAGCATAATGTGGTGTTAAAAAGATGCATGCATCATAGGGTTAAGCAGGTGACTTCCATCACATAAGATACACTGCTACTGAAGGTGGGTAACAACTGGCATCCAAACCATTGTTTAAATTAAATAACTCAGAAGTTTGAGACAAGTGAGGTGAGTGTTACTATTCCGACTCATTTTCAACTATCACATTGTTTAAATGTTTCATTGTTCAAGAACCATTGTGTGAGTTATACCAAAAACAGAGCTTCCAGTTTGGGAGAATATCATCAACATATAAAAGAACAGGAACCAGGTTTTACATTTTGAAATCCTGCCAATTGACCTAATGCAGAGGTTCATCCGACCAGCAGAAGGAATGATAGCAATTGATCAGGAACTGATGATGACGCAAATAGCTCCTGAAACATATTTTCTAATTCCCCAATAGGAGTAATTGGGATATTGTTGTTATTAATTGCAACTTTTGTTTGTTCTCTGTGTACAGGAGCAGTTGTTCAGCCTTTACCAACTTCGTACCTGATCTTCAGAGCACCTTCACAGGCAGCAGGAAAATGTTGGATGGACGCCTTGGAGCTCTCATTGCGTTGCTCCTCATTGCTTGTTCGTTCAATGAGTTCCAAGTCATCGTCTGGTGTGCAAGATTCAACTGCTAATCATGAGACTCAGTGGAGTGAAGCAGATTATGAGAAACACTTCACAGATCATGGTGAGCTTTCTCTATAACACACAAAATTACTCAACTCCAGTTTTGTCTCTGCATGTTTAGTACAAGGAAGTTTTTTCTCAGTGTGGGTTTTCCAATATCTGCCATCTGGGGACGTGACCTCTTGGGGTACATGTTTCTCTGAGGGATGTAAATTTGTTAAATTAGATTTTTTATAAATTTTAAAAGATGCTGAAGTATGAGGCGTGTCCAGAAAGTAAATAGGTACCGCTTTTGAAAAACAAAAAAGGCATAAAATATTTGTTTTCACAACAGCATTTATTTGTACATGAAAGAGCATTCCTTAACCTATTTTTCAACATAGTTGCCATCATTGTTCAGGAATTTGTCATAGCAATGAACCAACTTTTGCATATCCTCTTCAAAGATCGCTGTCGCTAGTGAAGTCAGTCGGCCACTGTTGTACACCGTGTTTTGTTGAAACACATCACAAAGCATTCTGACTGTGAACCGTCAAATTTCAAGAATTGTCTCATTCACTTGTTCAACCAAACCCAGTGACATCAGAAGGCCACCCACTCTGTGCTTCATCATGAACATTGTATCATTCATCATTGAATTGCTTAACCCACTTTCTCAACATTTCATCTACCATTATATACATTTTAATTCTCTACAAGTTGATGAATTTAATTGGCTGAACATTTAACAGAACACACTTCACAGTCTGCAGTATCAGAAATTGTCTTAAACATTTTGAACGATCACTAGCAACTGTAAACACAACTTGATCTAGCTGTAATGATATCAATGGACAGGCAATGCATCAGAGAGATGAGTGTGCATGCGTGGAAATGCGATACTAGTGTTGAGGTGACAGTGAACCTGCAACCTTGGAAACTAGAAGCCAGCATGTTACCCCAAGAACATAGAGGACATCTACAGTGATTGGAAAGGTAGAGTCAGACTGAAAAACTTAATGCCATGGCTGGGATTTGAACCATGGATCTTCTGATCTCTAGCCGGTTGCTCTGCTATTGAGCTACCATGGCAACATGCCGGCATTACATTGAATTTCTCAACTGACTCGCATGTTTCCCAGTAAACCACAAGGTGATCTCAAATTATTCTGAGATGACAACCCCAATGATGACTTACAATGCTGTAAGTACTTAAGACCCAGGATTCATAGTATGGCCAACTATTATGTCAATTTGTGTGGAATAATATGTGGTTTACCGGGAAACATGCAAGTCAGTTGAGAAATTCAATGCTATGCCAGCATGTTGCCATGGTAGCTCATTGGCAGAGCAACTGGCTAGAGATCGGGAGATCCGTGGTTCAAATCCTGGCTATGGCATTGAGTTTTTCAGTCTGACTCTACCTATCCAACTCCTGTCCTTCACACGGCTTGTATAAGAAAACAGTTATTCCATAGAAATTTACAGTGATGTTATTATTAATAATAATAAAAAATAATTTGTAATAAAATTTCACTTATGTTTATGAATAAATTCAATTAGCTAAGATATGTTTCTTAATCCTAATTTGGTTGCTTGTTGATGATGCAACCAAATGTAGATTGCAAAACATGTCATAACTAATTAAATAACTCAGAAGTTTGAGACAAGTGAAGTTTTAATCAATGTGATGTTGAAAATGAGTCGGAATAGTAACACTCACCTCACTTATATGTAATTGTTCAAAACATATGTTGACATGTCATAACTAATTGAATTTAGTCATAAAGATAAGTGAAGTTTTGATACAAATGGCATTATTATATTATTGTGTTACTTCGCTGTTACTAGCTTCAGTGTTTACACATCTACCGTGATGTGCTTGATGGTAGCAGTGATGCAAAGTTGGGGCTTTTGTACTTTAGATGTAGTGGTGGCATGTAGACAAGATCCTACATATAATGCCATGAAGAAGAGAAAACAGTGTGAATAATTTCTGGAAATAAAGAAGAAAGAAATTGAAGATGTAGAAACAAAATATTTTGCAGGGTAGTTGAAAAGAGATGTTAAGACTTCTGTTTACCGATGAGAGGTTCAAGGGGAAGGGAAAATTACATGAAAGGACAAAGTGAAGCAAGAAGGCATATCATGGGTGAGAAGGTCTAAGGAAGGGTATCCCACAAAATCAGTGTCCTATATGTGGCAGAAATGAAGATCTGCAGCACAGCATTTAAACACAAGGGAACCGAAATTTGGAGAAGAGAGTACATCAGTAAGAAATGGTTTAGGTTAGAGAGAAATATGGCCCTAAGTGAAATGTTCCATAAATATTGTAAGAAGATAAGACAATACATTAACAAAGTGAAAAACAAATGGATATGGACAATAAACAGAGTTAAGAACAATTTGCAAAAGAAATAACAAACTAGAATTAAGGAATTATTGTAAAGGATTATTGCAAAACATGAGTATGACTGGTAAAGAGCCAGGGTTGAACACCAATCATATTCACTTCATATAGCTTAGCATAAATAAAGTAGATATGTGATCCATAAAAAGAGGTCACAGATGGTGAAGTCAGGGGATCTCAGAGGCCAGCTGCAGAAGACCTTATTTTTGTTCCCAGCGTGTCCAATCCATCTTCCTGCAAGCTGTTGATTCAGAACATCTACAGTGAGATGCAACAGCACTCTTAATGCTGTAGAATTCACAAGTTGAAAATTTAACTTTCAAACCATATAACACATTTGTTTCTATCCAACAATGAGAAGAAAAATAGTATCTCAGTTTTCTTCCTGTGCTGCCATCTGTTGTTTTGGTCAACAATTAACAATTGAACATCTTCTGAAAGTGTTTGGGTTTCTCTTTCTATTCTCCATCCAGCCTCACTTCACCAGTAATGTAAACAAACGCAACAGGTTACAATGACTATGATTGGTTGCTGTACGTTTTACTGATTTTCTCCATCACAAAATAGTTCCTCTTATATTGCTCAGTGAATACAGAAATATATTTAACTATGCAATGTTTCTAAATAATCTAGTATGAATGATTAAGGAACAAAATTTACTGATCATTTAATCATTATTTCTGTGTTACAATGCATATCCGTTTTGCAGTTCGACCACTTCTTCAGCAAGCAATGGTGGAAACATGTAATACGTATCAGTATAGTGCAACATAAGCAACGAAAGAATTATTCCTGGTGTATATAATAAATGCTTTAGAAAAGGGAGGAGGACAGTTGATAACTTATTTATTATAAAAACACTGGTAGATAAATACTTGAAAGACAAAAGAGGAAAGTTATATATGGCTTTTGTGGATTTAGAGAAAGCATACGATAGGATAGAGCTTCAATTGCTGTGGCATAAGTTGTTGACTAAAGGAGTGAGTAAACAAATGGTGGACACCCTTAGAGCATTATATAAGGAAAATACTTTTTGTACAAGAGTGGAGGAAGGGGTTGTAACAAGAGAAATCCAACAAGAGAAAGGCCTTAGACAGGGATGTAAGTTAAGTCCAGTCCTATTCAATTTATATATAGATGATGTATTAACAGAAATTGGGAGAAATAATAACTCGATGCCAGTAATTAATAATATTCAGATTCCAGGATTACTGTTTGCAGATGATCTAGTTATAGGTGCAATTACAGTGAATGGCTTGAAACAATCCTTGCAAACATTAAATAATTACTGTAAAGAGTGGAGTTTAAAAGTGAACCAGGACAAGACGCAGATTGTAGTGTTCAAAAAAGGGGGAAAATTGAGCAAATATGAAAAATGGAAGAATGAGAATGAAAAGGAGTACAGGGTAGTGAGAGAATGTATTTATCTAGGAGTTAAAATTGATAGTGGTGGCAATTGGGAAAAGCAAAAGAAATTTGCATTGGCAAAAGGAAAAGGAGCTTTATCAGCTATTAGAAGTTGCAAATACAAAGCACCTAATATAAATATTAGATGGTTAGAAAAAGTGTACAATATGGTGGTTGAGGCAAAAATGCTATATGGGATAGAAGTATGGGGATTAGAAGGAGGATGGGAAGGCATAGATGAGGTGCATAGGAAATTTTGCAAAGAAATACTGGGGTTACCAAATGCAACTGTTAGGCAGGTAGCACAAATAGAGCTGGGTAGAGTGGCAAGTAAGGGAAAGATTATGGAAAGGGCATTGAAATTTTGGCATAGGATATTGAAATTGGAAGAAAGGAATTTGTTAAAACAGTGTTTAGTATATCAAGAGAAAAGTTTAAAGAACAAGGGATGGGTAGACTGTCTTCGAAATAACCTGGAAAGTAGTGGGTTAGGGGAAATGTGGAGAAGAAGAGAAAATAATGTGAACAACTTCTGGAAGTTGGCAAGGAAAAGATTTGAGGATATAGAAATACAAAAAATATTTAGTGAAATAACTGAAAAGAGATCTTTAGTTTTCTATATACCAATGAAAGTCTCATGGGGAAGGGAAAAGTACATTGATGTGACAAATAAAGAGGAGTGAGAAGGTATTGCATGGCTGAAAGCAGGAGTATGGAGATTAAAAGGTCTAAGGAAAGGTATTCCACAAAATCAATGTCCTATATGTGGCGGAAATGAAGATATAGAACACATTTTATTTAAATGTAAAGGAACTGAAATTTGGAGAAAAAAGTATATTAATAAGAAATGGTTTAAAATAGATAGAAATGTAGTAGTAGTTGAAATGTTTCAAAAAGATAGTAAGAAGATTGGACAATTCTTATGCAAAGTGAAAAATAAATGGATATGGACAGTAAATAGACAAAATGGTGTAATAAACTAGAATTAATAAACTATTGTAAAATATGAGTATGACCGGTAAAGAGCCAGGGCTGAACACCGATCATATTCACCTGTATAATGCTTAGCATAAATAAATAAATAAATAAATATAATAAATTTTCTGAAAAGTACCTTTTTCATTAAATAATATTCTTAGCTTAACAGCAGAATTTACTGGTGTTTCCAAAAGCAGCATAAAATGTGCAACACTTTTAAATTAGCTGAGATGCAACATCTTGTGTAAGTAGATTTTCAAAAATGCGGTGAATGTGTATCACACATTATTCAGGAGGAGCAAACAGAGTGAGATTTGGAGAGAATGGTGGACATTGTGTTAGCCCACTAATTATCAATTCCTGTGATGATTCAGACAGTTCAATTGTAACTGCTACAAATGACTCGTATCTTGCTCCAGGTTTGGGACCAGTTTCATCTTTAGATTAGCTCTTCTGGGAAAATTACTGCATTATGGCACTACATTAAGGAAATGTGCAGTGTATGGTTGTACATGTGTGGATGTTAAAATTCGCAAAAAAATTTGTTGTAGTGATGTACGTATTATGTAATATTCAGCAAACTTTCAAAGCAAATGTCTGCATTTTATAATTTTACAGGAGAATTTTACATTTCGTACTGAATATATAGCTCGCCTGCCTGTTTTAGCTATTATACATTTAATACAGTTAATCATTATCCGAGAACAGTAAAAGTAGATACCTAACTTTTTCTTTTCCTGCCAAGTGTAGGTACACGGTTTTGCAATTCTATGGCAGATGACCCAGTTTAGCACCACGTGGTATGTACACATGTGTTCATGGAAGAATACCTTCTGATTTGTTTACTTCGCTGGTGAAGTAAGGATGGACAGATAATACTGATGCCAATTCCATGCAGATCCAGTAACTGACAGCAATGAAAGGAAGGTTTCTGGACACCCTGTACATGGTATTTTCTGCATTGCATAACTCAGCATCATTGCTTTTTAAAATAAAGGTTACTGTTTTGAGTTTTAGTACTATGCATTTAGTTTATTTTAATTTGTTGAAATCCCTGATAAATTGTTCATTGGTTGTATATTTGAAACAAGTAATTTATTTAATTTAAGATGGAGTTTTGATGAGTCACACTTATTTACACTTGCCTTTAATTTTAAATGTTGGAAAACATTTAGAAGTTTTCAAGGTCATTTGTTGTCATCTTCAACAGCTAGGAGACTGAAGCTCCTTCCTTCTTGCATCCTCTTGCTTCCTTCCCTGCTTAACCGATCCTGTTACTATCTGATATTAGAGATGCAAAGGTTTAATATTTAGTTCATTAGAGGGATTTCCAAATTTTTTACATTATAACAATTATTGATGATATGTATGTTTATATTCACTTCTATTGGAGATGGTTTTAACACTTTTATGTTTTGACAAATGTTGTGGTTTTCTGTTCAAAAATGGTGCATACCGCAGGCTGAATTTGTTTTGTGGGGCTAGTCTTATGTTTTATAATATACTTAACAGACCATTTAAAAATAGATTCCTAAATATATAAAATCTGGAATCCATCAGATCAGCTATGAAGATTGTGAGAAATATTACGTGGGCAAAACGAAAAGAAACTTGGGAATTAGACTGAGAAAACACCAGAGAAACATAAAATAAAGAACACTACAAAATATAAAACTGTTATAATCACTTACATCACCAATAGAATTGGACATTTAGGAAAAAATCTGATGTGTTCCATTCACATGACTTGGTCTAGCTGTTCCACAAACAAACTTTTCTTACAATAGATTACTCTTGTATCTGCATCATGCAGCACAGCACACAGCGAAATTGCATCCAATAAATGGAATTTCTTGGAAATTTTTAACTCGGGGGGGGGGGGGGGGAAAGTGAAATAAAATATTGTGTGTTTTAATGAGATCTACCTTTTCTGTGCTGTAAGTTTTTGTCTATCTCTAAATGTTTACCAATTATATGAAAGCTAGAAAAAGCTGTCCAGAATGAAGAGATCTTCAGAAAATTGAGGACATAATTTGTGGTTTACTGGGAATCATGCGAGTCAGTTGGAAAGTTTAGTGCTATACTGGCATGTTGCCATGGCAGCTCAGTGGTAGAGCAACCGGCTAGAGACTGTGAGATCCGTGGTTCAAATCCCAGCTATGGCATTGAATTTTTCAGTCTGACTCTACCTATCCAACTCCTGTTCTACACACAGTTTCTGTGAGAAAACAATAAAATTATGACATAGATTTTGTTTGTCAAAAAATATCTTAAACATATGGTATTTTAATCAAAATCATTAGAGCTATTTTTGAGAAAATCAACATTTTCGAAAAATTTTCCATGTAAAGGGGGGGGGGGGATTTTCATGAAAATCTTTTGTGTCAAGACCTTGGACGACAAGACAAATACCAAGTTTGGTATTTAATTGACTTTTCGTTTTTGAATTATGCTACCCCCCTCCCCTCACACAGACACAGACACCTTTTTATAAAAAAAAAAAAAAAAATTGGAGGAGAGGACTTAAAACATGCATTTCTGGTGAAATCTCGGGATCAAATTTTTGGGTGGAATGCAATACATTCTCTACACACTGTGTACATTGTACATATATATTAGGGAAAGTTAAAATACATATAAAAATAGTTACATTGTAATAAATTTTGAAATCCTGCTATCGAACAAAGTGTTAAAACCTTTCACCCTAATACCAGTTAGCAGCAGGATCAGTTACAGCAGGAAGAGAAAGCAAGAAGACTGAATTTTGAGTGAAAAATGCTCAGTATGGCTTCCTTTGGTCCTGTGTTATAAATTTATGGCACACAAAAGAATCTCAAGCCTGTTAAAGAGACCTCTGAGCAAAATGTAGCAGTGTTTCATGCCCAGTCTAGAATGGGAAGCTGAGAACCACAGCAGTTGAACAGCGTCCATGAATAAAACTCCATTTCCTTTTACCCACCACTGAAATTAGAATGAATGTCTTTGAAAATGTTTCAATGTTTTCTAACCTGTACAAAGTGAGGGTGAGTCTAAATAAATGTGCGAGTCCTCAAAACTCCATCACTGTTAATAGTCCTTCTGTTTTTTATCTTTATTTAATTTACTTTTACTGCTTTTGTTTCTGCATAAGGTCATGCAATGATTGAAAATATTGCAGCAGGGATTTCATAGACTTATAATTACATTAAGATTGTCATAGATAGGTGTTAGAAATCATAAATGTGACACAGTTTTTAAATTTCTTTCCCCATTCCTTAATCGTATGTAACAATTTCCACATCACAGTTGATGCTTTGCCGTCCATCGGTCGCCTATTGAAAACCTTTTGCCCACGCACCCCTAGCATGCCACACAGCAAGCTGTTGGTCGTGAATTCCTGTAGTTCACGCAGCACTCCTACAGACTTTCACCACCTTCAGCCACATGCAGGGCCCTCATTGGCAATCAGCCCCTGTCCTTCCCCATCCCCCTACTTCCAGCAGTTGTACCACGCTGTTGCTTACATGGAGCAAGAGTTGGAGCAATCCAGCACATCCCCTACGCATGCTTTGTCTCCTTCCCCAAACATCTTTGTCTATCCCTCCTCGCATGCACCCGATGTTGACATTCCGCAGGTGAGTGTAGACCCATGTTTGGAGACTAGCGATTCCCCCCAGGTAACTCTAGTCCCCTCCCCTGACCTCACAGATCTGGACGACATCAGCCAGCCAGACGTAGGAGCATGCTGCGATCATCTCAGTGGCGCAGAACAGGCTTCACTTTCCGAGTCAGAATCTGAGGCATCTCTGAAGAAAGAAAACCAACGTGAAGCTGAGGAGGAGCCCATGGAAACTCCTTATGTCCATCACGGTGAAGAAGTGTTTGGTAGTGTAAGTTCAGCTTTCATTTTACTTTTAACAGAACTTAGTATATTTTAAAAAAATTTAGCTCCTTCAATTCTGATTTGTCAATCAAAACCAGTTCTTCTTCAAACTTGATAGCTGCTAATTTTTCCCTTAAAAACTCTTATTATACATGGGTTGTTTCTTTAGTTTTGGCAGCTATTTATTTTCTGGTCACATACAGGGTTGTAAGTTTTACAGACTCTAGATGTAGTCACCAGCATTGCATACAATGTGTTCCCAGTGGTGTAGCCATGAGCACTGCCTAATCTCAGGGTGGTACATAGAGGCCGATCAACTGTACTCAGAATGTCATACACTGTTCTGAATTTCTTCCCATGCAGTGCCTCCTTCATCTTATGGAGGGTGGTAGAGCATCCCCAATCCCAGATTCTGCTCCTGCTACATGCAGAATGATGGGTGGCTTCTTGTTAACACTGCTTGCAGAAACGAACAATAGTACTCCGCATTGACAGTCTGCCTTGGGGGAACAACATTATCCCAATCATTGTTTTCACATTGGTAGCAGTCTGCTGAACTTGTTTTTCGCATGACCCATGATTGATGTTTCATCTGTGGTTCATAACATTTCGCCCAGGTCTCATCAATGGAAGGGCTCTCCTTGCCTCTCATAGCGCTCCAAGTGTGTACGAGCAGCTTCATATTGCAGAAATTTCTTCATGTGGAACCCATCATGAAGCAATTTTTCACATCCTAAGGCAGAACTTAAGATTTGTTGCAGAGTCAAAAGTGCAAATAGCGCATTGGTGATCCGCTTCCACTGTCTGCACATCATTGTCACTAACCAGTGGATGAGACCACATCTAGGCATATGTGACACATTTTCACATCCTCCTTTAAAGGCTTGTACCACCTTGCCATTGTTCGGTACAGCAATATACCACAAGCCTCTCACAGTCCTTGGTGAGACTGTCATGCATTTCTACCTTTGACATATTCAATTTTCAACCAGATTCACTGCTTTGAAAACATTGTACTATGTTATACTGCAATGCCTAGATCTAAAGTGATGAACTTCAACTCATTATTGAATGAAGAGAGAGGGGGGAAAGACAAGTCCATATACCCAGATGGAGGGGAAGGCACCTAAACTTCATGTGCAATAAACAGAATTAGTATAGTATTATTTAGATTCCATAATATAGGTGCCAAAACTAAAGAAACAACCTTTATACATTCTCAGGTTTATTGATTGTGTGCGTAAGCATTTCAAGATAAAGATTGTAATTTTGCTGCCAAATCTGTGGTAAATGTCACATAAGAGTGTGTAATAAATTACATGCCAATATCTTTAAATTTAATCAGATTACCAAAATATTTAGCAGCAACGATAAAAGATTCTCCAAAGTTGCTTACAGCTGTTTTTGGCTTTGAAGCAAACTGATACTGCCTTTTAAGTGAGTGTTGGCACACCAAAAGATTGAAATCTTATGCATAAAAGTTAATAGTCTCTAGAAGGAAAATTAAATACAAATATTGTAGTTGCAGCACAATTTTATACCTTTTAATTTTCATTGTGTCTGTGCTGGTAAATTATACCAATTAGACACAAACAGAGTGGGAAACTTGATGAAAATACTATCTCATTTTTTTACTTTTTGTACACATACTATGGACATGGAGGTAGAGAAAGTATTGTATCCAACCAAAAATTTGATGTCAAGATTCCACCAGAAATATGTTTTGAGGTCTCCCAAGGCAAAAAAAAAAAAAAAAAATTGGAAATAAATCTGTGAGTGTGTGTATCTGTGAACAGCATAGCTCAAAAATAAAATGTCTGTTAAATACCAAACTTGTTATTTAAGCTTAGTATCTTCCATGGATGCAACACAAAGATTTTCAGGAAAAATCTGCCCAATCTTGGAAAAAATTTTAAAAATTTTGATTTTCTCAAAAGTGGCTGTAATGATTTTCATTAAAATACTGTATATTAAAGATATTTTCATGACAAATGAAATGTATATTTTCTGGGAATAGCCTCTGAAGACCTCTTCATTCTGGTTGACTTTTGCATAACTGGTAAACCATAAGAGATAGATAAAAACTTAGTACACAAAAAATGTAGAACTTGTTTAAACACACAATTTGTCATACACATCTTTTTAATGTATTTGACCATTTCTGAGATATTCCTTGTTATTGGTTTCAGTTTTAAAATACTTCCAATTTTTCTTTCTCATATTGGAATTTGTCAACTCCTGGTCATGCAAAGGACAGTCACCAGCTTTTAAAAGATTTCACTGTCACTTAAGCCTAGTGTTTTCCTGTTTTTCTCTTCCACTTACAAGGAAGCAAGTAATAAGATAATTTCTGTTAATGTTTAATTCAATTTGCATGAAGTATAATAGAAGAAAAGCTTTATAATGATAATTTGTGACAGAGATGTAGAGAAAGTCATGTGGATGGAACACATCAGATTTTTTATTGCCATACGTAAATCAATGTTAAGTTTATATTTATTTTAACCTTTATTTGAAATGTGTTAGTTTTTGTTAACGTTTTGTTTGCAACCCTCCCCCTACTCTGCCATTGGTCTGGCCCGCATGTAAAAGCTCATTCACAGTATCTATTGCTACAGTAATCATAATTTTGAAATGTATGGTTAAGTAACTGTCACTGAGCCACTCAAATACTGATATCAAGCCTGAAAGAATTAAGAAACAGCTGATTGCATTCCATTTGTTATTCATCTAAATATATTTTGACAAATCTAAACATTATGTAATAAATACAGCAGTGTATATGATGGAACAGTTATATTTACCAAAAATGTTACATACTTAACAAGATTCTAGCTCTGTTTGTGTTTTAATTAGTAAACATTTTTTTTCTTCAACACTGCTGAAGAAATTTTGAGTTGAACTTTGATGTTAGAAGTTAAACATATCTTATTAAAGAACATTTCCTCCAATTAATTTAAATCTAGA
Organism: Hymenopus coronatus; assembly: GCA_030762935.1. Classification (NCBI taxonomy): domain Eukaryota; kingdom Metazoa; phylum Arthropoda; class Insecta; order Mantodea; family Hymenopodidae; genus Hymenopus; species Hymenopus coronatus. The sequence goes on from CM060883.1 coordinate 6,345,471, forward strand.
TTTGGTGTAGACTGGTTTAAGATAGGGTTTAGGCAAGAAATGGTTTTCCTTAAGCTAGTTTAAATTTAGCTATTAGTGTGGTATGAGGGGCATTCAATAAGTCCTTAGAAAATCCAGGCAATTACACTTATAGCATCAAAAAATGTTTGTAATTAGTAACCACCGTCTCTTACTAGATGGCAGTTAAAGTTTTAGCTACATCCACCGTGTGGTTTCGTTGCCAGAGGTGATTGAATCCACAGTTTTCTCTCTTTATCTCTCTCTCTCTCTCTCTCTCTCTTTCTTTTTTAACCTGATTGATAACATTGGACAATGAATAAAATTGGTGAAATGATGCTCAGACGATCTTGGGGTCCATGGAGCTTAAAGTTACTCAACATTAGTCTTCTAAGGATAAGGGGAAACCCCCCAAAAAACCCTATCTGGGTAATTCACCTTAATTCAGACCCTAATTCTACAATATTTGCCATCAAAGCTGCCCAGGTGTGCATCTGTGCATTGTCTTGATGGAAGAGAATCTTTTTCTTTGCCAGATGAGAGCATTTTTTTCTTGATTTCTTCGTTTAACCAGTGCAATAACGATGCATAATACTCTCCATTCTGCAAGTAATCAATATAGATGATTCCGCATGCATCCCAAAAAAACCGAAGCCATCACCTGGTCTGTGGATTTCACCACCTTTGCCTTCTACGGAGCTGGTTTGCCTGCAAAACCCCAATGTTTTGACTGTACTTTTGTTTCAAGAGTGTAGTAGTGTATCCTTGTTTCATCCACAGTTATGTATCAATGCAGAAACTCATCAGAATGGCAATGAAAAGCGTCAAACCAGCTTCCAAATCGATCACACGCTTGTGTTTATTCACCATTGAGAGCAAACGCAGCACCCATCTTGCTGAGACTTTTGTCAGACTTAATTTTTGGTGCAAAATTGAGAACACTGTATCTTGTGATGCATGAACTTTGATTCGTCGTCGCTCAGAATCATATCCTGGATTTTGTCAAAATTTCGGAGATAGTCACTTCTACTGGATGTCCAGAACAATGTTCATTATTTGTGGTTGTATGGCCACATTTAAATTCATTTACCATTGTAAATTGTTGCAAACACAGAAGCAGATGTGCCATGAACTTCATCCAACTCAGCTTTTATCTCTTGTGGTGCTAAGCTTTTTAAATAGAAGTGTTTAATCACTGTATGAAACTCTTTTTTTTTTTTTTTTTTTTTTCCATCTTTCAGAAGAAGCACAAGATTGTTGATTCAATCGCCTATGGCAATGAAACCACGTGATGGATATAGCTGAAACTTTAGCTGTCATTTAGTAAGAGAAGACAGTAACTAATACAACTATTTTCAATGCTATGAGAGTAATTTCTTGGATTTTTAAGGACTTACTGAATGCCCTAATGTTTTATTTAGTTATTTGTATACCTGGTAAGCAAGAGGTAGAATAAACTGTGTAGTACTCTGAAGTTATTAATGTTTAATAGGTTTAATTTTAAAGCAGAAGACTGCAGCTGTATCACAAAGTGAAATCCTACATATGCATTTATAATAATGCTTTTTTTTTTTTTTTTTTTTTTTCTTTTTTTTCTTTTTTTAATCGGCCGATTTTTGGGAATAAATACAGTAAATGAGCCTGGTACAGTGTGTGTTAAACATAAGAGAAAAAGAAAATAAAAAGATAGCATATGACTACTTCAATTGACATCTTAAACCAGTTTAGTTTCAGGTTTAAACAACTTTGGAGAAAATGGCCCCAAAAGAAAAACAAATATTTAAAATTGTATTTAGTCTCCTAGCAATGCCAGAGTGCTATTTGAGAAAGGATCATACTTGTCTGTAGTTTCCTCCCTCACTGCTGAAGACCAAATGGACAGTAGCCAAGGATATTGCATTAGTGTTTGTATATTTTGAAATCAGTTTGTTTCTTTTCTATAAGCAACCAGGTAAACTACACAGTATTGTAATGATATTTAGTGGAATTTCCAGTTTGTTACAGTTTTTCCTTAAAGAAATGCGGAAGGTGCATTTTAAGAAGTAAATAATTTTAATGAAATTTATACCTCCAATAATTGCAATTGAAGCTTTCAGCTGCTTTCTGTAAATGAGCATTTATATTGTTGCTTTCTAAAGTAACTCACATGCACAATGAAACATTGCAGTTTTTGTACAGTAAGTATGCTACATAACTCGGCCGTGAGGTGCATGGTCCATCTCTCAGTCACGTTCTGCACACTGGCTGGCAGTTGCTCGGCCCGCCACACATGAATGGATGCCAAATAATATCTAAAATCACCTTAACAATTGTCAGAATAAACACAAAACATACCTTATCAATAGTAACCTCGTATGGTTTGAGTTTCAAAAGTTTTGTTGCTTTTCATGCTGAAGCTTTCAAAATGTCAGTTTCTTGTGCAAGACACCTAAGAGATTTTTGAAGTTACCGTTCTAACCTTTCTCCGATTTTGTTTAATTTCTGCACCATAAGAATACACCTGTTTACTTTTCTCTTCCTATCACAAATTGATCCTGTCTCCTTGAACTTATTTACAAGCAAACTAATGGTCTCTATACTCGGAACATGCACCCATCTCTACAGGATGATGTAAGTACATAAACACTCTTTGTGGTCTGTATACTGCATTCTGGAAGCAAAACTAAACATTCGTAATGTTATTGATGTGTGAACCGGACTAAAACAGAAGTAAGACTGACGCACGTGTGATGACAGAGAGAATGTAGGATGCACACGTAGGGAAGTGCAGTGAAGGTCACATGGGTCATGCACCTAGTGGCCAAGTTTTGTAACAAATGTACTGTACAAATTCTTATAGTAGCATTTCCCTGCCTTTGCTGAAAATGATAATTGTGATATTAATACAATAAACTAGACAAAAAGCATGTGAAGCTTGCTCATATACACTATGCATGTGCATAGAATAACAGCTTTAACAAACTTGTAGTCATGTGGGTTGTACACTGTGGTATCAAATGAAAAGTTATGCTGGACATTCTCCATTGTCTAAGGAAAAGTTGAACAGTACTGCAACATGTCTGATATTGAACAGGTGTTCTTGTTTGTTATATTTATAACTTGGATATGTCTATTGAGCCTGATAAGAAGGCCTCTGAACAAAATTAACCAGTCTTTCATGCCCAACATAGAATGGGATGCTGAGAACCACATAGTTAAAGAACGTCCATAAATAAAAGTACATTTTATTAATTACTGAGCCCAGCCAAAGACTGACCTGCTACAGCTCCATGTTTGCATCACTTCTCAGGACCTCGCTTTTAAAATGAATGCTTTGGGTGCCAATATGCAATGCGAGCTGATACAATTTGCAGGTGTAAAGTGCCAAGAGCTGATCCAATCCACGGAAATTGTTTTTTATGTTTAAACAACAGTTCATGTACCAGATGCTATAAGTGTATATCTTTAGCTAATCTACGATATTTAGACTGTGTGATTGTAGAGTGCTGTAAATAGAACAGCACATGATGCTATTTGTTTCATCTGGGCTTTCTTTTTTAATTAATCATGCATATACCATGATTTATTGCATTTTTTTCTTACTGTATACCATAGAATGACATACTGGAGCAACATCTCATTGTCAGAGAAGGAAGTGGAGGCAGCATTGCTGGAAAGTGTTAGTTATAGTGACATTTCAGTTAGTGATGACAATAATGGTCAATATTTGAAATTAATGATCTAATTTTTTAATGATGAGAACTGAAGTAACATCCCTATAAGTGTGAGGAAAGGTGAAGTAATATATCAAGAGCAATGCAAGAAAATATCAACTCAACAGCTCCAAAATTGAGAGTGGAAACCTTATATTTCACCTTAGTTATGGTTGGCAGTTTAGGCAGTAGATTTTTGACTTATTTCCTGTTATTTCATTTTGGAACATAAGGCATCAATAAAGGTCTTCATTGTCCTTGTGACTATCCAGCTGTTTCAACTTCCTCCAACTTTTACCACTTTTCTTAATCTGCTCTATGATTGTGCACATCACTCTGGGCTGACCTCTGTTTCTTGTTCCGTGTGGATTCCATTGCAGCACATCTCTCTCAATAGCTCCTCCTGCTTCCTAAGCAATTGACCAATCCAGCTCTGTTTTCTCTTTTTTACTTGTAACCTAATTTCAGTTTGTTTTAAGCAGTAGCTTAGCATTTTATTATCATTGTCATACAACTTAGCTCATAGGCTTGGTATAGCAGCACAGTGTTGCATGTTCTATCAGCAGTACGTGAACAAAAGGTCGGCTACTCTTACGAGCTATGTTTCAAGCAGTAGCTCTTAATGAAGTAATTGATATATGTTTTCTTAAATTTTCACGGCCAATTCTAAAATTATCTTGGTCCAGTATTTCTGGTGTAGACCGTGTCTTGAGGCTAAAATCTGCCAATGTTTCATCCATCTTATGATGAAGCTTCCTCAGGGCTGACTGCTTCTTGTCCAGCTGGCGTTCCTTCTTTTATACTGTGGATGGGACCTGTCAAGTACCGCCCTCCTGTGTTGCCATTGGTTGTCGTTTGGCCAGTGGATGGGGTCGCTGCTTTCTGTGTTCCCATTGGCTCGCTGGCAGCAAGGTAGAATGCTTTTCTTAGCAGAGGTCTCCAGATAGTGTTCAAGTTTTTTCCATCGTCTCTTAACTTTATGTTCTTCTTTAATGCATACAATGCAATGTTTATAATCCTCGCATGGTACCACTAATTTCATGTTGTCAAAATCAATATGATGGCCAGTTTCAATAGCATGATTGGATAGAGCGTACTTTTCAGGCTGGTTAAGTTTGAGGTTTCTGATATGCTCTTTTCGTTGTGTGACTGCCGATCTTCCTGTCTGGCCTATATATGCCTTGCCACAATCGCATGTTATTTTATAAATCCCCGGATTAAGTAGTGGGTTGGATTTGGCAAGGTTCTACTCAAACACAGGATTAATATTCGGTACAGCACGGTCAGGAAGCTACAATCCACCCTCAGACCAGTAAAGGACAAACCACCACAATGGATGACGATGGGAGTCAAACAGTAACTGTCAATGGAACTGCATAGGTTACAACTTTATAGACATACAAAGAATACAATATTAATAACTGCTTATCTTTAAATATTCCCCTACATGATTCACGAGAGCTCATATTGAAAATCAATCTGACTGCCCATTTTTGTAATCTAAATAACCTTTCTATATGGGTTGCAGCAGCACAACCCCAAATTTCTATCGCAAACAATAAATATGGGTATATAACTCCATAATAAATCATTTTGAGCCCCTTCTCATCCAGGATATTTTTAAAATGACGTAGCAGATACACAGATTTACTAATTTTGTCACAAATATGATTTATATGTCCAGCCCATGTTAATCTTCTATCAAGAATTATTCCTAGAAATTTATGTTCGCTTACATCATGAATATTGCTATTATTTACCGGCAAAGAGAAATTTGTGGTGTTTATATTACTCTGTGAGAAATGAATTAAGGTTGTTTTTGTCATGTTGCATGTAAGGTGATTTTGTTTAAAGTAGTTAATAACTGAGTCAATGGATTGCAGTAAGTTCTCCTTTAATATATCTACATTTGTCCCTTGACGTACAGCAGTAGTATCATCTGCATAAGCTATTATATTTGTATTTTTTGAAATTGGTATGTCATTTACATATAAAATAAATAATAGTGGTCCCAACACTGATCCTTGTGATACGCCATACGTAACATGTTTAAATTTTGATTGCACTTTTCTTACTGATTTGCCCCGTTTATCGTACAATAGTATTGATTGTCTTCTGTCTACCAAATATGATCTGATCAAATCTCTCGCCAAGCCTCTTACTCCATATGCCTCCAGTTTTTGTAATAGTATCGCATGATCAACACAATCGAAGGCTTTTGAAAGACCAAAGAATAAAGACCCTACTTTATAAGGTTTTCAATGATTAAATGTATAAATTCACTAATTGCAGTAGCTGTTGATCACCCTTTCCTAAATCCATGCTGAAAATTTACAATAATATTGTTTTTGTCTAAGAAATCTAATAACTGGCCTAATAAAAGCCTTTCAAAGAGCTTTGCTATTTCTGATGTTAGGCTAATTGGTCTGTAGTTATTTATGTCATTCTCATTTCCTTTTTTATGTAGTGGATGTACTAGGCTCTGTTCTGATGCTGAAAAGGTGGTCTAGGAATAACATGTTAGCCTCTGGTTGCCAAGGTCGCGAGTTCAAACCTGGCAAGGGCGATGGATTTTTTCTGGCATAAAAATGCTTATCATGGCTTCCTTCAGAATGGAAGTAAAGCTGTTGGTCCTGTGTCGCAGATTTCTGGCACGTAAAAGAACCTCAAGCCTGATAGAGAGAAGTCTGTGAGCAAAATTACGCACAATACAGAAGAACCAAAGCAGATAAAGAGAGAACATAAGTAAAAATCAATTTAATTTCACATATTTTAACTTTAATTTGTAACAAAAAGAAATCACAAGGTGCTAGGTGAGGGCTATATGGTGCTGACCTTTAGGGCATCCGGAAACTCAGTTGTTATGATGTTCAATTTTTTATTTGGGGGGGGGGGGTTCACAAACTTTTTAAAAAATTTGCAGTGAACAAACATTTAGGTTCCAACCAGCAGTAATGCTATGTCTATCTTGTAATGATATTGAAGCAATATGGGCCAGTTTGAAAATAAAAAAACTACCAACCATCTTCTTACCAGCACTGTGAATTTGTCGACTTTTGTAACATAGATTCTGTTCAAGATATCTATCGAGCTGATTTACTTTTCTTTTCAGGATCACAATAAATCCAAGATTCATACGAGTAATGACATGCCAAACCAAATTTGAAATGCTGCCATGGAGTTTTTGCCGAATGCATTTCTAAGCTGATCTTCACATTATGACTGTTTCAAATCGTAAAATATTATGGGCTGGAAATGTTCTATAGCAAATTCAACTTTGGGTGAACAGATTCCTTAAATTATAATTAATAAACTTGCAATCAACTTGCAAAACATTAGAAAGTAGCTGTCAGAAATAAAAAAAGTTCAATTTGGATAGGTAGTCAGACTGTAAAGTTCATTGCCATAGCCTGTATTTGAACCACAGATCTTTTGGTATCTACCGTTGCTGTAACCACTAAGCTACCATGGCAACATGTCGGCATGGTATTAAATTTCTCAACTAACTTGCATGTTTCTCGTAAACCACAAGGTGATCTCAAATTATTTTGAAATGAGCTCAATGGCGACTTACAATATAAGTACTTTAAATCCTGGGCTCCACAGTTTAACCAACTTTTGGGTCAATTAATGTTAATTGTTTTCTCACTGGGATAGCTGGGATTTGAACCACAGATATGTCTTGAGTTTTTCATCTGGATTCTATCCAATTTGTGTTGTACACACGGCTTGTGTGAAAAAAGAACTACAAAATTACATTTGTTTTTAGAAAAATTGTATTCTAAAATGTTAAAATGTCACCCTCACATGGGTAAAACACACCTTGGACAATGGAGTAGATCCAAAATATAACTCCAGCTGTACCACAGAGATTTTCAGAAACATTAGCAAAAATAGAATGTTGTGGTTATGGGCTTTTGAGTTTTGATGTACATATTGTAAATGTTGTTGATGATGGAATGTTGTGTAGGCAGGGGAACAGGTTGAGGAATTACCCGACGAGCATAAATCTCTCATCTGGTACCTGGTGAAGCAAGTGCGACCTGGCATGGACCTATCCAAGGTCGTCCTGCCCACATTTATTCTGGAGCCACGATCATTCCTTGACAAACTGTCAGATTCTTACTACCATGCAGACATTCTTTCTCAGTAAGTTCAGAGCTTGTTCACGCACATTAAAATTTTAAATCACCAGTATAGTCTTCACACCTTTGCTTCCTTTTTACACAAATGTTGCATGTTTAAATGTATACCTTCTTGTTTCAAATCTTTTATTTCATTTCTATAATAATTTTAAAGCAATGTAACACCTGGCGTAATTGTTTCATAAGAGTTGGTAAAAATATTTTTCATCATTACTGTTTGTGTGTAATGATAGTTGATTCACAAAAAGACCTGTTCTCTAAATTTTATTTTTAAAATATACAGGTAGTCCACAGAAACATTCCCTGGCTATAAACAGATATACTATCACTGTCAGTTGTTAGATTTAGATGAAAGTGGTCTAATTAAAAAGAGAAACTCAAACTGTTTAGTACCTATCTCAAAGACTGAATTGTGTACCGTGTGCAGACATCAAAGTGACATTCCCACTTGTGCCGCACAGGGTGTGACATATATACAATGATGAACTCAATGGTGACAGTAGTACAAAATCTTAGCTCTTGCAGATTTCAAGATAATGGTAGTATGTACATAAGATTCTTTATGTGAGCTCCTAAAAAGAAACTACATGGTTAAACCAGGGGATCTTGGAGGTCAGCTGTAGAAGACCTTATCTTGGTTCCCAGCATGTCCAATCCATTTTCCTGCAAGTTGTTGATTCAAAACATCTCCTACAGCATATGGATAAAACACTTAGACACCATTTAAAATGAAAATTAAGCATAAGAATACCATAAACTTAGAAGCTAGATGCTATTCATTGTAATGGAACCTGTCATTACGAATCACATAAAAATAAAAGTAAAGATTGAATTAGATATAGGAAACTAACCAATCAGAGCGTGATTCTCATCACATGACTATTTTGCCATCTCATATCAGTTGACTTGTCATGTGAAAGATCACAGGCCAGAAATCAATGGAATATCTATAAAAATTGCTGTAAAATTACATTTAATGGTAGATGGTGCTTTGTTTGTGAGGTTTCCTTCAACTGGCCAGCAATTGTTCATTTTGATATTAACCAGTAACCTGGCATTGTTATTTAAAGCTTTGCCTTTGATTTGTTGTTATGGTCAGATGTAGCCATTTTAACTCGGCTGAGTTGACCTTCGCCTGTTCTCTCTTCTTGATTAGCTAATGCTTACATTATGTCTTTCATAGTGAATGTCTATGTGTTAAGTCTTAAGTAGCCATGTCTGTCTATTTTTCAATGGTAAATACTGTTAAACTTCAGATCATCCATCACAATTTGATTCTACCTGATGATAAACGAAATAGCGGACACACACAATCTTTTTTTACCATTTTTACTTTCTCTACACTTACTATGTATGCAGTGTATAGAGAAGGTATTGTATTACACCCAAAAATTTGATACCAAGATTTCATCCAAAATATATGTTAGAGGTTTTGAGTTGGAAAAAAGCATTTTTTGAAAAAGGTCTGCGTGTGTGTGCGTGTGGGGGTGGGGGTGGGGGTGGGGGTGTGGGCGGGCGGGTGGGTGGGCGCATGCAGATCTGTGGACAGCATAGCTCAAAAACAAAGTCGGTTGAATACCAAACTTGGTATTTAAATCAAGAATCTTCCAAGGATGCGGCACAAAGATTTTCAAGAAAATCCCCCACCCCTTTACATGGAAAATTTTGATTTACTCTAAAATGGCTTTAACGATTTTGATTAAAATACTGCGTATTAAAGCTACTTACATCATAAATAAAATGTATACCTTCAATTTTCTGGGAATAGGTTCTGAAGACATGTTCATTCTGGATGAATTTCGCATAACTATAAGAGATAGACAAAAATGTACTACACAAAAAATGTAGATCTCATTAAAACACACAACTTGTGTAATATACATTTTTTCGTGGAGTTAGACCGTTTTCGAGATATTCCATTTTATTGGTTTCAGTTTTAAATACTTCAACTTTTATCATTTGGGAACTTGTCAAGTTTGGCCACACAACAAAACTGATTTCAATCCCATAGCACCACATTTTAAAACATGTGGCTTTTGATTTAGCCTAGTCATTCCCTCATTTCGCTTCTACTTATAAGGAACTAAGCAGTAAGACTGTTTCTGCTAATGTTTATCTAGAGTAGCATGAAATAGAATAAACTTATTAAAAATAATTTGTTACAGAGATGTACAGAAAGTCATGTGAATGGAACATATCAGTTTTGTTTCTTCTTGTGCTGCCATTGGTCAACAATTAACAATTGTAAATCTTCTGAAACTGTTAGAGTTTTTCTTTCTAATTACACTAATTTCATGTAAATCCATCAATTGACAGCAACACTATACCTGCTTATATCTGTGGAACTGTATATAAACGCATGATGAAGCGCTGAGATTTGAAGAAATGCATTCATAATCAAGCTGAAGTTAAGACTATTAAGCATACAACGAAAACTATTTAGTGATCATACATACTCCAAAATTAACACTAAGCATAGAAAAATTCCTGAGCCAAATGAATTTGCTCAGGGCATGTTTTATGTGGCTCTTATATGCTTGAGATTGGATTATAAAAGAAGTTAAGTGGTTCCTTGCCGATCTGCATACTCTTTTTTTGTAAATTGCTTCTAAACAGTGACTGCTTTTGTTACACGTTTTTTCTGCTTCAATATGCTTAGCTCTGCAGCTTTTGGAACATATTCATTAGTGATTTTTATGTCACACTGGTTATATAGGTATCTTGCTTTAGATGCCGTTTGACTTTATTAATGCTATTGAGTGCTAGTTTTTATTTACAAATGATACTTTCTGTGTTTACTTTGCATTAAATGTTCAATGTCACTGGCCCTCTTAAGTATTGTTTTAGATTCAATTCGATATGGTCTAAGCTAAGCATAGGAAGGTAGAATTATGAGCCAAAGCTTTCCTGGCAAACAAACATACTTTAGGCATTAAGCCAGGTGAAGCCATCAACGTTTGAGGAGCTTGCATCTCAGTGAGCCAAGAAAAGGGAAACCTATCACACCAGAGTCATCAGAATAGCCTACTGGCAGGACAATAACCACCAGAGTCAGGGAACATGAGAAATCCATCCATTAAATAGAGCCTGGTAAGTGTGGATTGGGCAGTTACTGGGAGCACTGTCTGTCTCTTCTGAACTGGGTTACAGTTCATCTCTGCATGCAAATCAGCGCTCAGAAACGCAGATACATTGTCAGGTTGGGTTCAGAGTCGAGGGTAGACTAGTACAACAGGTAGAGGAGGAGAGAATATAGGAAAAAGGTCACCATACATTAGTGTCATCAGAACTAGGTGGACTACTTGTTGTGATTGGCGCAGACAATCTAATCAAACTCAGCAGGAGTAGGTTACATTTTCTACAAGACATCACATAGCATATACTTTTATTTGATCCTGATGATGGCAGAGACGTACGCTTTCCATCCCAGCAGTGCCATATGTGTTTGTTGTTTCAGATGGGTAAAGGATAATGTTCAATAATTCTCTACCTTCTTTGTGTTTAATTAGGTTTTTTCTTTAAATTTATTGAAATTAACTCGGCTTAGAACAAGCAAAAGCGAAAATAAAATGCCTTCCGAGATAGCTTATTCTGATACAATGCTACCAACATCTGATCAACACCTAAATAAGTCAATCAAAGTTTATTTTTCTTGGGCTCTTCCCTTCCATTATCACAATAGCATTCTAGTGAGGATTAAACCTTGATCAGTGGTGTTCAGTGTTTTAGAAGTTTAGACAGCTGAACTACCAATAAGAGACCAGGTAAGACCAACTTTATAAGGCAAATATGCATCCTATGGCATTTGTTTTCAAAAAACAATTTAAATCAAAAATAAATTGGACTGGAAAGGGTTAACTGGCTTGAAGCCGGAGAACATCTAGAGTATGGAGAGATAGACTCCATCCCTCCTTCACTCACTCCAATATTTCTACTTTGTTTACCTCAGGCGCTGTGTTATGAGCAGTAAGGGCTCCTAATTGCTAGTGCTGGAAATACGAGGTGCATTCAAGTTGTAACACTAACTAATCACATGAAAATTATGAAACTTGTGTCATTCTCGATATAATCTCCCTGCAGTGATACACATTTTTTGTAATGTCAACGCCATGATTGCATGGTCGCTGCGAACACTTTTTTAGGAGTCTATTTGACTTTGGAAAATTGCTGATGCGATAATGGCACAGGGTGTCTTTCATTGTCAGAAACAGCCAAAAGTCACTAGGACCCTGGTCAGTTGAGCAGGGAGCCTGAGGAGTGACTTCAAAGTTGTTTTCACAAAGAACCTGCTATGTTATCCGCCAGCATTCATGGCACCCACTAGGATGACACTTTTCGCATTTTCAGGTCGACATGCAGGATTATGCTCACAGATCCCACAGAAATGCCGACTGTGGAGGCGATCTGTTCCACAGTCATTCGGCAATCCTCCAAAACAAGTTTCTCCACTTGCTTGATCATGTCATCAGACCGGCTTGTCTGTGGGTGAGATTCTCTTGCTTTGTCACACAACATTCTGCCTTCTTTGAGCTGCCTCGCCCACAAATGCACATTACACACATCCATTGCACCATGATCAAACATCTCACTTAAATGGCAATGAATTTCAATCAGTGTCACACCATGCAAATGGGGAAAACAAATAATTATAGTGTGAAAACTTTGCCATTTTAAGTATACAAAACAATCTTCACTCTTCGCCATTGCCATCAGAGATTCTGTGTACCATACAATGCTGCCATCTCTGTCACATATTAACAAAGAGTGCCCACTTACTTTAAAACAAACGACATGTTTCTATATTTCCAGTTCTGAGGAATAAAAGGAAGGTGTTATAACTTGAATGCACCTCTTACAAACATGACACAGACTAAACCTTTCTGTTCCTAACCATGGACACATATCCAACTTGAAACAATTTGCAGGATGCAGAATATCCATGTTTGGTTCCACATATGATGTGAACGGCTATTTTCAATACTGAACCAAAGTAAAACAATCCTGTAGTTTAATTTAAATAATGATAATGTGCTCTCTATATTGCATCTTGTTAGCAATACTATCGAACCAAATACAGAACTCTTAGTTATAAATAAGAGGTGTCAGTGTTCTCTCATTCACCAGAATAAAAACATTGAGAATATGTGTATGTGTATTTGAAGTTTTTGCCACTGATGTGTATGCTTTTGAATGAAGTATTTATCCACATTTTTTCAGAGCTCGTATTGCAAAATAAGCTCTTCATTGTTTGCAGTATTAAAATAAAGGATTTTGCAAGTACTATTTATCTTGATGTTTTTCCAGCACATATATTTTGTATGTTCATAAATGTTGAGTAATTTTTCAATTATATTCAGTACAAATATGAATGACATCATGTAGGTAGTATAAACTTTTGACTACTTTCAGCACCAATAATTATGATTTTGAGCATTTTAAAAGGGCTTAATACCTACGTGTACAATCTCATTTTCATATTATGTTCCTTTAGTTTTTCAGTATTAATGTATGAATTTACGTGTAAAAAACACTTTCAACACTAAAGTGTGCTATTGTATTGAAGTTAAGACAGCAGCTGCTGAATCCTTGCATTTGACAATTAGGTGTTAAGTTGATACATTTGCAAAAACAGATCAATCAGGATCAATCATATATAAGAATTCCAGTTGGTTGGTCGAACAGACAACGAAATCTGAACTGAATGCAGCATTGTTGCCATATCTGCATGCTTCAGTTTGTGAACACGTGTGCCAACTTGTTCTCTGCAAATTACACATTATTGATTGTGTTATTGGTGTTTATTTATATATAGATATATTTATTTACTTGATGGGCGTTCAATAATTCCTTAGAAAAAGATGGAAAAACAAATTCTTTTTGGTAGATTTTTTTTCAAGTTACAACATAGTCTCGTTTTAGCTTGAGGACTTTTCCCAGTATTTCTCGAACTGCTTTAAGCCTTCTAAAAAGTAGGATTTCAGAAGGTTCTCAAAATAGGTATCTGTGTGGGAGATGACCTATTCATTAGACATGAATCTTTCCACTGAGCCTCTTTTTATATTTTGGAAATAAAAAAAGTCACTGGGGGCTGAATCTGGTGAATATGGTGGGTGTTGTAGTAGTTCAATCCTTAATTCTACAATTTTCGCCATCAAAACTGTGCACCCTTGCATTGTCATGTTGGAAGAAAATCTTTTTCTTTGCCAGATGAGAGCGTGCTTTTCTTAATTTCTCCATTCAACCAGTGCAATAATGATGCGTAATACTCTCCATCTATCATTCTTCCTTTTTGCCTGTAACCAATGTAGACAATTTCGTGTACATCCCAAAAAACTGAGGCCATCACCTTGTTTGTAAATTTCACCAACTTTGCCTTCTTCGGAGCCAGTTTCCCTTTAAAACCCCACTATTTTGATTCCGCTTTTGTCTCTGGAGTGTAGTAGTGTATTTATGTTTCATCCATAATTATGTATCGGTGCAAAAATTTGTCAGGATTGTGATGGAGAAGGGCCAAACCAGCTTACGAATTGATCAGACAGTTGCGTTAATTCTGCATTGAGAGCAAACATGGCATCCATCTTGCTGACAGCTTTGTCAGGAATAATTTTTGGTGCAAACTTGAGAACACTGTACTTTGTGATATGCCTGTGTCCTCTACTATTTCACAAACTTTGATTCGTCGATCACTCAAAGCCAAATTCTAGATTTTGTCAATCATTTTGGAGGAAGTCACTTCTACTGGATTTCTGGAACAATGTTCATCATTTACAGATGTACGGCCATGTTTAAATTCATTCAACTAATTGTAAATTGTTGCAAATGCAGGAGCAGATGTGCCATGAATTTCATCCAACTATGCTTTTATCTCTTTCAGTGTTAAGCCTTTTAAATCAAAGTATTTAATCACCTCACAAAACTTGATTTTTTTCATCTTTCTAAAGAACTAAAGAAGCACAAGGTTGTTGATTCAATTGCCAATGGCAACAAAACCATCTATGGATATAGCTGAAACTTTAAGTGTCATCTAATAAGAAATGACGGTTATTAAATACTAACTTTTTTTATGCAATGAGAGCAATGGATTTTCTAAGGACTTATTGAACATTCCTAGTATCATATTATTTGTAAAATATTTGAAGTGCGATGATGCCTCCAAAACAACACAAATCTCCAAGTGATGATTTGTGAAGTGAAAATCCTTTGTGTAAAGGTGTGCCACTTAATAGCCATGAATTGGAGTTATTAAGAAGGGTCCGGAAATTTTTTGAAATGGTGAAGGGGCGCATGAAGGTTAATGGACATCCCTCTATTTGTGCTGATAAAACAGTGCAGTGAACTAAGCAAGCGGTGAAATTTCAAACTGGTGAGTGAAAATCATTTTATTATATCAAGCTTATATCTGTTTCATTTCAATATAACAAGCAATTTTCCATTAATTTGTTCTTTATTATCATAGGTATGTAATTTATTCTACAGTTGCTATGATATAGTAACTTATAATTAACGACAATAACAACAAATTATTATTCATCAGCATTCACTATGTTCACTGTTTGTAGCAACAGATAAAAACATTTGTGATCAGATGTGTTGTTTACTAACAACAACTCTGACAAGGTGCAACTGCAATGTAGCCAACATTTTATGAAACCACCCAAACTGTGGCCGAGTGGTTAGACCACTTGCCTGGGCTAGGTTCGATCCAAGTGATTACATGTGAGATTTGTGATGGACAAAGCGGCGCAGGGGTGGGTTTCCCCCACCATTGATTCCACCAGTTCTGCATCTTCATTCTAAAATTGTTAAATGACTGACTATATCATGCTTGTATATATTATTTTACCATATCTATTGTACTAATGTACCTAATGACTGAACAAATAAATAAATATTATAAGTGTCATCACCTGTGGTGGCACAAGCAGTAAAAGCAGACGTTAAACACTATTAAAAAAAACAACATTGTAATTGTCAAGTGCAAGGATTCAGCAGTATATTGGTGACTTAGTAGGCAGAATTTGTGTTGGCGTTCACATTTGGTACTGGGCAACTACTACCTGCTAAGAGGAGTGGGTAGAAGTGTTTCACTCCCCTGCTTTCCGAGTTCCCTGTGCCTGATCTGAACACACACAATTTATCTCAAGATTATCTAGATTACAAGCATCTAATTTTGCCCTTGTCCTGAATTTGTGCAGATTTGCATTCGAAAAATGTAAGTAGGGGTAGAGAATAATTATAATATGAAACCAGAAATGCCAGTGGATCAGCATGTATTTCTTCTTGAAATACCAGACATTAAGGTAGATAAACAAAAAGTGTATATTACATGATAGGTAAGAAAAGTATTTCAAGATACCTTTCTAAAAATGATGCTTTTGTATATTTTGTTTTATTTATTTATAGTGCTAAGTGTATTCATGATTATGGCTGACCTTAACGCTATTTAGTTGGCCAGGCCATAAATATTAAATAAACCACATTTCAAGGCTTTACTCAATGTCCTTTATCCTCTAAAATTAATCTAGTTTTCATTTTTTCAACTGACCATTTCCATTTCATCCTTACCTTCCATAAAAACTCCCATAATTTAGGTATCTGTTTATGATCAATGATGCAATTTGATTGCTCCTCAGTAGCTATTTCCTACTTATTATATTTTCCCTCTGGGTCGTGTGGCTCTGCACTAAAAGGTAATGTGTACTTCATCTTCCTTCACTGCACAGATTGGGCACACTCCCGGGATAACCTCTCACCTCATTCCCCTTAGTTTCCAAAAATGACATATGATTGGAGTATGGATAATTTTCTCCTTTCATTGCTCTAACAAAATCTACTTGCTGTTAAATGAGAAGGAAAGAACCGTTAGAATTCTTGAGCTGCAGCAAACTTTCTATCAATAGTTCTATAAATTGTGTAAATTTGCTTTGTATGTGTGGAACGGTAATTGCTTCTAAACTACTATCATCTACTCATCACACACTTATTTGAAAACTACCAAGCCCCTACACGCCTAGCTGCACAGACCAGTGCAAGTGCCATGAATTGAAGGCCTGGGGTGGAGGGTAAAAGACACCCAAGGTCGGGTGCAATTCATTGGTTGTAATGGGAAAACAGTGAAATATAAAAGAGGTATAATTACGTCATAAGGATACCTGAGTAGGAAACAATTGTGACAATGCTTATGATCGTCAGCATCTTTGCATAGGGATTAGACCTTGCATGTCTTGTTGGGATGAATAAAATCACTTCATTACATACAACTGAACAAAACAAAGATAAACATTATAATTGAACTTGAATATAGCATACCTGCATTTCAAGTGTTTTACAAATGGGATATAAACATCACGGAGAGCATAATTCAGCTTTAATTCTGTTTTCGCAGTTTCTTGTCGGTGATTCCATTTATACTTTCTGCTTTTATTTTAATACACAAAGTCGCCAATATGAGTTATAAAGAGGGCTTGTTAAGAGAGTCTCTGCAGTAAAGTGGTCAAAATGCTGAATTAAAAATGCAAAATCTGCTGGGTTTGATTCTAGGCTGATGAAGCTATTCTTATTTCATAATCATTATTCCACACCCCCATATGAATGCTATACTGAATGTGTGTTAAGCTAATCGAGAAGTACAGTTTTAATGTTCACTTCAACAATTTAAGCAGTTGTTTTAGAAGGTCCAAGTGGTAATATGATGATATTATCTAAGGCTGTATGTAAATAAATAAAAACAAACAGATATGCGATACTGAATTTTCAGAGATGGTATATACCGTACAAACTAAAATAACGTGAAATTGGGTACCTGTATTCTTCTTTAGTAAACTATATTCAAGACGTTAAGTAAACACTTTCTATCAGTATTTGTGGTATATTTGAGTGAGAGAGGTAAAATAGGTATACTAATATGTGCACACAGGAGATGGTGTATGCTTCCTGAAATAATTTATAAACAAATCTAAAATTAGAATTGATTATTACATAATATTCTTTATGTTCTAACTCTTTTGCAAAATTCCTTTTTAGCACCCTGTGGAGTTGTGTTTCATTCTGAAATTACATATTTGAAAAACTAACTTAATCAAGATTTCTCATAGGAACAATTTTTTACAAAAGGCATTGAGTATAGTCTGTGCTATTTCAATGGCACAAATTTGTTACGTCTCAGAGCAGCTGATGACTTACTCAATAATTCTAGTTTAGCTATTGGGAACCTAAAATAAATTATCATTTGCTTACTGACCGAGGAAACCCATGAGAATAAATTGGAATGAATTTGGAACACAAATCACAAATGTTACAATTTATTCTTACTGATGGAAAATGTTCTCGAAATCTTTATTCTGGTGGTTGGTACAGTTATGCAGCATAGGAGTGCACCATGTTAATAATTAAACCATCTCATTTTTAAAGCCTTTTAAGTTTATTGAACATATGGCAAAAACCAAGTTTGCCTTCCACCTGCCTATGTGCAAGAGGTTTCAAGTAGTGACAACAGCACTAGCGCCAGTGATGAGTCTAGGTAATATAATTCCAAGTGCTTTGCAGTATACACACATTATACCGATAAAACAATTTTTTTAAAAACTCCTTGCACACATCAAATTTAAAGTTTTCAAATATTTTACAAAAGAATAAAACTTTTATATATTATTCTATAGTGTTGTGAACAATGTTTGTAATTTTTTACTTCCTTTACCACATATATAAGAGGTAGAGAAGGTATTGCATTCTCTAAAATATTTGATTTTGCGATTCTCTGAATCAAAAAAACAAACAAACAAAAGGCAACAGATGAGGTTGCTGGTAAAGGCTCCGCAAAAGAATGTCCCACCCAATAAATAACTGAAGTGTGTGTAAATGTAACCCTTTTATTAATTAGATATGCCTTCATTGTAAGTAGCTTCATAATTTACATTACTTGTAATATTCAAACAAGTATTAATATAAAAATAATAGTTGCAACCAATCTTCACTTATCTTTTGGAATCCTTGCCTGGATTCCAAAAGATAAGTGAAGATTGGATTAAAAGGATTAAAGGATTACAGGCAAGGATTCCAAAAGATAAGTGAAGATTGGTTGCAACTATTATTTTTATATTAATATTTGTGTTATTCTTCACTGTTACTAGCTTCTTTTTACATTTATAAATTCAAACAAGTCTTTCGAAGCATAGTGTCCAACACGTGATACACAACAACAAAATGGCAACCCAGGAGGTAAGCAATATAAACAAAAGGATATATGTGTGTGAATGTGTGTGAAATAGCATAACTCGAAAACAAATTGTTGGATAAATATCAAACTTGATGTTTAATTTTAGAATCTTCCAAGGATGTGTCATGAAGGTTTGCAAGAAAATCCTCCCACCCCATTTGCACTTCTGTTTAAAGAACGGAAGTGCAAATGCGGCTTTGAGTTATGGCATCACAGATTTATGAGCTCTGTCTGCAAAATACTCCAGGATGATAAAATAAAAGGTTGCTTGATTTTACCTTCCTGGAGCAGCATCAGCTTTTACTCCAATACTAGGGATTGCTTATAAAGTTGCAATTAATATGTCTAATAAAAGAATTTTTTTGATTGATAAAATAATGAAGAATTTTATTTGTTCAATACCAAATGCAACACCAAATTTAATTAAACAAAATGTCATTGTATTCAATTTTTTTTCAGTTAAACCCTGAATACATTGTGAATCCTAATCAGATAATGCATGAAAACAAAAATGTAGGTTGAATTATCCTGATATATGGTGGACTTTGAGACAGTGATGTGTTTTAACAATTAAAATTTAGTTGAGTCGATTTTGTAACACTACATCACTTACTTTTTTATTTCGGAAAACATGTTTCAGAGGCCATGTGCTTCCATTGTCAATTCCCGCCAGGCGATCTACTCATTCAGAGGTTCATCAAACCACCACCAGGGACAAAGACAACCACCACCACAGCAAGCAATGCCGGCAGTCGACCAAAGGAATTGACAATGGAAGCACATGGCTTCTGAAACATGTTTTCCGAAATAAAAAAGTAAGTGATGTAGTGTTACAAAATCGACTCAACTAAATTTTAAATGTAGGTTGAAGTTTCAGTCTGAGTGATATTCTCCCTCACATCCCCCCCCCCCCTATAGTCAGGCAAGGCAAAGGCCTGTGGAGGGTTAACCATGTGACCTGTTACGTAAATACACCGAACATCTGAGTTAGGAATTAATGGCTATCCTAAAAACTTTGTGAAATTTTGCTCATGAATATAGCTTTAGAAAATAGCATAAAAAGCTAAAAATGCTGATTCATCCTATCATACTCAAATGCTGATGCAAATATTTGCACTAATTCATCTCGGACCCTGTATAAAATATATGTATATAAAATTGTAAAACTTTTTTTACTCCTTACGTGCTTTGGTTGTGTTAACAGTTTAAGTTTGATAACTTAAGACAACTTAATCTTGTAATCTTTTTTGTACATAGATTATTATTCTGGCCTTCTAGTATAAAAATCTTAAAAGTTGTTTATTCCGGGTTTAGCTTTCCCCCTCCCTTTGTTCGATATATGATAACTGCAGTAGTGGTGAAACTGGGCATTAGCAGGTTGACTGCCAATTGATGTACTAATTCTGCTTACAGAGCTGTGTTAGAAGATGATGCATTTACAAGAATGAAGGGCATTGTGAAGTGGTATCTTTCGGGCTTTTACAAGAAGCCCAAAGGGCTAAAGAAACCTTACAATCCTATACTGGGAGAAACATTCAGATGCTATTGGAAACATCCTAATGGATCTCGAACCTTTTACCTGTCAGAACAGGTAATGTTTCTCTTTCCATTTTAACATATTTAAATTGTGCTATTTTCTTATTGGTTATGCATTTTTGCTATATTTTCATTTTAGTGTTAAGAGTGTATTGGGAAAGTTAACTTTTGTTAAAACATTAATGGGAATGCACACTGAAGTAACTAAGAACAAAAGCACAGCATCACACTCAAATTTCACTGGTTGAAATAAGTAACTTACTTTGTACATGTTTCAGCAGCTAATGCCACCATTTTCAGCAGAAATTTTCTGATGAACTGTGGTAGTGGCCTGTAGGTCTCTCTTCTGGGTAAATGAATTTTGAGATGAAACAGTTTATGGTATATCAAAATTTGTGACTATTTTTCAGAATTAAAGATTTTCCCAAATTGCTAAGCCAATTGAATTCTGCAGTGAATTTAATAATTCGGCTCACTGTGAAAATTATGGTTTCGAGTCCAAAAATGGGTGCTACAGCTGACTTATCTGCCTGTTTTTGTTTTAAATATCTCATGTGTTCTTTAAAACGTTGTTCAATGTTTCGTTTTGTTTTCCCTATAGGCACCTTTTCACATTCCTGATTTCATATATCCCTGATTGTTTCAGTTGAACAATTGAAACAAAAAGAAACATTGGACAACGTTTTAAAGAACTAATGAGCTATTTAAAATATAAGTAGACAGCTAAGTCAGCTGTAGCACTCATTTTGGAACTCAAAACCATAATTTTCACAGTGAACCAAGTAATTAAAATCAGTGCAGAATTTGGATTAGCAGCTTGGGAAAATCGACTAATTCTAAAAAACAAAAACAAAGTCACAAATTTTGATATACCATAAACAAATGGTCTCATCTCAAAATTCATTTACCCAGAAGAGAGACCTACAGGCCACTGCCACAGTTCATTTACCCAGAAGAGAGACCTACAGGCCACTACCACAGTTCATCAGAAAATGGTGGTAGTAGCTGCTGAAACATGTCCGAAGTAAATTATTAGTGAAGTTTGAGTGTTTTTACTTTTTCTTTTTCCAAGAAAATTATTAGAGATGTACTTGTTAACCTTACAGGTTTCTCATCATCCGCCAGTATCAGCCTTCTATGTCACAAATCGACAAGATGGATTTTGCATCAGTGCATCTATACTGGCAAAGTCCAAGTTTTATGGTATGAATATCAAACTAATTTTTTTATATAACAATAATAATAAATCATTTTTACATTGCTCAGTTGACATTGGATAGGTCAATTTGATAAAACATTCAATATATATTAATATAAAAATAATAGTTGCAACAAATCTTCACTTATCTTTTGGAATCCTTGCCTGGACTAGTTTCGTAACGATTTCATTGCATTATCAACATATCCTTTTGGTCTCTTTTTTGATGTTGTTTATTTACACTGTTATGGTTACTGCTACTAGGTGGATTGTGTGGATTGTGTACTATTTTATATTTGTGTTATTCTTCACTGTTACTAGCTTCTTTTTACATTTATAAATTCAATATATATACATATACACACATACTACTGCTTACCATTAATGGATATTTTGTTGTTCATATAGATTATACAAACATTTATTACAAAGTATCTTAGTTTATTTTGATGGCTGATATCACATTTAAGATAAGATATTTTTATTTGTCCTTTAAATAATTTTAGGGACACGTAAAAAATTTAGTGCAATGTAATATAATTACGTACATACATATACAGCATTTATCTATTCATATACAACTCCAGACTTGAATTCTTCCAAGCTATACAATGCATTTGTTGTTAAGTATGTTTTTATTTTCTTTAGTTTGAGTTCAGTTGTATTAGTTACTTTTATTTCTTCTGAAAGCTTATCTTGCCGTCTGTGGTGTAATGGTTACCATGCTGACTTCATATATCCAAGGTCGCAGGTTCAAACCTGGCTGAGGACAATGGATTTTTTCGGGCATAAAAATCCTTAGCATGGCTTCCTTTGGATGGGAAGTTAAGCCGTGGTCCGTGTTGTAGATTTACAGCACGTAAAAGAACCTCAAGCCTGATAGAGAGGCCTCTGAGCAAAATTAAGTGGTCTTTCACGCCCAATTTAGAATGGGATCCTGAGAACCAAAGCAGTTGAAGAACATCCATAAATAACACACTGTTTACTTTTTTATCGCTCTTTTCCCATACTCTTACTACTATGGTTGTTTAATGTACCCCTATATACAGAACTAAAATATTCATTATTGTTTCTTAAATTATGCATGTGAATACCTTTATTTCTTGGTTTGTGTATTTCCTGTAAGATAATCTTTATTGGTTCATATATATATATATATATATATATATATATATATATATATATATATATATATATATATGCAAAGAACAGTTAAAATACCAAACTGTTTGAACTTCAGTCTGCATGACTGCCTACTATTTATTTTTGCCATTTTTCTAATTGCTTTTTTTCTTTTTTACTGAAGATGCTGACTCTAGAAATTGGCGAAACGTTTGGTTTAGACATTTACCTACAACCACGGCACAACAGCCTGGAAAATACTGTTTTTAAATAAAACACTTATCAATTAGATATTCTTTTACCTTACATTTAAAGTTTTTTTTGAGGTGTTGGTTAAATGTTTTAGAGCTATTGATAATCTATTAAATAAAATTGTCCTATTGTACAAATATCCTTTTCCGTGAAACTTTTAGTGTGTTATATCTAAAAAAAGGTTGCAATTATTACTTGTATTATTGCTGTGAATTTGATTGCTTCTTATTAATGGTTGCTTTGTTATAATAAAAATGTAAATACTGTGTTATTTATGGACGCTCTTTAACTACTGTGGTTCTCAGCATCCCATTCTAAATTGGGTGTGAAAGACCGCTTAATTTTGCTCAGAGGCCTCTGTCCCATTGTCCTCCGCCAGGTTTGAACCCACAACCTTGGGTGTATGAAGTTAGTATGGTAGCCATTACACCAAGGAGGGCAACATTGTTATAATAAGCTTATTATTGATAAAGGCAAATTCTACGATTCCCACATTTTCATCTTGTATATCAGTTGAATTCTTTTGCAAAAGAGTAGTTAATATGTTAGGTGAGAATAGATGCATCCTTAGTACTGAGACAAATGAGAATACCAGTTTGTGTTAAGGGGCACCACACGTAAATACACACTTTATACTTTTGTATACAAATAACAGAGTCACCGCGTCATGTCACTTTATTAGCATTTGTCACTCACTACATTGATTTTTTACTAACTTCAAACACACACACACTCTCTCTCTCTCTCTCTCTCTCTCTCTCTCTCTCTCTCTCTCTCTCTCTCTCTCTCTGACACTTCCCATTCCCTTATATAGTTCGTAACCGGGCTCCAAAAGTTAAAGTTATAGTAATTACAGGAAATTACTGTACAGAAAGTCATGTGAATGGACACACGAGATTTTATATAATATCGACACTTTCATGATGATTCTTATGAATGCTAGATGCTCAGTGTTTCCATAAATGAAGATCTAGAATTAATGTTTTGTTTGCTCCACAGGAAACTCTACATCAGCTATATTGGATGGCGTAGGATTACTGACGCTGCTTCCAAGAGGAGAAAGTTACAGCATCACAATACCTTATGCTCATTGTAAGGGCATTCTTATGGGTACCCTCACTATGGAGCTAGGAGGAAATGTTTTTATTGAATGTGAGAAAACTGGTTATAGAACAGAAATAGAGTTTAAATTGAAGGTTAGTACATTTCGGTTACTATCCATGAGCATGCCAGTTATACACAGCACGTTTGCTTTATTTACTCACACTGTAGTTGGAGATTTCTGGGGTAGAGCTACTACACTAACCCTCCAGTTTTTCTTGTATTAGTTCTTTTGTTTGTCTTCTTTGTCCGAATGCTAAGGCATTATAATAAAAATATGTGTCCCTTTTAAATGTTTTGCTCTTTTCAAGATCTCGTACACTGTGTTCGTATTTGCAAACTTCATCCAAGATGCTGTTCCTTTTATTTTGTTGATTTTGAATTTCATATGTTTCCCTTATACAGTATGTATGCTATAAAACTTGGCAGTTGTACAGCCTGCCACACATGCATGGACGTCAAATAAAATCTCAAATCACATTAACAATTATAAGAATAAACACAGGAGATGTTGGAAATGCCATCCACCTGCATCAGTGCATCTATGGCATCTTCTGAGGAAATTTTCATTCACATGCATTAGCTCAGCTTCCAAAATAGCAATAATTTCTGTCCTGATATTTTGTTTTAATTCTTCTAATGTGTGGGGATTAGTTTTGTATACTTTATTTTTTAAGTTTCCTCATAAATAAAAAATGCTTGCCTTAAGATCAGGAGAGGCTATAAGCCCTGTAGTTCATCAGCTGTATGCGCAGTAGCAGAATCCTGCTGGAAATATCCAGATCAACATCCAGTGTCTGTCTGCATTTATGGTACACTCATAAAAAGCAGGCCCTATTATTCTGTATCCATTTATTGTGTACCATAAGCTGATTTTTTGATCATGCAAGGGAGTTTCACTAATGAAATTGGCATGTCTGTAGCATAATATTGGTTGTTATGACACATGACCATGTAAATGAAACCATTCTTCGTCACTGAACAGTATTAATTGTGGGTTGATTGGTCCATCATTAACATTCCTCAAAATCCAGTTGCAGAAATTTACCCGACTCTGGTGATCACGTGAAAGCAATTCCTGGACAACAGTATGGTGTGAGTTTTAAAAGTTTTGTTGCTTTCCATGCTGAAGTTTTTGAAATGCCAGTTTCTTGTGCAAGGCACCTAAGAGGTTTTCGAGGTGACTGTTCTAACCTTTCTTCAATTTTGTCTAATTTCTGCTCCATAAACACAGGCCTGTTTACCTTTTTTTTTTCCTAACACAAATTGATCCCATCTCCCTGAATTTATTTACAAGAAAATGAATGGCCTCTCTACTTGGAACAAGCATGCCAAGATGATGTATCATTCATAAACTCTCTTTGTAGTACTGTATACAGCATTTTGAATGCACCTCAAGCAAAACTAAAAACTTCTAAACATTCCTAATGTTATTCATGTTTGAACTGGATTAAAATAAAAGTAAGACTGACAGAAGATGTGTGCGCAAGGAAATGCAGTGAAGGTCTCACAGGCCATGCACCTCGCAGCCAAGTTTTGTAACAAACGTACTGTAGAGCTCACTCACTTCCATGCTCCACCTCTTCAATCCTTGTGAGTATTAAACTATATCTTCTGCTCCTGTCTTCCATATTCTCTGTTTCTCCTCCCATATGTTGTACCTTCATTCTTAATATCTCCACTTCCTGTAGTATAGTGGTTATTCTTGTACTCTTGTACCCAAGGTCATGGGTTCAAACCTAGCATAGGATGATAAAAATCCATAGTATGGCTTCCTTTGGAAGGGAAGTCAAGTGTTGGTTCTGTGCCATAGATTTACGGCATGTAAAATAACCTAAGCCTGATAAAGAGGCCTCTGAGCTAAATCAAGCTGTATTTCACACCCAACATAGAATGAGGTGCTAAAAACCCAGTAGTTGCAGTGTGTTCATAAATAAAACTTTTTCCATTTCACTTCTTTGTTTTCTTCCTTGCATTTCTTGTACTTTTTCCATTTGTGTCTAAATCTCTCTGGTAGTCCTTTATCAGTTAATCTCTAAGACTGCACTCTCCTTTTTCCACTTAATCTGCAGGAGCTCTCCGCTGTGCGTATGTTCCTCTCCAAGGCTTGCTTATGACTCGCACAATTAGGATTAAATAATTTTACATTGTCTATCAAGTTCTGTGAAGGTATTGTATTGCATCTAAAAATTGACAAGGATGTGACCCAAAGATTTTCAGGGAAATTTCTCCCATCCCAAACTACCCTTTATATGAAAGCTTTTCAAAATTTTCAATTTTGTCAAAAATGGCTAAGGATTTTGATTAAAATATTGTACATTAAAAAAGTCCTCTTTACTCTAGAGACTTTTGCAAGAGATGCACAAAAAATGTAGATCTTGTTAAAAACACAGTTTTTTATTAATTTTTTATTTATTTATTTCTTTACTTCTTTACTTAACTTATTTTTTATTCTGGTCATGCAAACAGAAGGAAATTTCATTTGCTTCACATAGTGACTGCCTTATAAAAGCCTCAACTATTGCTTTAGCTTTAGCTTTCTCTTCTACTTAGAAGGAACTAAGTAAGAAAATCATTTCTGCTAATGTTTGTCTTGATTAGCATGAAGTAGAGAAAAGAAAAAGCTTTTGTAAAAATAATTTTTAACAAGTTAGGTGGAGAAACTCGTGTGAATGGAACCATCAGATTTTAAACATTTGATTACTAGTCTCCTGTACTTCTTTAGAGTGACAACAAAATGTGTGGTAAAACCATTTTAAAAATTATTTTCATGATTAACAAAAAGTACAAAACAAGCCCTTACAAATAATATAAGGATAGATGTTGTTGTGCAAGTAATTGTATTGCGATTGATTGTTTTCTACCTTCATCTGCATAATGTTTATGTTTAGAACCTTGTGTGCTACTTTCAATTCTAAGTTGCTAAAAATGCTTCAACATCATGTCAACTCACAAAGTAAGTTTTTGTTTCAGCCTTTCCTAGGAGGATCAGAACATATGAATGCCATTTCTGGAAGGCTAAAATTAGGAAAGGAAACTTTAGCTACACTTGAAGGCTTTTGGGATAGCAACGTCTATATCAAGGACAGGAGGACAGGGGTAAGGGTAAGAACAAAGTAAAATGTTATAAAATTAAAATGTTGCCAACATACTCTGATTAAGTAATCTTTCTGTTATAGTAGCAATTTCTGAAAAAGAAAAATTTGGTAATTCAAAGCTGAAGGGACAAGAAAAAAAAATGTAAATATCAAAAACTTTGAATTACAAAATCTGAAATTGACAATTTAGCAATATAAGTACATATATCCAAACCTAACCAAGGCTATAAAGTAAAGAAACTGAATACATGAACAAAATTCTATATATTTTTACATTAAGAATAATGCAGTAAAGTGTGTGTGTGCACGTGCATGAGAGAGATTAATGTATAGGAATTGACAATGAAGTCATTCTCCTTTTAGCTTCCCAGTATTTGTTAGGATACATCTTCAAAGCTTGGTATGATTATAAATATTCCATATTCATAATTTCTTCTGTGGTACATAGTAGCCAGTTTAGTGAGGTTGAAAGAGATGGTTATTCAATCATCTCCAGTTATGAGACAAAAGTTGGCAACAGCTCATTTTCTTGGTAATTTTGGATTTAAATTAGGATTTTGTACACTTTATAGCCACTTTGAATTTTTTTTTTTCTTGTGTTATTTTATTTACATGATTTGTATCTAGTTTTCTTTTTACAATGCTTTTGATCGATTCATAAGGAAATTTTGACATAGTTTTTTGTTTAATTGTTTTTTTATGTTTTTTTTTGTTGTTTTTGTGCCAAAAAATGTGCTTTATCACTACCATCCACTCCACAATGAGATGGGATCCATTGTAAAACAACTTCTTTCCCCAGTTTTGATGAATCATCTTTTGGATTTCTTTAATTTTTTCCATTTTAGGTAGTCTTACTATTATAATAAGAAAAATTATTATCCAGGCTTGTAGGCCGTGGTCTACTGGGCTCCACCTTCTTCATTTTCCCAGATGAAGGAGGAGGAGCCCAGTAGACCACGGCCTACAAGCCCGGATAATAATTTTTCTTATACTGACACTGGCCATGAAAGCCTACAAATTTCAATGAGTCTTACTTTTGCTTGTATAGCATTCTGTGAAACATTTTGCAGTGTTACATAAACATCTTCAATTTCTCCATCAAGATTTGTGGTATTTTTTCCAACATTTGCATAAAAGTAAAAGAACTGGCATATACCACCTGCTCCAGCCCCATCTGTGTATACATATGTCCATCCACGAGTTGGATAATTTAGGTTTAAGGTTTCTAGTGTAAGGGCTTTAGCTATAACTGAACTAACAATCTTTTTTTGTTGAGTTCATATTTTAGATTTAGTAGGGTTGATGTAAGCGATGAGGTGCCTTCTAATTTACTGACTTTCTGTATGAATCCAGATTCTGTTTTTAAGTTATATACAACATTTGAATTGTTATTCCATTTATTGAAATCATTTTTTCATACTGTAAAATAATTTGAGCTTCAAGTTCTAGATTTAGTGGTTTGTTAGAAGTAGCAGTCTGCAGTACTTCTGTTGGCGTTGTTTTAATTGCCGCCAGTTATTAATCTAAGTGCTTGAATTTGTGTGTGTAATAGTTTTCCTTTATTATATGATGATGATGGTTAATGCAGTAAAGTAATAGAGCTTGAAATAATATACTGAATAATAAAACATAATATACTAAAATAAATACTATACTATAGTGGTCACACATTTTACCCTATACTCTGTAAATTACTGTATTGTAGGCCTAATTACAATTTTGGGAAGCAGCTTGAAATATCTGATTGTTTTGCAGAATTAGTCTGTTAAGGTTTGTAAATTCTTCAAGCATGTTTAGTGACTAAAAAACACTTGACTTATGCTGGCCTGTCTCTTAACTGACGAGCAGATTTCACACAGATGACAAGGTGCCTCTGATGATATGATTCTTCAAACCCTTTTAACTTCTCGAATAACTGAATTTTTCTACAAAAGTGAAGACTTATGCTAGACACGTGGTTCACTAAGAGAACAGAGTGACATCACATGTTAAGACTTTTCTGAACAAATTAAGGAAAATGAAATTTGAATTACATGTGATTTTTTTTTACATTGCTGTAACAAAATTCAAGCGACGAAGAAAAATCTTTGAATTACAAATGTTAAAATTATCTGAGTTCCCCTGTAACAATGTTAATAGAGATATAAAAGCAAAAAAGCATGTGAATTGTACTGTCCATCTTCTATTATAACAAACTGGATAGTTAATGTGCATTCTGAAGAACATACCTGATAGTCTCATAGTGAAATTTAGTACAGCAACTCTCAGCACTCTTTAATTTGAACTAAAATGAATTCAATAACTTAATTATAGCATTCACAAAAAATTATAATTGTGAAAAAAATGCTTGAAGAAAAAAATAATTTTTTTTACCAACAGCATTTTTACTCTCTCTGCATATACCATGCATATAGTAGGTAGATAAGGTATTGTATTCCACTTGCAAATTTGATGTCAAGATTTCACCAGAAGTATATGTTTGGAAGGCATTTTTAGAAAAAGGTCCGTGTGTCTGTGGACAGCGTAGCTCAAAAATGAAAATACTGTTAACTCTTAAATTTGGTTTATAAATGTAAAAAGAAGCTAGTAACAGTGAAGTAACACAAACATTATAATAATAATAATAATAATTGTAACAATTCTTCACTTATCTTTTGGAATCCAATTTGCAATTTGCGAAACTAGTCCTTGGATTCCAAAGGATAAGTGAAGAGTTGTTACAATCATTATTATTATTATTATTATTATGTTAATACTAAATTTGGTATTTAAGTTTAGCAGCTTCCAAGAATGAGACACAAAGGTTTTCAAGAATGGAAAATGTTTTTGAAAATCTTTTTTTTAGTTTTGATTAAAATATTGTATATTAATGATATTTACATGACAAATAAAATGCATATCTTGAATTTTATGGTAATATCCTCTGAACAGCTCTCCATTCTGGATGAATTTTGTAAAATTGGTAAACCGTAACAAATAGAAAAAAATTAAAAACTTACTACACAGAAAGGTAGATCTTGCTAAAAACACAATTTCTGTTAAATAATTTTTTTTTAATTGTTTCACATAGCAACCAGCTTTTTAAAAGGTTTGACTATCGCTTTAGCCTGTGTATTTCTTTACTTCTCCTCTACTTAGAAGGCAGTAATACAACCGTTTCTGGTAATGTTTATCTTGATTCCCATGATGTAGATAAGGAATTATCTTTTGTAAAATAGTTTGTAGTGAAAGATATGCACACATCAGATTTTTTAATGTACATATTATTCATGATGCATGGATAATTGTAGTTCAAAATAAGCAGGCATTATATTTACATGTTCTTGCAAAGTTTCGCTACAATTAGCCCATTACTTTCAGAGAAAAAGAAACAGAACAAAGAAAATGTAGTATTGAGAAAAACCAATTTAAAGTGGAGGCTTGGAAGGCATTTATTTTTGAGACCTCAGTTGCCTTTCTCCTCTTAAGCAAGTGAGAAAAAAGTGGAAATGGCCTGATAAAAGAGAAGTGGCACAAACTAAACTGTATGGCAGACTTTAAAAGTTGTGTAATTACTTTCTCTACCTGTAGATTGTACATAGTATATAGAGAAGGTATTGTATTGCATCCAGAAATTTGATACCAAGATTTCACCGGAAATGTATGTTTTGAGACCCTCTGATTCCAAGAAAAATAATTTTTAGAAAAATGTCAGTGTATGTATGTGTGTGTGTCTGTAGGCAGGATAGCACAAAATTGAAAAGCCTGTTAAATACCAAACTTTATATTTTAGTTCAGGATCTTCCAAGGATGTGACACAAAGATTTTCAAGAAAATTCCTCCACCTCCAACTGCCTTTTATATGGAAAAGATTTTGAAAATGACTTAACGATTTTGAATAAAATCTCTTAAATTTAAGATATTTATATGACAAATAAAATGTATATCTTGAATTTTCTGGGAATAGCCTCTGAAGACCTCTTCATTCAAAATTAATTTTTCTGAATTTTGCATACATGGTAAAGCATAAGAGATAGACAAAAACTTACTGCACCAAAAATGTATATCTCCTTAAAAGACAATTTAATACAGTTGACTGTTTTCGAGATATTGCTTGTTGTTTGTTTTAAAATACTTAAAACCTTCCTCACACGAGAACTTGTCAACTCTTGGCCATGCAAAGAAACTGATTTCAATCCCGTAGCAACCACATTCTAAAACATCTGACTGTTGGTTTAGCCTAGTGTATTCCTTTATTTCCCTTCTACTTATGAGGAGCTAAGTAATAAAACTATTTGCTCTAATGTTTATCTCTATTAACATGAAGTAGATAGAAGAAAAAGCTTATTAACAATGTTTTGTTACAGAGATGTAGAGAAAATCATGTGAATGGAACACATCATATTTGTACTAAGCAGCATTACTATTTGTATACAGAAATGATGTGTGTATTAATATGACTAGTTGAGACCCAGTACTTAGCACAGGCAATTAAAAAGTGTAATTATTAATATATACAACATCTAATAGAGGTAATATAAAATGTTGATGTGCAGTAACTACTAATGTTTTACTACATAAAGGAGCAGCAGTTATTTTGGAAACCCACATCAGAAATTCGAAGCCAAAGACTGAATCGCTATACAGTTCCTGTTGATCAGCAGTTTGAGTTTGAGTCTGAAAAACTTTGGCAGCATGTGTCCGCAGCTATTTTGTCAGATGACCAGGTATGGCTCTTATTCCAGATCATAGTACAGTTCATATACATATAGAAGTTGAAGAAATTTTTCGTTAATTTCTTCTTTTTGGGGGGGGGGAGTATATTTCAATGTATTAACTGTTTATAGCCTTATGTAATATTCAACACAAAGGTGTTTTGTTAAGGTTTTAGATTTTTAAGGGTTTCCCCCCCCCCCCCCAGATTATAGTAACCATCAATCATGAAATAAAAGTATTTATAGCTGTTTTATATTGTAAAAATATTATATTTTTGGAATAAAATTTTATATTGAAAATCCCCCAAATACTTCAGTGGTAACTATACAGATGATGACACAGCTGTATGTTGGAATAAAACAATAGAAGGGTTAAATGCAACACTAAATATAACTATCTCTTATTAGAACCAGTTGAAAAATTCAATCCATAGCCGGGTGGTTGTAGTAATACTGGTTCTAATAATACAATGCAAATACTTTTGATTGGTCCAATACTTTAGATCAAATTTCTGATTGGTTTGATGCAAATGGCTTGCACATGATAAGATAAGATATTTATTCACCAAAAGAATTACATGAATTCAAAGGCTTCGTCAGGTAACAAATTACAATTTAAAAGAAAAAACACAAACTATCTTATTTAGTTTAAAAGAAAATAACAAAGTACAGAGTAAAAGGTTAAACTTATTGGAATATGGTTGGACAACAAATTTCCTGGAAATTCCACATAATGGAAATATGCAAAAAGTTGTCAAATGTTTTATTTATCTTAAGAAGACATAGGATGTGTGTTTCCATTAGCACTTTATTGACTGTTTATTATAGTTTATTTCATTGCCATTTAAACTATGGTATTTTGCTCTGGGGTAGCAGTGGGGAAGCCAATCAAGTATTTTTTCTCCAGAAGAAGGCTCTCAGGATAATAAATTGTAATTCTTGCCAACATTGTGCACCTATTTTTAAAGAATTTGGAATTTTAATTGTATGTATTAGCATGCTTGAATTTTATTCATCTCCAAAAGACAGTTGAGTTACTTTTTTCTGATATACATAACCATTATACAAGGTGTAGAAATAATATGGTACCTCCTAAATTTCAGTTACAGAAATCTGTTAACTCTCATCTCTATCTTGGAGTGAAATTGTATGATAAACTACCTTTAAATATAAGACAAATTGCAAATGCAAATTCTTTTAAAATTAGTGTAAAAAACAGAATTAAGGAACTTAATTTTTACAACATACAAGAATATTTAAATATAGATACATTTTAAAGATTTGCTGACGAAACCTATTGCACTGTATGTATGCCAAATGGTGAAATAAATTATCATTATCAGTATCATTACTTATAAATGTAAAAAGAAGCTAGTAACAGTGAAGTAACACAAATATTAATTATATTAATTATCATTACTGTTACCTCAGTGTACCTTTCAATATACAAAAGAGAGGAGTATTACCATCATAATATAACTATCTCTTGTCTGCTAAATTACTTTAAATCAATAAATCTACACTGCAAAAACAAAAGAATGATGCAATTTGATAAAAATAGTAATATATCATTAAAAGTAGACAGTGATAGTATATTTAAAGTTAAAACACACAAATAATAAGCTAACATGGGCTGAGGATATGGGACACATTTGTGGGAGAATTAGTAAAACAGTATATCTGTTTAGATACTACAGTAATTAATGGTGATGGTAATATCTTGAAACTAAATACCATGGATTTTTTATCCACACATACTCTATGGGATTGAAATTTGGGGTGCTGCTGCAAAAACACATTTGGATAAATTGCTTGTATATGAAAAGAAATGTATCGGAATTATGCTTAACTTACAAGCAAGGGAATCGTGTAAGGAAACTTTTATTCATAATAAACTACTTACCATCTACTCTGTCTATGCACTTAGAGCAATAGTGTATGTAAAAG
This sequence comes from Hymenopus coronatus, assembly GCA_030762935.1. Lineage (NCBI taxonomy): Eukaryota > Metazoa > Arthropoda > Insecta > Mantodea > Hymenopodidae > Hymenopus > Hymenopus coronatus. The sequence goes on from CM060883.1 coordinate 6,379,468, forward strand.
ATAAGCTCAAACCAATTAAAAGCAGCTACCACGTGCATAAACACTATACAAGAGGTAACATGGACTACTTTAGGCCTAGCATGAATAAAAGTGTATCTCTAAAAAATATATGTATTTCTGGAATTACACTCAACAACACACTACCACCAGAAATTAAATCTGTAGTAGATGTTTCTAAACAACAATTTGAAAGGAAGTTGAGGATGTATCTGATAAATAAATGTTTATATGATTTAAAGGAACTCTGAAACTAATTTATAAATTTAAATATGTAATTGTATAGCCTTGACAAGTCCAAAATCATATGAATGATAAACTGAATGAAATAAATATTATCATATATACAGTAAAATCCTATAATTATACTCCTGATTTTAATGCTATCCCATTCATTATGTTGTATTTGTAAAGTCCCTGGACATTCCATACTAATACTGCATGATTTTACCCCGTTAAATGCTTCCAAGTCCTGCTATTAGAGGGTCAAAAAAGAATACAAACATTGTAAATAAATTGCAAAATGTTGAATGTGTTAATAGTATGATGAGAAAATAAGTAGTTTAACTGTACTCGGCAGTCAAGGACTCGAGTCCTTGAGACACAAAACCCCTATGGTCGGCAGTATCTAGCTACAACAGTACCCTCTCTTGAAAGGAATTTACACTTTCAAAAGTCTTCCGTTCATAATGTTTTAACCTTTTATTGTGTTTGCTTTAACTTGAAACCTGGATAGTAAGGCAGTTGGCAATCTCAAAGTTCCCCTTGTTTCCTAAAACCTGCTTGGAACAATACAAAAGCCAGCAAAGCAAGAACGGCGAAAGATATCAGCATATTTTCCATATTTCACTGCCAGAAAACAAGTACAACTGGTAACAACTCAATTACAACTGATACTGAGAGAGTAATAGGCAGTGAAGGATGACTGTGATAGGCTTTACCATCATTAATGCACTTCATCAGATTGCAGAAAAATGGCCATGTTGCAACATAAACCTCATGTACTGTGTTCTATCTTTGAATTCTGTGCATAGTATAGTGAGTTGTCGTACAGTACTACAAAATGGCAAATCATAAATGTAATAATTAGCTATAAGAGTGCACAGCAATCAACAACTGGCAGATTTTTTTATAAGAAATTATCTCTTCTTCTTCATTTTGCATGTACTCAACCCAAATATTCAGAAACATTTATTATATTGTATTGCCTATTAAATTGTGTAAAAATTGCTTTTTCATAGCTAATAAATCATATCCATATAGCGATATCCCAGTTATTATATGTTTAGGCAACAGTCCCTTGAAGAATGTAATTACAGGGTTTTACTGCAATTTTTTTTTAAAAAAAAATAAAAAATGAAACAAAATCCAATCAACTGCAGGCAAATGTAATGCCATCAGCATCCAACTGTGCCATGCACAAAAATATTGGGAGTTTTTCTTTCAAATGTCACTAATTTCATTTAAATACAAATATCCAAGGCGACATACCAGTTTGGAGTATGAAAGTATTTTAATGGACACACTGCATTAAACAGCTTTTTGTGATGAAATGGGTATTGTTAGTAGCGTTGAATTTCTACACTGTAATTATTTGAAATTTTTAAAAGCAAATGTGAATGTTTTTGTGTTACTCAGGTAGCAGCAACAGAAGAGAAAACTGCTCTAGAAGAAGCCCAACGAGCTGCTGCTAAGGAACGCAAGATGAAATGTGTGGAGTGGATTCCAAAGTACTTTGAGCAGGTTAGCACCGTAGTCTGGCTCTTTCACTGCTGTTAGCTGCTGCATTTCATTACCCTTGGATTCTTACAGGACAAGATAACATTTAAGCATATGAAGGTCACTTTAAAAGATTTGAATGAACACAAAGTATTAAAAAATAAGATCTGATCATTGCATCTTTTCAAAGTACTCTCCATTGTATTCTATACACCATTTCATCCTTTCAAACCATTTTTGAAATGGTGAATGCCATTCTTCTTCAAACAGAGTGAAAATACACTCTTCATAACCAGCTATTGCAGCTTCAAGTAAATAAAATTGTTGACCTTGAGCTTTTACTTTCTCTACATGTACTTTGTACATAGTGTATAGAGAAGGTATTGTATTCCACCCAAAAATTTGATATCAAGATTTCAATGGAAATATATGTTTTATGGTCCCTTGAGTCCAAAAGGGCATTTTTAGAAAAAGAAAGGTCCATGTGTGTATATATCTATGGACAGAATAGCTCAAAAACTAAAAGACTGTTAAATACCAAGGATGCGACACAAAGATTTTCAAGAAAATCTCTCCACTGCAAACTACCCTTTACATGGAAAAATTTTTGAACATTCTGATTTTCTCAAAAATGGCTCTGAATTTTGATTAAAATAATATTAAAGTTATTTACATCTTTTTCAAATTTTATGCACACTATGCAATTTTTTCTTTATCGCGATGTATAACAGTACACTGGCATTCCTGCTTCTTTGGCAATAATTTTACACAATATATGATGAAGCAGATTTAATTACATCTTCAGCCATATCTCCTCTCTTCAAAAGTCATTGGGAGCTTACATATTCAATTACTGTAAAAATAAATCAAAATATAGTTATTTTCTTAGCAGTATATATTAGCAATTTAATAAATACACATTTAACAACCTTCTCTGTGCATGTGATGACCATAGAGGTATATTAGGTAAACAGTCATCCCTGTTACTGTCCATTGTTTGCATCGATATCACAACATATTAATATGTCAAATTATTATTAACCAGAAAAATATTCCCAGAAGACCTTGCCATGTTTGCTTTTACACAGTAAACATGGAACTGTATTGGGACAAGGTAAACAAATTGCTGAAGGTTGGCAATATCTCACTTCTGAATGCCCTTGAAACACAGTTTGAAAGAAGGTTTCCTGTTTCCAGTGGTATAAAGGACTTCCCCATAGGGTGTTTCAAAAATAGGTTTACAGTCTCTCAAACAATGTCGATTAGATCAATGCTGGCAGTCTTGGCATAGCTTTATATCGACGCGTGGCAATTTTAGGGTTGAAACCATTTAAAGACCTTGGCAGCAAGAGGTTTAAGAAAAGCTGCTTTGGCTTAAATTAATTGAGTCGATTTTTGTAACACTACATCACTTCACTTTTCTTTTGTGGAAGTGTGTATACAGTGCTGTTATATTCATTTATTTGACAAGTTGATTAATTACACTAAACAACACTTTCTTGGGATCTTTGCCGGAACAGGTTTCAAAGGACTAGTTTCCTTCATTTTCAACCGGACATCGACTAATTCCTTGTGGCAAAGCTGGGGTGGTTGTAAGAGTTGTCTCCTCTGGTGGTGGTTCATTGAACTTGCTAAACACATCCTTCCACAGAGGAGACAGCACTTACAACAATGCCAGCTTCACCACAAGGAATTAATCGATGTCTGGTTGAGAATGAAGGAAACTAGTCCTTTGAAACATGTTCCGGCAAAACTCCCAAGTAAGTGTTGTTTAGTGTAATTAATCGACTCATCAAACAAACTACATCACTTACTTTTATTATTGAAAAACATGTTTCAGAAGCCATGTGCTTCCTTTAGTCGACTGCCAGTATCACTTGCTGTGATGGTTGTCCTTGTCCCTAGTGGTAGTTTGATGAACCTCTGCATCAGTAGGCTGGCTGGCAGGATTTCATAGTTGAAAATGCAGTTCTTGTTTTTCCAAATATAGATGTTCTCACAAAACTTTTAATTCTGTTTTCTTCGGACTTTTGTGTTGCTCTTTCCAAAACTGCCAGGCTACTGCTGATTTGTCTTGTTTTGGTTTAATATTTGTTGTGTTCTTCTACTCTTGTTTTTATGTTTCTTTTAGTTCAGCCAATATAGATTTTTTCACAGTCATTGCAGCTAAACTGGTACATTCCTGGTTGTTTTCTTGTGGAATATAATCTTTTAATTTAGAATTAAATGTGTTTTTTGGGGCCAGAATGATAATGTGTCATTTAAAGATCCTCTGGAATTTGTAGAAAGTTGTAGGGTAGTATGTAAATGTCTTCTAAATTTTGTTTTCTTTCTCGTTTGGAGTGAGTGTGCTGATTTCTTTTATTCTCTTCCTATTTTTGATCCTCTTAACTTTTTTGTGTATCATTTCTGCTCAGAATCCATTTTCTTTAGCTATGTCCAATATTTTTTCCAGTTCACAGTTGTATTCTTTTTTGTACATTGTATATTTACCAATCTGTACGCAAGGCTGTTGAGTACTGCATGCTGAAGGGGAATGGGATTGTAACTCTTTTGTTTTACACAACTGTTGATGTGGGTAGGTTTTCTGTAAATATCAAAGGTTTGGTGATTTTCATTTTTGATGATTTTAAAGTTGAGGAATGGTAGTTGACCATCACATTCCTTCTCCTTTCTTACCACTAATTATTATCCATTCTCAAAACTTTTGGATGACCCTTGTATGGTTTGGTAACTATAAGGCTCCATTGTAAGAATATTTAGCAATGTAAACAAAAGCATATGTAAGAGTACATGCCATTGGCTGGTTATGCCTTATAACCTTGTAAAAGGAAAATATAGTTTGAAGTCTTATTTCAAAGATTTCTCATTTACTGCAATAAGAATATGAACCATAGCTTGCCAAGAGCTTCATCAAATGGAATGCCACAAGCAGCAATGGCAAAGTGGGTTTACAGTTTTTGACATAACACCCCAGGTCATTAATATACCGATTTATCCAAATACAAGACGTCCATTTTTCAGAACTTAATTTTGGAATTTAGCATTTCTTCTACATAAGGCATATTTAAAAGACATAGATATACAAAAAGGAGAATTTTTAAATGAAATTTAAAGGTTTACCATATATTTTTAATAAACTAATGGATACTTAAGTTGAAGAAGTTCCTTAATTGTTTATTTATTGTACTTAATTTGAATTTGCGCGAAAATTCATGTTTTGAGCAGTTGCCAAAGAGGGTAGTATGGAAATTTATGGTATAGGTGTGATGGTACATAGCGAAGGCAGTGGTGTAACCGTAATGACAATGGATATGATTTTGTATTTACTCAACATACTTAATATAATATATTGTAAATGTTTTTACTTAATTTGAAATTCACATTGAGAGACTGAGAATACAATGATAAAAAAGTGATGGCAGTGCATAGCTGTAATGACAATTATTTATGGATGCTATTTTCTATTAAGGCAACACACCTAATGTAATACATCATAAAACGCTTTACCTAGTACAAATTTGTGCATAAATTCACATTATGGTGTATGTGCTGTCCAAGGAGAGGAAATGTGCAGCTAACCTCTCTCTTCCTGCTTGACTCTTGACTTCCAATAAAACATATGTGCAACCACCAACATGAAAGGAAGTCCTGTAATTTTATTTGGACTTGGAGAGTAATATTTTTTTCCAATAAGAATGGTCATAGGCTTCTAACAGCTAATTTTCAGTGTGAATTGAAATTCTCAAAATGTTCTTCATACTCACAACCTTGGCAGTAATGTATACCATTCCTCCAGGCTTTGCTGCTGCCATACCCACAAAATTTGAAGCTTTTTCTCTGTATGGTATTCGGAAAACATATATCACGAATGCAAGAAGACCCTCAGGTCTGAACATTAATATTTTGGAAAAAAACTTGTCTTGTATTCAGGTAAATATAGTATATCAATAAGAGGACTGCCCCAAGAATTGATCCTTGGAGAACACCATATTCTGTATTTCTTTTGTACGAGCGTGAGATATTAACTTTGTTTTTCTGTTTCTCTATTGGGTTTTTTCTAGGTCACCATCACAGAGCTGTGTGGTTCAACATTTACTTTAGCATGTTTTTATTTTACTCAAATTATTCAGGTCCATAATTACAAATGTTTCTGATTTCAGGATCTTATTTCTGGCCAGTGGGTATACAAGCACGCAGATCTGAGGCCATGGGATCCTCGAAATGATGTCTACCAATACGAACACAACTATGTAATCCAGACAAAAACACGACATCAGACGCCAATGATCAGAACTGCAAGTATAGTTAGTGTGGACCCACAAACTGTGGTAAGCCTCAGCACACATGTTCTTGGATATGAAAAGGTGATAAAATATACCAATGAAAAATCTAAATGTTGTCATCGTAGATCCTCTATGGTGTTGTTTTTTATCTGTAGGTTCACCACATCTTTGGAATCTTATTTTTAATACCATTTTATTAGAAGTTTGACACATTGTATTTGCAACTATTGCATTTAGTATTTAAGTTGAATTCCCTTTTGTTTTTCATGAAATATTTTATTAACTGAGCACAAAGAGCTGCAAATATCCCGAGCATGAACATTGTAACAGTGTGTAATTGAGTGCATCTGAATGAATGCAGCTACAAGGTGTTTGCAAATGTATCTGTTAGATTGTGAGTTTTCTAATTTGCTTTCTCAAAGTGTGCTATACAATATTGGCCTGAATGTAAGACAATGTTTTTACTTTTACTACTATATTCTTAACATTAGGATTAGAATTAGGGTCTAGATAATTAGGATTAGAATTAGGGTCTAGATAGAGAAACTGGGGGGTTTCAAAGTGAAAATAAAATCAAAAGTTGGCAGAGAAATAGTAAATGGAAATAGAAAAAGGAACGGTGAGGAAGAAGGAAAGGTGGGTCAAATCAGATCAAATTTATTCACTATAAGATTTCATTACAGAAATATTGGCTTCGTCAAATATAAACATCTGAAAATTACAAAATTCTGCTTGAAATTACTTTATATCTAAAGCCTAACACAATTCAGAAATAAATTAACAAAATAAAATATAAGGTGTTACTATTTACAATAAATTACAATTGAAATACAAGAATTATTATTGGAATATATATATATATTTTGTATTTATCTGAATACAAGACAATAATTTTTTCCAAAATATTAATGTTCAGAATGGGGGGGGGGGTTATCTTGCATTCACGCTATGTTTTTGTTTTCCAAATACCATGCAGGGTAAAAGTGAGTTTCAATTATTGCGGGAACAGTAATGGCGAAGACTGGGGGAAATGGTTTACATTACTGCCAAGGTTGCGACGTATGAGGCAGATTTTGAGTGTTTCATTCCATCCCAAAAGTTAGCTGTTAAAAAGCAAATGAGTATTCTTATTGGAAAAAAGGATTACTCTCCAAGACTAAAATAAAATTACAGGACTTCCCTTCACATCGGTGGTTGCACATAATTATTGGAAGTCGACAATCAAATAGAAAGAGAGAAGTTAGCTGCACATTTCCTCTCCTTGGGATGCACATATACTGCAATGTGAATTTATGCACAAATTTGAACAAGGTAAAATGCTTTACAATGTATTATATTAAGTATGTTGTCTTAATAGAAAATAGCATCCATAAATATTTGCCATTACAGATATGCTGCCACATCACGTTTTATCATTGCATATACCGTACATTTTGTTCTCCCTTCTCCATCTCTCCCACTTGCAGTGTGAAGTTCTGCATAAATTCAAATTAGGTAAAAACATTTACAATGTGTTATATTATGTTGTGTATATACAAAATCATTCCGTCACTGTCGTTACAGTTAAGCTACTGCCACCATCGCGCTCTATCGTCGCATATACCTTACCCTTCTGGAAACCGCTCAGAACATGAATTTCTGCACAAATTCAAATTAAACATAAAAATAAATATATAAATAAGAGACTTAGTCCATTAGTTTGTTCGAAATATATGGCAAACCTTTAAATTTCATTGAAAAAGCCTTATTTTTATATACCTATGTCTTTTAAACGTGTCTTATGTAGATGATATCTTAAGTTCCAAAATTGAGTTCTGAAAAATGGGGTCCTCTTGTATTTGGATAAAACTGTATTACAACTAGCTAATGAAAGTACATTTTCATACAAATCAGGAATTCATCATGATTTCTGAAGTTTTCTGTATCCAACCACCTTTTCAATATGAGGGACTGTTATTAATAAACAAACATACTTTGAGTTGAAAATTAGTTGAGTCGATTTTCAGTTGTTAAAACATATTACTGTCACAAAGTCCACCATGAGTGTTTATCATTTAATTGACTTTTATTTTATGATTTTTTTAAGCTTCACTAAAGAAAACACTGTCTCATATACGTAGGTTGTCCCAAACATGCATAAAATTCTTGCAGCAAGATTGTGGAGTTTAGAAAAGCTTCCTCCTGGAACGTTGCTTTCTTGTATAAACAAGAAGTTTTCCTCCCAACTTTGATATATCAGCCATCACAATTACAAAACAATACAGATATCAAATAAGGAATTTTTCACAGTGAAACATAATTCAATAATTATTAATTAACTAACTTCACTTTAAGGTTTCTTACCTAGAAACATGTTCAGCTAACAAAAGTCTGGTTTGGTGAGCTTGGGTTCCTGTATTGTTGGATAGAGGAACTTTAAGTTCAACATTTTCCTGGCTCACCTAATTGAGAATTGAGCAGTCTAATAACTCAGCCATGGGCACGTCTGTAAATGATTAATTCATTCGTTCAAGTTATATGATGCCATGTTGACATATATTGGGCCACCTTTACAGTGGTTTCTTAATCAGGAATTTCTAGTTTACGAGTTTGTCACTACATGTACATGGTGATTTCAACTCATTGCCTATAGATGGTACTATAGGACTAAATTATGACTTGCGAACATGAAATATGTACCTTTTCTTTCAAGGATAGGGTGGAAACAAATATTATGCAGGACCAACAGCTCTAATTACCATACAAAGGTAGTCATACTAAGGGCTTTTACATGTGATTTACTAAATAAAAATGTAGTTAATTAATTCATTCATTTATTTAAGTAATGTAGTTATATGCAGCCTAATTTTTAGAAAGACTAATTTTTCTGAAGGACTTGACCAGCTTGAGCTTTGGGAGTCAACATTCTTATCATAAGTAATACTGTAGAAGCTTAGAGACAGTGAAGCAGTAAACAGAAGAATATACAATCAAGAATACAAGCACATAGTAAATACAGCAATCAACAATGGTTTCAACCCAAAAGTAGTGGGCAAAAAAATTCATAAACACAAAGCAGAAAGAAAATAAAGGAAGCCACCACTCTAACACCAGTAGAAGAAAAGAAAAAGACATTTAAGATATCTTCATACTACCCATTTTTCACAACAAATTTCAGAAATTATTCTCCAAATATAACATCATTCTAGCACCCCAGAACAGATATGACCTTTGAATTTCATTAAGAACACCTCCAAAGGATGCAATATCCCAAAGAGAAAGCCCAGGAATCTATCAGATAAACTGCAATAAAGTATACATTGGAAAAACCAAAAGAAATATCAGCACCCGGACCAAAGAACATATGTACAACATAAAAAACAAATGGACAAATCAGCGGGTGCAGCATATTTTTGGAGTTCCATCACAAAATGAACAAAAACACAAAGTTAATAATGCATGTAAACCATCTTGTAGACCTGCATATTTGGGGAAAAATATTTATGAAAAAGAACTTGCATCAGGTCATGAATTTGAAATATCACCAGCAGATGTATTCATCAAGTGCATTACACTACCTACAAGTCATAGATGTGGAGGAGATAACGCCATTCATGCCAGCTAAAGATAAAAACAACGGCTTTTGAAGCATGCCCTGTTTAAAAAATCTTCATATGACTTTCTCTACATTGCTGTAACACATTATTGCTAAAAAGCATATCTTCTGTCTACTTTATGATAATCAGGATAAACATCAGCAGAAATTGTATTAATTGCTTGCTTCCTTGTAAGTAGAAGGAAAATAAGAAAACACACTATGCTAAAGCGATAGTCAAATCTTTTAAATGCTGGTTGCCATGTGGTTGAAATCCATTTCTATGCAGTACCAGGAGTTTACAACTTTCCATGTGAGAAAAGTGTGTTTTAAAGCTGAAACTAATAACAAGGAATATCTCAAAAATGGTCAACTCCATGACAAAAATGTATATATTGTGTGTTTTAATGAGCTCTGTATTTTTTGTGTGGCAAGTTTTTGTCTATCTCTTACGGTTTACCAGGTATGCAAAATTCTTCTAGAATAAACATGTCTTTAGAGACTATCCTCAGAAAATTGAGGATACACATTTTATTTGTTATGTAAATATCTTAAATATAAAAGATTTTATTCGAAATTGTTAGAGCTATTTTGAGAAAATCAAAACTTTCCATATTTTTTCCATGTAAAGGGTAGTTGGGGGAGGGGAGATTTCCTTGAAAATCTTCATGTGGCATCCTTGGAACTTACTGAACTTAAATACCTTCTCTATACATAGTACGTGTAGAGAAAGTAAAAAAACAGTAAGTGTCTACACCTCAACTCACAAATTTAATTCAATGATGCTTCATTATCTCTAAGCTTCTACAATATTACTTTTATCTTTATCATAGCTCACCTTAAAATCACAAATAGGAATTTCTTGAGCCTTGCTGTTAATCTATTGTTAGTGACTTGTGTTAATATATTTTATTTTGGTTAGTGTTCCGGTCATGACAAGGAGAATTTCAGGTGAGGTGAATAAAGATGACAGAAGATATGAACATCAAATTACAGGTTTTTTTGGTGTTTCTGAGTGTAATGTGTAATGTTGGCAGAATGTTAAGGAGAAAGCATTCAGAGGACCTGACAGGGAATGCTTGTCACTTGATGAAATGCAGGATTTCGAATACTTTCTAAATTGTGTTCTTATTTAGGTAAATTTACTTGTGAAAACATTCCACAAAATCTGGGTTGTCTTATATTTGGGCCAATATATTGTTGTTGTTGTTATTCATGTTTTGTATGTATTTATTCACTATATGCCTCCCTAATCATTTTTTGTTTCTCTTGATGAGTGCATATTTTTTTAAGAGTTGTTGAATTTGTTTAGAAAAACTTTATTTCAGGAATAGTGTGCGACCTATATTGTGTATCCCAGTTTTCATGCACATTGTTATGTTCTAAATTGCACTCTCATTTGTTAGTTAAATTAGTGTTATGTTTCTATAGCAGCTGTCATGCTGTGTAATGTTGTAATGAGCTGTACTTCTGACAGATAAGCCATTCATGTTTACGTGATAGAATATAATGTGTTCTCAATTCATGAAGTGCTATAATTGGAGACATAGTAAACCGTAAAGTACACAACAGTCACCACCTCAAATAGAAAGCTGTATATATTTTTGCCATGTTACTTTGGTTGAAAAACATGCAATACTTTCATTAAAAAAAGTTTACAAATGGAATAAGTTTTTCAAAGGATAAATATATACAAGTATAATCCTTTTTAGAAGGGGAAGATATCAAATTTCAGTCATTCAATAGGAAGAAGAAAGGATTTAATCAGAAAGGAAGTTTATTGAAATATAAAATGGATAGCATACAGAAAAGAAAATTCCAAGAAACAGAAATTAATTTTAATGGAGCATTAATAAAAAGATTTATTTTGTGAAAATTAAATTTGAAAAGTGCTAAAAGTAAAACTATACAGTTAGAAGAATAAAGTGAAGATTTTAGATTAAATAGGAATAATTTAGTATAAAATAATAATTTCATTTGCATTAACAAAACAAAATGTTACAAGAATGAAGAATAATTATGTATAGTGACATTTAAACTGGATTGACAAATGAAGATGTAATATACAGATGAAGATATAACAAAATAAATGAAGACGAATGAGGAACTATGTTTAAATTGATTGAATATTTTATTTGGTAAGTGATCAGACACTAAATGGAACTAAGATCTAAAGGGATATATAAAAAGCAACAGTGACCATTTTTAGGCAGTTTGTTCCTGGAGAGCCATATGAGCATCACTTTGTCTATATGCAAGATGTAATCATTCCTATGAGCATTTACAATATCTGTGATATAATATTTGGGTTGATTATTTTATACACTATCCCCATGTTTAACTTTTTCTTTTTCTCCTATATATAGTAAAGGGTAAGTATTGTATTCCATCCAAATTCATTGTCAAGATGCATATGTTTTAAACTTCCTGTAAAGAAAAGGCATTTTTAGAAACATCCTAGTTATCTAACGCAACTTTTGCAGCAACCAGAGGATAATTTATTGGCAACTGAGTCTCCTGAATGGTGCTCTTTTGAGATTATAAAACAGTTGTCAGCAAGAAATCTGGCTATCATATTGGCAAATTATTAGAACATTGCAGAATCAGCTCTAAAAAGTAGAACAGTCACTTTGTTGTAACATTGCTGTATGGAGTTTATATAGCATACATTGTTAATATATGTAAATGATAGAAAATATAACTAGAAATGACATTAATCAAGCATATGCCAAGTGTTGATTTATTTTTGGACTCTGATGGGCATGGATTTAAATAGGGTGTGATAGCTAGATGGCTGGTTAGACCAATTGGGGAGAATCTAAAGAAAAGAAGAAAAAAAATTGTTAGGCTTTTCTAAAAAGGGTGAAATTTCAAAAAATAAAAAATCTGGAATTTATCAATTAAATTGTTTAAATTTTGACCTTGTTTATATTGGTAAGACTAAACGTTATTTAGAAACCAGAGTAAAAGAACACTTTAGGAATATTAAATACAAACAAATTGATAAATCAGCTGTGGCAGAACATTTTTGGAAATTTAATCATGAAATAAATTCAGATGTTAAATTATTAAAACCCTTAAATGGACCCATAGATTTAATGGTTTGGGAGAAAATATTTATATTAAAGTATAAAAATCATGCAATGAATTTTGATATACCACCAATTGACTCTCAGCAAACTTGTTTTGATTCCAGTAGTTAGCAATGCCTTAGTACACAATCCACCTAGTAGCAGTAACCATAACAATGTAAATAAACAAGAAACTGACAATGCAATAGAACAATTTATTGCAAAACTAGTCCTTGGATAAGTGAAGAATTGTTACAATTATTAATATTTGTGCTATTTCACTGTTACTAGCTTCTTTTTACATTTATAAGCTTTCTGTACTTACTGTGTAACTTTGATAACGGTGCTGTTTGCTCAGGCATACACTTAACGATCTTCCACAAGAGAGGAAGCGTAAAAGCAGGTACTGGCATTATTCACCCTGAGTGTCAAGGGACTTCCATTCTCATTTGCCATTTACTACATACAAGCAGTCTTCTAACTCAGTGGTGGAATTGCGACACATTCCACAAGAGTTAGTAAATTTTTAAGGAAAGATGCTTCAATGTACTGTGTGATGTGTCCACCTAAATAAATTTTGAACCATGTGGCTGATTAAGACAAAACTTGGTGTGTAGAGATAGTCATTTACAGGAAACTCAAAAATTACATGAACCATTTTTTGCTACATCTGATTTACAAAGTGACTTTAAAGTTCTTTTGTCATTTCATGACTGATGTTAGAATATTGAAGATAACTCTATTGTTTTGTTGTTTTAGCATCTGGAGTTAAGAATCTAAACTTTTTAACACAGACAGGTAGAAGGGCTGTCGCAGAAGTACCCAACGTAATAAAGAAAGCAAAAATTTGCGGGGGGAAACACTCATTATTTCACTTTTCTTTTTGTGGAAGTTAGTAAACAGTGTTGTTATATTCATTTAGTTGACGAATCGATTAATTACACTAAACAACACTTGCTTGGGATTTTTGCCGGAACATGTTTCCTTCATTTTCAACCAGACCTCAGCTAATTCCTTGCGGTGAAGCTGGCAGTGCTGTCTCCTCTGGTGGTGGTTCAATGAACTTGCTAAACACATCCTTTGGACTGTCAAAATTGAAAACCCAATTTCTATTTTTACTTTCTCCATACGCACTATGTACATAGTGTATAGAGAAAGTATTGCACTCCACCCAAAAATTTGATACCGAGATTTCACCGGAAATATATGTTTTAGGGTCACCAATATCCAAAAAAAGCATTTTCACAAAAAGGTCCGTGTGTGTGTCTGTGAACACGATAACTCAAAAACGAAAAGTCGGTAAAACACCAAACTTGGTATTTAAGTTTAGTATCTTCCAGGGATGCGACACAAAGATTTTGAGAAAAATCCCCCCACCCCCAACTACCCCTTACATGGAACTTTTTTCGAAAATTTTTATTTTATCAAAAATGGCTCTAATGATTTTGATTAAAATTTCGGATATTAAACATATTTACCTGACCAATGAAATGTATATCTTGAATTTTCTGGGAATAGCCTCTGAAGAGTAGTTTGTTCTGGATGAATTTTACTGAATTTTGAATAACTGCTAAACCGTAAGAGATGGACAAAAACTTACTACACAAAAAATGTAGAGCACATTAAAACACACAATTTATGTTATATACATTTTTTTCGTGGAGTTCGTCTTTTTTGTGACATTCCTTATTTTTGGTTTCTGCTATGAAAAACGCATACTTTTCTCATACAGGAACTTGTCAACTCCTATCCATATAAACAAAGGAACTTCAATGACATAGCAACCAGCTTTTGACTATCACTTTAACCTACGGTTGTCCCTTATTTCGCTTCTACTTATAAGGAAGTGAGTAATAAGACTATTTCTGCTAATTTTTTCTGATTAGCATAAAGTAAATAGAAGTATAAGCTTTTTAAGAATTATTTGTTGCAAGGATATGGAGAAAGTCATGTGAATGGTACACATCAGATTTTTTACAATGAAGATGTGTTCCCATGTGGCCAGCTCTCTTTTTCCTGTTTTGTCTTTTAGAAGTTTTGGTTCTGAATTTATATTGCGGTGTTTTGTCCAAAAGTGGGTGGCAACTGCTGATTGTTTTTTGATTTGTATTTCTGAAGTGTTCTTTATTTCTCTATATAGTCTCCTTTCAGCTCGATACACTTTTCCCAGCAATGTTCAATAGCTTCAATACCTTGTTTATAGTGAGAACTATCAAGGTCTGCAGAATAGCCATCAACTGCAGACTCCACCTCTTCATTGTTGGCAAATCTTCTACCACCAAGCCATTTCTTCAAGTTTGGAAGCAGAAAATAATCAGAGGGGGCTAAATTTGACAAATAGGGTGCATGAGAAAGAAATTTGAACTATAACTCATTAATTTTGGCCATTGTGATAATGGACGTGTGAACTGGTGCATTGCCTAGATAAAACAAAACTTTCTTTTACGCTAAATGTGGCTGTTTTTGCTTGATTTCATCACTCAAATGCTGTAACAAGTTTGCATAATATTCGCCATTGATTACTTTTCGTTTTTGGAGATAATCAATGAAAATTATTGCGGGTGCATCCCAGAAAAGTGACAGCATGACCTTGCTTACAGATGGAGCTGTCTTCGCCTTCTTTGGAGCCGATTCTTCCCTCCATCTCAGGTGTGAAGTGATGAACGAGGTTTCCTCCATTGTTATGAATCAATCAAAAACTCAGCTTTATTGCCAAACACTTGACTGAAACATTCTCGTGGCGTTTTTGTTCTGTTGTGTGTAAATGCGGCACCCACCTTGCACACAACTTTCTCATATCCAAATTTTCATTTGTACATATCTGCGATGTTCGTCTTGGCAGCTCGTATGGCCACGCTTAAGCTCTGCCACCCAATATTTCAATGTTATAAACAAAGGAGCAGACTCCCCCAAAGTAGAATCCAGCTCAGCTTTAATATTAATTGAACTAAGACCTTTTTTACAAATTTGCTGAGACCATTCACTAATGATGGGTGCCAAACAAATGCTAAACAAAATAAAATCATCAAACTTAATGCTTTCTAAAGTTGGTACTTTTTACCATTGTTGTTGTTTGAAACAATAACTGCAATCTATACGTCAGGTTGGGTATTTCTGGGACAGCCCTCGAGTTGAGATTATTAAGGCACCAACTCATGGGCATGAGATCGGTGGTTAAAATGCTGCCAGGACTGTTCTCCCATGTTTTTTCACAAATACGCTTTGCTCTGGCTGCTCTGCAGCTGTCAGTCTCCCTAGCAGAGATCCTTGCCAACATTCATGAGGCAGTCGATAGGGTTTTTAAATTTTTATGCAAATCTTGTTTTAGACTCAGTATCTGCTTTGTTTTATGCTGGTGATACCGTTTTAGTTCACTATTATTTTATTTTATCTCTCCACTTTTCCTACAGGTTTTATTGGTTCCACTCTGTTTTTAATAAAGCATAGTTTTTAATATCCATTTTATGCCTAATTTTAGCTCTTATTTTAGCGCTGCTGGCTTTTACCACTGACTCATGCCATGTTTAGTTTTATAGGGGCGCTAATAACCTAGTAGTTGACTGCCCTTAAATGCCAATCATCATCATCATCTTTCACAGATATAATTTAACCTGTCTGGAGTGTCAAATTTAAAATTTAAATTGTGCTTTCATGCTACATATTTAGTTTCTTAATATAAAAATTTTAAAGTCTGTTTAATTGAGCCGTCCCATTTATGTAAAACATTGAGCATTAAACTCCATTTTACTCAGTTTATTTTTTCAGGATTTTTCACTTATAAAAATCCTCCTTAGACCACAGTTTATAATATATGAGCTTGAAGTTTTCAGAAAAGCTTCAGGAATACCCTATTTAAAAATTGTTTACATTAATTAATATTGAATAGCTCACCTGAAATAAATCATTTTCCATAACTGAAATTGAAAAAGTTGAAAGTTCATTAACATGTGAACAAAATTTTTCTGATAAACTAAATAAAATTAAGGAACATTTGTACGTAGATTTCTTTGTGTTTATCTTCTAAACTTAATGCATATCGATAAAGGTGGTAGCAATAAAAATGTTGAATGGAAAGGGAAAGAAATGAATTAAAGAAATAGCACAATATTTGGGAAAGAGAAAAGAAGAGTGGATAAGAAAAAATCTGATGTGTTTCATTCACATGACTTTCTCTACATTTCTGTAACAAATTATTGTTAAAAAGCTTATACTTCTATTTACTTGATGCTTTATTTACTAATTGAGATAAACTTTAGCAGAAATGCTTTCTTGTAAATAGAAGGGAAATAATGGGATACACTAAGCTAAAATGATAGTCAAATCTTTTAAAAACTGGTTGCCATGTGATGAAATACAATTCTTGCATTGCCAGAAGTTGAAAATTCCCATATGTGAAAGGTTTTTAAATATTTTAAGACAAACCAATAGCAAGGAATATCTAAAAAATAAATAAATAAATAAAAATAGTTCAACTCCACGGAAAAATGTATATGACACAAATTGTATGTTTTAACGAGTTCTACATTTTTTTGTGTAGTAATTTTTTACGGTTTACTAGTTTTGCAAAAACCAGCAAAATTCATCCAGCATTAACAGGTCATCTCAGGCTATTACCAGAAAATTCAAAGTAATATACATTTTACTTGTCATGTAATTATCTTTAATATAACAATATTTTAATCTAAATTGTTAGAGCCATTCTTGAGAAAATCAAAATTTTTGAAAAATGTTCCATGTAAAGGATAGTTTGGGGTTGGGGGATTTGTCTCAAAATCTTTGCGCTGCATCCTTGGAAGATACTAAACTTAAGTACGAAGTTGCTTTTATATTTTGTTACATAGTTCATGTGTTTAAAACATCAAACTATTATTTTTATATTAATATTTGTGTTATTCTTCACTGTTACTAACTTCTTTTTACATTTAAAAATCAAATATTGTGTTTATGTGCTAAACTCAACTGGGCTACAAATTTCATTTTTCCTGCATGTTTTGACTTCGCCAATGATGGATACCTAACCCTAATATTTCACCACTAAAAAGATATGCAACTGGATTTTGTACAGCCATATAGTCCTCTGGAGGTAAATAAGATGACTATGAATACCAAATCGTACATCTACAACTACTGTAATACAATCCGCTCCACCAATCATGAACTACAAATTCAATGTCATAGCCAGGATTTGAATTGTGGATCTTCCTGTCTCTACCATTGAGCCGACATGGCACCAAATTCCTCAGCTGACACTCATGTTTCCCGGTAAACCACAAGGTGTTCTCAAATTATGAGGCGATCCAAAAAATAAACTTTTTGGCATAACTAAATAATAACGAAAGATATGAACAAGAGTATATTTATAAAGTTACAGTACCTTACCCTATTTATCAATGTAATCGTCATTGTTATCAAGGTATTTATTGTCACATGATATCGGTGTTTCAATGCAGATGTTATACTCTTCCACCGCTAAAGATCTGAGCCAAGAAGTCTATACCAATTGCAAAATCTTTTCCACCCAAAAAGTTGTGTATGGTGACCAAAGTGAAATACCAGTTTTTCTGAATTCTTTCATCAACATTTGCTTTAAATTCCTTCATAACAACTGATGAACTTACACTCTGGTTTTTATTGTACACACTGATTCTTCCTTGATTACTCATACATTATGTGCCATTTCTACACTGAAGAGTCGTTCATTGCATTATCACAATACACTCGCATTATTTGTCTATAAAATTCAATCGGCTGAACATTTTTTGCATTCATTAAAACAAATGAGTTCATTGGCTTAATAAACTGGTACCACGTGATAGTAAATATGTTGAAAAAGGAGATTATGTTGAGAAATAGAGTAAGGCACTGTAACTTTGTAAATAAAGTTCTGTGTTGATATTTAGTTATGCCAAATCATTTGCTACTGTCTGGATGGCCCTTGTATTTTGAGATGATGTACCCAACGGTGATGTGCAATGTTAAAGTCCCAGGTGTCATAGTTTAACCAACTATTATGGTCAATTAAATGAACATTGAACCACAAACTTATTCTGTGATTAGTGCTTCTATTAAAGAACAGTCTCTAATCCTAGATACACATAATGGCATACTCGTGAGAAATTATATTTTTGCAATGGTAAACAGACTGACCCTGCAAACACCCATTAAATATCTTTTTGATTTCAGTTGCACAACCACCAATGACTACTATATAGATTACATATGGAATCTGGTAAAGATTATATCCAATGTAGTCGTAAGTAATAAGGAATATATTAAGTACAAGATGTTGGGCATGCAAAGTCACATTGCTCATTCACTCCTCTCCTTTTTGGTATCCTCTTAAATAGCACAAACATCACCACAAATGTTGCTTAATGAATTTTACCAATATATGAAAATATCTCTAAACCCCTCGGCTGTGCCTTGGATCATTGAAATTTTCCCCTCACAGATCATTTAAATTCACCATTTTCTAAGAATTCAACACATAGATTTTTCTGGGACTCAAATTACACTTTAGATGCAAATATTTCAAACATTTTTGATTTCCTCAAAAATGGCTATGAAAATTTTGATTAAAATACCATATGTTTCAGATATTTTTATGTCAAACAAAAATTACCTCATAGACTGCCGCTGTAATGGTGTGGTCAGCGAGCTGACTTCTCATCCAGAGGTCCAGTGTTCCTGGCTGAGACGGGAATTTTTCTCTAACCGGAATTATTCTCTTTCCCCCCCCCCCCCCAGAACCTGGAAGTGTATATGTGTATGTTTGAGGAAAATAAAACAAATTAAACCCAACATAAAGAACCTATAGACAGCGAATTGTTTCTAATGCAAAACCCCCAATATGACCTTAGATGTTAAAGGGGGCTATATAAATTGGGAAAAAAAAAAAATTACTTCTAGTCCAGAATTCCAAATTGCACACTATTTCATAGGATTAATTGATTTCATGTAGTGCTTACAAATTCTCGCAAAGTCTCTGCAAGAATATTACCAACATAATAATAATAATAATTACTCTAGACTTTCACAGCCTAGAAACAGAGACTTAACATATTTTTCCTTTAATTTGTTTTGTCCTCGTGTTTTCTTGGTAATAAACAAGGTTATATTGACTACAACTATTTTCCCTATAGTATCCTCTGTATCACTGTGCAACACCAGGTATCTCAGTTATTATTATAAGCTCAAATTAAAAATAGAGAAGCACATGATAAATTGCAATGTCAAAAAGTGATTAATTATGAATAAAAAAAGTGAATATCTTTACAAGAGTTTGAGATAGTTTGTTAAAATTTTGTGTGCCTCTTTGTTTGTTGTTCTGAGTGTATTGTGAAAAAAGAAAAAAAAAGAAAAAAAAAAAGATTTAAGCTCTCAGGAGAAAATACTGGATTTGTTTTATTTTCACTAGTGCATTGCCTTAATATGTTAACAAATTGTTTACTGAATATTTTGTGGATATTTTCTCAGAAATGTGAGGTCAATTTAAAAAGTAACATCAAACTAATTTTTGTGAAGCATATATTTCAATTACAGATACAAACAAGATGCCGTTTCAAGATTAATTACCCTCCTTTTTGATACATTTTTCATATTGTTTGATCAACTTTTTTATTCCATCAGAATAATATGTTTTCGGTGTGTGCGCAACCAAAACTGCACCACTTCTTTAACCTTATCATCACCTTTAAATTATCGTCCTCTCGGGGCTTTCTTCAGAGGTTCAAACAAATGGTAATCGGAAGGAGCGAGATCAGGGCTGTATGGGGAATGCTGTAAGACTTGAATTTCAATCTCCAAATGACATCAAGTGTTACAGCGGCAGCTTGGGGGCGCACATTGTTGTGAAGGATAAGAGTGCCTCTAGATTGACGTCCCCTATAGCAGCTCCATATTGCTGGCTTAAGTATTTTCCAATATGTTGTTGTACGAGGCACTATTTACGGTTTGTCACCCTTCATGGTGTAATGGTTACCATGCTAACTTTATACACCCAAGGTTCAGATTCAAACCCAGCAGAGGACGATAGATTTTTTCAGGCTTAAAAGT
This sequence comes from Hymenopus coronatus, assembly GCA_030762935.1. Lineage (NCBI taxonomy): Eukaryota > Metazoa > Arthropoda > Insecta > Mantodea > Hymenopodidae > Hymenopus > Hymenopus coronatus. The sequence continues at coordinate 6,400,170 of CM060883.1, forward strand.
CTTAGCATGGCTTCCTTCAGAAGGTAACTAAAGCCGTTGATACCTTGTCCTAGATTTACAGCACGTAAAAAAAGCCCCAAGCCTGATAGAGAGGCCTCTGAGCAAATGGAAGCGATCTTTCATGCCCAGCAATAGAATGGGATGCTAAGAACTATAGCAGCTAAAGAGCGTCCATAAATAAGACTCCATTTTCATTTCATTTTTTTACTATTTCACCCCCTTGCTGATAGTGCTCCAAAATCAGCCCATTCATATTCAGAAGAGGCTTGAATTGCTTCTTGATTGGAGAAGACTGTTGCCATTCTAAAGGCTGCCTTTGCTTTCTGGTCCACAGTGATGCACCAATGTGATATGTGTCAAATTTGTCCCTTTCAGCCAGAAACGATGTGGAAGTCATCTTGTGTTGATTAAAGCCTCCTAGGTACCCACCGTGCACACAAAAACAGTACTCGAGAACTCTGTAACAACAGTATGGGTGGATCAGACACTGATACTCACTTCTCTGGCTGAAACTTGTACAGTCATCCCACATTCTCATGAGTAATGGCCATGCTGGGACAACCAGCGACTGATATATATCCTCTTTTAATTCATTCATACTATCTGATATGAAATCAAAGTTAGACAAACTAAAAATTGAAGCAGTAAAGGTAGGTTTCAAAGTAAATGTTTCAAAAACAAAAGAAATGAGAATTATTCCAAGTGCAAGTATAGATTTGGATATAAATGAGCAAAAAATAGAAGGAACAAATACATATAGTTATACATATCTTGGCAGTATAGTCAGTTTAGATGAAGGTACTGTGGAGGATGTCCAAAGCCACATCAGAAAGGCAAATGTACAGTTTATGTTTGTATAGTTGTACCAAATGTGGAAGAACAAGAATTTAACTGTAAAAACAAAACTACAGCTATTGAATGCTAACGTAAAATCAGCTTTATTGTATGGATGTGAAACAAGGAAAGTAACCACAAATACATTACAAACATTTATAAATTGTTGTGTGCGATGTATATTAAACATGAGATGAATGGATAGAGTAACAAATCAGGAGCGCTGCTTGAAATCAAAGCAAATACAAATAAAATGGCAGTGGTGAGGACAACTCGTAAACCTCAATCTTCTGTTGAAGGACAAGCTCTGGATTGGAACCTGCAAGGATAACTTGAAAGGACAGTGGAAAGTGAATTGCAGGAAATGGGAAAGAGTTTGAATGAAATAAAGAGAAATAGACTTGAATAGAAACACTTTGTTAAGGCCCAGTGCTCCAGACAGTGGAAGAACAGCACATGATGATGATGATAATGACCCATTCATACACTCTTCTCTTGTTAATACAGTTATCTCCATACCTTTGCAACATCCTTTTATGGATTGTTCTAGGTCTTCCGGGAAGGCTGCATCTTAGCGGCAAAGATGTGGCCTTCCTGGAAGACCTAGACACGTTGGACACTAGCTGCCGAAGATTACGCAAGGAATTGATCCTTTTATGGATTTGTCAAGGCTTCATGTCCTCTGGCCGCAAAAATCTTATTATTGCATGCTGTTGTTCTATGGTGCACACAGCTAGCAATGCAGCCATTTTGTTTCAACTGTCCTTCCAATTCAACATGTCGTTCCCTCTGTCTGCATGCATCTCCACTTCCTGAAAATTTGAAACGCCTGGAGCGTTAGCTGCATTTAATACTGTTAATTTTGCTGTTAGTTTTTTTAAATAATTAAATCCCAATCTTCCTCTTCCTCTCCCTTATGCTCTTTTGAGTATTGGGTTTCCTCAGCCAGTCATTTCCTATATTTTGTCCTATCCCTAGTTAGTAGTTTAACTTCCCTCAAAGGCTTTCCTTTCTTGTTCACTATTTTCTCTACTTGATCGCTGAGTTCTATTCTAGGTCGCCCTCTCCCTCTTCTTCCTTCCCCTCTAGCCATCCATACTTGTTTCGGTTTCCTGCTCTTATCCATGTTATTTATGTGACTAAACCGTCTTAAAACATTTGTCTATCTGTTTTATTACTGGTTCTTGATTAAGAATGTTCCTTATTTGACAGTTTCTCATCCTGTCCTTTTTGGTTTTCCCTATACATTTCTGTATATACTTCATTTCTGTATTTCTAATTCTACTTTCATGTTTTGACAATACTGTCCAGCTTTCTGAAACATAAAGTAGTGTTGGGAGATAATCTGTATTATATATCCGCATTTTTGTATCATTGTTAATTTCCTTTTTTACTTTCTCTATACACAGTATGTACATGGTGTATAGAGAGGGTATTGTATTCCACCCAAAAATTTGATTCCGAAATTTCACCAGAAATACATGTTTTGGGTCCCCCTGAATCCAAAAAAGCATTTCTGGAAAAAGGTCTGTGTGTGTGTGTGTGTCTGTGGATAGCATAGCTCAAACGAAAAGACTTAATATCAAACTTGATGTTTAAGTTAACTTGGATGCGACACAAAGATTTTTAAGAAAATCCCTCCACCCACAACTACCCTTTACATGGAACTTCTTTTGAAAATTTTGATTTTCCCAAAAATGGCTCTAACAATTTTGATTAAAATATTGTGTATTCAAGAAATTTTACCTGACAAATAAAATATATCTTGAATTTTCTGGGAATAGCCTCTAAAGACTACTTTATTATGGATGAATTTTACGGAATTGTGCATAACTGCTAAACCATAAGAGATGGACAAAAAACTTACCACATAAAAATGTAGAGCACATTAAAACACACAACTTATGGTATATACATTTTTTTCGTGTAGTTGATCGTTTTTGAGATATTCCTTGTTTTTGGTTTCAGCTTTAAATAACTTATATTTTTCCCATACAGGAATTTGTCTACTCCTATCCATGCAAACAAAGGAACCAACTTTTGACTATAACTTTAACCTATGGAACTCCCTTAATTCGCTTCTACTTACAAGGAAGCAAGTAATAAGACCATTTCTGCTAATTTTTTCTCATTTAGCATGAAGTAAATAGAAGCATAAGCGTTTTAATAATAGTTTGTTGCAGAGATGTAGAGAAAGTCATGAATGGAACACATCAGATTTTTCCTATTAATGCTTGATGATTTGGTAATTTACCTCATTTATTCTATGATTTATCCCAATAATCTATTCATAAAAATCTACCTTCCCCCACCTAAACATTTTTGCTCCCTTCTCTCTTCCATCCTTCTTGTTTCTCTCTTTGTGGTGCGACTATTAAAGCTATAAAGACTTTATATAGCCTTAATTTGATTGTTGTTCTCAGGTGAACATTTGTACATGGTAGAACTTCAGTGGAAGTCTGCATGTCATTCATAATTTTAGCTATTTGGATATGTTAGCAATACTTCTGTAAATTGGAAAAGCTATGAAGACCTCTCTAAAGATGCTATTACATTTAAATGCCTGCCCATAAAGGTCCAAAAATAAGTGAGCACCTGGAATTTTATTAAAACAGAATGGTAAATGTTTTTGTGATCTTGAGAAGTTATTTTTCTGATGTACCCCTTTAAGCTCCATGGTAACTTCAGGCACTATAGAATTGCAGTATTTAGTCATTTGAAAAAAAAAAGAATAGGACCAAAGAATTAAGCAAATAGTTAGTGGTGTCAGCTTGAAGGCCCTCAAATGTTTCATTCATGTATTTTACATGCAGGATGTATATCATCAGCTTGCACTCACATTCATCAGCTCACAATATATGCATTTCCTTTTTCATTTTAAACCAAAAGTCACACAGTAATAAAATTAAGGTAATTGTTGTAAATGCCATGAAGAAAATAAGTACTTAACTAATTGGATATAAACAGAACTATATATCCATTTTGTTGTGTAAAATATTGAAAAGTGTGTCTATCGTAAGAACAGGTTATTGCCCAAATGCAGGGTTTCACGCACTGTATTTCAGGGCTCTCCTGCCATAAAAGGAAAAAGCAGATAAAGATAGTAGTAACACATTTTTTACAAAATTAAAAAAAAAAAAGATTTTTATAGAATGAAATATTTTCTACTTTACTTTATTTATCTTCTTGTATACAATGCTCTTCTTGTACAAGAGAGTGTTCATTATGCAAAAAAAGCTAATAAAAATAATGGCAAGGAAATGTTTGGAATTTTACCATTAGCCTGTGAATATGTTCTAGCCATAATGTCATTTGTAATAAATAACCCAGAAAATGCAGATATTCTTAACAAAGAGAGCAGACATAGACAAGACTTACACAGACCAATAAATAATTTGCAGTCATTCTAAAAAGGGGTTTACTACAAAGGAACAGTTTTGTTTAATTCACTTCCCTTTTCTATAAAAGAATTGCAAATGAACAAAAGCAAGTTTAGATCAGAATTAAAAAAAACACCTTTTTACTTACACATTCTATACAAGGTGGATTTCATTCAATCAAAAAACACTGGTAATAATGTAATATTGTAAAAATAATTAATAAACATGAATATTCTAAGAATCCATGCATATGAGTAGGTTTTTGGAAACAGACATGTACAAGGGTCGGCTGATAAGTCAATGAAAACAGCATCTGAATTTATTTGTGCTTTATTTCTCAACATAATCTCCAGAAAGGCTAATACGTTTGTCATATCAGTGTTCTAATTTAATCAAACCATCTCTGTAGTGCAGTTTATCAAGGTCCTCAAAACAGCTGTTTACCCCATCAATGACCTCGTTGCTGTGAAATTTTCGTCCTCCAAGAATTTTTTTGAGGTTTGGGAACAAGTGGTAGTCACTGGGTGCTAGATCTGGTGAATAGGATGGATGTTCAAGCAATCCGAACTTAAATTTGCACATTTTGTCCCATTGAGGTGACTGAACGTGGGCCGGAGCATTGTCGTAATGAAACAAGATTTTTTTTTTGCCAAATGAGGCTTTTTCATTTCACCTCATCACTCAAATGTTGCAGTAAACTTGAGTAGTATTCACCAGTGATACTTTTACCCTTTTCCAACTAATCAATAAAAATAATTCTCTGTGCATGTCGGAAAACACTCGCCATTACCTTGTTAGCTGACAAAATTGACTTTGCCTTTTTTGGAGTTGGTTCATCTGGTGCAATCTATTGTTTTGATTGCAATTTACTTTCTGGATAGTAGTGATGTATGCAAGTTTCATCCATGGTAATAAGCCGTCTCAAAAATTCACTGGGATTTTTACGGTAGAGCTCCACATTCTTAACAGAAACAGTTTTTCTTTGCAACTTTTGATCAGGTGTCAATAAACGTGGCACCCATCCTGCACAGAAGCTGTGAAAGCCCAAAACATTTCTTAAAATACTACCTGCACGTTCTTTTCACATGTTTACAGCCTTTGCTATCTCAAACAACTTTAATCTGCAGTCTTCCAATACTAAACATTACATTTTTTCAATGATCTAGAGGAGTTGTCACTTCTACAGGGCGTCCAGAGTGAGGCTCATCACTAGTGCTCGTACGTCCCATTTTAAACTCTATAACCCACCTTTAATCATTGAATATGATGGGGCAGAGTCTTTCAATGTACTATCCATTTCCTCCTTGATTTCTGTAGGGTTAAGCTTTTCAAATTGACATATTTAATCACTGCTCATTTTTCCAAATCCTCCATTTTCGTGAAAACTAAAGTTGCTTGTTTAAAATGCAGTCATTCGAAAACTAAACACGCTATTGACCTGTAACTAAGGATACAAGCTAAACTAGAGTTAAACTATACGATGTTACTGTCTAACTGGTTTAGTGGCGCCATATCTGTGTGAGGCCTGGGACTTATCAGCTGACTCATAATTGTAAATTATGCAAAAGCTCTGAAAGTTCATTGTCAGAGTTATTATTTGTAAATAAATGTGTTAATAAGTATGAATAAATGTAATTTTTGACATCCTAGAGTTTGGGCTTAGAGTCTAATCTCAAAATAGGATCTACAGATTGCAATGGTATGTGTGTAAATTGAGAGATGTAGAGCAAAAGTGTTCCTTTGACATATGCAAGTTTTTATTACCAGGTTTGTTGTTAACAGGTGCCATTGTTGCAAACTGAGTCTAGAACACCAATCTCAGGACTGAAGGCTTCGAAGCATCACTTGGCATCAAAAGTGTCAGTTGCCGGGAGACAGGACAGTGCCAGCTCTTCTCCTGATGGGGAGTTCCACAGCGACTCTAGTCAGTCGGAGGATAATCATACACGCTCTCGTGCACATCCATGCTGTCGATCTAACAACAGGTAAAGCATTTCTCAACAACAGATTTTCAAGAAAATTCCCCATCCCAAACTACCCTTTGCATGGAAAAATGTTTGAAACTTTTGTTTTTCTCAAAAATGGCTGTAACGATTTTGATTAAAATACCATATATTCAAGTTATTCACAACACAAATAAAATGTATATTTTGAATTTTCTGGGAATAGCCTTTGAAGAGCACTTTATTCTGGTTGATTTTTACAGAATTTTGCTTAATGGTTAAACCATAAGAGATAGACAAAATCTTGCGACACAAAAAATGTAGATCTCATTAAAACACACAATTTATGTCATGTGCATTTTTGTTGTAGAGTTGACTGTTTCCAAGATATTTCTTATTGTTGGTTTCAATTTTAAAATCCTTATACTTATCTCAGACAGGAAGTGTCTGTTTTGTTCTGCTCCTGGCCAAGAAATGAAGCCAATTTCAGTGACAAATGCATAACGACAGCTTTTAAAACACTTGACTATCGCTTTAGTATAGCGCATTCTTTTAGTTCCCTTCTACTTATAAGGAACTAAGTAATAAGAACATTCTGCTAATGCTTATCTCAGTGAGCATTGTGTAGAAAGAAGAATAATCTTTTGTAAGAAGTCTGTTTGTAGAACAGTAGAGAAAGTTTTGTGAGTATAACACATCAGATTTTTTTGTATCACATTCCATTTTTTTGGCATGCAGAAAGGAAATATGTAATATTTGAGTTTATTTCTAGTTTTTGAGCACAATATAAAATGCATGAAGTTATGCAAACTAAGAAATAATCATGTAATATTTCCTTGCTGCGTGGCAAGAAGCTTACCTTCCATCCCATGCATAAATTGCATAAGATTTTCAAAACTTATCATCTTGGCTCCTCAGATAAGATTTTTTATAAAAAACTTTATTAAATACAACAAATGGAGAAATTACAACTAAATGAAAAACCAGGGTTATAATCAGATTAAATGTTTAGATTATGACAGGACCTACATCGGAAAAGCTAAGAGAAGTTTAAATAAACACTTTAGCAACATTAAAATTCAAACATACAAATCAGCAGTAGCTGACCATTTTTGGACAACCAGCCAAATAGCAGTAAAGATATCAAACTCTTAAAGATCACAAGAAATTTTAAGGAATTAGAGATTTGGGAAAAAATCCTCATTAAGAAGAACAAAGTCGTGAACTTTTGAGATTCTCAACGACATAAACTGTTCCCAAAATGGTTCCCATCTATGCCCCTAGGTGATGCACTGCTAACCAAGCCGTTAATGTTACCAGATATTCAAGCGAGTTGACAACAGTTGATAATGTTGTTGTTCTTGCATTTACTGTGTGGTAGTGAAAACTTTGAGTGTTCAGTCGAACTCCATCTCAATAAAATTTAATAACAGAAGTTGTTAGGATTGTTCACACAACCTCTCAAACTTGTCATTTTTTTTCCACAGTAAATTCACAACAAAATATGGCTGTTAAAGAAGCTCACTGAGAAGTTTAAAATTGTACTGAGGATTTTAAGGCCTTTATTACACTATTGCATTTCTGTGTCACAAAATTTGATAAAACCTTTGGTCACATTAAAGCCGATGAGTATGTTATACTATGTCAAACCTTTTATCACATCTTTTATTAGAAATTTAAAAAGCATATCCAACAGTAAACACCAACAGCTGTAATAATGGTTTCTATTTTGTTCTGTTTAGAGCGTTAGTTGTGTCATTCTATTGAATATTTATAAAGAAATTTACTTTAAGGTTATATTACACACATCTGCAATATTTTAGTGTAACCTAACCTAAAACTTAACCTCAATAAGTTAATTTCTTAAAGAATGTTAATTAATATACATTTATGAATATGAATAACAAAGCCAGTAGCTAAAGTGGTAATTAATGGCTGTCATAATAACTTTCATTTTGTTCTACTAAATATTGGCTTCCCAATTCATTTTAAGTTTTTCCTCACATCTTTATCTGTATATCCTTCATGCACTTCATAATGGCTTCTGCTATGCTTTTATATATTTCCAGTGTTTTGTTTTTATAATTGTGTTTTGAATTGTTAAGCATTTTATGTGATTCTTAATAGGAAATGAGCGGTTTGGCTGTAGCCACTGAACATGTGTAATGTCTGCCATTTTATTTTTTAATCTCAGATGTGATCAAAAATGTGATGGTGGGTATAACTTTTATCACAGAAGTATGTCACAGCTAGATGTAGTCAAATATGCTTACACTGTAAAATGTTTGGTAAAGCTATATGATGGTTCCACCACACATATGGACATGCGCATGGACACACACACACACACACAAACGGTCTTAAGACTTTTACTGGCGATCCATACTTGAAAGTGTTGAAAACATTAAGTTTTTCAAATGTGAAAGTTGCTAGATTGCCGAAATTTTGACTTCTTCTTGGGATCATTGGGATTTTAGCTTCACAGATCCCTCGGTTACACCCTGTTGTCCCACAGTAGCGGCCTTTGGCTGCAACTGCTACACTCCTCAACTTATAAAAAATATCCCTCAGCTATGCTTTGCGGCTTAGGGCCCCCAATGTTTATAACAGACCAGAAAGTAACTACAATGTGGCTCTAATGACGAAATAACAAAAGTGCCCACGTATAGAAGTAATACCAAGTGGTGGAACCATCCTATACTAGTAATAAATGTTTCATTGTATCTATTTGATAGCATTTCTGTGACGCATGTGATTGAGATAGGTTCCTGTTGATAACTTAAACAGTAAATGCTATGAAACTAAAAAAAGTCACCTCTCCGTCAGTGGGTTCTCCAAAAATGCTGGACACTTCCCATATAGTATTTTGGTCTCTGAGTTAAAGTTTCGTTTTGTTTAGGATAAAGTGTAATATGTGGTTTTCAGAATGGCAGAGGCAGTTACTAAACTACAGACTGCATTGCAAGATCACGGGGAGAGATTGTCTCGCATCCAGCGAGGTTTGGAACACTTAGCTGTATCTCAGAGAGAGAGAGCTGCAGACAGACCAGCGTACAGATTAGGATTGAGTTTGGATCTGCTTGTTATAATCACTGTGTTAATTGTTCTTCAGTTAATGTTTTCTTGGCTCTACTGCCGCAAATAAGTTACACAGCATCACAAAACATATTAATTCCGTTTTATATCCATTTTTGGCATAAATTTGCATGCTTATGTCACTGAACTGATCTGTGCAACAGGGTATCTCATTTATCAAGTCACTTTGGTTGCAAACTTGTTTTACATCATTAACTGTTCTTAAAAAATAATTGTGTTTATTGTGGAATTTTTTCATTTGTAACTTATTTGCGATTTGTTGCAAGAATGAAGTATTTTAACCTAAGTGTATATCTTGTTGCATCAAGCTTTAGTGTAAGTTTGAAACTGAAAGAGATTTAGTTAAATTTATATGCTCTTCATTGTAAAGGGCTGAACATGTAGTCTGGAGGAAGAAGAAGAAGAGTAATCAATTTCATTAAAATATTTAATTGTGCAAGGTACACAGTTACTGAATCCTCTTGCCCAGGGGAAGTTTTGTATATGAAATTGGCATGTTAAAATATAAAAGTTTTAATATATTTATTGGTACCTATACATTTTAATGTAAGTTTAACATTTAATATACTACCAGTTTTTCAGAAACATTTATTGAATACTGAACATAACATGTAAAGTTTTCACACAGATTTGAAGCAAGATATTTTATATCTTACAGCTATAGAGTTAAAGAGGAATAATAATTTCCGTTTTATTATCTTGATAACAGAGAAAGATATGGTTGCACTAATCTGAACAGTTATAATTTTATTTACAAAAATAGTCAGTGATACACAAATTTAAGCATTAAAAGCACTATTAAGAGTGAAGATTTCATATTGCACTTTTTAGATGCCATAATGTCCAAAAAAAAGTGCAAATTTAAGCACTATTAAAGCACAGAACACGATTGTCAGAACTGCATATTGTGCCAAACTCCACCGAAGTACTGAAATATGTGTAATGTACTTTTAGTAAATCACAATCTTCACTTAAATTGATGGATAAATGAGATGCCTATGTGAAACCTTATGTTTGAGTATTTATTTCCAGCCAGAAGTGTTTACCATATTTTGAAAATGAAGGACTTTTTATATCAGAAGCTAAACTTATATATGTATACATACACTGTCGAAACTAACAGTGGTTTGTTCATATGCACTTACAAAGGGTCCACAGTTCCAGGTTTTTCTCTTGCCTCCTATTTATTTGAGTAAGATCTTCACAAAATATCATATCCGTTTTTAAACTTTGCCATTTGTACTGACTACTCCTAGCAGTGTTTATACGTACATGTTACAGTAAGATTAATGAAATTGATGGTTGTTTAGCCTATAAAAATCTCACTTTTGTGGTTTTCTCTGGGCATGTTTTTAACCCAATCACATCATTTGACGATCAGGGCTCATGCTCATTTTTTCGGCATATGAATCATATGATGAGCTCAGCTCACAAGATACATTGCTCTATATAACTCCATCTAGTTTAGGCTCCCTCTCACAGATGTCATTGGTGTGTGTCTGGAATGAAATGCTGACATGTGGGTTTGTAATTCCCCAGGAAAAATAATTTCAGTTTAGTATTATTTCACTTGCGTCAATAGCAAAGAATCCATGTGGATGACGAGGAGGGTTTGAGAAAACTGATACAAAGTGTATTAGAGAGTGACAGTGATGATGGTGATTATTCTGAACATGAAAGTTCTGCTGACATTGATAGTGAATCGAGTGCAGAAAACAGCAAGGGAAATAATTATGAAAACAATGATGATGCCCCTGGCCTTTCGAAATGTGTTTGTATTACAATGCAGAAAAGATGGTGTGACTGGAATTGCAGCAAAACTGACAATAGCCCCTTTTACTGCAAATAATGGAGTTTGCAAAGACTTATTGAACAACTGGCGAGTTTATACTTTTAACATTATGCATGCATATTTTCAGCAGTAAACACTTATTGGTTGATTTTAAATGCTTTTATAAGCATTAAGCTGTTGCCACCCTACAGCTAGGGTATTTAAATCCAATTTTTGGGTTAGTTGCGGGGGCATTTAAATATGACATATTGGGTCAAGGAGCTTCATCTCCATTCTGACTTCAATCTGGCAATTACCGTATTTATCTGAATAAAAGATATTTTTTTCCCCCCCAGAAATATTAATACTGAGAACTGGAGCTCATCTTGCATTCACAATATATGCTTTCCAAATTAATATGCAGGGAAAAAGTACAATACGTGCACATTTTCTCTGCACAATTTCAGAAGTAGAGTGACCACATTGAGGCTATACTTCAGTTAGGACGACTTACCTGGACAAGGTTTTCTCCAGGGTTTTCCTTTATCGTGAGAAAACAATGTCCAGTAACTCTAAGCTCTATAGACCCTGGGCTCATTTGAGTATAATTTCACCCATTTCATACATCATCCGATATGATCCTTTAGGTTAAAGGATGTTTAATTACATTAAAGAAAACCATGATTCCTCCCAGGTATGGTAAATGTAGGAGTCGATGGTCTGCATGTTGGATTGTTTTCTATTACTGAAACTGACCATACACGCTGTAAGAGTCAGAGAGCCACCACTGCTGTCAGAAGCCCTTGTCTAACTGATATCACATTTTATCCACTGCAGCACATGGATTATACTTGCTCTAACATAAAATCAAGGAGTTGGTGATGCCTGGCATATGCTGTGTTTGTGATGCATGGAGTAATACAAAAATATGTTTCTTAGAGTGAATGCAATATAGGAGCATATTTCAGAGGTTGCTCCAGTTTCAACTGCTGATTTGTAAATGTAGATAAATTACAACCCACCTATGGTGGTTCTAGGAGATCAGCGAAAAAGTCTTTCAATAATTTCAAAATTGAAAACTCTTGTAGATTTGCTCCCAAGTTGTCAGTTTCAAAAATAGATTGAAAATTGAGATGATTGATCCCCAAAACATTCCTAGTATTGTATAAATAGTGTCTACACCACTAGCCTAATCAAATTCTTCATTACTTTATTAAATTACACCATTGTCCTTTATTTCCTACAAAGAAGAAGTATGAAGCAAGTTTGGACATCCATATGAGTAACAATACTGACCAAAAAAAGCATTCGTCGCCCCCTATGGTGTAATGGTTACCATGCTAACTTAATATACCCAAGGTCGTGGGTTCAAACTCGGTGGAGGACGATGAATTTTTTTGGTGTAAAAATCCTTAGTATGGCTTCCTTCGGAAGGGAAGTAAAGCTGTTGGTCCCATGTCATAGATATACGGCACGTAAAAGAACCTCAAGCCTGATAGAGAGGCCTCTAAGCAAAATTAAGTGGTCTTTTTCGCCCAATTTAGAATGAACCAATGAGAACCACAGCAGTTAAAGAGCATCCATTAATAACATGCCATTTACATTTTAAAAAAGCATTCATGTGGCCAGAAGTATTCTCACATGAGGTGTATGCCCAGAAAATAAGTACCAGTTTGGAAAAAGGTATCAAATATTTGTTTTCACTATATCATTTATCTGTACACAAAAGAGCATTCCTTAACCTATTTTTCAACACACTTGCCACCATTGTTCAGACATTTGTCAAAGCAGGAAATCAACTTTTGTATACAATCTTCAATGAAGACAGCCGCTGCTGAACATTGTGTTTTGCGTCATTGTTATCAAAGTGCCTCAGTTGTTTCACTGTATCGTACCGCATTGATGGTTGCATCTCTGGGAAGGATCTCAACAAGTAGAATGTCCCAGAACACAGTATGCACAATTTTTTCTTGCTGATAATGTTGTTTTGAATTTTTGTCTTTTGGGCAAACCTGTGTGCCTGCACTCCTGACTGTTGTTTTGATTCTGGAGTGACATGACAAACCCAAGTTTCATTACCAGTCACTTGTTCAACAAAACCATCAGTTTTTCACCATGAACATTGGATCGTCCCATCATTGAATTGGCTAACCCACTTTCTCACCATTCCATCTGTCATTACTTTTTCACCATAAATTTCTACAAGTTGGCAATGAATGTGGCTTAACACTCTTTGCATTCAAAAATTGTAATGCAGAATGAAGTTCACAGACTGCATGATCAGAAATTGTCTTAAACATTTTTAACAATCACTAGGAACTGTAAACACAATGTGATCTTCCCCCCAATTTACCCATTATATGGAAAATTTTTGTTTTCTCAAAAATGGGTCCAACAATTGGATAAAATACTACATGCTTAAGACATTTTCATCACAAATAAAATTTATATCTTGAATTTTCTGGGAATAGCTTCTGAAGACCTCTTCATTCTTCATGACTTTTGCGTAACTGGTAAACCATAAGAGATAGACAAAAACTTACTACACAAAGAATGTAGATCTCATTAAAACACACAGTTTGTCATATACTAAGTGTGCACGTTTTCTTGGGTGCTTGGCTCCCTACTTCATTCAGTATGTTTTGAGCAATTTTGGAAGCACAGCACAGTGACAACATTGAGACACAGTTTTCTATGCACCCTTACATGTGTCTTCATTCTAAGATTCTATTCTGTCTGTAGATCCTAGAGTGCATATATGCACATACACTGTATTTCATTTAATAATTCAGCTAAATAAAATAATCTATTCACCATAATGGCTGAGGAACTAAATATATAAATAAATAAAATCCGAATATGCTACCCCGGCACTTAGGTAACTATATCGGGGCATATATTCAAATTTATTTCCAAAAACAAGCATTACAAATTTTATCTATTATATAATTTTTTCAGATAATTAACTAATCTAAAAACTAAAATTTCAAATTAAAATCAGTAAACAAGGATCTAGAATATAAAATGAAAAATTAAGGTGTAAATAGATTAAAAAGTAATTTAATAAAGCAAATAATTCTAAAGCTAAAATATTACTGGAAAACCAGCAACTTTACAACTGGTATCCAGCACAAAGTTGTATATTTACTACAATAAGTTTATTCCATCTACTAATAATGTTATTTATGTATATGTATTTTATCAACAAATTATTTTTCTATAATTGTCCTTATATTTCTTTAATAACTCTTCACCATTTCCACTCCTATGATACTCCTCCCTTACCACCATGGCTGCAAATTCAGCAATGATGGTCCTATTCCCTACACCAGCACCTTCTCTCTCATCTCCTTCCTCGCTCACCATCTTTACTGTCTATTCAGCTACAGTAATCCTATTCACTATACCACCACCTTCCCTCATTTACATTCTTCATCTCTTTCCTCCTTCTCCCACTTATTTTTGCATTAAATCTTCATTACTCCAAAATGGCTCTTAAATTTCAATATTATAATTAAGTTATCCACTAATATAGCTTGTAAATGTTGGTTTAAATTATCTTCCTCCAGTCTTCTGTTTTCTGTTCTATATAAAATTCTTTTAGGGACTCAAAGAAAAAAAATGTCTTTGATTGACAACACTGTGGAAAGACAGGCAAATTATCTCTTCTTCCCCCAGCGCTCACCTCCCCATAAAACTAGCGTCCAAGAAAAGGTGTGCACATAGTAAACTTTTTTGTGGAGTAACCATTTTTGAGATATTTCTTGTTATTGGTTTTTAAACTTAAGATTTTTCACAAATGGAAAGTCATTATTCAGTTTTTTCATACTGGTCAAGCGAAGAGAATGGAATTCCAGTTGCATCGCAGAGCAACAGCTCTTAAGGGACCCCAGAATCTCAAAAATCATGAAAATTGTCATTTTTTATTTTTTGTTGGATAAAAATATTTGACATTATCTCTTCAAAATGGCGCAAAAATTACTACAATATCTAAATTCTAAGGGTTTTAAAGTTCTTTTTAAAAATACATTTGTTCAAGTTGTGGGCGTGACAGAATATGGTTCTTAGCTGAATATTGTTTCTTATTAACAATTTTGAAAATCCTGCTTTCTCAAAGAGTACAGTTATATTTATGAGCTTGTTGGCTAAACAAATTTACATAGGGAAATATTATGCTGTGAATTGGCTTGCTTTTCAGCTGACAACTCTTTTAATGGCCCACGACTGTACTGAAACTGTAACCTTCAATTCCCATAAGTTTTTCATATACAAAAGTATCTTTTTCTCAAAAACTATAAACACTCTAAAGCTGAAATTTCGTGGGTCTATTTATAACATACAAATGCACATTTTAACACAGGATTTTGAAAAATAGTTGTCAGATTATGATTTCATTTCACACAACATTAAACATTTTGAATTGAAAAAACAGTCCTCTTGATAAAAATTAAAATGCATGTGTTAAAATGTTACACATATATGCATAAAAACTTGAGGTTCATAAAATAAATAGTCTAGGAGAAAAGGATACCTGAACTTAAAGTTAGCATTGTAAGATAGGGATTTGACTAGCTTCAGCCTAGTGTTATCTGTTATTTCCCTTAATTACAAGAAACTAAGTAATAAGACCATTTCTGTCAATGTTTATCGCTTATGTTTTTGATTAGCATGAAGTAGATAGAAGAATGTGCTTTTGCAAGAATAGTTTGTCGCAAAATTGGTAAAGAAAGCTATATGAATGGAACGCTTCCGATTTTTAGGTTATGAAACTCCAGGCCTTGTTCCTTAGCAATTGAAAGTTAACAGTGCCCAATGAAATCCAATAAAAACGATGATTCCTTTGATTATATTTTTGCAGTGCAAGTTACATAATGAGTTCATCACACCATAGAAATAACTTCTCACTGATACAAGGGCCATCTAAAAAGTGACAGGCTTTAGCATAACTAACTGATAACGAAAGTTATCAATGCAAAACTTTATTTACAAAATTACAGTACCTTACTCTATTTCTCAACGTAATCTCTATTCTGTCAAGATATTTATTGTCACATGGTACCAGTTTTTCAATGCTGATGTTATATTTTCTACCAACATAGAACTTGTTTGTTTTGTTTTTTATTGCACAAAATGTTCGGTCAATTGAATTTATAGGCAAATAATGTAAGTGTATAGTGATAATGCAATGAACAAATCTTCAGTGAGGAAATGGCGCATAATTTACAAGTAATCAAGGATGAACCAGTATGTACAAAAAAGACTGCAGTGGAAGTTCATCCATCAATCATTTTGGAAGAGTTGAAAGCAAATGTTGATAAAAGAATTGTGGAAAACTAGAGTTTCACTTTGGATGCTTTTGGATGGAAAAGATTTCCCAACTGATGAAGACCTCAAAGTGACAGTGCCATCTTGGCTCAGATCTTTAGCGGTGAAAGAGTACAACATGTGTATTGAAAAGCCGGTACCATGTGACACTAAATACCATGATAGCAATGACAGTTATATTAATATAAAAATAATAGTTACAACAAATCTTCACTTATCAATTGGAATCCTCCAAAACTAGAAGTGTAACTTCATTGTTACTAACTTCTTTTTACATTTATAAATGACAGTTATGTTGAAAAATAGAGTAAGGTACTGTAACTTTGTAAATAAAGTTTTGTGTTGATAACTTTCGTTTTTGTTTAGTTATGCCAAATCGTCTGTCACTTTCTGGATGACCCTCGTATATTTATCCTGATTTTATTACTCGTTGATAAAGTCTTGTGTGTAACATTTTAATGAAGTTTCCTTCACAAGGAGAGAGCTGTTTTATTAATCCATCCATTTGATATTATGTGAAGATCTTGTTGCCCTTGACGTGTTGCTTACTTGCAGATCTGTGTTTTCCTCTAGAATTAGTTGAATGTTGCAATAAATACTTCTATTGGTGCACTTATTTACCTGTGATGAAATGCATTTTGGTTGTTTTTTGTAATCTAGATCAGTATGTGTATTTGGTGGTTCAATTGGATTACCTACAGTGACACTCTTGAACATTGCTTCACACGCATTAGGTGTTTTCCTTTGTTGATTACAGCAAGAGTTTTAAATTCTGAAATTTGAATACTTGATTCATGTAACTGCTCTAAACATAACCAAAATCCAGCATAAAGACAGGCTAATAGAGATGAGATCTCTATTTTTTAAAACAATGCCATAATGTAGCCTTCTTCTGTGGTGTGGGTCCAGCATATCTGCCTCATAGTCATTATCTGGAGTTTGAATCTCAGTTGGGCAGAAGTCCCCCAGATTTTTGCTTAACCAGTTTCCAAAAATAGTAGTCTTAATCCTTATTATATAAATGCTTAGATTTAATGGCCAGTGACTTTTTTACAACTTCTTTAGTTGCAATTTGAACAGAAATTTCAACAGATTAATCCAGTTTCTTCAATGGTTGACATGTACATACTACATTTAAAAAGTTCCTGGAATTTGTAAATAACACAGAGTTACCATAAGCAATTTACACATCATTTCCTTTAAAATAGTTCTGTTCCTCAGTGACCCATTTCTGCCATCACATGTAAAGCAACTGGAAGCACTCCTGAAAGCCATTTCAGATACCTGTTGTAGTGCCCTTGTCGTATATACAGTCATTTCTTAAGTATTTAAAAATCTTGACTGAAACGTTTATGCCATTCATACAACTGCGTTTTCTTCATCACTGCTTTACCATACACTTCCTCCATCATTCTCAGTGTCTCTATCACCCTCCATGGTATAGTGTTACCATGGTAACTTCATATACCCGAGGTCGCGGATTCTGTGTTGTAGATTTACAGCACGTAAAAGAACCTCGAGCCTGATAAAGAGACCTCTGAGCAAAATTAAGCAGTCTTTCCTGCCGAATATAGAATGAGATGTTGAGAACCACAGCAGTTAAAGAGCATCCATAAATAAAACTTAATTTCATTTCAATGTCTCTGAGGGAAATTTGTTTAATAAAACATAAAACTTTATGTTCGAATGGAAATTATGAAATGGGATAAACGAACATGCATACCCTGCAAAAACTAGTTGCCAAGCAAAAGCAATCATTATTAGCATGAAAATTGAAATGAAATGTCATCATGGATGACACCAACACCCAAAAATAAAATATCCTTTATTTTTATATACATTAAAGAGAAAATAAAGGATTCCAGGAACTTTCTGAATATAGGGTTGAAACAATGACTGCGTGCTTAATAGACCACGTGATGAAGATGTCTCGTATAAAATTGTGAGTTAATTGAGTTATGTTATAAGAATCTCAGTGTGTGTATATATATAGTTAGTCATACCTCACATTAGTACAAGACAGGATCAATAAGCAACACACAGCATTTGTTTTTCCTTCGTTTTTCTTCTTACCCAAAAGAAATTGAATAGGTAAGAGACAAGAAACTACATCACTATGAACTCAAGTCCTTTAGCTACTTTTCTACATAGGCACCAATGGTCTATGGATTGGAGAATTGGGGAAGGAAGCAACAAAGGATGGTGCATGGTAGATAAAATATAAAGATCGTTCTGGAAATGGTTATCGGGTTTACCCAAACCATCACCAAAGGGTACAGGAATGTTGTAGGTGGGAAGAGGGGGTATCAAATATATGATAGAAAGGCTACTGAAATACTGGCAGAGAATATGACCATTATATTCTCAAAATATCTGGAGACAATGTTTAACAATACAGGAGAAAACTAGTGCTAGGTTGCGTTGGGCTCAGGATTTGAGGAGAATTTTACAGGGAATTGGAGTGGGTAATATATGGGCAAGGAAAGAAGGAACAGAAACAAGAAAAGACTTGAAGATATACAGAAAAATGAGGATGGATTGGGGTAGAGGGGAGTATGTTACAAATAAGGGAGAGATGGTTAAGAATGGACTAAATTAAGGGGAGACAGAAAAAGAAGAATTTAGATAGTTGCCCTTTATCTGTGGGACGGATAATGATTTATTACCTGTCTGAAGAATGAACACAGACGACCATGAGTGGAAGCTTGTGTAAACACAAAGAGATAAGCAGTATTACGTCACCACTTCCTGGTGCATGCCCTGTACAGTTCGGCAATGCTGGAATACCTCAGTTGAGTCTCTTACAGTGGACGGGTTCGAATCAAGTCAAAATGCACAAAGTAGAAAATTAATATCCATTAGTGAACAATGACAAAAGAAATACAAAACATCTTGTTTTCTCCTTGTGCTGCTAAGTGTTGTTTTGATCAGTAATTACTACTTATCTCCTGAAACTAATATGATGACACCAATGTCATGGAAATTGAACATCTGACAGCGACGCAATACCTGTTTATAACCAATAAATATTTCTGTGAATGTTAATGCATTAACTACTACTGTGCCACACTGAGAATATGGCTATGCATTTTATAGCACTTCTTAGAAGCCATTGCTTACATTTTAGCAATATAACAAAATTAGGTAGCACCATGGCCAAGTGGTTTGACCGCTCGCTTCCCACCTAGGTGGCCTGGGTTCGATCCCAAGCACCTGCATGTGAGATTTGTCGTGGACGAAGCGGCTTTTGAGTGGGTTTTCTCCAGTTTCACCCATCACTCATTTCAGGAATTGCTCCATCATCACCTTTCCTATCATCCCCTTCCTCATGCTCACACCTGGTTATGGGCCACCACTTGTTCCAGGTTCACCATTCTGTGGTTTCGTGACGATGGCTCTCCGACTGGCATCTGCTTGTAAGTCCTAGGGAGGTATCAGTCCTACTATAAAAAATGAAAAACAAATAATAAAATTATGTGTTGAATTATGCCGGTTTATTCACCCTTAGTGTGCCGAAGTGTTAAAAGCCAAATATTTGTATCTAGAAGCAGTCATTAAACAGTTCAGCTTTGTAACAGAAACCAGTAGATACTGGCTACATGTGCTGAATTTTAAGACAAAGAAAATCTCATGTTCAAGGGTTGGGTTTGTTTGTTTGTTTTTTTTTTTTTTTTTTTTTTTTTATTTTGTGTACAGTACACTGAGGAAGAACCACCAACTATACATACAACCTTAATACATCTTAGTTACCCTTTTATATATGCATAAAAACCTATAATTTATAAATGTACATATAATTAATGAAAATTATAATATAGTTGTATTCTTAATTTCACTGTTCTGTACATGCATTTCTTATTGGTTAATAGCATTTGCACTTCTCTTGTTACCTCGCAGCTGATTACTTTTATAAAAGGGCTGTCCAGTGTAAGTATGTCATTGTTTAAACAGTTATTAGTATTTACTTGATTGTTTTTGATTAGGAATGGGATTAGTGTAAATATGGCATTTCAAGGTAAGTTCCCTAAAAGCACCTGTATAATTGAAACATTTCATCATATTATGGATTTGAAAGTGTAATAGTTACCATAGTTCTATGTAGGATATCCAAATAGAAACAATATTTAAATAAGTCAGAATGGTAATAATAATATGAATTATTTAATGTTAAGAAAGGCCTATTGAAATTGGCCTTGGCTACTCATTGAGCATAGACCCACTGCACATAGATTTATTATACTATTATTTGTGTAAATTGACTTCTTCTCTTCACTGTCTGTTTCCACTTCTTTTTAACTTTAAGTAAATATTGACCCACACTCCTGTTTTATGAATATTCTGTTCAACAATATTCTTTTGTTCCTTTTAAATTTAATCTGTTAATTTCTCCAGTTTTCAGTTTTTCAATCAAACATTATATGTTCCCAAACCTTTTTCTCCCCTCCACATAATGGGCATTTCCCTCAACAGCATATCTAAAAGAGAATTTAGTCTACTAGTATTATTGATTGATTTGTTTGACACTAAAATACTCTTCAACTGAACCATTTTGCTAAAAAAAACATTAGTTTAATCATTGGAAGTGAACTTATACACAATGGAACTTTGTTATATAAATTGACATGTAACTATGACATGTTTTAGTAAGCCTGGAATATGATACATCAATGGATTGGTTTGTACGAGTATTGTAACCATGAATGCTGTCCCTTCTTGTATATTGCCTCAAATTTTTCAGAGATAACATCTGATACTGTCATGATTTGCTACTTCATTGCATGACTAATGTTAGTAGACCTAATAAATTTCTAAGTCCTTTTTATGCTGTTTAAAAACTGATTTTACTCCTATTGAATTTCTCCAAAAAAGGATGCTCTCATTATTTATACGGAAGTTTCTAAAGCTTTTTAATTGACATGTGAACATAAACTTTTCCTTTATCCAAAAGATATTTTTCAAAATGAATGTACTTTTAGTTCATTAACTATGTGATAGATTTGATTAAACTCTGCATACTCATATAAATAACTGTGCATAAGCTTCAATTCCAAGTAAGGAAATGTTGATACATGTTTTAATTCATAAGTAATAGCAATGCAGTTAGTTGCAAACAAACTTCAATTTGAAGATATTCCTTTTAAAAAATTATATAAAATAAACCAAGCACTACATAAAAGAGTCTTATAAGGAGTTACTGTACTACAATTAAATAAACAGTGTGCAGCATTTGAAGTAATTATTTCTGAAAGTTGTTTTTGATAATGTACATAAAGAAAATTTAAATTTAAAAAAAAAAAAAAAAATTATCTAATTGTTTCAAAAATAGTTGTTCAAGTTTATTGAAATTTACAACACACTATACTGGCTGTTCATTTTTTATTCTTGATTTCCTGTTCAAGAAATGCCATTTTTATTGCTGATGGAGCAAGTTTATGTACTGTCCCTCTAGTAACAACAGATCATACTTAATATGATGTGTTCCTGTTGAGATGTGTCCGAGTGTATTCATACCTGGAGATTCAGGTTAGTTATTGTATCTACACAGTGATATAAATCCTATTTATACATTGGTCCTGTAGTGACAGCAGAACAACTACTACAGTTAAAAGATGTTTTATATTAATATTCAGCTTGTCAGCAAAGGACAGAGCAACCGTTGAATGTTACTCATTACTGCACCAGGAGATGCCAGGTTAGATGGGTTGTACAACAGTGTAACCACATTCAGAACACTGTGGTTTGCTGTTCTTTCATAAACCATCACTGCTCTTTCTAGATAGCAGTTAATGTGGCTACTTTCTCTTGGCTTTAAATTAGCTCACCAGTCAACAATAATGTCATTCTTGCCCAGCCAGAACACGGGTAATCACAGATAATAATGAACACCCAGAAGTGTAAAACATATCCAAATGTCATAAAGTTGAGTCACAAGTAAGGAAGTTATAATTTAAAAAAAAAAAAAAAATAAATAAAAATAAAAAAAAAATAATGTACTGTATTTTAATTTACATTTTTCCTTAACAGTAAGTTTAAATAAACTTGGTACTTTGGAATGAAAGTTTTGTAAATTAATTAGTTCAAGTACATATTAGTTCTATAAATGTTATTTATGCTTTAGGATAGCAAACTATATTGCAAAAATACAGCTAGATTTGTTTCCTTCAAACATTACACTGATGGTCAGATTTTCTCTACAAGAAATAGTTAACATGCTTTGGAACAGAATTCTATGTTGAAAGGAAACAGCAATTAATGTGAAACATATTAAGTTGCTTGTTTTATATCAGGGTGTGCTTGCTGGTGATTATTTTTAATTATTTCTTCTCATATCTGACTTTTAATGTTAGTAAGAATACTAATATACCTATCATATATAACATTAAATTCTTTTAAGAAGTGTAAATAATTTTCATGTGAAAGAAGAAAGAAGGCCTTTCAGCTACTAAAATCAAAGACTTAATGACAATTTCAAATTACAGTCTCTTTTGCTGCTAAATACTGATATTTTTATTAGTGTTTTCAATGATTTGATCTACCTCAGAATTCAAGTGAAGTGCATTTCTACACCCAGTTATTAGTGAGAATCTCCCTTGTGTTTTGATAACACTGCACATTTCTATATATAACATGTATCTGATCCCATTCCTAGTTTGTATTACACTGAAATCTGTTGTATGTAGTACTATTTGTTTATACAGGGAATTGTTTTATAATATTGTTATTGGAATTATGTAATGAAATAATGTTACAGAGAGAAATAAATGTAACTATATTGTAATTAAATCAGAGACTGCAAAAATGATGTTACAATGGACCATTGTCACAATGCTGTTACAAATCAAGCTGTGATTTTCTTGTAATGAAAGTAGATTGCAAATAAGAATGCCCACATCTCGGTTTTCTCTCCCATAGGCCCAAGTTTGACAAAACAAAACAAAACTTTTACAAATTAGAATTATTCGCCAATGTTCAATTCCTTGCATTTATTTAAAACGTAGTAAATGAGAGAACATGCAAAAGTGTACAGTTTTTATCTCTTCAGTATTGTTTTCTTGGAGCAGCCATCACTAGGGAGGGGGGGAAATAAGGCCAATTTCCCTTTTGATGTATGAAATCTTGAAACTTCATATACCCAAGGTTGCGGGTTCAAACTCGGAGGAGGACGGTGTATTTTTTCAGGCATAAAAATCCTTAGCATGGCTTCCTTTGGAACGGAAGTAATGCCATTGGGCCCGTGTCGTAGATTTATGGCACATAAAAGAACCTCAAGCCTGATAAAAGAGGCCTCTGAGCAAAATTAAGTGGTATTTCACGCCCAGTATAGAATGGGACGCTGAGAACTACAGCAGTTAAAGAGCATCCATAAATAAAACTCCATTTTTATTTTATGGCAGACTTGTGCACAGATATTTGAAGCCTCATTATTATTAGCATCTGGCATGTACCAGGCAGCTGATCGTTCAGCAAAACAGGTTTAAAAGCAGTCATTACAATTTAAAACTATAAAATTTGTTCCCTATGTGAGGGAAAGTGAAGACACGGGTAGTTTTGTTTTCAATGTACTTTCACTGTAAAAATAGCAGCTCAATTTATGACATGAACATGACAATGGCCCTTTATAGATTCAGATAAAGCTAGTTAAACCAGAAGTGGATGTTTCATACATTAATTCTTCAGCAGAAAGAATTTAAGTTATGATTTCTCAGCCTTAATCGAGAATGGAAGATATAAATAGTATGTACAGTGCATTGTTGATGAGAAATATATATCACATGTTTGTCAAAGAACATTAACTTGATCAATATGAACCTGATAAACACAAGAATAGTGTATTAAGTTGTAAGCCATCAATGTAAGTCCACTTCAGAGAATGCATACTATGTGCACAGGTTTTCAAATCTTCATTCAGCGAGTTTCACACAATTTCAGAAGAAGAGCAAGGTGACCACATTCAGACATGAAGTACATTATAAACCCTGATATACAGTGGCTTAATCTGTCTGGAGATGCCAGAATCCACGCACAGGCATGTGTGCTGTGTTCCATTTAAAAACCCAGTTAGTTCCTGGTAAGTTAGATACCCTATTCATGGCTGAGGCCATCAAGTAAACACAGATAAGCAGGCTCTTGCCCTCGCTTCTGTGTAAAACCAGTGCCCGAGAAAGGGTGCATGCATAGTATTTACATCGCTGAAGATATTATATATAGCTTGTGAAGGTAATTAAAACTATTGCCATATTTCAGTCCATGCATCTCATGCCTTACATTGCTTCCCTTCTTCCCACTTTAGCGAGCCGAGTTCGGAGATGGTAAGAAAGGTAGGGATGGAAGGAGAGTTTGCCATCACCACTATACCATTGTCACTTGTTTTCACAATTAAATGACAATCTCCCTAGCCTGTCCTGTAAGGGACTTACCAGAGAACTTAGGTCCCAACATTACTGTTAATAGTTCTTAGTTAATATACTCTTAAACAGTATAATTTTCAAGCTTTCAACAATGTAATCTGTCACCATCATCAGGGAATTGGAGGCAAGTTGCTCTTGCAGTGGAATTTATACTTGGAGGGGGAGGCTAAAAGACCACCTCGTGTTCTGTCATTGGTCAGAGCTGACTAATGGGGGCTGAGGAGAATGGAGCAAGTGGTTATCAATTATAGGTAGCCATGTTTTCCTTATTTGCAGACCTTTGTCTTTGTTAAAATTATTATTTTTGCCAGAGCAAGTTGCCTCCATTTTTATTCAATTTATTTTCATCCTTTTTACATTCCAGTTCGCTGATGATGGCAACAGAGCACATCATTGAAAGCTTGGAGACTAATCCAACTCTTACCTGGCTGACATTCCCAGAAGAAATTATTAATAACCAGCACTGGGAAAGTCACACTATGATTTTGTGACCACTCGCTGCCACTTGCAATGCCCTCTATCCCACCACTGATAAAACCCTCGTGTTGCATATGCAGTCTGAAGTCACATGGAATTGCGGGAGAAGGGAGACTGACATCGGCAATAGTTGCACCCACAGCTTTTTCATTGCCCTGACAGGGTATAGTAAATATACTAAAAAACACATTTTTTATGTATCAACTTCAAATTTGTATGTGATAGTTGGCATGTACTCTACAAACAAAATACTAAGTTTTACATCTAAATTAAATCATTACTAATATAGTTATTTATTTACTATAATTTTAGATTATAATTTTAAACTTTCAAAATGTTGCTTCCAATGAATGATTAGAGAATTATGGCAAAATTTAATTTCTGCACCACTAAAATATAATTGTGGCATCTGTTTTGAACTTACAAGAGAGCAAAGTGAGGTTGTCACCAAGTTTCCCCTCCACTATGGTTTCACAAAGGATGCAATGTGATAATAGAAGTGTTGCAGTTTACATTTCAGAGTTTTACCAAATTTTTTGGAACACACTTCTATTTAATATATGCAATCCTTCGAAATAAATAATTCTTGAATTGTTTCTCATAAAATTGTCTTTATTAAATTTAAAATATTATGCAAGTTATACATTTTAGAAATTATTTGATTACATATACTAATTATTTTGGCAGAGGTTAGAAGGTAGGTTTCAATCCCAGGGGATGGCATATGGGATTTTTGGTGGACGAAGCAGCGTCTGGGTGGGTTCTCTGGTATCCCTTGCCATTCATTCCAGCAATTGCTCCATAATCATCCTGTCATCAATTTCACACCAAGCATTGGGCTGATCGCCAATCCTGGCTTCTGTCCTCAAAAAGGTGCCTGTTGTAAGTCCTACATTCAAGGAAGGTAAATGCTAATTATGTCATAGAACTGTAGATTAGAACTTAATAATCAGCATGCTGTAATATCAAATAAACAGCATATAATTGCTCTTAGCACAAAACTTGTGGAAGCCTTGGCATTTCAATCCAAAAATACTTTGTAAACTTAAACAAATGTAAAGGTTCATCTGAATATCAGCTTTCATGTGGCATTCCTATTGAAGTAATAAACGATAAGCAAATAACTCCTTATGCCATACCTATATAACACAAAACATTTCAAAATCCTTCCAACTCCAGCATAGCATTAAAATTTTGCAGACATGCAAAGAAGCATGCAGTAACTAATTTATGTAAAATACCAAAAGGTTTTCTTTTCAATTGTCACCCTCCTTGGTGTAATGGTTACCATGCTAGCCTTTAAAACCCAAGATTGAGTTCAAACCTGATAGAGGGTGATGGACTTTTTGGATGCAAAAATCCTTAGCATGGCTTCCTTCAGAAGGGAAATAAAGCCAGTGGTCATGTATAATGTCTATTTGCATGTAAAAGAATCCCATACCTTGATGGAAGATGATTTGTGGGCAACAAGCTGATCACTTGTCACCAAGGCGCATAGCGACAAACTCACAAATTAGAAATTCAAATCTGATGAAGGAAACATGAAAACAATGCCCTATGCTCCACTTGGGCTACAGGAATTAACTATGTTTCCAATTAATGTTTTCCTAGTGGCCTAACTCTAATAAAACTGAAAATACTATCTAAATTACACATATTTGAAAGTATTTCAATAATTTAAAACTGCTTGGCTAACCCCTTCAGCAATATAGGTATGATGACGTCCTGTGCATGATTGCGAAATAACCCATTTTACCAATGGATAATATTGGATAGATCCATTAAATACGAACCTCAATGTCTGGATTTATGACTGCAGTCTAAGACAAGAGAAGGGTGGCTAATCTATCAAACCAAGGATCATTGGATCCAATCCAGTCAAAATGTATATTCTACATTCAAGAGAAGCTGTGGAAAAGGATGGGGAGGGCCCAGCTAAAACAGTTGGTGTGATGGCGTGGATGAGTGATAACAGCTTTCAATTGAATACAGATAAATACATTTTATTTAAAAAAAAAAAATTGTTCCATTCACATGACTTTCTCTACATTTCTGAAACAAATTATTGTTAATAAGCTTATTCTTCTATCTACTCCATACTAATAGAGATAAACATTAACAGAAACGGTCTTATTACTTAGTTCCTTATAAGTAGAAGGGAAATAAGAGAATACACTAGGCTAAACCGACAGTCTCATGTTTTAAAATGTGGATGCTATAGGATTGAAATCAGTTTCTTTGCATGGCTAGGAGTTGACAAATTTCCATATGAGAAAAGTTTTGAAGTATTTTAAAACTCGAAAATGGTCAACTGCACGAAAAAAATGACATAAATTATGTGTTTTAAGGAGAACTACATTTTTTGTGTAGTAAGTTTTTGTTTCTCTTACGGTTTACCAGTTATGCAAAATTCAGATAAATTCATCCAGAATAAAGAGGTCTTCAAAGGCTAATTCAAGATATATATTTTATTTGTCATGTAAGTATCTTTATTATAAGATATTTTAATCAAAATAGTTAGAGCATTTTTGAGAAAACCAAAATGTTCAAAAATTTTTCCATGTAAAGGGTAGTTGGGGTGGGGGGATTTTCTTGAAAATCATTACATCACATCTTTGGAAGCCACTAAACTTAAATATCAAGTTTGGTATTTAACAGGCTTTTTGTTTTATGAGTTTTGCTGCCCAAAGACACACCCACACATTTTTCTAAAAATGCTCTTTTTGGATTCAGGGTGTCCCAAAATATATATTTCCAGTGAAATCTCAGTGTTGAATTTTTGGGTACAATACAAAATCTGTATATACTATGTACATAGTACGTGTAGAGAAAGTAAAAATCTCTTGTACCATATGCAGCACTATAAGATCAGATGATGTTGCAGCTACATGTGTCTGAATGGTGACATGGTGTAAGGCGTGCTATGTGAGAGTTGACCAATCTGGTATCATTGGAGGTTTCAACCCCAAAGGATAAAAAAAAAATGTTTAAATTTTATTTTAACATCTCACCTTTATCATTAGGTATTCTTGAATGGGTTAGTAAGAAGATTCCCTGCTTTCTATTAAGAGTTTTGCTCCCTTGTGATATTTCAGGATGGGATATTCAAATTTTCTCAAGCTTTTGGACTGGTTAAAGCAGAGATGTCAAGACCAATGCCATGAATGATAACTGCTGCATGTACAATTGATGGGATTAAGCATTTGTTCGAAGTTGGGGCTTAAGACAATCACATTTTCAAGAAACCAAGCTCTGCAGGAATATGCATATATCTGTCCTTTGTTTATTATGTCATAAATAGTTGTATTCAATGTAATATAAATGGAAGCACGTCTAATACACTAACACTCATGCTGTTTGTTGTGTACTAGAAATGTATTGTTCAGACTTGCCGCATACAGCCATTAATCTGAAATAATAAACTGCTTCTCCATTGAACATGAAAACAAAATGAAAAAAGAAAAAGTTGAAACAGTAAAAGCTTCTTGGTAAAATCAATGTGATGTAGAATCGCCCCACGTTAGGAGTCAGCGAGATATTTTACTCGGGAATTTACATTCTAAATCCAAGCTGTAAATGTGGGTAGGTAATTTTCAAATAATTCATAATTAAAATTCCTTTCTTTTGTAGAGTTGAAGTTTATTTCAATTAACTGTGTAATCTTGACAAACAATTAACGAAATCGCAATTTATCTATTCTGACAAAATATATCCACTTTCTCAGACTAAAATGCTTAATTACCTCCAGATTCTATTTGTAGAAATTAATTTAAATTCCACTGAAATATTTTTGCACTTTCTAGTCATTGTGTAAAATTAATTGCATGCACAATCGACCACACTAGACCACGAAAAGTCTCCAAGTGCCTTTTTTTTTTTTACTCGTGGTTAGCCTCTTTTATATTGTCTGGCGTCACAACCAAGAAGATAAAAACACCTTACTACAAAACTTATTTACAACAAACAAACTCACAGAAAGAAAACCTAAAACACTTATATCTAACGAAAGCACACAGAATAATTGTCTTGCATCCAGTGATTTTAATTTTGGCATAAAATGAGAAAACTTAATGACAAATATACACAAAATGGAGTACAATTCACAAAATGCTGGTAACATGGAGTAGGGATATTATTGGCTCAAAGTACAAACTATTTATAAATGCTTTGTAAAACAATAGTACTTACATATAGAGTATTTATTTTAAATTTACCATAATATAATTTGTTGGTTATTTTTGACAATATTAATGCATTAAAATGTTGTCTGAAATAGTTAGAAATGTAAATGTGTTAACTATTCCTAAGATTGTTAGCAGTTCAACTTTCTCTGTTGAATTTTTAAAGTCTGAAACAATTAATTAACTCTGCTCTGACACTAGCGCTGCCTTGTGGTCACAAATTGTTATCATGTTTGTCACTCACTGCCATCCATGTTGAGCAGTTGCACACAAAAATAAAACACTGAAACATGCAGTGTTAACGGTATTTAAAATAATTCATACAATCCCTCCAAACATGGTATTATATGTATTTTGTCTTATAAGTGATAGCCACAACACTTACAGAGCAATAGGCTGCAAATGGTGCTGTTATAAATAGGAGCCCAGCACAACTCAGAACTGAGGAATTTGTAACCTATTGCATCATGGGTAACATGAATCTCATGTAGCAAGATGTATTTATAACATGATTGGAAGAGATAGGGTGAGCCTCCTTTGCAAGTGTCGATTGAGTACATGGTTAGCCCTTGCTGATGGTAAAAGCTTCATGACAGAAAATGTCTATTCACACACATTAATTCCAAAGTTGATTTGTAAGACAACTAAATCGCTTAAGTCAAGATCTTTGTAAAATTCTATGTTTTCTAGTGAAGGATCTTAGCGATGGAATGACCATGTCGAAATGCTGTAAAACCAGTGCCCACCTGGGTAGTGTGGTGATAACTTGTCTGCCCCACATTCAATAGGACATGAGTTCAAATCTCGCTTAGAGTTAGTTACCTGAATAAGGTTTTTATCGGGGTTTTCCCTTAACCTGAGAAGATGAATGTAGAGAAACTTAAGCTCCATGGACTCCGATATCATTCAAGCATCATTTTACCAATTTCATTCATCATCTGATATGACCAACCAGGTTAAGCTACATTTGAAAAAAAAAACAGCATGAAAATATGTTTACAGTCCATATGCATGCACTTTCACCTGCACTTTTTATTTATGGGTGTTCTTTTACTGCTTGGTTTTCAGCGTCCCATTCTATATTGGGCATGAAAGATTGATTAATTTTGCTCAGAGGCCTCTTTATCAGGCTTGAAGTTTTTTTAGATGCTGTAAATTTATGACACGGGACCAACGGCCTTCTGAAGGAACTCATGCTAAGGATTTTTACACCCAAAAAAATCCATCATCCTCTGCTAGGTTTGAATCTGCAACCTTGGGTATATGAAGTTAGTATGGTAACCATTACATCTTGGAAGGCGACACTTTCACCTGCAGCATTCTGTAGGTGGAAACATCAGGTTTTTCCTACCCCATCCTCTTTCCCTTTGTAAAGTACCCAAGGGTTTCTTCCATGTAATGTCTGCATGCTGGTATATACAACATTGCAGTCCAACATTTAGAGGTCTATATTTGACTCCAATCTAATCTGAAAAATAATTAATAGCAACTACACAGAAGATTGTTAGAGCATACTCTGAATGTTCACCACTGATGTATTTCAGGATTAAGTCACCCTGGGTGTTGAAATTGTGATGCAAATATATATATAGTTTTTTTCAAAGTCATATTTACATTACAACATCCAGCCTTCAAAATTGGGGAATAAGTGTCCCTTACTGCCATTCTAAAAATATGGCAAGTCTAGATATATATCTATGCCAGGTAGTAAGTTTGGTGATAAACTTCACAACATAAAGTTTGCACTGCAGTTAATGCCTTTTTGTGTTTTATGGTAATAGCTGCCTTAACTTTGTAACAAAATTGTTATTCCAAGTTGAAAACTATCATAGTATATTTTTTTACCTTTGAATGTTGTTCACAAAATATTCAAATTTGATTGATTAAATTGTTATTTCTTACATCACCCATTCAAGAAAAGTGATTATAATTTAATATAAACAGTAAGATATTATAAGTACCTAATTTAAAAATGTATTTTAGAAGTTACATCTGTACCGTTAAGACTAACTGGTATAGAATGAAGTACCTTCAAGTACTATGTTTTTCTGGTCATATGTTGGTGTAAATAAAAATCTGATGTGTTCCATTCACATGACTTTCTGTACATCGCTGCAACAAATGTTTGTTAAACAGCTTATTCTTCTATCCACTTTATGATAATTGAGATAAACATTAGCAGAAATGCTCATATTACTTGGTTTCTTATAAGTTGAAGGGAAATAAAGGAATACACTAGATTAACCCAATAGTCAAATGTTTTAAAATGTGGTTGCTATGGGAGTGAAATCCATTTCTTTGCATGGCTAGGAGTAGAAAAGTTTCCATATGAGAAAAATGTAAGTATTTTAAAATTGAAGCAAATAACAAGGAATATCTCAAAAACGGTCAACTCCAAGAAAAAAATATATATCTCATAAATTGTGTGTTTTAAAGAGATATACATTTTTGCATAGTAAGTTTTTGTCTATCTCTTACAGTTTACCAGTTATGCAAAATTCATCCTGAATAAAGATGTCTTCAGATACTATTCCCAAAAAATTCAAGATAAACATTTTATTTGTCATGTAAATATCAAACTTGATAGAGCCATTTTTGAAAAAAATGAACATTTTCAAAATGTTTTCCATGTAAATAGTAGTTGGGGGGGGGGAGATTTTCTTGAAAATCTTTGTGTCACAACCTTGGAAGATACTGAACTTAAATATCTAGTTTGGTATTAATGGTTTTTTTGTTTTTGAATTATTGTGTTCATAGACATTTTTCCAAAAATGTTTTTTTTTTTTTTTTTTTTTTTTTTTTTTCCCTGCTGAAATTTGGGTATAAAATTTTTGGGTGCAATGCAATACCTTCTCTATGTGCTATGTACAAGTATGTGTAGAGAAAATAAAAAAGTCATAACCATTTAAATGTATTGATAACAAAAATTGAATGTTGATGTTAATGTAAATTGACCTTATTGTGAAAGATTTTACAAGAGATATATAGCAATGCTGTGCATGGGGTAGTACCCCATATATTGCAAGTATATTTCTGGTGGAAAACATTGGAAAGATAATTAAGTTTTTAATGATGTTTTCAATTGCCGGATCATTTAAATGCTACTGGTGTGAAATTGGAAGGATATTTGCATATGCACTACTCAAGATATATTGTTTACTTGCAGCCAGTGTAACAGCTAAGGGGTTGCTATTGCTAAAAGTTACATAGTTAAATCTTGATTTTTTTACAATGCTTAAATGACCTTCTTACCTTTAACCCTTAATTGCATAAATTATTTTGCTGCTCTTACTCTAATTCCGGAATATTCAAAGAAATGCTAAAATTAGAATTTTTAAAATCAAATGTATTATCTGTATTATTGTTCGGAAACCTGGAAAACAACACAAGAAATTAATAAAAA
Source organism: Hymenopus coronatus (assembly GCA_030762935.1). Lineage (NCBI taxonomy): Eukaryota > Metazoa > Arthropoda > Insecta > Mantodea > Hymenopodidae > Hymenopus > Hymenopus coronatus. The sequence continues at coordinate 6,432,988 of CM060883.1, forward strand.
ATTGCAAGCTTCTATTAATCGATGTCTAAGACACATACTGAGAATCTGGTGGCCAAAAATCAGTAACACTACATTAAGGGAAATATCAAACCAGTTACCAATTGACAGAGAAATAAAGAAACATAAATGGAATAAATGGACATCTACTGAGAAAGGATTGTGGAAATATAGCTAGACAGGAATTGGAATGGAATCCACAGTAAGAAAGGAAAATTGGAAGAGTGAGGGTAACTGGAGAACAATTGAGGCAGAATTGAGAGAAATGAATAGATCGTGGAAGGAGATACAAGTCTTGTCAAGGAATAGAGTTCGATGGCAAAGATTTGTTGTGGCCTATGTTCTACCTAGAAATTAAAGGAAATCATCATCACTTTAATTCCTAAACTATTGTTTTATATTGCTATTTCAGATACTTTAATGCAAGCTAATCAAACAACCATGATTGTTAAGGCAACATATAATGGACTGGCCATCCATTCAAAGTTAATTGTCATGAGTTCAAATTCCAGCAACTGCACTGAAATTGTTAAGAATGGGGAGGGCCCACATTAAATAATCAGTGTGATGGTAGGCTGATGATGGGGTTACATTTCACTGCAGTTGTATAGATATTGCTTTTCATTGTAAAGAAAAGCACCACGATAGTATTGAAGTAAATAAATATACTTCTCATGTAAAATACTACAAATAATTGTATTTTATTGTTCAAGGCCATTATTGAAAAAGGTGCTTCAAATGTCAGTCAATTTCTCTAGGATCAGATTCCTTTAGAGAGAGAAAATCCTGAACTTTCAAAATTCCTTGCTTTAATGTAATCATATGTAATGTAATGATTTTGCTATTGTCATAATTAAGGCCAGCAAAACATTGAGTTTCAAAATATACAGAGTAATTCAAAAGCTTATGCATAAACCACAGTGTCATGCCTGTCTTCTCTAATGAGCGCATCAACTGTTTCATGGAGACAGTTTGAGGGCAAGTGCTACAAGGTCATTTATTTATTCATTTATTTTATAGTGTTTAATGCCCGCTTTTACTACTATGGCACTGCAGGTGATACAAGGCTCATCTTGGCTACTTGTGTTCCCATCTTTGTTTCACCCATCTCCTGACACTGCAGACATCTCCACAGGCATGTTGAAGACTGAGGTGAAATTTAGCAGTAGATTTGACCTTTGACAAAGAATTTAATGACTGCACACTGTCAAAACAAAATATTGGCAGTGAAAATACTGCTTGTGGTCATATGATAGATGCTAATAATGTTATAATATGGCAAGATTACAATCCTGCAGTCGTTTGTGTTACATTGTTGAATTTGAACAGCAGATTGCTCATGACTTTCAATATGACCTTTGTACTTCACCAGCATGGAAATGTCTTATAGATACTAATGAATTCAATTCACATTGTCCACACCTCCCTCATCAGATATAGAATTATAATTAGGTAAAGAACAATGTCTGTAATTTTCACTTGCTCTAGCAAATATGTACAGTGCATATAGTAGGTAGAAAAGGTATTGTATTCCATACAAAAATTTGATATCAGATTTCTGTGGAAATACATGTTTTTAAGGATCCCTAAATAAAAAAAAATAGAAAAAGGCAAATATGTGTGCAAACATGCATGAGCATAACTCAAAAATGAAAAGTCTGTTAAATGCCAAACTTGGTATTTAAATTCAGTATCTTCCAAGAATGTGACACAGATTTTCAAGAAAGCCCCCCACCCCAAACTACCTTTCACATGGAACATTTTTCAAACTTTATGATTTTCTAATAAATGGCTCTAATGATTTTGATTAAAATACCATATATTAAAGATGTTAACATGGCAAATAAAATGTATATCCTGAGACTTAGGAAAGCCCCTGAAGTTCTGTTCATTCTGAATGAGTTTTGCATAACTAGTAAACTCTAAAAGATTCATCCATTTCATATCTCTTTTGTTGTACTCTTGGTCATGGAAAGAGAATCAAATTTCAATTGCATAATGCCAGCTTTTAAAAGGTTTGTCTGTTGCTGTAGCCTAGTGTATACCCTTATTTTCCTTCTACTTACAAGAAACTAAGTAATAAGACAACTTCTGATGTTTTAATTAGCATTATGAATATAAAAAATAATCTTTTGCAAGAATAGTTTGTTTACAGAACAGATAGAGAAAAATCATGTGAAGCGAACATATCAGATTGTCTGTTTCAAATTGCATCACTTTTCTTACATTTCTTGAAACTTTTGGATATGTATACTACTGTTTGTATTTAAAAGTTATAAGAGCAAATGATCTCTCTAGCAGGTAATTAATTTTTGTGAAAAAGTAATGCACTTCCATTCATCAGCCAGATAAAACAGTGTGTTATGCTGATAAAGTACTGTGAAGCAAATGTACAAACATGGATGTCTATTACTGACACTAATTTTGATGATGGTGGCTTAGACGTGCTTCCTCAACCTGTGGTCTAATTAGGGCAACATCAGATGGTAGTGGCTGGACTTCAGCAACAGCTACCTTCTTCCAACATGACATTGGCAACCTCAGGTTGACCAATTCAGAAGTGTTTGCTAATTTTAAGTCTTTAGCTTGACTTTCAAATTGTATTAATTTTAAAATGATGTCAGCTGGTGGTATTTCAAAATTAACCTCAATACTACTGTTACTATGGATAAAGTTATCTAACTCTGATGGAGTATTGATGGCTTTTAATAATTTGATTTCGTTTCCAATTTCATGGTTAGAAATCCAAAAAGGCTAGCTACTGCTGATTTTTTCCAACTGTTTTAACTTGGTGTTTTTTTAAGCATGTTTTTAAGTTTCTTTTGGTTATACTAATGTAAAATCTTTTCACAATCATTACAACTTTTTTGATAAATTCCAAATTTATTTAACATATCTATAGTTTTATTAAGCGGTTTATTTAACATATTTTTCAAATTGTATCTGTTGAAAAAAGCCAAAGCTATATTACATTTCTCAAACACTTTTTTGAAGACAAAATAATTTTGGATGATAGCTAAAGTTTTTTTTTTTTTTTTTTTTTTATATTTTGTATTAATTTTTTATTGGTTTTAACCCTTTATTGTATTAATTATTTTTGTGTGTATGTCATTCTTCCTCTTATTTGCAAACCTGTATTTATATCCCTTTCATAGGCACCATAACTGAATAGCCGTGATGGTTAGTGTGATACAAAGTGGACTGGCTGTCCATTTAAAGCAGACTGTCACAAGTTAGGAGTCCCAGCGATTGCAGTCAAGTGTAGCTGTAGTAAAGGATGGGGAGGGCCCAAATAAAATAACCGGTGTGGTGGCATGCTTGAATACTGACATCTGACATTTGACAGCAGTTGCATGGATTTTGCTCTTTTTTATTAAAACAAAAACACCACACTTCTATTGCAAAAATATTAATTTTACAATGTAAAACAGCTATAACTAGCCTAATTTTATTGTTGAAGGTTAGTGTAATACAAAATTACAAATAAAGTCAACAAAAAATACTAAAAGCTTTGATGCACAAGTGAACACCATATAATAAAGGGTTAATAGGTGCTGACAAATATCAGTAATAGACGTCCAAGTTTGTACATGAAAGCTTCAAACAATATGTTCATGAAATTGTGTTTTATGTTTGTTTATCTATTGGTATGTACTGGACAGCCCTGTTCCATCATCTTCCTGAACCCACTTATTGTAGAGAATTGAACTGAAAATGCATGTAAGGGTTTATATGAAATTGTTAAGTATTGTGTATAGGTATCCCATTGTGAGTGTGTGAGGTTTGAGGCTCCCAGGTCAATCTGTATGGGACACAGCCATGTGGGAGTGTATGTAAATATGTTTCAACTTTAATACTTGAGATAAAATAAATAGTATTGAGAAATTAGTTCTCTTTCAATATTTATCTCTGAGAGGGATGGCTCAGGCGGTTTTATCTGTGGTCTACATTTGGAAGGTCTCGGGTTCAATTCCCGTGGCCGGCGTACCTGAACCTAGTCACCAGGCGAATGCTGGGTAGGTTTCTTTATTCCCCCAAATGTCCTGCCCCTCCATGTTTTTTCCATTGTCATTTCATTTATCCTTCATCCCATTAGTTTCTTTCAGGGTTGGAAGTGTCGTTGATAGTGCTCAGTGCAGCGTGGCAGAATGCTTAAAGTGCCTATATCCGTCACCCGACCTCAGGTGATTCCTGGCAGTGGCGTTGAACCGTGTGTGGGGTAGGGGCCCCAGTCTGCCTCTCCGACTGCCAGAGTGCTTCAATCTGGAAATTGTAGGTACTCTGACATCTCGTGACTCCACTCCTGGTTTCCAGCCGCGCCGTGGCCGAGGAAGTTAGACCATTCCCCTCTCACCTTGGCAGTCCGGGTTCGATCCCAAGCGACCGCATATGGGATTTGTGGTGGACAAGGTGGCGCAGGGATGGGTTTTCTCCGGTTTACCCCGCCATCGCATCTTCATTCCCTGCATTATCCATATCATCGCCTGCGGTGCCATGGTAGTAAAAAGTGGGTGTTAAACACTACTAAAAGCTGCTGGTTCCGGCCACCTGATATATCCTTTCGCCTCATCCCTCCTGAGTGCTTCCTCATGGGGCAGAGGTACAGTGACCCCAGGTTCGCTACCGAGTTTCTTCTGACCTTATCCTATCCATATTTTTCATCTATCAAAAGTTACTTCATTAACCCACATATATTTTCAGCTACATCTTGAGTGCTTTAGTTTTTTAGTATTGATGGTCCTGTGTCTATTTGCTACACTATTCTACTATTTGATCTTCCTTCAGTCTCTTCTTCTTAACCACTTCTCACTGACATTGTCCTAATAGTTTTCTATAGCTTCCCCCCCCCCCCCCATTTTACAGTTAAAATGTTCCTTAAGCCCACATGCTTCTTGCCTCCAAGATCATTTTTACAAGTCTCCAAATACCCTTGAGGCCTATTGCAATGGTTGGCTCAGATGAGTAAAATTGTTCGTAGTCGGCCTACCCTCCCCTTGTGTTAGAACTGACACCCCCTAGGAGTTGCAAGTGGATGTCTAGGGTCAGAACCTGATGAAGCAGGCCCTAGAGCGGCTGGTATCAACCCCGTAGTGTTGTTCAGGACGAGCTGTTGGCCAGCAAGAAAAGCAGCACCCTGACATTTCAGTCTCTCTAGCGATTAGCTACCACTTTCCAGTGTCTTGATATACCGCTCTACCATACATCTGACTGCGGGTGGAGAGGCATTATGCGCGTATTAATGTCGGGGCCCCGGATCCGTCGAACGGCGATACACTGCAGCTGACTCACATTTCCCCAACTCCGAAGTAGGTGCCAACCAGCTTGGTCCCATCTGACGTGAAGTTTGGGAGCCCCTCTGGAGTGGAACAACCAGCAATTGACTAAGTCCAGATTCTAGTGGACCGCCTTCACGATGCGCACGAGTTGGCCCGTTAGCACATGGCAGGATGAAGACCCGTTACAACCTCCCGGCCAACAGTCAACGGTACCAGCTGGGAGACCTTGTGTGGTTGTATCGCTCTACGAGGACCAAGGGGGTTATCCCAAGCTTCAACAACTGTGGCAAGGACCGTACCGAGTGGTAAAGAGGATCAACGATGCGGTCTACCTCATCCTGAGGGAAGATGTTGGCAGTGGACCTAAATTGGCTAGCCCGCTATGACGCTGTTCGGGACGACCAGCTCTGAGAAGGTAGCAGTGTAGCAACGACTGAGTCTCCCTTCACCCGAGGGCATACTTCCCTGACCCGCCCTAACAATAGAGCGTTCGGACACAATAACCGGCAAACAAAAACCTTTGTGTGTTTCCCTGAATTTCTCGGGCATTCTTTATCTCTAACTCCAGAAACTTCTACTTCCAGAGTAGACTTTCTAAATGGATAAAACGTAATTTCTAAGACTGAAACTTTCGTAGCCCTGTTGTGGGATTATATAAGAGAGACCGACACTGCCGGGAGTTAGTTAAAAGTTAATCTAGTGAGTGAAAAATGCTAAGAAAGTGTGTGAACACAGTGACCCAGTTATTTGTGTACCAAAAGTTTAAATGTCCTGATGAGAATAAAGTGAACTTAACTGAAACTGGTGTTCTCATTTGTTACAATATTTTGTCGGGACAACGGGACACTTAAGCTGAATAAAATTATATGCCCAAGGTCGCGGGCTCAAACCCGGCGGAGGACAATGGATCTTTTTCGGGCGTAAAAATCCTTAGCATGGCTTTCTTTGGAAGGGAAGTAAAGCCATTGGTCCCGTGTAGATTTACGGCACGTAAAAGAACCTCAAGCCTGATAAAGAGGTCTCTGAGCAAAATTAAGCGGTCTTTCAATCTATAAAAGGGGCGCTGAGAACCACAGCAGTTAAAGAGCGTCCATAAGTAAAACTCCATTTACATTTTTAAGCTAAAGGGGCGATCCGTAAAATAAGAGAATCTGGTTACCTTAGCATTGCTTCAAATGCATTTTGTCTAATGACCTCGCGCAGGTAGTAGGCTTCGACCCTTGTATAGTTTTCTCGAAAACAAGATAGCTCTCAAACGGGACCACGGGGCAGTAACCATTAGCAAGCAAAAGACGAGCCTGTATTAAGGCGAGAGGCAAGGTAGTAAAAGCTGTTTATGGGGACACTACTTGCAAGCAGACAATCACGTTTCAGTTAAGGGGCTAGTAAATGGAAGACTTGGCAACAGCGAGGGTAGGTTTGCAACCGCAAACTTTTAGGTCTTTGGAAGAAGAGTGGGGTAGGGTGATTATGTTCTGAAAAATACTGTAGAGCTCTATTTACTTTAGAGGTGCGCATGGGACCTTTTGTCCCACCTTACCGGAATTGCCTGCCGCACAGGGAGCATGTGCCGGTGACATTACTGATGAGTGGTGTTGCTCACTGCGTGGTCAAGGTCAAAGACCTTTATTTAAACGGTTAAGTCCTACGCCAGTACATTGGGCCCGGCTTGCAGGTTAAATTCACATGGCTTTTAATTTATGAATTTAATGTTGCAGTTTTTGTGATTTCTGCCGAACCCATACCAAGGCTCTCTTTGAGCCTTGGAGCAGCACAGTTTGGTTGGTTTTTGTGTTTATCTCACAATTTGTTTTTTTTTTTTTTTTTTTTTTCCCTGCAGGGTGTGTTTGCGTTAGATTTAAATGTTTTTGTTGTGATTTCAATATTTATAATATATACACACATCCACATTCAGATCACACGCTCGTCCCTACGCGTGCACTTCGACTCAAACTCACTTCCACTCTTTACAATTGCGGCGGTTGGCCGCGTGGTCAGCGGTCATTGATTTTTGAAGTGGCTGGGCGCGCAGAGCGAGGAGCGGCGGACCAATTTAAAACTGTTTTATTCGCTGGTGTTTGCGATGCTTTGGTTCGCTGCTACCTCTGATGCGCACCCATGTGGAGGTTCCTCTTTTTTCAGGCTCAGGTTTTGAACGGTTTGGAGCGGCATTTGCCCAGGCCACGCACGCATAGAGCATGACTGAAAGGATGAGCAGTTCCTTACTTCTGAACAAGGGCGCGCTCTATTGGCGGTATCTGTGAGGTGGGCGCTCCAGTTGAGTCGACGATCCAACGCGACTCCTAAGTAAATTGCTGACGGCAGTGCAATCTTTGACCGCTGACCGTGAGGTGCATTGCCGGACGTTGCAGCTTTTTGAAAAAAAAAATCTGATGTTTTCCATTCACATGACTTTCTCTACATCTCTGAAACAAATTATTGTTAAAACGCTTCTGCTTCTATTTACTTCATGTTATTCGAGAAAAAAATAGCAGAAATAGTTTTTATCACTTGCTTCCACGCAAGTAGAAGCGAAATAAGGGAGTACCATAGGTTAAAGTGATAGTCAAAAGCTGGTTGCTATGTGACCGAAGGTCCTTTGTTTGTGTGACAGGAGTTGACAAATTCCTGTATGAGAAAAGTATAAGTTTTTCAAAGCTGAAACCAATAACAAGGAATATCTAAAAAACGATCAACTCCACGAAAAAAAAATGCATATAACTTAAATTGTGTGTTTTAACGTGCTGTACATTTTTTATGTGGTAAGTTTTTGTCCATCTCTTACGGTTTAGCAAGTATGCAAAATTCCGTAAAATTCATTCAGAATAAAGTAGTCTTCATAGGCTATTCCCAGAAAATTCAAAATATACATTTTATTTGTCAGGTAAACAAATATCTTTAATATACGATATTTTGATCAAAATCGTTAGTCCATTTTTAAGAAAATCAAACTTTTCGAAAAAAGTTCCATGTAAAGGGTAAGTTTGGGGTGGGGGAATTTTTCTCAAAATCTTCTTGTCGCATCCTTAGAAGATACCAAACTTAAATACCAAGTTTGGTATTTTACCGTAAGTATTTTTTCGTTTTTGAGTTATCGGTTCACAGACACACTTTTCTGAAAACATTTTTTTTTGATACAGTGGACCCTAAAACATATATTTTCGGTGAAATCTCGGTATCGAATTTTTGGGTGGAGTGCAATACCTTCTCTATACATTATGTACATAGTACATGTAGAGAAACTAATAAATGATTTGGCATTTATTTGCATTAATTTCAATTTTCCAGTCATGAAGCCATGAAAGGAAGCGGTCAGAGATGGCGGAAACGAGGATTTCTATGGTGGTTGTAGATTGCAGTGTCGTCAGCATACATCTGGCGTCCACGGGAAAGTCATTTGAGAAGTGTACAGAAGCGGGGACATGATTGCCCCTTGTGGCACGTGAGCCCACGTGAGGAGGAACGGTCCACTGCGTGGCAAAAAAAAAAAAAAACATAAATCATTTTAACCGTCTCGCCAATATACAATTTCGATTTGGTGCTCCATCTGTATGTGATATGTAATAGTATCGGTATTATCTTACTGCTTTTCATGTTCTCTTGCATCTGTCAACAATACTAGATTAAGTATTCGTCTTTTCGAAAGAAACCGTATATGGAAATGATTCCGGAGTTTGCATCGGCTTCCGAAGAAAGAAATGTTGACAAAGTTAAGGCATTGAATTACAATCAGCTCTAGGAAAACCATCTTACCTACATTTCATTGTGTCTTCCGCATACTTGCCGTACACGAATGCTAATGTAATTATGTTTGATTGTTTTATTTTGAAACGTGCATACGGTTACCGGAAATAAATAATTCCTCGAACGCTTTTCTCCCTTGAGAAATTGAGTTAAGCTACCTGGTGAATAAACTTGTGAATTCTCGAGGTTTCCTATTGATGCAACAAGAAGCCTGGCATGTGAACAGAACGCTTTCGCTGTTGATGACAAACAAAGATTGAAAACGTGAACTTCGTGCGTCTATCTGGTAAAAGCAAAAACGCATGTTACATACAGCTTCAGTTTTTAAAAAAGATAGCTTCTCCATTTTTACTTTCTCTACACGTACTATATACATAGTGTATACAGAAAGTATTGTATTCCTCCCAAAAATTCGATACCGAGATTTCACCCGAAATATGTTTTGAGGTCCCTTGAGTCTAAAAAAAAACGTTTTTAGAAAAAGGCCTATGTGTCTGTCTATGGACAACATAGCTCAAAAACTAAAAGATTGTTAAATACCAAACTTGGTATTTAAGTTTCATATCTTCCAAGGATGCGAAACGAAGATTTTCAAGATTTTCACCCCAAACTACGCTTTACATGGAAACATTTTTGAAAACTTTTATTTTTTCAAAAATGGCTCTAACTATTTTGATTAATATACCGTATATTAAAGCTCTTTTCATCACAAATAAAATGCATATCTTGAATTTTCTGGAAATAACTTCTGAAGACCTTTTCACTCTGGATGAATTTTGCTGAACTGTTAAACCGTAAGAGATAGACTAAAACTTACTACATAAATAATGTAGATCTCGTCAAAACACACGATTTATGGCCCTTACATTTTTGTTGTGGAGGTAACCGTTTCCGAGGTATTCTTTGTTATTAGTTTCAATTATAAAGTATGTATACTTTTCTCAGACAGGAAGTGTCCGTTCTTCTTTTGTTCTACTCCTGGCCAAGCAAAGAAGCGAATTGCAATGACAATCGCATAACGACAGCGTTTAAAACATTTGACTATTGCTTTAGCCTAGCGCATTCACTTGGTTCTCTTCTACTTATAAGGAACTAAGTAATAACATTCTGCTAATGTTTATCTCGATTAGCATGGTGCAGAAAGAAGAATAATCTTTCGTAAGAAGTTTGTTTATCGAACAGCTAGAGAAAGTCATGTAAGTGTAACACATCAGATTTTTAAAATTAAAACTTAAATAAAGTCACCAAGAATTTGCATATTCATAATATAGGAACTAGTAATAAATCTGTGTATGGGTTTTGATAAATCTTTTATGGAATTATTAATTTTTCAACACTTTAAGGAAAATAAAACGAAGTTTTCCTAACACTTTAACAGAAACTAATTAATTTTAGGTCACTTAAAATATCAAAAATTGAATTTTCTGGGAATGGCCTCTGAAGAACACTTTATTCTGGTTGAGTTTTGGAGAATTTGCATAACGGCTAAACTGTTAGAGGTAGACAAAAACTTACTTCAGAAAAAGGTAGATCTCGTTAAAGCACATCGTTTATATCGAATGCATTTTTGTTGCAGAGTTGTTCGTTTCCAAGGTATCCCTTGTTATTAGTTTCAATTTTGAAATACTTATAGTTTTCTCAGACAGGAAGTGTTCGTTTTTATTTTAATCTATTTCTGGCCAAGCAAAGAAACCAATTTCAATGACAAACGCATAACGATAGCTTTTAAGACATTTGACTATCGCTTTAGCAAAGCGCATTCCTTTAGTGCCCTACTTATAAGGAACAATAGGTACATTCTGCTAATGTTTATCTCGATTAGCATAGCGTAAAAAGAAGAATAATCTTTTGTAAGAAGTTTGTTTGTAGAACAATTAGAGAAAGTCATGTAATGTAACACAGATTTTTACTTTCTCTATACGTGCTATGTACTCGTATATAGTATATAGAGAAGGTATTGCCCTCCACCAAAAAATTCGATACCGAGATTTCACCGGAAATATATGTTTTAGGGTCCCCTGTATCCAAAAAAAAGTATTTTCAGAAAAAGGTCCGTGTGTGTGTCCGTGTGTCTGTGAACACAACTCAAAAACGAAAAGTCGGTAAAATACCAAACTTGGTATTTAAGTTTAGTATCTTCCAGGGATGCGACACGAAGATTTTGAGAAAAATCCCCCCACCCCAAACTACCTTTTACATGGAACTTTTTCGAAAATTTTGATTTTCTAAAAAAATGTCTCTAATGATTGTGATTAAAATATCGTATATTAAAGATATTTACACGACAAATAAAATGTATATTTTGAATTTTCTGGGAATAGCCTCTGAAGACTACTTTATTCTCGGTCAATTTTACGGAATTTTGAATAACTGCTAAACCGTAAGAGATGGACAAAAACTTACCACACAACAAAATGTAGAGCACCTTATAACGCACAATTTATGTTATATACATTTTTTTCTTGGAGTTGATTGCTTTTGAGATATTCCTTCTTTTTTTTTCAGCTATAAAGACTTATACTTTTTTCATATAGGACTTTGTGAGCTCGTGTCCATACAAACAAAGGAACTTCAGTCGCAGAGCAACCAGCTTTTGACTATTACTTTAACCTATGGTATCCCCTTATTTCGCTTCTGCTAACAAGGAAGCAAGTAATAGGACTATTTCTGCTAATTTTTGCTCCATTAGATGAAGTAAATAGAATAATTTGTTGCAGTGATATAGAGAAAGGCATGTGAATGGAACACATCAGATTTTTTCTCTTTATATTATTAGTATAGACTTACTTATTAACGCATATCTTTAATGCGTGTTTTTCATTTTTATAATAGCACATAAAGATCGATTGAAGAACGATAACACTCGAGATTGTTGGCAAAGTGTGCCTGATTCGATTAAAACTTTGCAGGTTATGTAACTCTTCTAATCAGTTTTCTCCACCGCGAGTGGGTGTATGTATATATATCCTGCAGTGTTTCTAGGTTAATTGCGATTGTGAAGGGAAAAATGCATTAAGAGCATACTCCCACCTGCATTTAACAACTTCATCCTCTCTAGCGATGCAAAGAGCAACTTTAATACGTCTAAGCATGAGAATGAAATGAGTTATACAAGGTTCGATTATCGTGCACAGTTATTCCACCGCTTAGAATTTCATGCGAGGTGGCTTGATAGTTACACAAACTTTTCTTTGCTAATTTGGACGATACAAATCATGCGCCTGTAAAATTACCTAAGCCCTTGTATGAGAACAAATTGAAATGAGCCGTTTCTATGGTAGGGCAAAAGAACTCTTTCTAAAAACTATCAGCTCGAGTGAAATTAGACAGCAATAATTCGCAGTCTAAAAGTTATGCATTATAAGGAATGAAAATGTCGGCCGTAACGAGCCAGGTGGCTTAGCGTTTCGTCTGAGACTGCCATTCGGAAGGTCCGTGTTCGCTCCCATTTACCGCGCACTCTGGCTCTGAGTTTTCAGGGGTTTTCCTGAGGCCGCTTAGGCGAATACTCGGGTGCTGTATATCTACACGGTTCCTTTCCCTTTCATTCCTTCATTTCATCTCCTTTCTTCATCTCTCAAGTCGGCGAAGGTGTGGCTTGAGGCTTTGCAGGCAGATGGCACGATTGCATGCTCCGAGTAAAACTCTCTTCGTCCTGGTTGTGCTGGTTGAGGCTAGGAGGCCTCCTTCCGGCCTCCCGGCGCACCAGGAGGGACTTCCGTGCGTCTCTGTCCGTAGCTCCGTTGTTTCCTATGTGCTGGCCTGTGGTTTCCCCTTCTCTCATCCCTTCCCGGGGGGGGGGGTTAATAGGCCGTAATAAATCAGTAGGTACTTGGTCGCAGTTGCCGAGGTGTCCCCCGCCGTTACAATGCTCAACCCTCTTCCCCTCTAGTCGGCCGTGCTTTACACTATTGCATAATGTAACTGCACTGAATGGGATAGTCGAGTGAAAATTAAATTAAATTGAGTATTATCAATGGACGCTCTTTAACTGCTGCGATTCTTAGCATCACATACATACTAGCGTGAAAGTCCGCTTAAAGTTGCTCAGAGGCCTCTTTATCATGCTTGGTGCCGTAAACTACGACACGGATTTTTTACATCGAAAAAATCAGTCGCCCTCCGCCGGGTTTGAAACAGCCACCTCGGGATAATTGCGTGATATAGCGATATTGTAGTAGAAGTAGTGTTTGTGATAATAGTAGATATTGTTGATGGTAATGGTTGTGGTGATAGCAATATGTAAATGTTGGTAACAGTATCAACACATGCAAGTTGTACGTTTCATTTGTCATGTAAATGTCTTTAATATATAGCATTTTAATCAAAATCGTAAGAGCTATTTTTGAGAAAACGTAAATTTTGAACATTTTCCCTGTTAAGGGTAGTTGGAGTGGGGGATTTTCATGAAAATATGTCGCATCCTTGGAAGATACTCAACTTAAATACCGAGTTTGGTACTTAACCGACTTTTCGATTTTTAGTTATGCTGTTCACAGACGCGCGCGCGCGCGCGCACACACACACACACACATACACACACACACAGTCACTGAACTTTTTCTAAAAACGCCTTTTTTTGGGAGGACTTCAAAAGATATATTTCAGATGAAATCTGAACCAATATAAATGCTCTTGCAGTTGGTAATACGTTTATTGTCTTTGACGTTATATTGAGTTGAAATGAATAATATTTGTGTCCCTTTTTGTGTCCATTTCATTTTCGTTTTATAATACTTACAGCCATCTTATAAAACGGAATATTTTAATGTGTTTTATGTTGTTTATTATTCTATGGTTCTTCCTTTGATTTTCTCCTCTTTAGGACATATTCTAGTCGCTTGTTTTTATTAAACGAAATAAGGTAATTTTTCCTTGTGAAATAAATAGTTTGCCTTAGCCACTATTCGTAACTACTTTATGTTTTAAGACTTCGTAGAGGACACGTCGGTAAAGGTACCGCTAATGTAGATACATCTTACATGAGCTACGATACTTAAAATTTTGGTTATTTTAAAACTAATACAAAAATAATAATATTTACATTAAATAAATAATTTCTTCCCTTTAGTTGGTGCAGCACTATTCGAATGCATAATTAGTTTATTACAAAATTAGTGGATTATATTGAAGATTGAAAAAATTATGCGAAATGGCTATAAATATTTTTTATATTTATCTATTGAACTTAAAGTAAATACATTTGAATTGAAACTTACACAAGTCGATTCCACTGTTTTTCCGCACCATTAACACGTCCCTGGAAATATAATTATCAACTCTATCGACTGATTAGAGGAAGCAGCAATTTCGGACCCACATATTGCTGTTGATTTCTGTTTCAAAATGTTAATTCTGGGACAGTTAAACCGATTCATAATTTGTCAACGTTATGCTTGGGACAATCTGCTGCGCTCGCACTGCTTCATGATGTTTATTCTTGTTTATTTGTGGTAAGCAACAGTATAAACAATATGGCTACATATCAGCTCAGGCTATTATCTTAACATAGTCGTCCTCCGTGGTGTAATGGTTACCATGCTGACTTCATATACCCAAGGTCGCGGGTTCAAACCTGGCGGAGGGCGATGGAAAAAATCTTAAGCATGGCTTCCTTCGGAAGCGAAGTAAAGCCGATGATCCCGTGTCGTAGATTTACGGCACGTAAAAGAACCTCAAGCCTGATAGAGAGGCCTCTGAGCAAAATTAAGCGGTCTTTCACGCCCAGTATAGAATGGGACGCTGAGAACCACAACTGTTAAAGAGCGTCCATAAATAAAACACCGTTTTATTTTATAGTCATACCCAGATTTCTTTAATATCTGAACCATTTTATTTAAATGTCACCACCACCACCACCACCACCACTACTACTACTACTTCTACTACTACTACTAATAATAATAATAGTAAATACAATAGGCATATATATATATATATATATATATATATATATATATATATATATATATATATATACAGGGTTACTACAAAAGAAATAGACAACTTCAACTGCCTGTAAAACAAAAACTATTAGAGATAGCAACCTAATTATTTTGGAGGTATGTTGAGAAACTCTCAAAGTTTCGTTTGTTACTATTGGTAACGCTGTAATGTTTTGTTTGTTGTTGCAGAAGCTGAAATGGCGGAAAATCCTGTGGAAAAGGCATATTGCGTGTTGGAATTTGCTAGAACGCAATCAGCAACTGTTGTCCAACGACATTTTAGAACACGTTACCACAAAACGCCACCGGCTAGACAGTCAATCTACGACTGGTATAGAAAATTCGAGACAGCGGGATGTTTGTGCAAAGGGAAGAGCTCGGGAAGACCAAGAGTTTCGGAAGAAAACGTTGAACGTGTTCGTTCTGCCTACATAAACAGCTCACAGAACTCGACATCTAGGGCAAGCATGCAATTACAAATTCCACAGCAAACTGTATGGGAAATCTTGCGGAAGCGACTGCACATGATGCCTTACAGATTACAGATGTTGCAGTTTCTGAGTGAAGAAGATAAGGTCATACGGCGTGACTTTTGCATCGACATGTTGCGACATGATGAAGACGATGCTGGTTTTTGTGAGGGCATCATTTCATTTTTGTGTTCTAAAATGTCGTTGGACAACAGTTGCTGATTGCGTTCTAGCAAATTCCAACACGCAATATGCCTTTTCCACAGGATTTTCCGCCATTTCAGCTTCTGCAACAACAAACAAAACACTACAGCGTTACCAATAGTAACAAATGAAACTTTGAGAGTTTCTCAGCATACATCCAAAATAATTAGGTTGCTATCTCTAATAGTTTTTGTTTTACAGGCAGTTGAAGTTGTCTATTTCTTTTGTAGTAACCCTGTATATATAAATGTGCACAATGTTTAAAACAGCCAAGTTCAATAGTTACGTTTTATTTGCATCTCTTTTTATGGATCACAACCATTTGTTTTTTAGTTTAATCAAGTAGATACTCTGCCATCTTCTTACTGAAGGAAAACTAAACTCTGTTCTCCGTTATTATTAACACTAGAGACATGAAATGATTGTTCACTCGAAGATCACTACTTCTACAATAGATGTCGCTTCTTACGCAATAGACGACATGCCATTTTCACAACACACCGGATATTTAAACAAACTTTGTGCTACTATGTTAATGGCATACAAAGCGATCGAGTCAAGTTTGGAGATAATACAAACGCCACAGGATCTTCAGTTAATGAGGAAAATGTCAAGACGCGGGTGCTTATGAAATAAACCTGATCTACGAGAATCTGGAGTGATATATAATATGCACTTAGTGACATTTAGTGGTTTTTTGTTACACTCACATGACTTTCTCTAGGTTCTGTTTCTTATTAATAAATACACAAACTGTTCCTAGCAAAGTACGTCGAGATTTCGGCGGATATATGTTTTGAGGTCCCCCGAGTCCAAAAAAAGACTTTTTAGAAAAAGGTTCGTGTGTCTGTGGACAGCATAGCTCAAAAATGGAATGACCGTTAAACACCAAACTTAGTATTTAGGTTTAGTATCTTTCAAGGATGCGAAACGAAGATTTTCAAGAAAATCCCCTCTGCATGGAATTTGTTGTATAAATTTTGTTTTTCTCAAAAATGGTTCTAACGATTTTGATTGAAATACCGCCGTATATTAAAGATATTATCATCACAAATAAAATATATATTTTGAATTTTCTGGGAATAGCCTCTGAACCTCTCTTTATACTGGATGAGTTTTGAAAAAATGTATATAATAGTTAAACCGTAATAGATAGACAAAAACTTGCCACACAACAAATGTAGATCTTGTTAAAACACACAATTTACGCCTTATACGTTTTTCTTGTAGAGTTGGCCATTATAGAGATATTCCTTGATATTGGTTTCAGTTTTAAACTACCCAAATTTTCTCAAACGGGACCATGCAAAGCGAACCGAACCTCAATTGTTTTACATAGCAACCATCTTTTAAAAGATTTGACTATCGCTTTAGCCTAGTGTATTCCGTTATTTATCTTCTACTTACAAGAAAGAAAGCAATAAGACCATTTCTGCTAGTGTTTAACTTGATTAGCATAATGTAGATAGAAGAATAATCTTTTGTAATAATAGTTTGAATATGGATCAACTAGAGAAAGTTATGTGAATAGAGTACAAGATTTTATTTTTTAACTACTTCATTTTAATTTACATGAAACGTTTGCAGAAATAGCTTAAGTACACACTTCGTTTTAGATATAAAGGAAAAACCAACAGTCAAATATTAAACAACTAAACGCTATTTATACCGGCCTTAACATTCCAAACTCGTTCCATACAATCAAGAGAAACAGAACCTTCAAAGAATAACAAAATACTGAACAATTCGAATAAATGTAATTTCAGAAATGGTTTTCACCATAATAAAAAGTTATTTAAAATAAATGTGCATCTTTTGTGTTGTACTTTTCGCCTATCATTTAATATTTACCGTTATACAAAAGTCCTTTCGAATGAAGAGGATTTCATAGGCTATTACCAAAAAATGCAAGATTCACATTTTATTTGCCAAATAAATATTTTTAATATATGGTATTTGAAACAAAAACGTTAATCGTTTTTGACAAAATTGAAAATTTCGAGAAAAAATCCATTTAAAGGGTAGTTTGGATTGAGGGGTGCGGTGAATGCTATTGAAAATCTTCTTGTAGAATCTTTGGAAGATACTGAACTTAATACCAAGTTGGTGTTTAACTCATGTTCGTTTTTAGTTACTATTCATATACAGACATTTTTCTAAACATGCTTTCCTTGGAACAGGGAATCTCAAAACATGTATTTTCGATGAAATCTCTGTATCGATTTTTACTTTCTCTATACGTACTATGTACATAGTGTATAGAGAAGGTATTGCATTCCACCCAAAAAATCGATATCGAGATTTCACCGGAAATACATCTTTTGGGTCCCCCTGAATTCAAAAAAGGCATTTTTACAAAAAGGTCCATGAGTGTGTGTGTGTCTGTGTGTGCCTTTGGACAGCATAGCTCAAAAACGAAAAGACCGTTGAATACCAAACCTGGTATTTAAGTTTGGTTTCTTCCAAGGATGCGACACGAAGATTTTCAAGAAAATCCCCCCATCCCCAACTACTATTTACATGGAACTTTTTTAGAACATTTTGATTTTCTTAAAAATGGCTCTAACGATTTTGATTAAAATATCGTATATTAAAGATATTTACCTGACAAATAATATGTATATCTTGAATTTTCTGGGAATAGCCTCTGTAGACTACTTTATTCTGTATGAGTTTTACGAAATTTTTCATAACTGCTAAACCGTAAGAGATGGAAAAAAACCTACCACACGAAAAATGTAGAGCACATTAAAATACACAATTTATGTTATATATATTTTTTTTTCGTGGAGTTGATCGTTTTTTAGATATTCCTTGTTATTGGTTTTAGCTTTGAAAAACTTGTGCTTTTCTCATACAGGAATTTGTCAACTCCTGTCCATACAAACCAAGGAACTTCAGTCACATGACAACCAGCTTTTGACCATCACTTTAGTCTATGGTACTTCCTTAATTCGCTTCTACTTACAAGGAAGCAAGTAATAGGACTATTTCTGCTAATCTTTTCTTGATTAGCATGAAGTAAATAGAAGCAGAAGCTTTTTAACAATAATTTGTTGCAGAGATGTAGAGAAAGTATGTGAATGGAACATATCACATTTTTTGGGTGGAACGCAATACTTCCTGTTCTTACTAAATGTGGTAGAGAAGGTAATAATAATGTTTAGGTGCCCGCCTGGGTAGCGTGGTGGTAGCATGTCTGCCTCACGTTCAAAAGGTCGTGAGTTCGAATCTCGCTTAGGGTGAGTTACCCGGGTAAGGTTTTTTTCGGGGTTTTCCCTTATCCTGAGAAGACAAATGTCGAGTAACTTTAAGCTCCATGGACCCCGAGATCATTTGAGCATCATATCATCAATTGCATTCATCGTCCGATATGACCAAACCAGGTTAAAGGACGTTAAGCTACAAAAAAAAAAAAAAAAAAAAGATTAGGAACGGGTTTTGTGTGCGCGTGCGCAAACACTGTAAATCTCGTTTTTATCAAATAAATCCTAGGTAGTTAATTGTTGCTCCACCATTTTGTAGGAGCACATATCATATGCTCACAAAGCATGTAAAAGGGAAATTGTACATAATATTATAAGTGTATAGAAAGTAATGTAAAATAGTTGTGAATATTTAGTGGTAGAAATATGCATAAAAGCGAGTTGTAATTTAGGTAATTAAGGCAAGCTTAATTCCAGGTAACAGTCCACCAACCACCACTTGCTAGTGAGCACGGGGTTTAGGCTATAGAATGTAAGATAGAAAATAGTAACTTGTCCTCAAGTAGCACAGGGAATAGTTGAGGGAGGGAGGATACTGAAGATACTGAACTTAAATATCAAGTTTGGTATTTAACGGTATTTTCGTTTATGAGCTATGCTCCCCACAGACAGACAGACAGTCACACACACACACACACACACACACACACACACACACACACACACATACCTTTTCCTATAAATGCTTTTCTGCACCCAAAACATGTATTTCCGGTGAACTCTTGGTATGGAATTTTTGGGTGCAATGCAATACCTTCTGTAAACGAACAAGTACTGTAAAAGGTTTAATGAGGAGTCTTCTTCACATTAGAGTAAATGTTGTAGAAATAGCATGTAAAGTGATGGAAGTATCGATTTGTAGCGGTCCAACAAAGTCGGGAGTTTATCCGCCAAGTTAAACTCCGGATTGGATATTTAATACCACGACCCAAAGTTCCACCTTCAGTCTAAAACTGTTCAAATCTCGTGGGCCGACTCAGTGGTTTCCCTCAGTCCTCAAGTTAAATACCGGAATGGATATTTGCTGTGCACCCTCGCATTGTCTTGATGGAAAAGAGTATTTTTCTTTGCCAGAGAGGGTGTTTTTCTTGATTTCTCCGTTCAACCGGAGCAATAACGATGCATAATACTCTCAATTTATGGTTCTTCCTTCTGTAGATGATTCCGCGTTTCATCCCAAAAAAACGGGGTCATCAACTTGTCTGCAGATTTCATCACCTTCGGAGCCGGTTCTCTTTAAAACCCCACAGTTTTGACTGTACTTTTGTCTCTGGAGTGTATAGTAGTGTACAGATGTTTCATCCACAATTATGTATCGAAGCAGAAACTAGTCAAAATTGCGACGGAAGAGTGCCAAACCAGCTGCCAAATCGTTCACACGATTGCGTTTATTCTCCATTGAGAGCAAACGCGGCATCCATCTTGCTGAGACCTTTGTCAGATCTAATTTTTGGTTCAATTGAGAACTCTGTACCTTGTGATGTTCCTGTGGCCTCTACTATTTCGCGAACTTTGATTCGTCCATCACTCAAAACCATATCCTGGATTTTGTCAATAAATTCGAAGGAAGTCACTTCTACTGAACAATGTTCATCATTTGTGGATTTACGGCCACGTTTAAACTCATTTATCCAATTGTAAATTGTTGCAAACGCAGGAGCAGATGTGCCATGACTTCATTCAACTCGGCTTTTACCTCTTTCGGTGTTAAGTCTTTGAAATAGAGGTGTTTAAACACCGCACGAAACCGGTTTTTTTTTTTTTTTTTTTTACTGTCTTTCTCAATAAGCACAAGATTGCTGATTCAATCTACTATGGCAACGAAACCACGTGATGGATATAGCTGAAACTTTAACTGCTATCTAGTAAGAGATGACGGTTACTAAATACAAGCTCTTTTCGATGCTACGATCGCAATTTCTTGGATTTTATAAGTTCTTGTTGAACGGATGATGGAGGCAGATTAGAAGCGCCATTCTGGTTACAGACGGTGAAAGGAGTCAGATTGTGGCACCATATCAACAGCTTCTGTCCAACAGCCACATCCGTCAACTTGGCATGTTACAGAACAGTATCGCCGCGATATCATCTAGATCAGTGTTTCCCAACCTTTTGAAGTTCACGGCACCCTTGGGAATAACATTAAACACCAGGGGCACCCTTCCTTGAATTAAAAGAAAATTAAGCTTAATATGTTAATTTATTGAAATATTATATAATCATAACGTACACCATAACATAATACAGTAAACTTTACTACAATCACTGAGTAAAAATACACCAATAAATTTTGTTCGATTAATGATTAATGTGAAACTTGTGATTGATGCTTAGAGCACAGATATGTGATGTCGGGTCTTACAGTTGACAGTGAAACACGCAAATCACCCTCAAGGTTATTCAGTCTATTTCTTGCTTTGCATTTTATTGTCACCATAGCAGAGAAGGCTTGCTCGCATAGATAGGATGTTGAAAAGGGCAAAAGTGCGTTAACTGCTTTCTTCATTAGGTTAGGGTACTCCTCTCTCCGTTGAAGCCAAAAACTAGCCACCGACGCCTCACTCTTGGTGAACTTACCTTTGAGTGTGGAATCAGCGCAAAGATCAATAAATTCATCTCGTTCGCAAGCAGTGAAATCTATTTCCTCTGCACTATCTACGAAATCAAATGGTGAGACAACCCATTCGAGATTCGTAGTGGAAATAGTTGGAAAGTACGCATCTATTGCATCTTGCAATCTTGATAAGTGATCACAAATGCGGTCTTTCAGTTTACCCAGATCTTTATCTCCTGCCACATTAAGAAGAGATGGAAAGTTCGACAAATCTCCTTTTTGAACTGCAGACTTCCAAGAACTAAGTTTTCTTTTAAAACCTTTCATTTTATTGGTTGAGAAGATTATTATTTCATGTCGACCCTGCATCGAAACATTCAGTTCATTCAGCTTATGAAAAATATCTGCCAGATACGACAGTTCAAAACACCAAGAATCACTTAGTAAGAGCTCATGAAATGTGTCTTGATTTTCATCCTTAAAAATAGTTTTTAGCTGTTCTTTAAGTTCGAGAAACCGATTCAATACACGACCCCGCGACAACCACCTTACTTCTGTGTGAAGTAACAAAGAGGTATGAGCTGCATCCGTTGCGCGACATAACTGTTCAAAAATTCTGCACTTTAAAGGTCGAGACTTCATATAGTTCACCATTTTCACAACTTGGTTAAACACTTCAGCAACATCTTCATTACACGCTTTCACGACTAATGCCTCTCTATGCAGAAAACAGTGAGTTATAATAATGAATGGATTTTCATTGAGAACTCTGGCAGTAAAACCTTTAATTTTCCCAGACATACATAGTGCACCATCTGTACATATACCACAACAGTCTTTCCATGAAAGACCATGGTCATTGAGATAGGAATTAATAGAAACGAAAATATCATGGCCTGTGGTTGTAGTCTCCAGCGGTCTACAGAACAGAAACTGTTCACTAATATCTTTTTCATCAATATATCTGATAAAACCAAGGAGTTGCGGTTTGTCACCAATATCGAGACTCTCATCTACTTGCAAAGCAAATGTTCTATAAGTTTTTATTTTCTCCGTGACTTGTTCGTTGATATTGCATGACATTTCAGATATCCTGCGGCTGATTGTGTTGTTGGACAGAGGAACTTTCGAAATTTGATTAGCTGCTCCTTCGCCAAGTATTGTTGAAACTATAACTTGACATGCAGGGCCAATGATTTCCTCTCCAAGAGTATGAGGTTTCTTTTTTTTAGCTATCAGTTCTGCTACTTTAAATGAGGCTTCAAGACCAGTATCACCTATGGTCATTCTCTTTACCATTCGCACAGCTGTTTTCTTCTCCCTTCTAATATATGTGAAAAATACATTACACTTTTCTGTGACACACTAGGATGCTTTGTTGTAAGATGCCGCTTCAGTTTGCTAGGTACCATGGCCTCGTTGCTAAGTGTTTCGCCACAAACTAAACACACAGGGATAGGGTTTTCCTCGTTATTCCACTTAAATCCATACGCTAAGTAACTGTCCTGGTGTGTTCTTTTCTTTCGTTTGTCTTCTTTATGTTGTGAATTCGACGGTCCGGGAAAAATGTAAGATTAGGCTTCTTAAAGCAAGCAGTAGGAGCCGACTGTTCACTTTCACTGTCCTGGCGTTTACGTTTAGCAATGAACTTATCCATAGCTAAACACTGTGAATCAACGCGAGGAAGACAACTGAAAGCGCGTGTGCGTGTCTGGTAGGCTCGTGGTGAGCCTGGGTGTTGTTGCTGTGTACCTACCCTGGTAAGGGTTTAACCACAGGAATGAGGTGATGATTAAGGTTTTGTTTGAAGTTTCGAGTGTTGGTGTTAAGGAGGTAGCGCTGGTAGGCTCCTCGAGCGGTTGCATTTTCAGGAGCAGCATCCTTTCCTCTGCTCGCTGGTGTTTATTTGTTTATTTAAATATGGTGGTGAATTTTGATAGACCTGTGCTTTGTTCAGCTATTACGCTGTTGGCTGGTTTAAAAGTTTCAGTTCAGTTTTAAAACTGAAAGCGCCAAGCGGCGTTCACTTTTATATATTCATCTGTCGAAGTCTCGCGAATGTTCGTGAGGAAGCGAGTAGTCTCGGGAATGTTCGGCAGGGTATAGCTGTAATGCCATCTGTGGGATACTAGTATAACTGAATTATTGAGATGAATCGACCACTATCACCATCTGCCGTTCATGAGAGTAATTATTTTGACTTATTTTATTTCAAGACCTTACAAGACTTAGGGCTTCAGTAGAAGGTATTTTTTTTTGTTTATCTCAATATCTCGCGGCACCCCTTAGCCAATCACTCGGTACCCTAGGGTGCCGGGGCACACCGGTTGGGAACCGTTCATCTAGATGTTAAACCGACGTAAAATAAAATAAATAAAACAAACTGAATAAAGATAATATTAAAATAACTAATGACTAGGCGTGCAATAATGTGAGTGCCACCTATCATTATGACTTTAATGACGTCACTCTCCATGGTCTAGGGGTAATCCGACGGAGGGCGATGGATTTTCTCGGGCGTTAAAATCCTTAGCATGGCTTCCTTCGGAAAGCAAGTAAAGCCGATGGTTCCATGTCGTAGATTTAAGGCACGTAAAAGAACCTCAAGCCTGATAAAGAGGCATCTGAGCAAAAGTAAACGGCCTTTCACGCCCAATATAGAATGGGACGTTGAGAATTGCAACATTTAAGGGATGTACATAAATAAAATATTCAATTTAAGTTAATGTCATCGAACTAATATGGGCTCCTATTAGAGGGAGTATTGAAAAAAAAGTAATATTACTTTAAAATCTTCTCATGCTGAAAATGTATTTTATAATGCCGTTTTTCACGTTACTGTCGAAAATTGGTTAAGTACATACACAGTGATTAAAAATACTTTTACAACGTTTGGGGATGGATTCCTGACATCCAAACAAGAAAATATGTTCTTATAAACATATGTTAAACGTGAAACCTTTGTTTTCGCGTTATCAATTTATTAATGAAAGTCACCTTCAATGGCTTTCCGGGTCCAACCTAACAACTTCATTTATTTATGCACTCATTCATAGAAGGCGTTGACCCATTTTACCCTGCAGAGTTAGCCTTGTGTTGCCATGGCTACTTGTTAACATTTATCAGATGTGTAATACATTCCCCCAGCACGCCTTACAAGTGCTGTCTACAGGGACTTCATTCAGAACACTCTCCCAGACTTATTAGAAAATGTGCCTCTGCAAATAAGAAGAAACACAATGCTCTAGTCTCATTGTTCGAGATGCACTGGCTGGTATCTAGCATGACAAATGGATAGGTAGAGGGGGACCAGTTCCATGACCTGCATGTTCTCCTGACTCAGTCTTTTGGATTTTTATCTTTTGGGGGCATCTTAAACCATTGGTTTATGCAGCAGACATCCTAAATGAAAAAAAATCTTAATCTACACGTCATGTAAACCTTCGAAATCATACATCAACTGGGACTATTTGACATTCAAGCTTTGATGAGTGCATGCGTGTCTAGACTCAAGGGGAGGGCATTTGGGTCATTTGCTATAAGCGGTGTTTGTATAGAACATCTAACAAGCTGACAACGTCAAAAATAGAATAAAGTGTCACTTTAAAATGCTTTGATTAATAGCATTTTGAACCACAATAAATCGAGAAGTGTTTTATATAAACATTTTCTCTTGTTTTAATGTAAGGAAACTGTCCCCAAACTTTGTAAAAGTGTTTTGAATCATCCTGTATACAGAAAGTGGAAACATTTTATCGGGAGAGAGACGGCTTGGTAGACCAAGTTCTGGAAGATGAAGGAGGATGGAGGATGAGAATGCCAAGTGACCAGATCCCGGAGTAAACCCTCCTTCCACCTTCAGCCTGAGAGACTCGTCTCAAAACTGCGTGCGTGCGAGCAAGAGGGCGAGTTCTGCTGTCTCTTTCTAAAGTTACCAGCCAACTAAAATCAAACGATCGCTAAATGATGTTTTAACTTGTCATCGTATTCGTTAATTAAATCGACTGATTCAACATAGTTTCCTGTGCTTGTCGAGCCTTTGTTTCGTCGTGACTGCAAACGCCAACTCCCGTTTTCCAAACAAACAAGCAAACATCGATAAACCGCTTCAGAATATCTCTATTCTTTTTAACTAGTTCATTAACCAAATTCCTTACTGTCTATTCAACTCTTACAATTCTAACTTTTCCAAATGTACGAGGCAATCCAAAAAGTAACACACGATTTGGAATAACTAAATAACTACGAAAGGTATGGACACAAAACTTTATTTATAAAGTTACTCTATTTCTCAGCGTAATCTCCATTCTGTCAAGACATTTATTGTCACGTGGTACTAGTTTCTCAATGCAGATGTTATACTTTTTTACCGCCACAGGACTTATTTTTTTTTTTGAATGCACAAAATGTTTGGTCAATCGAATGTATAGTGATAATTAGGGATAACATCTTGGGGACCGATAGCGGGACAGAATCGAAGTTAGCACAGCATGGTATATAGTTGTGGTGTGTTGACAATGCAGTGTGTAGCAATAGAAGGAAAATGTCGCAGTGGTAGACTGCGATGTTTTCACTAGCAGTGGAAGGCGATTGAGATTGGGTGGTAAACATAAATACCCCTGCCATCATTACCCGTTTCATATGCCCTCAAGATATATATTTTACAATGCATAACATACATTCGTAACGTCTCAAATGTGAATCGTCTCCGATTGGCACATAAACAAGCTTTACATTGTGAAAAACTTCGCTCCACATCACAAGATGTGATTAGAGCAAAACGGAAGTAGGACACATCGTCGACTATTATGTAGGGTACTTCAGCAGCAATTATTTCCGTAGCAACACCTCGTAGCACATTTCTTATTTCACACATTATTGAAAATCCAACATGTTTTCCAAACTTTGTCTTCACTTTTTTTTCTCACGATCTAAAACAGGTGTCATGGGTCTCAGATTAATTGCTTGTGGAAGTTCACTGACTGCTTCCAGGCCTCGAGGCATTTCAATGTTCGATGTTTCCAAATATGTGTTACTGTTATAGATATATCTGCAAAGTTCTTCTGTATGAATTGTAAATCTTGATGCAATCCATTTGAAGTAAGTTTTACAATATTGATTAAACAGCATGAACTGTCATCAAAGGTGTTAGATATTACCTGTAAAACAATACACAGATTAGTGTACTGCTGCGTCCGTTACTACAGGTTGTTTACATGCGGCGCGTGCAGTTGCCAATGCAAGTCGGTCTTACTCGGTAGGTATGCGCATGTGTCCTGTTATCGGTCCCCAAAAATGGAAATGGCGTTTTATTTATGGACGCTCTTTAACTGCTGTGGTTCTCAGCGTCCCACTCTAAATTGCGTATGAAAGACCGCTTAATTTTGCTGAGGCCTCTCTATCAGGCTTGAGGTTCTTTTACGTGCCGTAAATCTACGACGCGGAAACCAACGACTTTACTTCCCTTCCGAAGGAAGCCATGCTAAGGATTTTTACGCCCGAAAAAATTCATCGTCCTCCCCGGATTTGAATCCGCGACCTTAGGGATATGAAGTTAGCTTGATAACAATGACACCACGGAGGGCGACTATCCGTCCCCAAGATGCTATCCCTAGTGATAATGCAATGAACCAGTCTTCAGTTAGGAAGAACCAGTGTACACAACAATGACCGCAGAGGAAGTTCACCAATCGTTATGTTGATAAAAGAATTCAGAAAAACTGGTGTTTCACTTTGGATACCGTACATGACTTTTTGAGTGAAAAAGTTTCCCAACTTCAAAGTGGCAGTACATCTTGCCTCAGATCTTTGACGAAAGAAGAGTATAACACCAGCATTGAAAAACCGGTACCACGTGACAATAAATGTCTTGACAGAATGGAGATTGCCTTAAGAAATATAATAAGGTACTGTAACTTTGTAAATAAAGTTAATCCTATGGTGCTCCTTTATTTCGCTTCTACTTACAAGAAAGCAAGTAATAAGACTATTTCTACTATTTTTTTTTTCTCGATAGCATGAAGTAAATAGAAAGATGAGCTTTTTAACAATAATTAGTTACAGAGATGTAGAGAAAGTCATGTGAATGGAACACATCAGATTTATACTTTATCTATACGTTCATGTACATAAGGTATAGAGAAAATATTGCACTCCACCCAAAAATACGATACCGAGATTTTACCGGAAATAAATGTTTTGGGGTCCCCTGTATCCAAAAAGAACATTTTCAGATAAAGGTCCGTGTGTGTGTGTGTGTGTGTGCACACGATAACTCAAAAACGAAAAGGCGATAAAATACTAAACTTGGTATTTACGTTAAGTATCTTCCAGGGATTCGACACGAAGAGTTTGAGAAAAATCCCCCCACCTCAAACTACCCTTTACATGGATTTTTTTCGAAAATCTCGATTTTTTCAAAAATGACTCTAACGATTTTGATTGACAAATGGTATATTAAAGATATTTACCTGCCAAATAAAATGTATATCTTGAATTTTCTGGGAATAGCTTCAGAAGACTAGTTTATTCTGGATGAATTTTACGGAATTTTGCATAACTGCTAAACCATAAGAGATGGACAAAAACTTGCCACAGCAAAAATGTAGAACACGTTAAAACACACAATTTATGTTATACATTTTTTTCGTGGAGTTGGTCGTTTTTTAGTTATTCCTTGCTTCTGTTTTCACCTTTAAAAAGAATACCTTTTCTCATACAGGAATTTGTCAACTCCTGTCCATACAAACAAAAGAACCTCAGTCACATAGCAACCAGCTTTTGACTATCACTTTAATCTATGGTACTTCCTTATTTCCCTTCCACTTACAAGAAAGCAAGTAATAAGACTATTCCTGCTATTTTTTTTTTTTTTTTTCGATTAGCATGAAGTAAATAGAAGTATAAGCTTTTTAAAAATAATTTATTATAGAAATGTAGAGAAAGTCATGTGAATGGAACACATCAGATTTTTTTCTTTGGAAAAGAGAAGGAAAGACCAGCAGAATAGTTTCTGGAGTTTAGTGAAACAGGTAATTTATTTTGCACTTTTGTAAATAATAGTGTTGAATTTCCTTACATGTGTAGTTATTACATTTTGGACCATGTATATACAATGTATATAGTAGGTAGAGAAGATATTGTATTCCCACATTTTTTCATCCATAATACAGTTTTAGGGTCAGCGTGATAAAAAGAAAGAAAGAAATCTCGGTAGCAAAAGGTCCCGGTGTGCGCGAGTGTGTACCCTTTACATGGAATGCTTTTAGCAAAGTTTTATTTTCTCAAAACTGACAAACGACTTTGATTAAAATACCGTACATGAAATATATTTACTAGGAATTGCCTCTGAAGACCTCTTCATTCTGAATGACCTCTGCATGACTGGTAAACCGTGAGATAGACAAAAACTTACCACAAAAAATTATAGATCTCATTGAAACACACAATTTATGTCATATACATTTTTACTTTCTCTGCACTTACTATGTACATAGTGTATAGAGAAGGATTTGTAATGTACCCAAATATTCGATACCGAAATTTCACCGGAAATATATGTTTTGGGTCCCCCTGAATAAAAAAATTCAGAAAAAGATCCGTGTGTGAGTGTGTATGTGTGTGTGTGTGTGTGTGTGTGTGTGTGGACAGTATAGCTGAAAAACGAAAATACCGTTAAATACCAAATTTGGTATTTCAGTTTGGTATCTTCCAAGGATGCGAAGATTTTCAAGGAAATTCCCCCCTCCCCGACAAAACTAGCTTTTACATAGAACATTTTCCAAATGTTTTATTTTCTCAAAAATGGCTCAAACGATTTTGATTAAAATACCTTTTGTATAGATATTTTATGACAAGCGAAAAGTCTCTGAAAACCTCTTCATGCTGGATGGCTTTTATATAACTGTCAAACTAACTACACAAAACATTTGGATCTCATTAAAACACAATTTATGTCACATACATTTTTTTTTTAAGAATCAACCGTTTTCGAGGTATTCCGATGAAATACTTTTTAACGAGCGTGTACATACCTCTTTGAAGTTCTATGATGCGCCGGCTATGCTCATCCGTGTAGAACACTCAAATTTGACTCTCACTGAGGGAAGTACTTCACTTTAAGATTCCTCAGTATTGATATTCACCTTTGTTACTTGTTGAGGCACTACTCCTGCGAGCGACTCCCGACATAATAGTTCTTGAAGACGCTAATAACTAGTGCTACTTTCTTCTGCTTACCAAGTTCTCGCTTTCTACGGACATCGATAATTACCGCGTGCTTCCCAATTACGCAACAATACAGCTCATGCAATAACTGCAATGTTTCGCGTAAGAATATCACATACTGGTGCACCAACACTATCGCATCCACATACATACAGCCTACAGCGTATAGCATAAAAAAGGCCTATTTCCTTGTGTGCTCATCGCTTATATACCTAATATTCCAATATTAGGTCTCATACCTGATTGGTTACAAAGTAGCGCGAAAATAACGTTGTCACGTGGTTAATTTTGGAAGTTAATTGTCTTGCATTCACGTGACCGCTCTTTATAATGGAAAAGTCCCGAGCTGCTAACTTTTAGGGAAAAGACCTGTGTCTATAAAGCTCCCTGTTACTTAGGCCTCTAATGCGCTAAAATCTTGCCTCTTACAAAAGCATTTGTGTTGCAGGATTAACAAAGAAGGTAACCTTGGTATGTACAATAGCAACTTCTCACCCTAATATTTTGTTTGTGTTCTGCAATCTGTTCACTCTTGGCTACTGAGGCAGATATAATTTCCTATGTTAAACCTTTGCAAAAATAATAATTAAACTAATAACATACAAAGCGTGCTAATATACTGTTGCAAGTTTATTTTTGGAGCAGGTAGAGAAAGTTTTGTGAATGGAACACATCAGATTTGATTAACAGTTTGCCATAATATGTTTTTTACCCCAAAAGAAATAAGTTTGAATGAAAAGGAGAATGATATCCAAGCAAGCCGAATTTCCCCGAAGACGTTGCTATCGCAAGATGAATGCGCAGGTCATTTGAGGAAGAGGGTTGATTTGCAAGGAGCAGGGAAATGTTAAACAGTAAGGTACCAGAAACACGAGGGCGATATGTATCTGTGGCTGCTGTTGCAGGTGGGTGAAATCACGTGATAACAAACATATTAGCTTATTCCATGTACAATGACATACGTACAGATCATTTTGTATTCCTCCCAAAAAGTTGACACCAAATTACAACGAAAATACATGTTTTGAAAACCCTGAATAAAAATATCTGGTGTGTTAGCAAATCATTGTTAAAAGCCTTACTCTTGTATCTACATCATGCTAATCGAGACAAACATTAACAGAAATGGTTCTTATTACTTGTTTTCTTATAAGTAGGCTAAAGCGATAGTCAAATCTTTTAAAAGCTGTGGCTATGCGATTGCAATTCGTTCTTTGCATGTCCAGGAGTTGACTAGTTCCCGTATGAGAAAAGTTTTTAAGTATTTTAAAACTGAAACTAATACTAAGGAATATCTCTAAAATGGTCACTCCACGAAAAAAAATCTATATGATATAAATTGTGTGTTTTAACGAAATTTACATTTTTTGTGTTAGTAAGTTTTGTCTATCTCTCACGGTTTACCAGATATGCAAAATTCATCAAGAGTAAAGATATCTTCAGAGGCTATTTCTAGAAAATTCAAAATATACAATTTATTTGTCATAAATATCTTTAATATACGATATTTTAACCAAAATCGTTACATCCATTTTCTTTTTCATCTAAAGGGTATTTTGGTGCGGGGGGATTTTCCTCAAAATCTTCGTGTCACCTCCTTGGGAGATATTAAACTTAAATACCAAGTTTGGTATTTAACGGCCTTTTCGTTTTTAAACTATGCTGCCCGCAGACACATAAACACGCACATTCACTAATCGTTTTCTAAAAGCATTTTTTTTGTTTGCATTCTAGGGGACTCAAAATATATATTTTCGGTAAAGTCTCGGTATCAAATTTTTGGGCGCATTACAATACCTTCTCTATACACTATGTACATAGTACGTGTAGAGAAAGTAAACATATTTTAAAACTGAAACCAATAACAAGGAATGTCTCTACAAGAAAAACGTATATGGCATAAATTACGTGTTTTAACGAGATATACATCTATTGTGTAGTAATTTTTATCTATCTTTTGCAGTTTACGAGTTATGCAAAATTCATTCAGATTAAATGGGTCTTCAGAGGCTATTTCCAGAAAATTCAAGATATACATTTTATTTGTCGTGTAGATATCTTTAATATAAGTCATTTTAAACAAAATTGAGCCATTTTGAGAAAATCAAAATGTTTGAAATTGTTTCGTGTAAAAGGTAGTTTGCGGTGGAGGGATTTTCTTGAAATTCTTCGTGTCGCCTCCTTAGGAGATACTAAACTTAAATACCAAGTTTGGTATTAACGGCCTTTTCGTTTTTAAACTATGCTGCCCACAGACACACAGGCGCGCCCGCACACACTATACACACACATATACACTCACCATACACACATACACACATGGACCTTTTTCAAAAAAAAAATCGGACTCAGGGGACATCAAAATATATATTCCCGATGAAGTCTCGACAACGAACTTTTGGGTGGAATACAATATCTTCTTTATCCACCATGTAGGTACATTGTACATCCGGGCTAGAGAAAGTAAAAATCTGATGTGTACCATTCACATGACTTTCTCCATATCCTTGCAACAAATAATTCTTAAAAAGCTTATACTTCTATTTACTTTATGCTAATCAGAAAAAATTAGCAGAAATAGTCTTATTACTCGCTTCCTTGTAAGTAGAAGCGAAATAAGGGACAACCGTAGGTTAAAGTGATAGTCAAAAGCTGGTGGCTATGTCATTGAAGCTCCTTTGTTTATATGGATAGGAGTTGACAAGTTCCTGTATGAGAAAAGTATACGTTTTTCATAGCAGAAACCAAAAATAAGGAATGTCACAAAAACGACGAACTCCACGAAAAAAATGTATATAACATAAATTGTGTGTTTTAATGTGCTCTACATTTTTTGTGTAGTAAGTTTTTGTCCATCTCTTACGGTTTAGCAGTTATTCAAAATTTAGTAAAATTCATCCAGAATAAACTACTCTTCAGAGGCTATTCTCAGAAAATTCAAGATATACATTTTATTTTTCAGGTAAATATGTTTAATATCTGAAATTTTAATCAAAATCGTTGGAGCCATTTTTGAGAAAATAAAAATTTTCGAAAAAAGTTTAATGTAAAGGGTAGTTGGGGGTGGGGGGATTTTTCTCAAAATCTTCGTGTCGCATCCCTGGAAGATACTAAACTTAAATACCAAGTTTGGTGTTTTACCGACTTTTCGTTTTTGAGTTATCGTGTTCACAGACACACGGACACACACACACACACACACACACACACACACACACACACACATGCACACACACGGACCTTTTTGTGAAAATGCTTTTTTTTGGATATTGGTGACCCTAAAACATATATTTCCGGTGAAATCTCGGTGGAGTGCAATACTTTCTCTATACACTATGTACATAGTGCGTATGGAGAAAGTAAAAATGACAAAATATTGAATAATTTGAACCACTGATAACGGGTGTCTGGGAAATGACTTAAGTCACAATAAAGGTTATCTAAAGTAAATTGTGAGGTTTAAAGAAACCCACATTTTTACTTTTTCTCCCGATCACATAGCAGGAAGAGAAGATATTACATTCTACTCAAACTTTTGGTACAGAGTTTCCGTGAGTTTTCCACGTTTTGAGGCTCCTCGGAAAAAATAATTAAAATGTTTGTATAAAAAGCTACCTTGTGCGTCCGCGTGTGTTTGTGTGTCTCTGAAGAGCGAAAACTCGGGTACATACCAAACTTGATACCATTTAAGTTCAGCATATTCCAAGGATGCAGTATGGAGATGTTCAGCAAAATCTCTCCACCCAAAAGGAAGTTTCGATTATTTCAAATATGCCCATTACGGTTTTTATTTAATACGATGTGTCTTAAGGCATTTTCATAATAAAATGTGTATCATTTCTGGGATGGCTTTTGTATAATATGCAACAAATGTAGATCCCGTTAAAGCACACCATTTATGCCAAATATATTTTTGTAGAGTTACCATTTCGAGATATTTGTGGTTGCTTTTGGTTACAATTTTAAAATGCATTTTTCTTATTGCACGTCGTTATTCATGTTTCTTTCTTTTGGTGAAGCAAAGACAATGGGATTTCAAGGTCATCAAATAGCAACAAGCTCTTGCAGGATTTTATTTGTTTATTCTCCAATAGCTTTAGTCCTAATTTACAAAAGCATGCTAGAGTTTTATTTTATACCACTGATACTCGGGGTTCATGTATAAAGTATTGAATAAGTAAATATCAAAACATTAGTTACATCACAATGTTCTAAAACTTGACTAATCAATTGATTAAACTTGTGAAAGCAATATTTGTTTTGAATATCTGGGATATGGGTAGTGTGGAAGATGCTCAAATGTTCTAAATTAAATCTCTTTGCACTACATAGTGGACAGTCAAAAAGCTAATGGATGGCATTTGGACAACAATTTAGACAGGAACACAATGCTTCATCTGAATTAATTGTTTTAAAACGTTCAGAGTGGAATTTGAATTTTCCATCTCCAGTTGTAAACTGGGTTAATTGGAAAGAAGGTTCATAGAGTTTAACTGTAATTCTACCCTCAATTGATAAGGGGGGGGACCTGATTTTGTGAGCTGTCCATCGTTACTACTCATCCACAATACATTCCACTCATTTAGCACCTGTTCTTTTAAATACTATCCTATTGACTTGATGTATACATTTCATGTATCCTAGGAAACAGCAAAAATGAGTCTTTATTTCATTGTAAATTCTTTTAACTGCTTTGGCAGCTCCCCATTCTTTAAATAATGAAAATTCCTTGTCATGTAATTCCTTTGACTTGCCGGGTAACATACTAAGTACCTACAGCTTCTTTAGCATAATCTATAACTTCTTCGGGAATATTCATTTTCATTCATTTATTCATTTGTTTGGTGCAGTTTAAACAACCAAAATTGATACTGTTTATTCCGGCGGGGTTACGCAGCAACGAAGAAACAAAGCACTACCTACGTCACGACTAATGACGACTCTAGTAATATTAATAAATATAGGAACATTTCAGTTAATATTAGGATAGGATAAAACGTTGTATATTACACGTGGCTTGTTAGACTATTATTTGCTCATGGGAAATTAGAACATTCGCTCGTGTACTAAACATCACACTCACAAATAATAGCCACTTACTACACAAATAACTATAAAAAGACTGTGACAAACTACTTAAAGAAATGACTTATTTAGCATAAAGGAATATGAAGAGAATAAATGGCAATAGGTTAAACTAATTATGTGTAACATCTACACTGCCGATCTAAAGTTTTTGGACACCCAGTAAGAGTATCACAATTCAGCGTTTAGTTTTAATTGTTTTTTATTCCAAAAAAGTGCAATGAAACCAATACTCACTGTGCACAACGCAATATTAGCCTAAACAGTGAGTAGAGTAATATATTTCAAAAAATTACAGAGCATGTGTTTAACTGGTTGCTTCTACTGCACTGTTATCCACCAGGCACTGATTATTTAACATGGACCCTCCCCATTCTAATTCACAGCGCGATAGAGCACCAGCATGTTCACCCACGCTCCACAAAAGGCATGCTTCCTTCCGGCCGTGAAGTAGAGATGTCTCAACGGCAAAGAGAAATTTCTTCGAGAAAGAAAAAAAATCTGTCCCCTAGAATTTTGAGTCATAATCAAATTTAAAATCTGCTACTTGCATTCAGAGAAAGTTAATCGTGTATGTTAGCATATAATAATGTCATTGAAGAATCAGATGTATAAATTACAAATTGCTTTCACTGGTGTCTGGAAACTTTTGCCCAGCAGTATATATTGAATTCATAAAATGTATCCGAGTATATTGCTGACCGAGTATGAGTTGTGAGTACGTATTGCACTTATTATTTTCGCCTGCGGTGCCATGGTAGTACAAGCGGGAATTAAACACTATAAAGATACACTTATTATTTGTAAATTTATGTACATGTAATTTGTGTACATTTTATGTATGGAAATGTAAACACTTTTGACTATGTCTATAACAGCTTTAGGTTGGTATTATTATTATTATTATTATTATTTTTATTATTGTTATTATTATTTTATTATTAAAGCCGTCCCCGCTTTCCGCGCAGTTGGCCATACTGTGTACACTAGATGATTCGCAGGAGTATCGAGCAAGGTTGCAACCTCGGTTCTTTCTGGATGGCCCTCGTATTTTTATATAGTCTAATTAATTGGAAATGTCTCTTTCATTATAGTTTATAGCACATTACCTACTTATATTTTAAAGTGGGAAATCAGATGAATGCTGATTTAAGCTATTGTTTCCTGAAGACTGTCAGTGAACTTTTTATCGTTTCATTTAATATCTAAAGTCATATCGGGGGCTTTACTTTAGAAACAACTCGTTGCCTGTAGGTTCTTTACGTTGGGTTTAAATCGTTTTATTTTCATCATACACTTCCAGACTCTGTGGGGGATAGGGATTAATTCTGGCTAAAGAAAAATCCCCCACCCCAGCCGGGAATCGAACCTGGGACCTCCGAATGAGAAGTCAGCACTCTGCCTGAACTGTGTTGTTTTGTGTTACAATCATCTATTACCTGTCTGAACAATGAATGCCTCAGGTGTAAACACAAACAGATAAGCTGTATTACGTCATCACTCCCGGTGCATGCCATGTACAGTTCTGCAATACTAGAATACCTCAGTTGAGTCTCTTACAGTGGACGGGTTCGAATCAAGTCAAAATGCAAACACCGCCGCGCGTAGTCATACGCTCACAAAGTAGAACATTGATATTCATTCGTGATAAAGAAAACAGCAGGTTTAACCTGTTGTGTATCGTTTAGTTTATTCCTGTTTACGTGCGCGTGTTTACAATAAACCAGAAAGATTTGTACGCAGTATAAACTGTAACGTCTTCTTCGCTTTAGGAAGACTGGCTTCTGTTTTTCTTCTGCTGTGCAAGAATGTGTTATAGGCCTGTCACAGCTCATACAGTTCCTTAGTCAGAAGATAACAATGTGTTTAGTTTGGTGTGACCGATTCCGAGTCTCTTCTTTTGAGAGTTCGGGAATGTAGAAACGGTTTGGTGCAGCCAGAGTGAGCTTCCTGTAAGTTTATCACCGTTCCGATAAATCAAAAGCGAAAAGTCGGTAAAATACAAAATTTGGTATTTAAGTTTGCTTTCTTCCAGGGATGCGACACGAAGATTTTGAGAAAAATCCCATCACCCCAAATTACCCTTTACATGGAAAAAATTTCGAAAATTTTGATTTTCTCAAAAATGGCTCTAACGATTTTGATTAAAATTTCGTATATTAAAGACATTTACCTGACAAATAAAATGTATATTTTGAATTTTCTGGGAATAGCCTCTGAAGAGTACTTTATTCTGGATGAATTTTACGGAATTTTGCATTATTGTTAAACCATAAGAGATGGACAAACATTTACCACACAAAAAATGTAGAGCACGTTAAAACACAACATTATTATGTTATATATATATATTTTTTTTTCGTGGGATTGATCTTTTTAAGATATTCGTTGTTTTTTATTTCAGCTTTGAAAAACATACTTTTCTCATATGGCAATTCATCAACTGCTGTCCATACAAACAAAGGAACTTCAGTCACATAGCAGCTAGCTTTTTACTATCACTTTAACCTATGGTACTCCCTTATTTCGCTCCTACTTACAAGGAAGCAAGTAATAAGACTATTTCTGTTAATTTTTTCTCGATTAGCATGAAGTAAATAGAAGCATAAGCTTTTTAACAATCATTTGTTGCAGAGATGTAGAGAAAGTCGTGTGAATGGTGCACATCATATTTTTAGTTATAGTTTAATAAACGGATTTCATGGATCTAGTACAGCAAGTTGGGTGTTAACATTGCAGATGGTGAGACTTTCTCGAACCCAGATCTTGACGTCAGAGTCCTCGTGCCCCGACTACAATGCGAGTTATCCTAAACCGAGCTACACGCGCCTGTATCGCTACCTCACCGGTACTGGCGCCCACAACTTCAGGGATTCCATCACCATTGGGTTCCTGGGGGCGTATGGACACACGCCCTTCGACCTCGGAGCCCTGCCTTTGGCAGTCAACACAGTCAACAACGATTCTCAGCTGCTACCAGGTATTTTGTCTTAGCGTTCATTTATATAGAGGTTTCGTTTGGACGCATGGCCGTGGAGAATTAGTTTAACCTACGTTGCGCTGTTACTGTTGCAACTCATTCGGGAGCATGCATGGCGACGCAATTATCCTCAATTATAGGTTGTTTTTATAGAAAACTGACGTATAATCTGAAAAATTATATCAGAAAGTGACTGTCTCCGTAGTCGAGTGGTCAGCGAGGTCCCGGGTTCGATTCCCGGCTGGGGCGGGGAAGTTTTCTTTAGCCAGATTTATTCCCTATCCCCCACAGAGTCTGGAAGTATGTATGTGAGAGTGAATGTTTGAGAAAAATAAAATGATTTAAACCAACGTAAAGAACCTACAGACATCGAGTTGTTTCAAATGCAAAGCCCCCGATGTTAAAGGGGGCTATATAAATGAAACAATAAAAAATATACATCAGAAAGCCAAAACAACAACTGTAAATATCAGTTAACTCTTTGTATTTTTCTTTCTTTGTTACTTGACAAATTATGTTTACAGCTTTGTTCCGATTTAATTATTTATCAATAACAATGTAAATATTTTCAATCAGATTTAATACTAGAGTTAATAGTAGTCCTAGTAGTAATAATAATAAAAATAAAAATAATCTGATGCGTTCCATTCACATGACTTTCTCTATATCTCTGTTGTTAAAAAGCTTATGCTTCTATTTACTTCATGCTAATCGAGAAAAAAAATGCCAAAAATGTCAGAAATAGTCTTATTACTTTCTTCCTTTTAAGTAGAAGCGAAATAAGGGAGTACCATAAGTTAAAATGATAGTCAAAAGCTGGTTGCCATGTGACGGAATTCCCTTTGTTTGCATGGACAGGAGTTGACAAATTCCTGTTTGAGAAAATATAAGTTTTTGAAAGGTAAAATCAAAAACAATGAATAACTAAAAAAAGATCAACCCCACGAAAAAAACTGTATAACATAAATTGTGTGTTTTAACGTGCTCTACATTTTCTGTGTGGTAAGCTTTTGTCTATCTCTTACCGTTTAGCAGTTAAGCAAAATTCGGCAAAATTCATCCAGAATAAAGAGGTCTTCAGAGGCTATTCCCAGAAAATTTAAGATATACATTTTATTTGGTATGTAAATGTCAGTAATATATGGGATTTTAATCAAAATCGTTAGAGCCATTTTTTAGAAAATAAAAATTTTCGAGAAAAGTTCCATGTAAAGGATAGTTTGGGGTAGGGGGATTTTCTTGAAAATCTTCGTGTCGCATCCTTGGAAGATACCAAACTTAAATACCAAGTTTGGTTTTTAACGGTATTTTCGTTTTTGAGCTATGCTGCCCACAGACACACACACATACACACAGATAGACAGACACACACGTGCATGTTTCTAAAAATCCTTTTTTTTGGATTCAGGGGGTCTCAAAACATATATTTCCGGTGAAAACTCAGTATGGAATTTTTGGGTGCAATACAATACTTTCTCTATACACTATGTACATAGTACGTA
This sequence comes from Hymenopus coronatus, assembly GCA_030762935.1. NCBI lineage: Eukaryota > Metazoa > Arthropoda > Insecta > Mantodea > Hymenopodidae > Hymenopus > Hymenopus coronatus. Next base: position 6,472,237 of record CM060883.1, read on the forward strand.
TAGAGAAAGTAATACTACTACTACTACTACTACTACTACTAATAATAATAATAATAATAATAATAATAATAATAATAATAATAGAAATATAATAATTGTAATTACTTATTAACTTGGTCTTTAATTAAGACAAAAAAAAATAACGACCTAGTTTATTGCTGAAATGTTATTTCTGATTTTGTATCCATAAAAAAAAATTAAAAATCTATATCTTCAGTTCATATTCCCAAGATCTTGGGTTCAAATCCGCCGGAGGTCGATGGATTTTTTTCGGGCGTAAAAATCTTTAGCATGGCTTCCTTCGGAAGGGAAGTAAAGCCGTTGGTCCCGTGTCGTAGAATCACGTCACGTAAAAGAACCTCACGCCTGATTGAGAGGCCTCTGAGCAAAATTGAGCGGTCTTTCACGCCCAGTATAGAATGGGTCACTGACAACCACAGCAGTTAAAGAACGTCCATAAATAAAATGCCATTTCCATTTTCTATCCTCAATAATAAAAATCACTAGGCTGGATATACTTAACATTATCGGCACTGCTTCGCATGGCAAGAGAGAAGTCTTGAGAGGTATGTTTTCCTTTCACGTCTCGCCGCCAATTGCACGACGGTCAGTTCTCAGATAGAGAAAGTAATCAGGATTTTTTGTTTTACATTTAATATGAATAGCTGAGCTTACCCTACTTCTGTTGCCCTCGTAGAGTTTTGTTACTTGTTGCAGGCAGGAGACTGCAGTACTTGGCAGCAGACATTGGCAAGAACACAAACCGTCTAGCTGCCCTCGCCATACGCGTCATGACGGAGATGAGAGACAATGGTACAGTAGCTTTTATTGGTCCTGATGACACATGTCGCTCTGAAGCTCTGGTTGCCGCCGCTTGGAATCTGCCCATCATCTCTTACGTGAGTATTTCGTTCATAACATGTGGCCAATCCAATACTTTGGCGCGTAAAATTCCATCCAATAGGAACTCATTACCTCTGTATTTTAATCTCACCCCACGTGCATTTGTTTTCTCTCTGAACTAATGCTTGTCTCATTATAATAGTACCCGTATAAAACGGCAGACGCTTTGGCAAAGGTCTACCGCTGAAATGGACATATTAATTGAGAACTCAAAGCCGCACAATACATAGACATCTGTGCTTATTTTGCCCCACAATAACAGAATGTAGCAATACAAGGAGATTTGAAATTTGTGATATGGACATTTTGGTGCAAATACACGTCACGACAATGGGATTTTAGGAATATTATTCTTTGAGTCTATATATACTCATCATTGCTATTTTATTCACGAAATAGTCTTATTAAATACAACTCGAGCTACAACTTTTCTCTACAAAAGAACTCACAACAAGTTACTCGCGAATTTATCGATAAAAGTTGGAGCTCTTGTCATATTCTTATGATCATTTACACTTGACTGGTATGCTTTTGGATGTCTCCATCTTAAAACACTATATGGTATCTCTGTCTCTATCTAACGCGTATACATGCTGAATTAGTCTCGTCGTTTTCTACTCTATCTGCCCGCTCTTGCACACACTCGCTCACTTACGGACCTTACAGGCTGACTAGCGGAGCCCCTGGCACAGGGCCGGTAAGATAAACACCCGCAATGTGGAATGTTCTACTCCTATAATATTTATTTATTTATGCTAAGCATTATACAGGTGAATATGATCGGTGTTCAGCCCTGGCTCTTTACCGGTCATACTCATATTTTACAATAGTTTATTAATTCTAGTTTATTACACCATTTTGTCTATTTACTGTCCATATCCATTTATTTTTCACTTTGCATAAGAATTGCCCAATCTTCTTACTATCTTTTTGAAACATTTCAACTACTACTACATTTCTATCTATTTTAAACCATTTCTTATTAATATACTTTTTTCTCCAAATTTCAGTTCCTTTACATTTAAATAAAATGTGTTCTATATCTTCATTTCCGCCACATATAGGACATTGATTTTGTGGAATACCTTTCCTTAGACCTTTTAATCTCCATACTCCTGCTTTCAGCCATGCAATACCTTCTCGCTCCTCTTTATTTGTCACATCAATGTACTTTTCCCTTCCCCATGAGACTTTCATTGGTATATAGAAAACTAAAGATCTCTTTTCAGTTATTTCACTAAATATTTTTTGTATTTCTATATCCTCAAATCTTTTCCTTGCCAACTTCCAGAAGTTATTCACATTATTTTCTCTTCTTCTCCACATTTCCCCTAACCCACTACTTTCCAGGTTATTTCGAAGACAGTCTACCCATCCCTTGTTCTTTAAACTTTTCTCTTGATATACTAAACACTGTTTTAACAAATTCCTTTCTTCCAATTTCAATATCCTATGCCAAAATTTCAATGCCCTTTCCATAATCTTTCCCTTACTTGCCACTCTACCCAGCTCTATTTGTGCTACCTGCCTAACAGTTGCATTTGGTAACCCCAGTATTTCTTTGCAAAATTTCCTATGCACCTCATCTATGCCTTCCCATCCTCCTTCTAATCCCCATACTTCTATCCCATATAGCATTTTTGCCTCAACCACCATATTGTACACTTTTTCTAACCATCTAATATTTATATTAGGTGCTTTGTATTTGCAACTTCTAATAGCTGATAAAGCTCCTTTTCCTTTTGCCAATGTAAATTTCTTTTGCTTTTCCCAATTGCCACCACTATCAATTTTAACTCCTAGATAAATACATTCTCTCACTACCCTGTACTCCTTTTCATTCTCATTCTTCCATTTTTCATATTTGCTCAATTTTCCCCCTTTTTTGAACACTACAATCTGCGTCTTGTCCTGGTTCACTTTTAAACTCCACTCTTTACAGTAATTATTTAATGTTTGCAAGGATTGTTTCAAGCCATTCACTGTAATTGCACCTATAACTAGATCATCTGCAAACAGTAATCCTGGAATCTGAATATTATTAATTACTGGCATCGAGTTATTATTTCTCCCAATTTCTGTTAATACATCATCTATATATAAATTGAATAGGACTGGACTTAACTTACATCCCTGTCTAAGGCCTTTCTCTTGTTGGATTTCTCTTGTTACAACCCCTTCCTCCACTCTTATACAAAAAGTATTTTCCTTATATAATGCTCTAAGGGTGTCCACCATTTGTTTACTCACTCCTTTAGTCAACAACTTATGCCACAGCAATTGAAGCTCTATCCTATCGTATGCTTTCTCTAAATCCACAAAAGCCATATATAACTTTCCTCTTTTGTCTTTCAAGTATTTATCTACCAGTGTTTTTATAATAAATAAGTTATCAACTGTCCTCCTCCCTTTTCTAAAGCCCATCTACTCCTATAATCGCTTCCACCAGCAGAGAAACGGAGAGGCTACGTGTGTAACAGTGGCGCTTGTTACTATAGCAGGGCCGGTAAGATTAACACCTGCAGTGTGAAATGCACCTGACAGAGAAGCGGAGAGGTTACGTGTGTAACAATGGCGGTTGTTCCTGAAGAACAAAATCATACTTATTCTCCCAGTCCTGGTTAAACATTCACTGTTCACTCATACTGTACACGTAAGTCACACTTCTTGCGCTTTCCTTGCCAGGCCTGTTCTGACAGTAAATGAGAGAACAGCAGATAAGGTTTTTAAGTTTTTATCTAAAGTACCTTTTACATTGCGCTTTTAGATCATTTTATTTCTCTTATGGTAGATGTTGGAGCGTTGGTTATGGTTTTTAACCTTTTTCATTTTCATCGAATGACGCCTTTTTACGCCATTTAGCTTTTGCTATTTCTCTACACGTACTATGTACATAGTATATAGAGAATGTATTGTACCCAAAAATTCGATACCGGGATTTCACCGGAAATATGTGTTTCGAGACCCCCTGAATAAAAAAAAAGCATCTAAAAAAAATGTCCGCGTGTGTCTGTGTATGCCTGTGAGCAGCATGGCTCAAAAACGAAAAGTCCGTTAAATACCAAACTTGGTATTTAAGTTCAGTATCTTTCAAGGATGAGGCACGAAGATTTTCAAGAAAATCCCTCCACTCCAAACTACTTGTTTGGAAATTTTGATCTTCTTAAAAATGGTTCTAACGATTTTGATTAAAATGCCGTATAATAAAACTATTTACATCACAAATAAAATGTATATCTTGAATTTTATGGGAATAGCTTCTGAAGACTTGTTTATTCTTAATGAATTTTGCTGAATCTTGCAAAACTGGTAAACCGTAAGAGACAGACAAAAACTTATACACAAAAGATGTAAATCTCGTTAAAATACAAACATTTTGTTTGTTGGGTTGACTGTTTTCGAGATATTTCTTGTTATTGGTTCCGTTTTAAAATACTTAAAACTTTTGTCATACGGGAACTTGGCCATGCAAAGAAACGGATTTCAATCCCATAGCAACCACGTTTTAAAACATTTGACTGCCGGTTTATCCTAGTGTATTCCCTTACTTCCCTTCTGCTTATAAGGAACCAAATAATAAGACACTTTCTACTAATATTTATCTCAATTAGCATGAAGTAGATAGAAGAATAAGCTTACTAACAATAATAATTCGTTATAGAGATGTAGAGAAAGTCATGTAAGTGGAACACGTCAGAACTTTTTATCCCCTTTTCGCTTCATTTTCGGCCTAGTCTTATAGATTCATTTCTTTGTTTTAGAAACGTTTAGTTTTATTTTCCCTTGCTCTTATCCCTTTTTAGCTCCAGTTTAATCATGATTTTATCTTTGGCTGTTGCCATCCTTTATTTTATGAGGGCGCTAATGACCCCGAAGTTGAGCGCTCTAAAACGCCATTTATCATCATCATCACTTTTCTACTTTCACGCTGTCGCCAAGTTGTTAATAATATGCTGGAAACATTCATTTGTTATATTTTTATCCTTTGCAGAATGTTTTTCTCTGTCAGATTACCTTACATTTAGAGCCTTTTACATTTCTAGAGAAAACGTGTTTTACGTAAAAGTCATCCTGTTTCCTGCTTCTATGTTTGTCACGCAGCAATTAATAAACTAAACCTTTTTATTTGCTAGAGTAAACAGAATGCTTGGATTCGCTATCTATAATAAGATGACCGTTATGGTTTTTACTTTCTCTAATACGCATGTGCCACGTGCATAGTAGATAGAGAAGGTATTGTATTCCACCCACAAGTTCGATACCAAGATTTCCCAGTAATACACGTTTTAGGGTCCTCTGAAGCAAAAAAGAAAAAAAAATGATTAGGCGCGCGCATATATGGACAGCATAACTCAAAAACAAAAAGTCGGTTAAATGCCAAACTAGGTATTTAAGTTTATTACCTTCAAATGATGCGACACTATACTTTTCAGCAAAATTTCCCCTCCCCCAACTACCCTTTACATGGAAACAAATTTGCAAATTTTGGTTTTCTCAAAAATGGTTGTAACGATTTTGATTAAAATCTCTTATATTTAAGATATTTACATGACAAACAAAATGCATATCTTGAATTTTCTGGGAATAGCCTCTGAAGACCTCTTTATTTTGGAGGAATTATCTTTATTTTTCAAAACTGGTAAACTGTAAGAGATGGACAAAAAATTACTGCACAAAAAATGTAGATCTCGTTAAACTACATATGTCATTCATTTTTTTTTTCGTGGAGTTGACCATTTTCGAGGTATTTCTTGTCATTGGCTTCAACTTTTTAAATACTTAAACTTTTCCCATACGGGAACTTGTCACCTCCTGTCCACGCAAAGAAACGGGATAAACTTATTAATTAAAATGTATTATAGCGGTGAAGAGAAAGTCATGTGAAGGGAACTCATCAGATTTTTAGATCAACATCCATGCTGTGCGTGTACAGTATAATTCAAAAACGAAAAGTCGGTTAAACAGCAACCTGGTATTTAAGTCAAAGGATGTGAGGCAAGATGTTCAGCAAAATCCCCTCCACTCCCAACTAAACTTTACATGGAACATTTTTTGTTCCATTCACATGACTTTCTCTACATCTCTGCAACAAAATATTGTTAAAAAGCTTATACTTCTATTTACTTCATGCTAATCGAGAGAAATAAGCAGAAATAGTCTTATTACTTGTTTCCTTGTAAGTAGAAGCGAAATAAGGGAGTACCATAGGTTAAAGTGATAGTCATAAGCTTGTTGCTATGTGACTGAAGTTTCTCTGTTTGTATGGACAGGAGTTGTCAAATTCCTGTAAGAGAAAAGTATATGTATTTTAAAGGTGAAATCATAAACAAGGAATAACTAAAAAACGATCAACTCCACGAGAAAAATGTGTATAACATAAATTTTGTGTTTTAACGTACTCTACATTTTTGTGTGGTAAGTTTTTGTCCATCTCTTACGGTTTGGCAGTTATGCAAAATTCCGTAAAATCCATCCTGTATAAAAAAAGTCTTCAAAGGCCATTCCCATGAAATTCAAGATATACATTTTATTTGTCAAGTAAATATTTTTAATATACGATATTTTAATCAAAATCGTTAGAGCCATTTTTGAGAAAATCAAAATTTTCGAACAAAGTTCCATGTAAAGGATAATCAGATACACTTAGCAGAAAATTTCCTTATTACTTGGTCTCTTGTAAGTAGTATGGAAAAAATCTAATGCGTTCCATTCACATGATGTCCTATAGCTGTTTGGTAAACAAACCTTTTATTCGAAACATTAATCTGTTATCTATATCATGCTAATCAAGATAACCATAAGCAGAGTTTGTCTTATTACTAGCTTCCTTGTAAGTAGAAGGGAAATAAAATGCACAGGCTAAAGCGATAATCTCGTCCTTTAAAAGCCGGTCGCTATGTGAAACAATTGAAATTTCAATCCCTTTGCTTGCCAGAAATAAACTAACGAGAAACGAGAAAAAAGATGTCTTCCCGTTTGAGAAAAGTTTAAGTGGCTAAAATTGAAACCAATAATCCGGAATATTTCGGAAACTGTTAACTCTAAAATAAAAATGTAAAGCTCATAAATTGTGTGTTTTGACGAACTCTACATTTTTTGTAGTAAGTTTTTGACTATCTCTTTCGGTTTACTAAGTATGCAAAAATCATTCAGAATGAAGGGAAATTCAGCGGTTATTCCCAGAAAATTCAAACATGCATTTTATTTGTCATGTAAATATCGTTAATATGAGAATCAAAAATGTTGAACATTTTTCCAGTTTGTGAGGGAATTATTTTGAAAATCTTCGTGAAAGAGACTAAATTTAAATACAAGTTTGATATTTAACAAAATTTTCGTTTTTGAGTTATGCTGTCCACACACACATACACACACACTCGCGCGGAAACCTTTTACTAAGAACGCCATTTTAACCACGGGACTTTAAAACAGATATTTCCGGTGACATTCGGTATCGAATTTTTGGATGGAATACATTACCTTCTCTACGTCAAACCATTTCTAAGCCAACCTGCACATTCTTTAAGCGCTAATGAACGACTTGAAATCGTAAAAGTCATAGCCCGGAAATATTCCTTTGCCTAATTCATTTTTGAAAAAACAAAAACTCTCCTTAAATAAATTAACAGAGTGGATCGAATAAAGTATACAGCAGTAAACTCGCAAAATATTAATGAGTCGCTGTCAAATAAAAACAAATGTCATTTGTTTTTAGAAAGATGGCATTATAATACTTATTTATGATTAAGTGGTAAAAATGGTGTTTTATATTGAGAGAAGGAAGCTTGTGAAACGAGGCCGTAGACCCTACACGTGTGTCATACACTATTTTTAGACAGTAGCCTATTTATAGACAAATTATTAATTATTAGATTATTTGTACATACTTCGTATATGTGATGCGCCGCGCGGCAGCGATATTCATTTGTTTCTTCTTAGCATCAATACTGAGATAAATTGACGGTCGGTGCATGTCAACAGACTTGTGAATGCGCAATGAGAACGTAGAAATAATGTTTTGTTTATTTGGTTTTTTTTGGGTGAATCTGCGTCGAATTAAAGTATGACAATGAGTTTTATTAACAGATATTGTGACCACCGAGAGAAATTCATTATGATGTAAAATTGCCTAATTATTGTAAATTCAAATCAAAGTCAGTCTATTTAATAAACAACTGTGAATACAAAACTCTAATATGTTCCATTCACATAGCTTTCTCTAGTTGTTCCACAAACGAATTTTTCTTACAAAAGATTATTCTTTTATCTACTTCATGCCAATCGAAATAAACATTAGCAGAAATGGTCTTATTACTTGCTTCCTATTAAGTAGAAGGGAAATAAAGAATGCATTGGGCTAAAGCGATAGTCAAATTTTTCAAAAGCTGGTTGCTGTGTGAAACAATTGCGGTTAAATTCGCTTTGCATGGTTAGTTTGAGAAAAAAATTTACTCATTTAAAATTGGAACCAATAACAATGAATACCTCGAAAACGATTAACGAAAAACGTAAATTATATATTTTTACGAGGTATACGTTTTTTGTGCAGTAAGTCTTTGTCTATCTCTTACGGTTTAACCGTTATGTAAAACTCTGCAAAACCCAACCAGAATAAAGAGCTCTTCTTCGGAGTATATTCCCAGAAAATTCAAAATGTAAATTTTATATGTGATGTAAATATCTTTAATATACGTTATTTTAATCAAAATTGTTAGAGCCATTTTTGAGAATAACAGAATTTTCAAAAAGTTTCCATGTCAAGGGTAGTTAGTGTTGGGAGATTTTCTTGAAAATATTCATGTCGCATTCTTAAAAGATACTCAAGATAAATACCGAGTTTGGTATTTAACGGTCTAAGCTATGCTGTCCACAAACACACACAGACCTTTTTTCTAAAAAAAAAAAAAAAAAAAAAAAAACTTTTTCGGACTCAGCGGTTATCAAAACACATGTTTCCGGTGAAATCTCGATATCGAATTTTTGGGTGAAATACAATACTTTCTCTAGCTATTATGTACATGTTATATGTACATACGTGCTAGAGAATATAGTACGAAAAGAAATGGCGATGTTACTAGTCATGAAACCAAAGCTGGTGACTATGGAGTGGCATTACTACTTGCTCGCACCAGTGCGACTTTCAACTCGTGCTAAAAATTCTACTTTCCGTTTCAAAAGCAGGTCATTAACTGATACTTTTCCATTGCAAAAGCTTCTGTTTATTTTTTTATAAAGTAAACAACAGTCATATATTGTCACATAGCAACTGTTGCAAATTACTTCATAAATTACGTCATGATTTTTAAGAAATAAACATTTCCCTTGCCAAAGTTTTAGTATATTGTTTTCCTCGAGTACAATCAAAGACCTTGAAGGCATTCTTCTATGATTATTGCCAACTAATCACATGAAAATAAAACCAGTACTTTTTCTGTTCAAAAATAACCTCAGCTTAGAATGTGTAGATATATCTAAATCATCATAATCACAAGCGTAGAATACTCTGACCACACACTGCAAAAAGTAAGCCAATACTATTTTCCGTAATGTCTTCTACATTTTTCTTTAAAACGGCTGTATGTTTTTCTAGACTTTTCCAACTATAATCCTATAGTGGCGCTATTTGCAGCTGCTTCAATATCCTCTACAGCATAAAAATCATCCATAATTTTAACATCCATTGTCGAAAATGGCGGTTTATTGATTTCAATGAACTGCAATGCAAACCATGAGATCCTCTTTGGGTGCGCGCTAAATTTGAACTAAAAGTCTACTCGCGCTTATGCTTGGTTGGGAGTAGCAATCGACTCTTCTCAGGGCGTTTTAGCGGGCTTGTTGGGCCTCACAGACCCAGACTACCTGGCAACTTCTTAAATAATAAATCACCAGGATTTTCTTTGTACAATTGTAATCATTTCGTACAATTCTAAAGTGAAACTGCAATCGCTCGATGCAATTTGTGCTTTGTTGAATGCTGCAAATATTTGTACGCATATAATTCTACGAGAATACATTAATATATTCTCCAAGTGGACTTTTCCATACTTGTGAAAAAGCCTCCTTCTTTTGATAACTGGCTTCACAACCAACAAAATCAACACGTAACTATGATGCTTATTGTTGGAAAACAAAATCGCATAGAGAAAATCAAAACACTTATACGCGACGTAAGCACAAGGAGTAATAAACATTTGCATCCAGCGATTTCAGCTTCAGAATGCAACAGAACAAAAACATTTGAACATCAAATATTACAAAAAGGACATGAAATTCACAAAATGTCGGCAGATTTTGTGGTTAGGATATAAATATTGCCTCAAATGGTTACCATAGCAACAATCAAATTCACGACATGAATAGTAATAGAATTAAAATTGTTCACTGATATAAGATTTAATATGCCATATTATAATTATTTGCTGCATTAAAACGCATTGCTTTAAATAAAGGTAGAAAAAGTATTGTATTGCACAAAAGTAGCTTTAACTCGCTGCGGTCGTGATGTAACTTGACCCACTCGTTAATAAAGCTGACTTTTGCACATAATATAGTATTAGTGTTGAGTAAAGCCCTTACTTATGGATAAGAACAGTGCCACAGAAAAGAAAACCAATACGAAATGAGCCACGACACCTCCTCCACTTCACACACGAACTCCCTTGCACACTGACCTGGAAAATGTTCTGTTTCTCTTGGTCTTATTCTTCGTCCTCGTATCCTTGTATTAAAGAAACGGGGCATATTCTCAACAAAGCAAATATATACCTACGTCCTTCCATTTAGTTTTCTCTACGAAACAGTACAGAAACATAACAGAGGTGCATAGATATGCGCCGAGTTATTATATTGGGAGGGGGATTGCGGGGTTCTAATAGGTATAGACCATACTCCGGAGTGCGGAAGGGGAAGTCCAAGGGCCCTGCCAAAAATAAATTTTAAAATTCTCACTTCTAAAAATCGTATTCTGAGCGCCTTTTACCTTTTTTACACGTACTATGTAATGATGGGTAGAAAAGGTATTGTATATCACAAAAAATGCTTGTTCCAGAAATACATGTTTTGAGGTCCCATGAATAAAAACCTTTTAGAAAAGATCGGTATATGTGTGTATGTTTGTGGGGAGATTTTCTTGAATACCTTCGTGTCCATCCTTGAAAAATCCCGAACTTAAATATCAATTTTGGTATTTAATCACGTTTCGTTTTTGAGCCACGCTGTTCACACATATAAAATGGAAATTGAGTTTTATTAATGGATCTTTAACTACTGTGGTTCTCAACGTCCCATTCTATCTTGGGCTGAAAGACCGCTTAGACCGAGGTCTCTTTATCAGGTTTGAGGTTCTCTTACGTGCCGTAAATCTACGACACGGAACCAACGACTTTACTTTCCTTTTTACGCCCGAAGAAATTCATCGTCCTCCGCCGGGTTTGAAACAGCGACTTTGGGTTTATGCATGGTAACCATTTCACCACGGAGAGCAACAATGTATGAAGGCATAGCTCAAAAAACGAAAAGTCCATTATACGAAACTTGATATTTAAGTTCAACATTATCTATAGGATGACACATGAAGATTTTCCAGAAAATCCCCACCAGAATTTACCCTTTATCCCATAACGACGCCAGGAAAGAAACCTCTACAGAGCGCACAAACACCGCTCAGCCGCAACCCGCCGAACACCGTTGCCTGGACATCAACCGTGAAACGATACATTTCATGTATCCTAGGAAACAACAAAATGAGTCTTTATTTGATTGTAAATTATTTTAACTGCTTTGACAGTTCCCCATTCTTTAAATAATGAAAATTCCTTGTCATATAAGTCCTTCAACTTGCTGGGTAACAAACTAAGTATAGATGTTTTAGCATAATCTAAAACTCCTTCGGGAATATCCATTTTCATTCATTTATTGGCTTATTTGGTGCAGTTTAAACAACCAGAATTGAAACTGTTTATTCCGGCGGGGTTACGCAGAACGAACAAACAAAGCACTACCTACGTCACGACTCTAGTAATATTAATAAATATAGGAACATTTCAGTTAATATTAGGATACGATAAAACGTTGTATATTACACGTGGCTTATTAGTCTATTATTTGCTCATGAGAAATTAGAACACTCGTGTACTGAACATCCCACTCACAAATAATAATCTGTTTAAGGGGAGTCGAAATGGGATTTTCTAATTTTTTTCCATTTTCATGTTCCATTTTCCGAATATTCGGAAAATCCCTCTCATTTTGGTATAACTTTCATTGAGGTATACTAATTGTAAATAGTTTGAAATATTGTTGAAAATAATCCTGCGTAGTAGTTTTTTCAAACATTTTGGTACACTCACTTGGTAAAACATTAATAACTTTGTAAATATTAGTGTTAGAGAAGAGATCTTTTTTATTGTGATCAGAAAGTTTTGCTTTAGCTATTCGCAGCTCAAATGTCCTGATGTGAGAGTTTCGAAGTACTACGATGTTGTATTTGGAAAGCTAGGTTACATTTTTTCTTTTTAATGTTATGTTTGTAAGCAATTTCTGAAGAAGTAAAATTGTCTATACAAATGCCTCATGTTTTTGGAAACTAATTGACACTAACAGCTGAAATTTTTACCACATATTTGCATCTAAATAGGCTTTATATTAACGAAAAAGTTGTCATGTATATGGATTAGTTAGTTTTTTATAAACCGTAATTTTTCAATAAAATTCTAAGAGATTTATTAAAAGAAATGCTTTCCTTCTAATGAACAGAATTATTCTATGTTCCATCAATCAACAGTAAAGATATTGAGGAGTATACCTTGAAAGTTCTAGCTCAGTATGTTAAACAGTTGCTTAGAAAATGGGTCAAACTTTAACATTGGCAAGATAAGGCGTTACGACTCCTCTCAAGCCGCTTATAATATAAACAACTATTAATGTTGTGATAAACGTTTAACGAATAAAATGAGCATCCTTCAAAAAGCAGCAAACATGTTTGGAATGGGGAGAGCAAGGGATATCTTGTAGAAGGGAACACAAAATGAAAAAGAAAACCTGAAGAAATGTATCAGTTTGCGACGGACGTGCCTTCGACACAAAACAAAGCATTCAACAAGTCACGTTCCTCAGATTATTCGATTTTTCTAGAAGAGAAGTTGATGCTGTCGGAGCGACTGTCAAACACTGCTATTAAATTCTATGCCATTTAATATTTACTTAAGAATCAAGCGGTACTTACATAGAAATGGAAATTCTCTTTTCTTTCGATATTTTACTTCATTTTTATTTTGTCTACAGGCATTGACAACGTCTGATAAAAGCAGTACGTTAACTTATCACAATAAATTACAAACTATCATTAAAATATTCGTGTAAGAATAAAGGATGTTTGACTAGTCATGTATATACTCTGGCTTTAAAATTCTTCACATTTAAACATATAACACTATCAGGCAAGTTATTATACAACTTAATACCTTAGTACGCATAACTATTCTGAATTTTGTTAATCTTTAATAAGAAATATTTACATTGGACCTGAATCTAGTACTATAACTATGAATTCCCTCTTCAAAATATGTCTATTACGAGAGGTATGTATAAATGCTAAATTATTATATTGTACCAGGGTCGGCTGATAAGTCCCGGGCCTCACCCAGATATGGCGCCACTAGGCCAGTTAACGATAGCATCATATATTTTAAATCTAGAGTAGCTTGTATCCATAGTTTCAGGCCAATAGCTTGTTTAGTTTTCGAATGAAAGCATTTTAAACAAGACAACTTTAGAGTTTTCACCAAAATGGAGGATTTGGAAAAACGAGCAGTGATCAAATACTTCCATTTGAAAGGCTAACGAGAAAAGAAATCTTGTTTCATCACGACAATGCTCCAGCCCAACGTTCAGTCACTGCAATGGGAAACGTGTGGGAATTTAAGTTGGAATACTTGAACATCCACCCTATTCGCCAGATCTAGCACCCAGTGACTACCTCCTGTTCCCAAACCTCCAAACATTTCTTGGAGGACGAAGATTTCACAGGAACGAGGAGGTCATTGATGCGGTAAACAGCTATTTTGAGGACTTTGATAAATCGCACTACAGAGATGGTTTAATTAAATTAGAACACCGATATAACAAATGTATTAGCCTTTCTGGAGATTATGTTGAGAAATAAAGCAAAAAAAAAAAAAGTTTAAATGCCGTTTTTATTGAGAGGCCCGAGACTTATCAGCTGACCCTGGTATTATTGTACATTGTATTATTGTATTGTAATTCGGCAGTGTGCAATATTCGGAAAAAAATCTTATGTGTTCCATTCACATGACTTTTTCTACATATCTGCAACAAATTATTGTTAAAAAGCTTATTCTTCTATTTACTTCAGGCTTATCTAGATAACCAGCAGAAACCGTCTTATTACCTGCTTCCTTGTAAGTAGAAGGGAAATAAGGGAGGACCATAGGTTAAAGTGATAGCCAAAAGCTGGTTGCTATGTGACTGAAGCTCCTTTGTTTGTATGGACAGGAGTTGACAAATTCCCGTATGAGAAAAGAATAAATATTTTAAAGCTGAAACCAACAAGAATTATCTCAAAACCGGTCAACTCCTGGAAAAAATGTATATAACATAAATTGTCTGTTTTAACGAGCTCTACATTTTGTGTTGCGTAATTTTTATATATTTCTTACGGTTTACCAGTTATGCAAAATTCATCCAGAATGAAGATGACTTCAGAGGCTATTCCCACAAAATTCATGATATAAATTTTATTTTTCATGTAAATATTTTTACTATACGATATTTTACTCAAAATCGATAGGCCCATTTTTGAGAAAAACAAAATTTTCGAAAAATGTTCCATGAAAAGGGTAGTTGGGGTGGGAGGATTTTCTTCGTGCCGCATCCTTGGAAAATACCAAACTTAAATGCCAAGTATGGTATTTAGCATACTTTTCGTTTATGAGATAGGCAGTCTGCACACACTCGGACAGTTTTTTATTCCGGTGAAATCTCGATATGGAATTTTTGGGTGCAATACAATACACTATGTACATAGTACGTGTAGAGAAAGTGCCGGTTAAAGAAACTCTAATCTACGTGTCATGGAAGCCTGCGAAACATACGACACCGACTGGGAGTGTTTGTGTGTCTAGAGGCAAGAACATTTGCTCTTAGCCCGTATTTGTGTTCAACAATTCCCTAACGAGCCGACAATGTAAAGAATAGAATAATGTGTCACTTTAAAATGTTTTGATTCATAACATTTTGAACCCCAATAAATTAAAAATGAAGATTTTGGGACTTCTTTAGTTTCTCTACACATACTATGTAGGTACATAGTATATAGAAAATATAATGTAATGCAAAAAAATTCGATACCGAGATTTCACCGGAAATACTTGTTATGGGTCCCCCTGAATCCCAAAAGAATTTTTAGAAAAAGGTTCGTGTGTGTGTCTGTGGACAGCATAGCTCAAAAACGAAAAGGCCGTTGGTATTTAAATTTGGTATCTTCCAAGGATGTGACACAAAGATTTCCAAGAAAATCCCCCCACCCCAAACTACCCTTTATATGGAAAATTTTTCGAAAGTTTTCATTTTCTCAAAAATGACTAATGATTTTGATTAAAATACCTATGTATAAAATATTTTTATGACAAATGAGAAGTATATGTTGAATTTTCTGGGAATAGACTTTGAATACCTCTTCATTCTGGGTGACTTTTAGACTGACTGATAAAACGTAAGAAAATATACAAAAAGTAGGTAACTACACAAAAAATGTACATCTAATTAAAACACACAAGTTATGACATATACATTTTTTTTCTTTTTGTAAAGTTAACATTTTTGAGACATTCCGAATTATTGGTTTCATTTTTAAGGCATTTAAATATTTCTCAAACAGGAAGACATCTTTTTACTTGTTTCTTGTTTGTTTATTCCTGTCAAGCAAAGAGATTGGAAATTCAATTGTTTCACATAGGGAGCAACTTTTAAAGGGCAAGACTATTGCTTTAGTCTCTGCATTTTCTTATTTCCCTTACATACAAGGAAGCTAGTATTAAAACTAATTCTGTTTATGTTGTAGATAATAGATTAATATTTTGAATAAAAGGTTTGTTTTCCGAACAGCTAGAGAAGGTCATGTGAATGGCACACATTGATTTGTTCCCTTCTACATGTAAGGACCCAAGTAATAAGAATAATTTCTGCTAATGATTATCTTGATTATCATGAAGTAGATAGAAGCATAAGCTTTTTAACAATTATTTGTCACAGAAATGTAGAGAGAGTCATGTGAATGGAACACTTCAGATTTCTTTTTGTTTCTTTCTTATGTTTTACCAATCCCACACAAAAGCCATTCATAAAGAAGAGAACTTCAGAAAATTTCTCAGAAAATTCAAGATACAAATTACATTTGTTGTGAAAAATCTTAAATATATTTAAATCAAATCATTTGAGCCATTTTTGAGACAATCAAAGTGTAGGTTGGAGTGTAAGCTTTTCTTCACTATCACATATTTCTGGTGAAATTTTGGTAACGAAATATTGGGTCGAACACTGTCTATATTTTCTCTACTTATTATGTACATTCTAATGGTATAGAAAGTAAAACTCTGATGTGCTCCATTCACATGACTTTCTCTACATCTCCATAACAAATTACTGTTAAAAAGCTTATTCTTCTATTTACTTTATGATAATCAACATAAACATTAGCAGAAATCTCAATTACTTGAGAAGTAGAAGGTAAATATGGTATATTTAGTCAGTAGAAGGTAAGTATGGGAATACACTAGGCTAAAACGATAATCAAATCTTTTAAAAGCTGTGGTTGAAATCTGTTTCTATTCATTGCCAGGAGTTTACAAATTTCTGTGTGAGGAAAGATTAAGTATTTAAAATCTGAAACAAATAACATGGAATATCTCAAAAATGGTCAACTCCACATTAAAAAATATATACATATATATGGCAGAAATTGTGTGTTTTAATGAGATCTATATTTTTTGTGCAGAAAGCTTTTGTCTATCTCTTATGGTTTTCCAGTTATACAACATTCGACAAAATTCTTCCTGAATAAAGAGGTCTGTAGAGGCTGTTACCAAAAAAATCAAGATATACATTTTATATGCCATGTAAATATCTTTATTATACAGTATTTTAATCAAAATCATTAAAGTCATTTTTGAGAAACTCAACATTTTGAAATTTTTTCCATGTAAAGGATAGTTTGGGATTGGGAGATTTTTGAAAATCTTTGTGTCTGATTCCTGAAAGATACTAAACTTAAAATCCGAGTTTGGTATTTTACAGACTTTTCATTTTTGAGTTACCGTGTTCACAGCCACATGCACACATTTTTCTAAAAATGCTTTATTTGGATACAGGTGACCCTAAGACGTGTATTTCTGGTGAAACCTCAGTATCAAACTTTTGGGTGGAATGCATTACCTTCTCTATACACTATGTACATAGTATGTGTAGTACTTTAAATACTTTTATCAAATTTTTGAGAAAATTAGAAATACCTTAAAAAATAATTTCATATAAACATAATTTACGGTGGTGGATTTTCTTGAAAATCTTCATGTCACATCCTTGGAGAACTGAACTTAATACCAAGTTTGGTATTGAAGCAGGTTTTAAGTTTTGAGTTATGCTGTTTGTGGACACAGATTTTTCCAAAAAAGGTTTGCCTTTTGGATCCAAGGAACCTCAAAACATATATTTCCAGTGAAATCTTGGTATCAAATATTTGGGTGGAATGAATAGTCTCTACCATTATGAATGTGGTAAAGAAAGTAAAAATAGTATGTGGTGTGCTGTTTTTGTACACAAAAATGGAGAGCTAAATTTTTACTTTCTCTACACGTACTATGCACACATAGTGTATAGAGAAGGTATTGTAATGCACCCAAAAATTTGATACTGAGTCTTCACCGGAAATACATGTTTTGGGACCCCCTAAATAAAAAAAAGCATTTTTAGAAATATGTCCGTGAGTGTGTCTGTCCGTGTGTGTGTCTGTGGGCAGCATAGCTCAAAAATGAAAAGTCTATTAAAAACCAAATTTGGTATTTAGGTTTGGTATCTTCCAAGGATGCGACACAAAGGTTTTCAAGAAAATCCCCCCACCCCAACTACCCTTTACGTGGAACTTTTTTCGAAAATTTTATTTTCTAAAAAATGGCTCTAACGATTTTGATTAAAATATTGTATATTAAAGATATTTACCTTACAAATAAAATGTATATCTTGAATTTTCTGGGAATAGCCTCTGAAGAATATTTTATTCTGGATGAATTTTAAGGAATTTTGCATAACTGCTAAACCATAAGAGATGGACAAAAACTTACCACACAAAAAATGTAGAGTACGTTAAAACACAATTTATGCAATTTACATTTTTTTCGTGGAGTTGATTGTTTTTGAGATATTCCTTGTTATTAGTTTCAGCTTTGAAAAACTTATACTTTTCTTTGTCAACTCCTGTCCATACAAACAAAGGAACTTCAGTCACATAGCAACCAGCTTTTGACTATCACTTTAACCTATAGCACTCCCTTATTTCTCTTTTACTTACAAGGAATCAAGTAACAAGACTATTTCTGCTAATGTTTTCTTGATTAGTATGAAGTAAATAGAAGCATAAGCTTTTGAATATTTTTTTGCAGAGATACAGAGAAAGTCATGTAATGGAACACATCAGATGTTTTTTAAAAGGAGCTTACCCATCCTAGATGTATTTTAATGGACAAAGTTTTATAGGATAATTATAATGTTCACTGGCCAGGCAATAAAACATTGTTATGCAAATGTTTACAGAAATGTGCAGAGAGCGTATCAGATAAGAGGGTGTACTCTACATTTGCACGCACTCTGCCTCCATCCTACAAGGTGTCCAAATCTGTGGTGGCTCTGCTACGTCACTTCCAATGGACCACGTTCGTGATAGTGGCCGGGAATCGGCCTGCCTGGGGAGTAGAGGTCCAGAATGCAATCAAGGTAATGTTGCAGATACTCGGACATTTCTACAGTTTTCATAACATGTAGCTATTACAAACATGCTCTTCAAAGATATTAAATCTGCACACACAAAATGTAAATGTGATCCATGAAAGATAAAAACTTCTCATAATCTCCTCTCAAAGTGGAAAAAGTCTGGTTCACAGTACGCTGCAAACTCTTATCTATAGTAACTTCATTTTTATGTTGTTTGCTATGAATGGCAAGTAGGGGAAGTGTTTTATTTTGTCCAACAATTTGATATCAGGATTTTGCCTGAATCCCAATAAATTTTTTTCAGCAAAAGGCTGTGTGTGGGTGTATGTGGGTGTAGAAATGTAGCGAGGATTCCAACCAAGCTAACATGTGACATTGAAATCTTGATCAGTGGTGTTCAGTGCTTTAGAAGTTTAGACAATTGAACTACTAATAACAGATCTGATAAGATTAACTTTTTAAGGCAATATGGCATCAGTTTTCAAAAAGTAATTTGAATTGAAAATAAATCGGGCTGAAAAGGATTAAAATTCTTATCAAAAATAGTTTAGTTTAAAGATGTGGTTCCCAAAAGTATCCAGTAAAATTTTGGTGTACACATATTTAAATACTTTTTGGGAAAAATGCACCTCAACATGACAAAAAACAAGTTTTGAGAAACTGAGAAGAAAGTAAAAATGCAATGTGTGTGGCTATGAGCCCCATGTTTAAACTATCAAGTTAAATGTCAATAAGCCCATGATGTTTTAAAGCAGAAGGTGTCTATTTTTTTTCCTTTTTGTCACCAGAAAATTAAAAAATCAAATTTTTGAAGCATCTACCATGTCCTAAAATGACTACATTTTGTGAAAACACGTCTCTCATATGGATATGATAAGATAAGTGATTGTGTTTGTTTTTTGGAATAGGAACTGGCTGAAATATATAAGATGAACATTACAGAAATTTGTCGACTTCCTGATGAATATATAACAACAGTGGAACGTATTTCCGAAGTGAACAATATTGTTACTAAAACATTTCAGAAAACACGAGGTATGTATCTATAGCTTACTCTTATTAATAAACATTCATTTAATAGTTTCTGAAAGTATTATGAACACTCCGTAATATTATATGGAATGAACCAAATAAAAGAAAAATACAATATATCTGTATATGTGTGTGTGTGCATGTGCGGATACACATGCATGCAGGGGGTGGGTGTGTGGGTGTGTTGCTCATAATTTGATAATAAAATCATTCTTCTTCTTGCTTCCCAATATTTACAGACCAAACCATTGAATTTAGAACTTGAAGCTCAAGCAATTTACAGAATGAAAAAATATAAGATCTCCAAATTTCAGTAAATGGAATGTTGTGCCTATATAATATAAAAGCACAATCTGGATTCATTCAAGAAGTCAGTAAATTAAAAAAAAATTATAAATACCAACTGAAAAAGAAAATCTTGATGCTTGCATCAACCCTCCTGAGACTGTTACCATTGAGCACCAGTTAAATCTAAAGTATGAGCTCAACAAAAAAAATGTTAGTTCTGTTACAGCTAAAGCCCTTTTACTAGAAACCTTAAATCTAAATTATCCAACTGTTGAAGCTGTTTTTATAACTTCAAAATTTATTTCCCTGACTATATCTATGCAAAAATATAGTTATTCTTTCAGACTCACAGGCTGCTATACAAGCAATAGTAAGACTCCCTAAAATGGAAAAAATTAAAAAAAATCCAAAAGATCTCAACAAATTAATAAACTGGAGAAAAAAGTTGTATTACAATGGATTCCATCCCATTGTGAAGTGGATTGCAATGAAAAAGCAGATTTTTGGCAAAGAAAGGAACCCAAATTAAACAAAAAACTATTATAAAATTTTCTTATGAATCAACAAAACACATTGTAAAAAGAAAAATTGATACAAATCAAATAAATAAAGTAACACAAGAAAATAAAAATTCAAAGGGCTACAAATTGTACAAAATCCTAATTTAATTCCAAAATTACCAAGAAAATCAGGTGTTGCCAACTTTAGAGTTACCCTTTACATGGAAAAAACTTCGAAAATTTTGATTTTCTCAAAAATAGCTTTAACAATTTTTATTAAAATACCGTATATTAAAGATATTTACATGATACATTAAATGTATATCTGGAAATAGACCTCTAAAGACCTCTTTATTTTGGGTGAATTTTTTTGAATTTTGCATAACTAGTAAACTGAAAGATATTGACAAAAGCTTACTATATAAAAAATGTAGATCTCATTAAAACACACAATTTATATCATATGCATTTTTATGTGGAGTTGACCATTTTTTTAGATATTCCTTGCTATTGGTTTCAGTATGGGAATTTGTCAACTCTGGCAATGCAAAGAAATGGATTTCAACCACATGACTACCAGCTTTTAAAAGATTTGACTATCATTTTAACTTAATATATAGCCTTCTTTATGTTCTTCTATTTGTTCTAATAGAACAGCTTACTTCAGTTGTTATTGCTATGAGAAGTTTACTTTCTACATGGTGGGTATTGAGGTTATGTGATAAGATATTTCTCAAGTTAGTAAAACATTTCTGCATTTGATATGTTGTGACTGGGAAAGAGAAACATAATTTTTGTTTGTCAGTTTATGTGTTTATAGGAGAACATATTGCCTTGGTAGATTTTGTCTACTGCCTCCAGACTCTAGATTTACTGGACAAAGGAGAGTATATCATCATCTCTGTGGATGATGAGATCTACGATCCTGATCATCGCCTAAACATTATGCACAGAGGTGAGTAATGTCATGATACTACTGAAATACTAAAAACAGTTTTTCTGTCCTATTACTTTGCCAGTGACATATTTATAGCTGTGATCTTCTTCTTCTTCTTTGTCTTCATCTTCTTGTATTTTTCTTCCTCCTCCTTATTCTAACAACAAGAAGCACTCACTAACTACTCAAAAATGATAAAAATTAAGGAAACAGATTCTTCAGTTAAAAAAAAATCTGAGTGTTCCATTCACATGACTTTCTCTACTTCTGTGTAACAAATAATTGTTAAGAAGCTTGTTCTTCTATTTACTTCAAGCTAATCGAGAAAAAAATAGCACAAATAGTCTTATTACTTGCTTCCTTGTAAGTAGAAGCGAAATATGGAATTATCATAGGTTAAAGTGAAGTCAAAAGCTAGTTACTACGTGACTGAAGTTCCTTTGTTTGTATGGACACGAGTTGACAAATTCCTGTATCAGAAAAGTACAAGTTTTTCAAAGCTGAAACCAAAAACAAAGAATATCTCAAAAACGATCAACTCCTCGAAAAAAATGTATACAACATAAATTGTGTTTTAATGTGCTCTACATTTTTTGTGTGGTAAGTTTTTGTCCATTTCTTATGGTTTAGCAGTTATGCAAAATTCCTCCAGAATAAAGTAATCTTCAGAGACTATTCCCAGAAAATTCAAGATATACACATTATTTCTCAGGTAAATATCTTTAGTATACAATATTTTAATCAAAATCGTTAGAGCCATTTTTGAGAAAATCAAAATTTTCAAAAAAAATTCCATGTAAAGGGTAGTTGGGGGTGGGGGATTTTTTTGAAAATCTTTGTGTCGCATCCTTGGAAGATACGAAACTTAAATACCAAGTTTGGTATTCAACGGTCTTTTCGTTTTTGAGCTATGCTGGCCACAGACACACACACAGACAAACAGACAGACACACACAAACACACATGGACTTTTTTGTAAAAATGCTTTTTTTGTATTCAGGGGGTCCTAAAACATGTATTTCCGGTGAAATCTCGGTATCAAATTTTTGGGTGGAATACAATACTTCCTCTATACACTATGTTACATAGTATGTGTAGAGAAAGTAAAAAGTAAAAATTTCAGAAAAAAATCATAATATTAATACATAAGCCCTTCAATAAGTCCTTAGAAATTCCAAGAAATTACACTCGTCGTTTGTATTTAAATGGCAGTTAAAGTTTCAGCTATATCCATCACATGGTTTCATTGCCATAGGCAATTGAATCAACAATCTTGTAAAGACAAGAACTGTATTTACAAATAGGTGCCTATTTATTTCAGAGTACATAGACCCACATCGAAAAGCTCCAACATTCCGTTCCAAAGTTATTCAAGGCTTCCAGTCAGTGCTGAAGTTGACTCCATCTCATTCACAAAACTCCCAATACAAGTAAGTATACTCTGTAATAAAGTGTGACCAACATTTCTTTGCTTGTGTTTTCATTTTGGATACATAACATGCACATTGAACAACATATTGCGCACATACCTACCTGAAATTATGCATCACTTTCAGTGGTAGTAGTATTTTATAATTACTATTAACTCATGAATTAATTTCATTGAAAATGTTTATATTGTAAAAGATAATTCATTAAATCCAGAACAATAATTTAAACTTAATTTGCCAAGTAAAAGAGAAAGAAAAAGAAAGAAAGAAAAAATGTCATGTGTTCCATTCACATGACTTTCTCTAGCTGTTACAGAACAACTTTCCTTACACAAGATTATTATTTTATCTAATCAAGGTAAACATTACCAGAGTTGGTGTTAGTACTTGCTTCCTTGTAAGTAGAAGGGACATAAGGGAGTACACTAGGCTAAATCGATAGTCAAATCTTTTAAAAGCTGGCCCTATGTGAAACAATTGAAGCTCGGTTCGCTTTGCAAGGCAAGCAGCAAAACAAGTGAAATGAAATGAAACGTCACTTCTCATTTAAGAAAAGTTTAAGTAGTTTGAAATTGAAACCAATAACATGGAATATTTCAGAAATGGTCAGCTCTACATAAAAATAGTATATCACATAGATTATGTGTTTTAATGAGCTCTACATTTTTGTTCTAGTAAGTTTTTGTCTATCTCTTATGGTTAAACTGTTATGCAAAATTCTGCAAAACTCATCCAGAATAAAATAACTCTTCAGAGGCTATTCCTAGAAAATTCAAAAGTTACATTTTATTTGTGATGTAAATAATATACAATATTTTAATCAAAATTGTTAGAGCCATTTTTTAAAAACCAGAATTTTCAAAAAATGTTCCATGTAAAAGATAGTTTGTGGTGGGGGCATTTTCTTGAAAAGCTTTGATTTGCATCCTGGAACAAACTAAAGATAAATACCAAGTTTGGTGTTTAAGTATTTTTGTTTTTGAGCTATGATGTCCACACACACGCACGCACACACACAAACACACACATGCACTAGAGAAAGTAAAAAGCTAGCCTAGAGCTTGGGAGTAACATATACTCTGTTTGAAAAAAAAGAATAAGCTTTTGTAAGAGTAGTTTGTATAGGAATGAGTAGAGGAGGTTGTGTGAGTGCAACATTTTACAATTTTTTCATAGCATCAGGCATTTACATAATATGCTATGTTGCAAGGTTACATTTTCCCAAATATAATGTCAGCTTATAGAAGACTTTTAAGGTTTCTGTTTCTGCTTTTTACTTTCTCTACACATGGTATGTAATAATGCATAGGTAAGGTATTGCATTCCACCCAAAAATTTGATACTGAGATTTCATGAGAAATAGACGTTATAGGGTCCCCTGTATTAAAAAAAAAATTAGAAAAAGGTCTGTATATGTGTGCATGCATGCATGTGTGTGAGTATGTGTGGGTAGGTGAGGGTGTGGATCCGCGCGCACATGTGTGTGTATATTTATTTTTAGTATCTTTCAAGAATGCAACAAAGTTTTTCAAGAAAATGCGCCCATCACAAACTACCTTTCACATGGAAAAATTTTTGAAAATTTTGATTTTCTCAAAAATGGCTGTAATAATTTCGATTAAAATACTATATATTTAACAGCAAATAAAAATGTATATCTTGAATTTTCTGGGAATAGCCTCTTAACACCTCTTTATTCTGGATGACTTTTGCTGGATTTTGCTTAAGTAGTAAACCATAAGAAATAGAAAAAATTTTACCTCACAAAATATGTTAAATCTTGTTCAAACACAATTTATGTCACTTTTTTTCATGGAGTTGACGATATTGAGACATTCCTTATTATTGGTTACAGTTTTAAAATACTTAAAATTTTCACATATGGGAAAATTATTGTATGTAAATTAGTACTTATGGCTTAAACTGAAATCATTTCAAGCCAAAAATGTATAATATTATGTAATGAATGTTAAGAATATTTGTTGTGGGCAAAATTGTATGAAGTGTCACATAATTTTTTTTTACTTTCTCTAGCATATATGTACAATGTGCATAGTGAATAAAGAAGGTCATGTATTCCACCCAAAATTCATTGTCAACATTTCACTGAAAGTACATGTTTTGGGGCTGCGCCATGGCCGAGTGGTTAGACCACTCACCTCTCACCTAGATGGCCTGGGTTCAATCCCAAGCAGCCGCATGTGAGATTTGTGGTGGACAAAGAGGCGCTGGAGCAGGTTTTCTCCGAGTATTCCAGTTTCCCCCACCATCGCATTCCACCGGTGCTCCATCACCATTCATGTATCATCAGTGTCACTGCCTGCGGTGCCATAATTAGTTAAAGCAGGCGTTAAACACTAAAAAAAATACATGTTTTGGGGGCACCTGAATGCAAAAAGAATTTTTAGAAAAAGGTCTCTCTGTATGTGTGTGTGTGTGTGTGTGTGTGTGTGTGTGTGTGTGTGTGTGTGTGTGTGTGTGTGTGTGTGGGCGCATGTACAACATAAATCAAAAATGAAAAGTTAAATAAACTTGGTATTCAGGTTCAGTATCCGCCAAGGATGGGACACAAATATTTTCTGGTAATTCCCCCCACCTAAACTATCCTTTAAATGGACATATTTTCAAAAATGTTGTTTCTCTCAAAAATGGCTCTAACAATTATTTTTTCTAAACCACTATATGTTTGGAATAATTGTTTTTTCACACAAGCTGTGTGTAGGACAGGAGTTGGATAGGTAGAGTCAGACTGAAAAATTCAGTGCCATAGCTGGGATTTGAACCACGGATCTTGAGAAGTTCAATGCTATGCCAGCATGTTGCCATGGTAGCTCAGTGGCAGAGCAACCAGCTAGAGATCGGGAGATGGATGGTTCAAATCCTGGCTACGGCATTGAATTTTTCAGTCTGACTCTATCTACCATATGTTTAAAATATTTTCATGACAAACAAAATGTATATCTTGAATTTTCTGGATATTGCCTCTGAAAAACCCTTCATTCTTGATGACTTTTGTATAATTCATAAGCCTCTTAACCTAGACAAAAACCTATTACCAAAAGCATAAATCTCATTAAAAAACATAATTTACATCATATTCATTTTTTATTTTTTTGTAGAGTTAACCATTTCTGAGATATTCCTAGTTTTTGTTTTCAGTTTTGAACTATTTAAACTTTTCTCAACCTGGAAGTCAAAATTTACAGTTCATCTCTTTTGTTTTGTTTCCAGAAATGCAAAAGAAAACAGAATTTCAATTGTTTCACATAGCAATGAGCTTTTAAAATATTTGACTATCACTTTAGCTGAGTGTATTCCCTTATTTCCCTCCTACTTACAAGGAAGCAAGCAATAGACCAATTCTGCTAATATTTATCTTGATTATCATGATGTGGATAAAAGAATAATCCTTAGTAAGGAAAGTATGTTTGTGGGAAAGCTAGAGAAAATTGTGTGAATGGAACATATCAGATTTTTTTTAATGAAGTCTCTAATATTGTATGTTTCAGGGAAGTCTGCGAACAGATAAAGAAGTTTTCTCTCATGCCTCCATTTTGTGTTCCATACCATAGAAAACTAATTGACAGCATATCTGTAAGTATTCATTTGTTTCATTATACACAGAGAAAATGTCACTAGAAACAAAAAAGAGAAAAACAGTAATATCAAATTTTCACAATGTGTAAGAATGAGAATTGATACATGATTCATGATACCCAAAAATACAAATTGTGCAAAACTAAGTACCTACCTATTTTATGCTCTATGTGAACTTTAAATAAATTATAAGAGTAATCAAGAATAACAAATAAATTATAAAACCTTATGATTAAAAAAACTACAGTGAAAAATTTGAAGCTTTCTCAGTGTTATTTACGATAACTTAATATAACAACTGAGTTAAACTGGAGTTGCAAAAATTTAAGCTTTTGAGCATCCTAACACTGTGGTTGTGCTCAATCACAACCAATCACCTGTGGCATTCTGGCGGGAGATTTGTGATAGGTCCACACACAGCTTCCCATGTAATTTTTCTCAGCAGCCCTGGTGTCGTTAGTGGTTATCCATCAAACAATATCCACATTTCTGCTCTAGTATCTGAGGAATATTTGGTAATTAATGTAAAAATAGCTTTGCAAGAAATTAAGACAGAATAAACACTAACTTAAGCAATAACATAAACATAAACAATAACACAAACGGTGACATAAATATAAACAAAACATAAACAATATTTAACAATGACTTAAACCATAACAATAGCATAAACTATAACTTTAACAATAACATAAACAATGACATAAATGTACACAATAACATAAATAATATCTTACAATAACATAATAAAAACAAACAAAACAAAAATATAAACAATGCCTAACAACAACTTGAACAGTAACCTTCATAAACAATAACATCAAGAAAACAAATCATAAACAATAACATAATTAGAATCATACATATCAATTAAACATTCATGGGAAAGGGATAAATTAAATAAATAACAAAGAGAGGTACCAGTAGCGGCTCGTAGCCAAAATATCTGGTAGGGCACAATTTTAAGATTGACTAAAATTAAAACTAAACTGAATGTTATCTATGGACGCTCTTTAACTGCTATGGTTTTAAGCGTCCCATTCTATTTTTGACGCGAAACACCGCTTAATTATGCTCAGAGGCCTCTATCAGGTTTGAGGTTTTTTTTTACGTGCCGTAAATCTAAGACACGGTATCAACGACTTTACTTCCCTTATGAAGGAAGGGATTTAAAAAAAAAAAAATCAGCCGGGTTTGAACCCGCAACCTTGAGAACCAGAGACTAGCATGTTACCCCTAGATCACGGATGACGACAGACTAAAATTAGTGGATACTAAATGATATCAGTAGAAATTAAATGCTAATTTGTGTGTTAGCACTAACCTTTCTGTTTGTAGATGAAGTCCATCCTTCGATCCTTTGCTTGAAAAAAAAAAAACTTCCAATACTGATTTAAGTCAGAAACTGAACGCAACATGTTCCGAGAAATTTGAACACGAACCGTCACCTTCACTGTTTATCATATGTCAACAACATTATCAGAGAGATGAACCTGCTGTAAATTGATGCATAGGTCGTCTTAACAGCTGATGCACTTGAGAAGATTCCAGTCTTCAATACCTACTACCTTCATAACTTTAATAGCTTATGTATGTCAATTAAACGTTCACGATGTTTCTTTTCATCAACGAAGCTCGCTTTTCTCTCAGAAAATTATGGAAACTGCCCTTAAAGTAAAATAGATCATGATCGTGATATTAATGTCTTAAGCATTTTCTTTATAAGTAATTGTAAACTTTACAAACCATCGCCTAAAAGTGTATAGGATTTGTCCCTCTTAAGGCGAGTTTTAACAGTGCGGTTTCTTTGAACGCTAGCAACTGATAAATCGGCATATCATTCTGCAGTAAATTTCACCAAATTATTCTCCAGCGCATTCGGATTAAGTTTCATAACACGTGAAATACATTCAAGGCACAATTTCACACTTACCAGTTTACTCTTACTCAGCACTCGTTCTCAAAACACTAGCCTCTGATCACCTCTCGCAAGTAAGGTCCATTTTTTCAATAACTATTGGTTGTTTGACCTTTTCCTGTTTCAAGGGAAGCTTCAACTGTATCGTGAATCCATTTCTTAGTAAACTTAGGGCAATTACACAGCACACTGCTTGTACGCCTTGAACATTAGCGCGCGAGCGTACCTTGTCATCTGCTTGGCATGGAGGAGAGAATACCAAGTACCACATTGTACATTTTTACCACATAATCTTCTTTTTGTATGTTTCGTTCGGGAGGTTTATAGATCAACTTTGTTTTCAAATAAGAAGACATTTAAACTCAAGAAATGTTTCTTATTATTTACTCTTACACGTGAAAATATCTTTGGCTAAATATTTTTGTCAGGGATTTGACTCAAACTTGAACCTTTGCTTATTGTCGGTTCTTATTTTCCCTTTGCGCATGCGCAGTAAATGACCACACAGGCTTTCTCGTCCTAAGAGAACCTTCCCCTCTCGGCCCCTTGAAACCCTCACGCACAAATTAACTGCATCTGAAAGCATTGAATTCCTCTGCGCATGCGCATAGGATGACCACAAAATCGCTTGTGTCCGAAAATGCGGCCGGCTACTATTTCCGACAGCCATATTCACTACAACTGTCCAGTGTGCATAGTAGGTTTAAATTTATACAAAATGTGTTATAGATTATAGCATTTTACCTAATAATGTAATGCAGAAAATATTGTATGAAATTGTAGGGAGGGCATGTGCCCCTCGCCACTGCTAGATACAAGTAGGTGTGTGCAAACTGAGAGGGAAGGAAAAGTCCTCCAACAGAATCAGTGTCCAGTATGTAGAGGAAAGGAAAATATGGAGTGTTTGGTTTTTTAATGTGAAGGGCTGGAGCTTTGGGGTTAGGGTGTAGAAATGGGAAATTATGGGAAACACCCATACATCAGTGAGGAATATGCAGGTTTGCCCTTGTGCCCGAAGAATAAAGTCATTGGAAGTTCATAACCATATCTATTGGTATATTGAGACTTGTTTTGCTTCTGTGAGCACATACTTTCAACCATTTGAATTTGTTTCATGAATTATGACATATTCTGTATGTTTAAAATGAACAATTTCATGAAGAATGTTGTTTCTAGGTTCCAATAGATGCAGCACATCTATATGATGCTGTTATGATCTATGCTCGTGCTCTTACTGAGGTGCTGAAAGATGGTGAAGACCCAAGAAATGGCTCAGCTATCTTACAGAGGATTCGCAATCGCTCCTATAAGTCTATCCAAGGTTATGATGTACGTACTACACAAATAATACATTATTATACAGTTATAGTATTCTGCTAAATTTGACAGATTTTACAAACCATTAATGGGTAAAATTTCACATTTAGAGGTCAATGGATTTATGGACTTTTGACATAACCATATTTTTCTGTTTCATTCAATGTTTCAGTTACATAATTAGAAACCAGATTTAGTGGGAACAACCACATTTATTGGGATGTGACTGCATATTAAACTCCCCACTTCTGATTTCAATCTTGAAATGTGCGCATCACAATACCAAATGAAACATGAACTCTATGATACCTAAGTACATATAATGTTATTGCAACATGATTGGCCTTGTAGTTATATATCTGAGTTCATGTTATTGCTTACGCCCAACATTGCTACGTTATTCTAAGATACCATTATTACTATCTATTATGGTGAACCACAATAAGAGCTGGTCTTAGGTGTCTGTTGCCACCATAATTGCTAATTGCCAGATGGTGTTCTCCGATGAGAGCATAGGTGTGCCAGACAGCCCCAATACTTCAGCAGTGGACATTCAGTAGGATAAGAAATACTGTGACTTGACTTTTATTGTGAGTGAAGGTTAATTATAATGATGATGATGATGATAGTGATAATGATAATAATATATTGTATACTTAATTTAATTCATATAGCTATTATTTATATACCTAATATAGGGTCATTAAAATATACAGTAATGGTGTCTCTCCACTGCATGAGAGAACAGAGTTGCCAGGAAAGCCACACTAAAGTCCTTACTTTATGATAAGTGCTGGAAATATGGACCTTCTGCTCCTAAACAAGCAGCAAGGTTCATAAGAATATTCTCATTCAATTTCCCAAACTGAGTAGCAGGAATCCTGTGATTTCTTGCACAATGTTGTCCTTAGAAAATCCAGCATCAAAAAAAGTTTGTATTAGTAATCATTATCTCTTACTAGATGGCAGTTAAAGTGTCAACTATATCCATCATGTGGCTTCGTTGCCATAGGTGATTGAATCAGCAATCCTATGTTTATTTAGAAAAATGGAAAAAAACAAGTTTCGTGCAGTGATTCAGCACTTCTATTTAATATATACATTTAGGCTTTCATGACCAGCATTAATCCAATAAAAAGTAGATTCTGGGCTTGTAGGCCATGGTCGAGTCGATGTCTGACATTTCGCATCGACTCAACCGTGGCCTACATGCCCGCAATCTACTTTTTACTTCTATTTAAAACACTTATATTTTGGTGTTAAAGGCTTCTCACTGAAAGAGATAAAATCTGAGTTGGATGAAGTTCATGGCACATCTGCTTCTGCATTTGCAACAATTTACAATTTGATAAATGAATTTAAATGTGGCTGGACATCTCATTTTTGGATGTACAGTAGAAGAGATTTGCCAATATGATTGACAAAATCCAGGATATGGTTTTGAATGATTGACGAATAAAGTACACAAAATAGTAGAGGCCACAGGCATATCACAAGGTGCAGTGTTCTCAATTTTGCACCAAAAATTAGGTCTGACAAAGGTCTCTGCAAGATGGGTATCACGTTTGCTCTCAATGGAGAATAAATGCAATCGTGTGATCAATTTGAAAGCTGATTTGGTACTTTTCCATCACAATTTCTGGATCAATATATAACTGTGGATGAAACATAGATGCACTATTACACTCTAGAGACAAAATTTCAGTTGAAACAGTTGGTTTTTAAAGCAAACCAGTTCTGAAGAAAGCAAAAGTGGTGAAATCTGCAGACAAAGTGATGGCCTCGGTTTTTTGGAATGCACACAGAATCATCTACATTGATTGCTTGCAGAAAAGAAGAACAATAATTTGTCATTATTGCACCAGTTGAACAGAGAAATCAAGAAAAAATGCTCTTATCTGGCAAAGAAAAAAGATTCTCTTCCATCAAGATAATGCAAGGGTGCACCTGTGCAGTTTCGATGGTGAAAATGGTATAGTTGAGGTTTTCATTACTATAACATTCACTGTATTCACCAGATTTGGACCCCAATGACTTTTTTTATTTCCAAACTTGAAAAAGTGGCTTAGCAGAAAATGATTCAGATCTAACAAAGAGGTCATCTGCCAAACAGATGCCTATTTTGAGGATCTTCTGAAATGCTACTTTTTGGAAGGCTTAAAACAGTTGGAGAAACACTGGGAAAAGTTTATCGAGCTAAAAAGAGATTATGTTGAAAAATAAAAAGGAATCTACTAAAACTAATTTGTTTTTCTATTTTTTCCAAGAACTTATTGTATGCCTCTTGCATGTCAAACAATTGAGAGTGGTATGATGGATCTGGTGCTGTATTTCATGAATGATGGAGCCTGATTCCTCTTGGCAGGATGTGTGAACTCCCACAACACCAGATACTGATCAACAAACAATTAGTGAGGAACCTCTTCACGGTGAAAACATTGGCATGTGGTGTGCCGTGTCAGCAAGCTGGGTTATGGATCTCATATTTTTTAAAACAATGGTAGACACTGATGTGTATATGTGAATCTTTGAGGAATTTTACTCACATGATCCCCCATGAATGTAGGTATGGCGTCTTTCAACAGGATGGGGCGACCTGTCACACTTCACGTGAGTCAATCTCACAAATTAATGAGAGATTCGCAGAAGTAAGAACTATCAGCAAGGATTGTGGTCTTTGCTGGACCTAACCAATTGCAACTTTTATTTGTGGGGGCACTCTAAAGGGAAAAGTGTGTGCAAATAATCCAAGAATGTATAAGACTTAAAGGACAATATTTGTAATGAAATTTTGAGAATTAATGCAGCAGAGTTGCATAAAGTATATGTTAACATGTTAGAGCGCTTACAAAAGTGCATTAAAGCACAAAGAGGTTATTTTCAGCACCTAATATAATGTAAAAGGCAAGATTAATTCAGTAAATACAGACCTTTGCATTAGCTTTTTCTTTATTATCTAGTTATTACATAAAAGAAGTATTTTGGACAGTGGAGCACCATAATTTAAATAAATTGAGTCACCTGTTTTACACTTTTTGCTCCACTTTGCCTTCATTTGGGGAGACTGGTTTCAGGGTACCTTAACCCTATCTTCAGTTCTGGGGTTGACTGATGCTACAAACAAAGGTGGTTGGAATTGCAAATTTGGGAAAACATTTATATCATCAAGGAAGAAGATTCCCTTATGAATTTTGAGGTCCCTGCCATGGATTGACAAGAATAGGGGGCAGCACAACACCAGGCTGTACACAACCACCTGTTGTATGTAGCGTCAGTCAACCTCGGACCTGAAAACAGGGTTAAGATGTCTTGAAACTGGTCTTCCCTAATAAAAGCAAAGTGGAGCAAAAAGTGTAAAAAAGGTAACCCAATTCATTTAAATTATTGCATGTTTAGTATCTGCTCGTGGATGAGCAGTCTGTAATCGGGGTCAGTTTTTCATATATAATCAAGATAAAAAAGTACTGAGTTGCATATTTTTGTGCCTGAAGGTTTTCATTGATGGCAACGGTGATGCCGAAGGGAACTATACTGTAGTGGCCTTATTAGAAGATCAGAACATGAGTGGAGCATTCAAGAAGAGCATGCAACCTGTAGGCTATTTCCAGTACGCTCCTGATGCTACAAGTGACTCTCACCTTCCAGTAAGTAGCTTTCTGCTATCTTATAGTCTTCAAGTTGAATATATTTCATCCATGAAAACACCATCTAACTGCTGTGGACTTATCAAATACAGTGATTATGGACAAATACAATTGCAAGCATGCTTTGCAATCTGACCTTTAATTCAGCTTATAAATAAGAGCATATTAAAACAGCTTATTATCCATATTTTCATTCATTGATGACCTATGGAATAATATTTTGGGGAAATTCAGTAAACACTAAAAAGTATTCATTATACAAAAAAAGGTAATAAGAATAATGGCAGGGGAAAGACGATCAACTCACTGCAAGCCACTCTTCAAAATGTTTGGAATTTTACCATTAATCTGTGAATATATTCTAGCCATATTGTCATTTGTAATAAATAGCCCAGAAAAATTTACAAAAAATACAGTTATTCTTAACAAAGAGACCAGACATAGACAGGACTTACATAGACCAAGAAATAATTTGCAGTTATTCCAAAAAGGGGTTTACTACAAAGGAATATTTATGTTTAATTCACTTCCCTCTTATATAAAAGAATTGCAAATGAACAAAAACAAGTTTAGATCAGAATTAAAAAGATACTTTATTACTCACACCTTCTATGCAGAGGAGGATTTCATTCAATCAAAAAACACTGGTAAGAATGCAACATTGTAAATATAATAAACATGAATATTCTAAGAATGCCAGTGTACGGAAAGACTTTTGGAAACAGACAAGTAATTGAAAATTATGCAAAACTGACACCTCTGAAAATTCATTGTCAGAGTTATTATTTGTAAATAAATGTATTAATAAGTATGAATAAATGTAATTGTTGACATGATCTACATCCTAGAGTTTGGGCTTTGAGTCTAATCTCATAACAGGATCTATAGATTGCAATGTTATGTACGCATCCACTCACTCATCTGGATGCGCACACACATACTTTTGTATTAATCTTGTCTATTTACACTGTAACTCATAATTGTTGCTGTGATTTGAACTTGCATGGTCATGATAAGACTAATGTGAATGAAACACATAAGATTTTTTAGTTTATTTTTTGAGCTTCGTTATGTGGCTTCTAATTCTTAATTTGGTTAAATGCAAGAGAAACTTTGGTTAAATGCAAATGTTCAAGAGAAACTACATATTTTAATGTTATACGAGGGATGTTCAATAAGTAATGCAACACATTTTTTTTTTTTTTTTCTTAAAACAAATTGGTTTTATTTAGGATTCAAACCCAGCATGTTATTCCTCAATGTATGTCTACAAAACCCTATTTTTCAACATGGTACCACTGTACTGGTCTGCCACAGCCAACATCTTGCTGGATCAGTAACTTCTATATCATCCACGTAGTGCTTCCCACGGAGTTCATCCTTCATTGGACCAAAAGGTGGAAGTTGGAAGATGTGAGATCCTGGCTGTAGGGTGGATGAGGAAGAACGGTTCACTTAAGTGAGTCCTCTCGGGTTATCATGCAGAATGAGAAGTTCATTTGCATTTTTGTGGCTATGAATATGCTGAAGTCATTTCTTCAATTTCCTTAGAGTGGCACAAAACAGAGTTGATCATTTCACCATGAGCAGAGGTTTAGTTGGACCAGAACGTCATTCCGGAAAATATTTTTCTGCTTTAGAATGGCATAACATTTTTACCTTCAGTAAGAAAATCATTTATAATCTATATATAGTGCATGGGTGTATTCTAGTGGACTAATATCAAATCTTATGGTTTTATGTTCATAAAACACTGCTTTTACCTCCTGGGCGGTTTTCTGGTTCTCTAAGGTTGGCAACACTGCTATTGGATTCAGAGTGTGGGAAGTGAGCACAACAACTTTCTTCCATTTGTTATGTTTGTGTGAATCCAAGTTTTATGTTTTTATGCTCAGCTGATGAAACAACTTGTGGGAAACATGAGGCTGCTGATTTTGACACTCTCAATATGAGTCCATCTGGAAATTGATGAATTAATAAGGTGAGTTCCTGTAAATATTTTGTTCCAATCAAATCACTGACCATGAGGGAAGACATCGAACAGAATAACCCCTTCAGAGTCTCATAAAACCATAGCCATGACTTTAACAGCTGAGGGTACCTACTATGACTTTGAACTTTCTCTTCGAAGGAGAGTTGTGTGATGCCATTCCATGGATTGCCATTTCAGCACCCTCATCTCATAACGAGCAAGCAATTCCACACAGATGATCCTTCTTATGGTTGTCAGTTAGTTGTTGAGGAACCCAGCGAGCACAAAGCTTTGAGTGCTCCAACTGGTGGACAAGTGTGTCAGTACTACCAACAGAAACGTCAAATTGAGCAGCGAGGTGTTTCATTGTGATCCATAGAGAGAGTCCGCACGTTCCAACATTGCAGGAGTCTCAATTGTGTGCAGGAGATGAGACAGGTTTGTTCCACCTTGTTGTGATGATGAGACACCTTGCTTTGTCCACTGCCAGGTCTCCGTAGACATTCTGCAAGCGCCTATGAATACCTGTGATGCTCTGGTTTTCTGCCAAAAGAAACTCAATAACTGCTCTTTGTTTGGAACATACCTCCATTACGACGCCACTTTGAAGGCTGGTTATAGCACTGCCACATATCAGAAACTAATGAAACTGTATGAGGTAAAGCGGGAATATTTAAAGATGTCCTACATAAAATTTCTTTTTTTTTTAACCAAAATTGGCCGAGAAAAATATGTGTTGCATTACTTATTGGTCGTCCCTCATATGATGATGATAATGATAATTTATTTCACCATTTAGATACATACAATGTAATAGGTTTTGTCAGCAAGTCATTAAAATGCATCTATATTTAAATATTCTTATATATTGTAAAAATTAAGATGCTTAGTTCTATTTTTAACACTAATTTTAAAAAAATTTGCATTCACAATTTGTCTTATATTTAAAGGTAGTTTATTATACAATTTCACTCCAAGATAAAGAATGAGAGTTAACCGAAATTTAGGTGGCACCATGTTATTTCTACACCTTGTGTAATGGTTATGTATGTCAGAAAAAAGCAACTCGTCTGTCCTTCGGAGGTGAATAAAATTCAAGCATGCAAATTCATACAAATATGCCACTGTTAAAATTCCAAATTCTTTAAAAATAGGTCCACAATGTTGGTGAGAATTACAATTTTTTATTATTCTCAGAGCCTTCTTATGGAGCAAAAATACTTGGTTGGCTTCCCCTCTACTACCCTAGAGCAAAATACTATTGTTTAAATGGCAATGAAATAAACTATAATAAACAGTCAATAAAGTGCTAATGGAAACACACATCCTAAGCCTTCTTAAGATAAATAAAACATTTGACAACTTTTTGTATATTTTCACTATGTGGAATTTCCAGGAAAGCTATATGTATTTATTGATAATGCAGACTTAAAGTTTATCATCATTTATTTGTGTCACAGGAATTTAAATATTTTGAAGACCATGAAATAGACTGGGTTGCAGGCGCTCAGCCATTGGCCGTTCCTCCTTGTGGCTTCCATGGAGAGAAATGCACTTACAGACCTGACTGGTGGCACATTGTAATCCCTTCCATTTTATTATCTCTGCTGCTGCTGGGAATAATCTTTGCTTTCAAGTAAGTTTACGCTCTTTCTTAAACAAGATCATTATGCTCAGTATATTTTCTAATAAAATTGTATTACATAAGTAAAAATATTTGTTACAATGTTGAGAAAAGGCAATTTTGGAATTGAAACCTTTAAACCTTAGATATACAGCTTTCCTTGCGATGCTCTACTGTTGAGTTATATTTAGAAGCTCCTCAGACTCAGTAACTTTCTCAATTCATTCAACTATATTCAATTATTTAAGGAAATCTCAAGTATTCAGGATATAATGTGTTCCTCATACAAAGAGAAGGGAGTTTCAATATCACATAGCGACTGGTTTTTATGAATGATTTATTTCTATCTTTTGTTACTGTGATATTACACGTATAACTTACATTTTAATAACAAGGTTTTAGAATCCAGTGCATCTATCTACAAGCTCCCCCTGTACTTTATCCCTAGGTTATCACTGGCTTTTCTTTATTCCTTATTTCCCTTCTGCTTATAAGGAACTAAGTAATACAACCATTTATGCTAATATTGGTCTCTTTTAGCAATGAAGTAAATAGAAGAATAATTTGCAGAACAGGTAGAGAAAGTCATGTGAATGGAATACATTTTAAAAATGTTTCATTTACGTAGTCCCCTTTAACTTGTATGGTCAAACTGGGAGCTTTGACTTGCGAAGCAACTGCTGGTCTTTTTCTTGCTGATCTACAGAGTTTCTTAGCTTTTTTTTATCTCAATATTATACTATTAAACACACAGACATTCACTCCCATGTTCATACTTTCAGACTGTGGACGGATAAGAATTAATTGTGGTTGAAGCAAAATTCCCTGCCCCAGCTAGGAATCAAACTTGGGACCTCTGGTTTGAGAAGCCAGAATACTGACCACTCAGCTGCAGAGGCAGTCTTTATTTTCATACAAAATAAATAATAGGGGACCTAAAACAGTTGCTTGCAGAACTCCATTTTTTACTGTGTCACTCAGAAGTTTTTGGGAAAAGAGAATAAAACAGTTTACATAACACTGAACCCAATGGGAATTACTTTGAAGAATAGCATAAAACTTTTTCATTACAGTATTTTCTGAAAAAAATCAGTCCCATTAATATTGGACCACCTCATATTTCTGCACTACATTAATATTTATGCTGTGCTTGCACTTTGTTTTCCATAGACACTACCGCTATGAACAGAAATTGGCGTGCCTTCTGTGGAAAATTGACATGCGAGAAGTGACCATTATACCAACAGAAACTGCTGAAGCTTCCAATAGAAGCATGGTTAGTAAATTTTACTTTATTTTGTGGCAAATTTATAAATATTGGATAGTGATCATAAGAAAGTAAACTGAATGAAATGCAGCTAAGAGGGCATTCATATTGAAACGTAGGCATAAGAACAACCTAAAGCATAAAGTAGATATATAGATAATTTATTTCATCTTTTCAAGTTACAAACACCATACATATATAGTTACTCTCCTGGAGTTGCTGAATTTGCTATCATATACAGTTAACAACCTAGTTATTTATGTATATGTACCTTTCCCTCTATTTGTACATTATTATATCTTACCAACTTAATCTGTTTACCGCTTTTATACTTAACAGCCTCATCAGTTTTATCATTCTCTTTCTTTGGCGATTTTCCTCCCCCACTTCTCACTTACTTTCCCTGTATAATTACCTAGTTGTTTCAGAAATTCTTTTTTATTGTTTACAAAAAGTTTTAAATACACTATCTCTGACAGCAACTTTTCCCAGCATATAAGTATAGATGCTTGTTTGTTTTCTAATACACACATTCACATTGACTGACTGACATAAACATGAGTTTTTTTGTTGTTTTTTTAATTATATAAAGGACACTCTCTAACTGCTGAAGTTCTCAGTGTCTCATTCTATATTGGGTGTGAAAGACCACTTAATTTTGCTCAGAGGCCTCTTTATCAGGCCTGAGGTTCTTTTATGTGTTGTAAATCTTCAACACGGGACCAACAGCTTTACTGCTCTTTCAAAGTAAGCTATGCTAAGGATTTTTATGCCCAAAAAGCTCTGCCAGGTTTGAACCCATGACCTTAGCAACCAGATGCTGGCATGTTACCCTTAGTCCATGAAGCACTACAGCATATACCATGATCCTAAACTTATAATGTAAACATAGAAGTTTGCAGCTCCAAACTTTCATATTTATGTCTATGGCAAACAGAAAGTAGGCCAATCAGAGAGTGATTCTCCACACACCTCATTATATCACCATTTTGCCTTCTCACACCACATTTTCCATTGCCGCATATTGATTCACTGTATTAGCTCATGGGTCAGGAATCACTGTGATATCTACCGTATGATTCAAAAACATCCAAACCACTGCATGGTATTTTTCCACTGCCCACACGGAAACATGATAACACACAGCTGCTGTACACAAGGTCACAGTGCTGACTTGTTTTTCTCTGCTCTGAAAGTGCAGTATTGAGCTGATGGTGATATCGTGTGGTTGAGCTATTACCAGTGTGCTTTATTATTCTGTCCTGTTCTTAGTCACAAAGTGTATTATGGCTCAGCATTTTTACTTTCTCTACATGTACTATGTGTTGAAGGTATTGTAATGCATCCAAAAATTTGATACCGAGATTTCACTGGAAATACATGTTTTGGGTCCCCCTGAATCCAATAAAAGCATTTTTGGAAAAAGGTCTGTGCATGCATGTGAGTATGAGAGAGTGTGTGGGTGTGCATGCATGCGTGTACAGCATAGCTCAAAAATGAAAAGTCCATTAAATACCAAACTTGGTATTTAAGTTCAACATCTTCCAAGGATGTCACATAAAGATTTTAAAGAAAATCTCCTCACCCCCATTCTTTACATGGAAACATTTTTGAAAATTTTTACTTTCTCAAAAATGGCTCTAACGGTTTTGACTAAAATGTTATATATTAAAGATATTTACCTGACAAATAAAACGTATATCTTGAATTTTTAGGAATATATATTCTGGATGAATTTTACAGAATTTTGTATAACTGGTAAACTGTAAGAGATAGACAAAAATTTACTAAACAGAAAATGTAGAGCTTGTTAAAACACACAATTTATGTTATATTAATTTTTTTCGTGGAGTAGATCGTTTTCGAGATATTCATTGTTATTGGTTTCAGCTTTAAAAAGCTTATACTTTTCTCACATGGGAATTTGTCAATTCCTGTCCAGAGAAACAAAGGAACTTGAGTTACATAGCAACCTGCTTTTGACTAATGCTTTGGCCTATGCTACTCCCTTATTTCCCTTCTGCTTGCATGGAAGCAAGTAATAAGACTATTTCTGCTAATTGTTTCTCAATTAGCTTGAAGTAAAAAGAAACATAAGCGCTTTAACAATAATTGATTGCAGAGATGTAGAGAAAGTTATGCGAATGAAACACATCAGATTTGCTTTCTTCTGCACAGTGTATATTTATTTATGATTCGTTTGTGTTAACACACTCTCAATAGTGCATACAATTGCAAAATTGACCCACATTTAATATTTTTCATGGATGAGGCTTGGTTCCATTTTCATGGATATGTGTGTACACATAATAATCATTATTGGTGTGTGGTGCTCCATTAGTGGAGAAAGAGTTATAGGCCCAATTTTAGTTGATGCCTGTACATATGTGAATACAATTTTGCCCCCCTTTTTTTTTAGAGAATTAACAGATAGAGCATGATTTTTCCCTTTTTTCAACAAGACTCTGCAACAGCTCATAAGCCAATCTTTTGATGAGAACAATTGAAAGTGTGGTTGAGGACAGAATTATTATTAGAGATTTGTGGTCCCCTCAGTCCCCCGACCTAACCCCCTGCGATTTCTATTTCTGGGGTAACTTAAAGCATAAAGTGTACAAGACAAACCCACACACCCTGGAAGAATTAAAACAAAATATCCACTAGGAAATTGCCAGCATTTGTCAACAGGAACTACGGTGAGTGATGGATAGTTTCCTAAAGAGGTGCCAAAAATGTATGTGGCCATCTCCTTTAATAACATTGGTAAGTAAAGCCTTTAAAAGTAGTTTTAAAATGTTGCATGATTTCATCTGCGCCTTTCTATGATAGTGGCAGACAACAACGAGCGCCGAGGGCGCCGACAGACAAAACACTGCAGCTGGTTTGGACGTTTTTGGATCATCCGGTATAAAAATCACAGCAAAATAAATTGTAGTGCTGTTTTGCTAGTTTGACATTCTTTAAATAGTTAAGTGGCTCTTATTAATTTTGATGGATATATTCTTTCGTCATGTATACTGTTGGTGATAGCTTTGCAGTCTGCCATATTAGTTTAGCTGTTTCATGTTCTTTTGTGATTGGCTGCTGTTTATGTCTCCATTTGTTGATGTGAATCAAAACATATTTCATTAATATTATTAGAACAGCTGAAAAATTCAATGCCATGGCCGGGATTTGAACTCAGTTCTCCCTCTCTCCGTGCTGTTGCTCTAACCAGTGAGATACCATGGCAACACGTTGGAATGACACTGAATCCTCCAATTGATTTATATATTTGTTACCTGTTCTAACGTGTATCCCTGTTGTAGTAGACAATGTGTGCAGTGTCAGCCACACAGTAAGATATTCCTGTCAACATGAGCAAGAGTCATTCTGTAGGTTTTCAACTTTAAAAGTTTTAAAAGTTTAGCAGCTCTATGAACATAAGTTTCTGAAACATCCGTTTTTATATTACAAAGTCTTAGAACTTTGGAATACACAAGTTCGTGAGTTTTCTTTTCTTTGATACAAAATGTCTTTTGTGCTTATTAGTTTAACATCCTTTAACCTGGTTGATCATATCAGATGATGTATGAAATTGTTTTGTTTTGTTTTTTTTTTTTTTTTTTGGTAGTGTCTAACGCCTGCTTTAACTATTTATGGCACCGCAGGCAGTG
The DNA here is from genome assembly GCA_030762935.1 of Hymenopus coronatus. Taxonomy (NCBI): domain Eukaryota; kingdom Metazoa; phylum Arthropoda; class Insecta; order Mantodea; family Hymenopodidae; genus Hymenopus; species Hymenopus coronatus. The sequence goes on from CM060883.1 coordinate 6,514,322, forward strand.
ACACTGATGGTACATGAATGAAGATGGAGCACCGGTGGAATGCGATGGCAGGGGAAACTGGAGATCCTGGAGAAAACCCACCCTGTCCACCACAAATCTCACATGCAGTCGCTTAGGATCGAACCTGGGCCATCTAGGTGAGAGGCAAGTGGTCTAACCACTCGGCCACGGTGTGGCCCATATGTATGAAATTGGTGAAATATATGCTCAAATGATGTTGGGGTCCATGGAGCTTAAAGTTCTCGACATTTGTCTCTTTAGGATAAGGGAAAACCCCAAAGAAAACCTTATCTGGGTAACTCACCCTAAGTGAGATTTGAACTTGCAACCTGTTGAATGTGAGGCAGATACACTACCAAGGGGAGCTCAGGTTTTTTGTTTAGTGATCTTGTTTTCCTAAATTTAACTAGACATCTGAGAGTATCTCTATTTGCAACTGGAATATCAGGAAATGCTTTCTGAAATTGACTTGTCTACCTCTTCCAGTTTTACGCATGTATTGCACATAAAAATGTTTCAGTAAAGTAATAGCAGGACAACAACAGCTACAGTAATAAGAATACTCTAAAGTAATTCACACACAACACAGATGCTTGAGTAAGCTTTCACTTTTGAGATGCTTTAGTTTTTACAGCATGAATACAAGCCACAGCAACAGATACTTGACATTCACAGCCAATGTGTCTACTGCTAACAGCACACCAAACTCCAACTTTCCGATCTTAATGAGGGATTTCTTGAACACGACAGGAACAGAAGCTATGGATCAATTAAACCATCATTCACTGATGAGAGAAACCAGTAACAATAAATCATTTGTGATACTGGATCACCTTGTTTTAAAAAATAGACACTTGTACACTTATAAGGTTTTAGTTGCTCTATGTAGAGCAGACTCTGAAATTCCCACTTGTTGAGCTAATTTTGGGATGGATTTTGTTAGTGGACATTTAAGACTTGCGCCTATGTCATCTAACTTTTCCTCTTAAAACTGTACATTCTTTGTTTGCCACAGAACCAGTGGTTTCGGATTTCTTCACAATCTGGTGAATTGTAAATCTGGAAGGAGACACTTCACCAGGGAACTTTTGAATATACTCTGTGCAAATACGGCTTATTAATTCCCATTTATAATAACTTTTACACACAAAAATGCGTTGCTCTAGAGTCAATTGCCTGTTCATATTGGTGGCGCACACAATGGCAGCCAATAGTGGGGGAATCCAGCAAGGTCTAAGGATAAGCAAAATGCCATGTGTTCCATTAGGTTTTAAATGAAAAACCCTGTATATATATTTATTTATTACTGGTGAAAGGTTTCTTGAATTAAATATTGATGCATTAAATGATGTATGCAGATTCAGGTGTGCAGACAGAGTTTGTTCTTGAGTGGAGTTCACTTTGGAGGGAGTCTTGCTGCAGATCAGCATGAAACTGGGTGTCCCAAGAGAGCCTATACTCGCATCGGTCTCTATCGAGGCAACATTGTGGCTATCAAACCTGTCTATAAGAGGAGCATTGATATTACTCGCAGCATTCGCAAGGAACTAAAGCAGGTTTGCAACAAACAAGGATTATTTAATGTGTAAGCATAAAACATTATGAACAGACATCTGGCTTAGTCTGATAATACTTTTAAATACTGTTTTATTGTTTGAGGTCAAATATCTGCATGTCTAGTACTTTCTAGTTCTGCTGTGATTCTCAATAAGCACATTACTAATCTGTAATGTAACCTAAATGTGAGGTGTGTCCAGAAGGCAACTACCATTTCATACTACTGCCACCACAATGCCAGTGGTGCAATTACAAATATTTGCATTCACCTCTCTGGTTCATTGTCTTTCCACTAACACCATTACAGCTGGATCGTGTTATGTTTATAATTATTAGTGCTCATTCAAAATGTTTAAAACAATTGCTGTACCCGCCAACTGTGAAGTGTGTTCTGTAATATGATTTTTAAATGCAAGCTTATCATCAACTTGTAGAGATTTATGGAAAAAGTGTAATGACAGTTGGAATGGTGAGAAAGTGGGTTAGGCAATTCAATAATGGATGATGCAAGGATCATGATGAAACAACAAGAAGTGGGTGGCTTTCTGTTGTCATTGATGGTTAAGTTGATCGAATGAATGAGGCAATTTGTGAAAATAGACGGTTCACAATAAGAATGCTTTGTGAATGTGTTTCCAAAAAAACATGGTGTTCAGCGGTGACTGTCTTCACTGGTGGCAGCTTTCTTTGTGGAAGGCATACAATTGATTCCTATGACAAATGCCTGAACTATGGTGAAAAATAGGTTACTTTATGGACATGCCTCATCTAAGTATTATGAGATGTGGAAATGATAGTCAGACATATAAAGAAGAATGAGCTTTTCTAATATTGCCTCATGGGTTGGCATGTCATGGCGGATGCTGTTAGGTACCAACCATTAGAAAAAATTCTATGGCTATAAGAAACATCAAAGTGGTTGGTAGAGTTAGTTATTAGTTGGGTAATAAAACAAGTGTGAAATAAGTAAATAAATGCAGAAAAGGTGCAGAACAGTAAATAATTGCAATAAAATGAATAATAACCAAAAAGGAAAATGGAAATAGAGTTTTATTTATGGGGGCTCTTTAACTGCTGAGGTTCTCAGTGTCCCATTCTATACTGGGTGTGAAAGACTGCTTAATTGTGTTCTTTATCACGCTTGAGGTTCTTTTACGTGCTGTAAATCTACGACATGGGACCAACACTTTATTTCCCTTCCAATAAAAAAAATCTGATGTGTTCCATTCACATGACTTTCTCTACAACAAATTATTGTTAGGAAACTTATGCTTCTATTTGCTTCATGCCAATCGAGAAAAAATTAGCAGAAATAGTCTTGTTACTTACTTCCTTATAAGTAGAAGTGAAATAAGGGAGTACTATGTGACAAGTTCCTTTGTTTGTATGGACAGGAGTTGACCAATTCCTGAATGAGAAAAGTATGTTTTTCAAAGCTGAAACCAAAAATAAGGAATATCTCAAAAACCATCAATTCCACGAAAAAAATGTATATAACATAAAGTGCATGTTTTAATGTGCTCTACATTTTTTGTGTGGTAAGTTTTTGTCCATCTCTTATGGTTTAGCAGCTATGCAAAATTCGTAAAATTCATCCAGAATAGTGTTCAGAGGCTATTCCCAGAAAATTCAAGATTATCATTTTATTTGTCAGGTAAATATCTTTGGTATATGAAATTTTAATCAATAGCGTTAGAGCCATTTTTGAGAAAATCATAATTTTCGAAAAATTTTCTATGTAAAGAGTAGTTTGGGGTGGGGGGATTTTTCTCGAAATCTTTGTGTTGCATCCCTGGAAGATACTACACTTAAATACCAAGTTTGGTATTTTACCAACTTTAATTTTTTGAGTTATCGTGTTCACAGATACACGGATACACACACACACATGCACTGACCTTTTTCTGAAAATGCTTTTTTTGGATACAGGGGATCCTAAAACATATATTTCCGGTATAGAATTTTTGGGTGGAGTGCAATACCTTCTCTATACACTGTGTACATAGTATGTGTAGAGAAAGTAAAAAGGAGTGAACAAATTAATTTAACTAAGTAATTACCACACGGCAGTACATAAGTGTAATATAACTAATTTATAATGCTGGAACATTAAACAATGTAATATAAGTGAATAACAATACATATAAATCACAAAATTGTAAGGAAATGTTATACAAGTTGATAAATTGCACCAAAATACATAACTGGAAGGAATGTAATGAATTTCCCTTATTTAAAAGGCCAAATGCTATATAGTTCCAGAATTTTAGCAGTTTCTATTCCTGCTTGATGTTGGTACCTGCCATGACATGGGTCTGAAGCAACATTACAGAGCTTTCTCTCATTTTGTAACTTAAAAACTCCTGCAATAACAAATGCAGAGGAGATTACAATATAATGCAGCTAAACAGAAAGTAGTTATATAAAAGATATGTTTTGGGAGGGGTTTGAAGATTTATTTTTACTTTCTCTATGCGTACTATGTACATAGTGTATAGAGAAGGTATTACACTCCACCAAAAAATTTGATGCTGATATTTCACCAGAAATATATGTTTTAGGGTCCCCTGTATCCAAAAAAAGTATTTTTAGAAAAAGGTCTCTGTGTGTGTGTATGTATGTGTGTGTGTGTCCGTGTGTCAGTATATCCATGTGTCTGTGTTTCCGTGTGTCTGTGAACACGATAACTCAAAAACGAAGTGTCAGTAAAATATCAAACTTGGTAATTAAGTTTAGTATCTTCCAGGGATGCAACACGAAGATTTTGAGAAAAATCTCCCCACCCCAAACTACCCTTTACATGGAACTTTTTTCGAAAATTCTGATTTTCTAAAAAATGGCTCTAACGATTTTGATTAAAATATTGTATATTAAAGATATTTACCTGACAAATAAAATGTATATTTTGAATTTTCAGGGAATAGCCTCTGAAGACTACTTTATTCTGGGTCAATTTTACGGAATTTTGCATAACTGCTAAACTGTAAGAGATGGACAAAATAGCTTACCACACAGCAAATGTAGAGCACTTTAAGATACACAATTGAGTGTGTGTGTGGAGTTGATTGTTTTTGAGATATTCCTTGTTTTTGGTTTCAGCTATAAAAAACATACTTTTCTCATACAGGACTTTATGAACTCGTGTCCATACAAACAAAGGAACTTCAGTCACATAGCAACCAGCTTTTCACTATCACTTTAACCTATGGTACTCCCTTATTTTGCTTCTACTTACAAGGAAGCAAGTAATAAGACTATTTCTGTTAATTTTTTCTTGATTAGCATGAAGTAAATGGAAGCATAAGCTTTATAACAATAATTTATTGCAGAGTTGTAAAGAAAGTCATGTGAATGGAATACAACATATTTTTTTTTAAGTTCATTTACTATTGTAGAATGCCTATTAGTGCACCTTTGTCTGTCCCTAAGTAGTCCCATAGGGGAGGGGTTTTGAGCCTTTCAGCTGTCTTGGTGTGTGTACCCTTAGCATTCATGTGACTTCTGACGCTACTATAATCCATGAGCCGTAAGTTGGCCCTAGCTATTAGAAAAAGAGGAAAATACTCACCTTCTCTTTCTTTCTATGCCGTTGCTCTTTTATGGCAAATCAGGCCTGACAGAAATGTCAGCGGCAAGTGGTCCCTCTTCCACTTCAACACCACTGATGTCCTCTTAACCTTGTACCTGTGCAGATAATTAGGAAACCTAAAGGATTTTCCACAGCCATGTTAGACAAGGACGATAGAAAAAGTGCCAACTTAAAGCTTGTGGACTATGGAAGTACATCAGGTCCAACCTCTGAGCCCTTCCAAAAGGGCATTGTTCTTACATCTGACTTACTTCTTGCTATGCTCATATATAAGTCCTTACAAAAAGATAAAAAAAAACAAATTATTTTTGGTAGATTTTTTTATTTTTCAACATAATCTCCTTTTAGCTTAATACATTTTTCCTAGCACTGTTTTAAGCCTCCCAAAAAGTAGGATTTTGGAAGGTCCTCAAAATGGGCATCTGTTTGGGAGTTGACCTCTTTGTTAGATGTGAATTGTTTTCCTCCAAGGCACTTTTTTAATTCGGAAATAAAAAAGGTCACTGGGGGCCAAATCTGGTGAATACGATGGATGTTGTAATAATTTGAGCCTTAATTCTACAATTTTCACCATCGAAACTGCACACCTTTGCACTGTCTTGATGGAAGAGAAATTATTTCTCTGCCAGATGAGGACATTTTCTCTTGATTTCTCCATTCAAACAGTGCAATAATGATGTATAATATTCTCCATTTATCATTCTTCCTTTCTGCAACTAATCAACGTAGATGATTCTGTGTGCATCCCAAAAAAACCGAGGCCATATCTTGTCTGCAGATTTCACCACCTTTGCCTTTAAAAACCCACTGTTTCAACTGTACTTTTGTCTCTGGAGTGTAGTAGTGTATCCATGTTTCATCCACAGTTATGTATTGATGCAGAAACTCATCAGAATTACGACGGAAGAGGGCCAGCCAGCTTCCAAATCGATCACACAATTGCTTATTCCTCATTGAGAGCAAACGCAGTAACCATCTTACCGAGACCTTTGACAGACCTAATTTTTAGTGCAAAATTGAGAACACTGTACCTTGTGATATGCCTGTGACCTGTACTATTTCGCAAACTTTGACTAATCGAAAAACCATGTCCTGGATTTTTCAATAATTTCGGAGTAAGTCACTTCTACTGGACATCTGGAACGATGTTCATCATTTGTGAATGTGCGGTCAAGTTTAAACTCATTTATCCAACTGTAAATTGATGCAATTGTAGGACCAGATGTGCTATATACATCATCCATCTCAGCCTTGACTAATCGAAAAACCATATCCTGGATTTTTCAATAATTTCGGAGTAAGTCACTTCTACTGGACATCTGGAACGATGTTCATCATTTGTGAATGTGCGGTCAAGTTTAAACTCATTTATCCAACTGTAAATTGATGCAATTGTAGGACCAGATGTGCTATATACATCATCCATCTCAGCCTTGACTAATCGAAAAACCATATCCTGGATTTTTCAATAATTTCGGAGTAAGTCACTTCTACTGGACATCTGGAACGATGTTCATCATTTGTGAATGTGCGGTCAAGTTTAAACTCATTTATCCAACTGTAAATTGATGCAATTGTAGGACCAGATGTGCTATATACATCATCCATCTCAGCTTTTATCTCTTCCTCTGTTAAGCCTTTTAAACAGAAGTGTTTAATCACCACACAAATCAAGATTTTGATTCAACCACCTATGCAACAAAACCACATGATGGATATTCCTGAAACTTTAAGTGTCATCTAGTAAGAGATGACAATACTAAATTTTATTTGGTGCTATGAGTGTAATTTCTTGGATTTTCTAAGAACTTACCAAACACCCCTAGTAGCTCATAGATGGTGCCATAAAATGAAATCATGTCTTGTGGACACAAAAAATTTTGGAATTATGCTTTTCAAGGTATAGGGTTATTATATGATTAACACATTGAAGCCCGGGCATTTCAGTAATTGAAGTGCCAAGAAACCCAGGGTTTTTACGCCTACTTGGAGTTATTATTTACAGAACATCAATTAAATCTGCCGAAAGTATTGGAACAATCTAAAAGTATGGTATTCAAGGATTTCTCAACAAGTAAGAAAATAGTCATAACTTCCATATTAATATTTTATTTTAAATTTACAACGTGTATCAAATATGAGTTTGAAAAAAAACTGCATAACTGCTTACACTCCATTTATTCAAAGTTCGAAAAACTCCCCCTCAGAATCAGAATTTTCCACAGCTTCATTTGTATCCTGAATTTCAGCTTCAGTTCACAGAAATCGAGGAAAATGCAGCATTTCAGCATTTAAGAACACAAAACATAACAAACAGATCACCACCTTCAAGGAAAATGGCGCGACTACCTGAGCAGCCAATATTACTAACTCTCCTAAATTTCCTAATAGTTGACTAAACCAAGGACAGATGGCAGCACAAATCAGACAACTAAACGATAACTAATATATGTTTTTTGCCGCATAGCTCAAGACTGAGTTTAGGCTGTTGAATTGCATTAAAAGTGTTAGAAATACCTGCCCGAGCTAGGTTCAGGCATGGGCCCCATGAACATTTTGCATGGCCCGAGCTATACTCAGGCTTGGGCTCCAATGTGTTAAATATATATCATACAAACCATTTATTTCCTTTCCTAAGAACTTTTATGACCATAAAAATCCATCACCCTCTGCCAGGATTGAACCCGTGCCCTTGGGTACTAGGGGCTGCCATGGTAACCACTGCACCATGGAGGTTGATATAAAATTAATAATATAACAAGACAATGGTGATGATGATATAAAGTTAAGGTAAACTGGTGTTATCTCAGCTTATTGCTTGGAATGCTTATATAACTTGTAATTAAACATTTGGAGAACAGAAGACTTGCAGTACACATTTTATAATAGGATATATTGAATAATTTATAATAATTTGTTTTATTAAATTTTTAACAAAATTCCAAACATTCCTAATATTCCTACGAAATTATCATAACACAAAATTCAGTAAAACATATGAGATTTGGAAAAAATGATTCTTTGCGTTAGTTACAGGAATTAAGTATTCCTAGTTTTCCTCAAAACTTGATGGCCTTCAAACAAGACCAGTCCCCCTTGCCACTGGGTAATAACCATTAGTAAACCAAAGATGAACCTGTACTGGTCATATTGTAAATTCACTCCTTAACAACTCTCCATTGCTTAACAGTTTATAAAATTTAACCTTTTACAAAAGGTAACTTACACTCCACTGTATTTCTTGTGTAACTGTAAATAGTGTTTTTTTTTATGTACTAACAAACTGTATAAGATAAGTATTTATATTGTGCTATACCTCCATATAGATATCTATTATATTTAAGACTATACTTGTGTATATTTAATTTCTTAACAAAACCATGAAATTGTAAACATTTCCAATGGTGAATAAAGACTTACTTACCAATTAGGGGTTAGAGGCAACATAATAAAATCTCTTTTTCCCGGAGACTGAAGACTCTGCTTGCAATTTTAGATTTGCGCCTCAGTTAAGGGATCAGTAAGTGGAAGACTTGGCAATTGCATGTGTTGGTTTCCAATGCAAACTACCTAAACTTAAAGTTTAAAGTCATGCTGCTTTTGGCAGAGGGTTATCATGTTCTGAAAAATACTGTACCTAACCAAATATAAGGTCAAGTATTGCTGAGAAAGATTTAAACCAGCATACATCATTAAACTCTGTTGGATAGGTAGAGTCAGACTGAAAAATTCAATGCCATAGCCGGGATTTGAACCATGGATCTCCCGAACTCTAGCCAGTTGCTCTGCCACTGAGTTACCATGGCAACATGCCGGCATAGCACTGAATTTCTCAACTGATTCGCATGTTTCCCGGTGAACCACAAGGTGATCTCAAATTATTTTTAGATGACAACCCAATGGTGGCTTACAATATCGTAAGTACTTTAGACCCAGGATTCATAGTTTAGCAAACTACTATGGTCAAACTGGTATTGGAATAATTCAGTCTACCCATCCAACTCCTGTCCGACACACGGCTTGTGTGAAAAAACAATTATTCCAATATCATTAAACTAGTTTAGCATTCAACGCTATAAGGGGAAAGTGATTGTTAAGAATATAACATTTTGTGACTTCTGACAACTAATTTATTTAATGTTTTTAAACAGAGTTGCCTTAACTTGTAGAAATTAATCACTGTTGCAGATCCGTGAAGTACGTCACGAGAACCTTATTCCTTTTATTGGAGCGAGTGTTGACCATGGTCAGCTGTGCATCCTGACAGCTTACTGTGCAAGAGGTAGCTTGGAAGATGTACTGGCAAACAAAGATCTTCACCTGGACAACATGTTTGTTTCTTCCCTCATATCAGACATTCTCAAGGTACGCTCGCACCTTTTCTTGGGCGCTAGTTTCACAGGGCCAGGGGGAAGAAGAGAGAGCTTGCCTGCCTGTTTTTCTGCAGTATACTCAGGGCCGTATTTACGGCAGGGTAAACCGGATAACTACCCAGGGCAGCAAAACTGCACCAAAAAAAAGCATATAGTTCTTGCAATTGAATCTGACTTAACAGTGAAAATGGACTATGACGAACTCATCAACTTGTTTGCAAATGACAGGGCAAGGAGGAAGCCTCTTGTTATTTAAACAGTATATGTTTTGACATCTAATATGTGGTGATGCCTCTTTAGTGTAAGTTCTTTCTATTAAGATGTTTCTACTTAAATTTTAATAAACTCATTTATGGTGTTTGCCACTCAAACTAAAGTATCTAAACTAGTGAAACCATTCTCTATGTTTAGAAAATTCAAGTAATATATGTATTGCAAGTTGGGGGGGGGGGGAGCAAATGTTTCTTTTTGCCCAGGGGCATCAGAGGTTCTAAATTCGGCCCTGATTATACTTAACTAACATTGTTTCGACATAAATACTCTTATGCTTCAGAAATCTTGTTTTCCTTTAGAATAATTGTTTCACCTTCCTTGATGGCATCACCAGCTATGGCCAAATGGTGGGCTTCTTGGTGTTGGCTACTGGCGGCATCTGGTGTTGATTCTATGTTCAAAATAATGTTGTCCTGTGCTGGCAAATCAAAACTCATGAGATTTCCTCCAAATTTTTTTGTATAGATGTGTGTGCGTGCATGCGTGCGTGCATGTGCGCATGCAAAAGAGAGAGAATCATAACTCAAAGACAAAAATTTTATATTTAAATTTTGCATCTTTTATGGAAGTGACACAAAGATTGTCAAGCAAATCTCCCCATCCCAAACTATCTTTTACATAGAAAATATTGATCTTCTGAAAAATAGCTTAACAATTTTGATTAAAATATCATATGATTGTGATATTTTCATGACATGGGAGATGTATATCTTGAATTTCCTGGGAATAGCTATGAAACCCTCTTCATTCTGGATGACTTTTGTATAATTAGTAAACGGTAAGAGATAGTCAAAATCTAACTACACAAAAAGTGTTAATTGTGAAAGCACATGATTTCTGTAAAAATTTTTATGTGGACTTCAACATTTCCCCTTGGTTTAAATCTTCCATACTTTTCTCAAATAGGAAGTCATCATTTGTTCTTTTTACTTTCTCTACATGTACTATGTACATAGTGTATAGAGAAGGTATTGTATTGCACCCAAAAATTTGATACCAAGATTTCACCGGAAATGTACATTTTGGGTCCTCCCTAACTACAAAAAAAAGTATTTTTAGAAAAAGGTATGTGTGTGTGCGTGTGCATGTGAGTCTATGTGTGTGTGTGTCTGTGGACAGCTTAGCTCAAAAACGAAAAGACCATTAAATACCAAATTTGGTATTTGGTGCGGTGTTCTGCTAATGACTTGTAGATATTTTATTTCCTAGGGAATGATATACTTGCACGACAGTGAGATTGTTTCCCACGGCAATCTGCGCTCCAGCAACTGCCTCATTGATTCAAGATGGGTTGTACAGATCACAGATTTTGGTCTTCATGAGTTTAGAGGTAAGTTCATACTAATGCAAAGTAATAGAACTTACATTACTTTAGTTAATGCTTTCTGTTATGGATGGGAAGGAAGGCTTGATCCTAATTATTGTATTTAATATAATATAGTTATGTTTTAATGATTGAAGCAGGAATTGATTTGGTAAAATTGTTTCTACTATGCAAGGGGACCAGGGTTCAATTCTTGCCTGGGAGATGAGATATTTTCTCTATCCAAGAATATTTCCTACCCTTCGCAGAGTCAGTATATGTGAATGAGAGAGTCAACGTGTATGTGATATAATGAATAAAATTAAAGAAAAATTAAAACCCAATGACAACAATATATTAGTTAACCCCATTATAACTAGCACAACACATCTGTACATTTCTATTTCTATTTATTTCTATTTCTTTATGATCTCCATTTGTAATACATAATTTACAAGGATCATCAGATTGATTACAAAACTAAACATATATTATAAATAATAACATGAGTACAGGGGATACTGTTATACAGCATAACTTATTTAATTTAACATTTTATACTCCTCTATAGAGTAAAATAACTTTTCTGAGAGATACTTTTTAATTAAAAAAAATAGAAGAATTTGAGTCGGTTTTTGTAACACAAACATCACTTATTTTTACTTACTGGGGTAACACTTGGGTAACACTTGTTCCCATTTTTAACCCTTAAGCTTCTATGCATATTTGCAAGTTTTTGAATGTACTTTTTAATTAAAATTTGAAGGCTTTCATGGCCGGTGTTAGAATCACTTATAGAAAACAAAACCGGGCTTGTAGGCCGTGGTCCACTGGGCTTCTCCCCTCGTTCCCCAGATGTTTCGCCTGCATCATCAGTGGCGTGTACATCTCCATGGTCTCTCAGTAGCTACGGAGATGTACACGCCACTGATGATGCCTGCCGCAGATGCAGGCGAAACGTCTGGGGAACGAGGGAGAAGCCCAGTGGACCACGGCCTACAAGCCCGGTTTTGTTTTCTATAAGTGATACTTTTTAATTGCTTTAAGTTTACATTTTTCTTCAGTTATCTGTTTTATTTGTTTAGGCAAATGATTGTATAAATCTTTGATTTTACTTTCTGTACTTTTGTTTCTTAATGTTCTTCTTAGTCTGTTTATAAAATAATTTTGTTTCGTTCTTGTGTCATGTTTGTGTATGTGCATGTTTTTACTTTGATTGCTATGATTTTATTGAGTATTTAATGCATTTATATATATATATATATATATATATATATATATATATATATATATACACACACACAGTGCTGGAAATGTTAATATATTTACTTTTTTATAGGAATTTTTACAAGTATCCATCTTCTTTAGTTTACTTATTATTCGAATGGCATGTTTCTGTAATCTTAATATTCTTTGCATCGTTTTTTTCTGTGCATTACCCCATAATACAATCCCATAGCTCAAATGAGAATGTATGAAGGTATAGTATATTTTTATTAAACTATGTCTGTCTATTTGTTGCGCTGATTGTTTTAAGATGAATAGTCCTGTATTTATTTTTTTTGCTATTTTTTCAATATGTTTTTCCAGTTTAATCTATTGTCTATTATTAATCCTAAGAAGTTTGTTTCTGTTACTTGTTGTATTTGCTTATTGGCTAGGACTAATTGCGTATTGGGTGGGTTTTTCTTTATAAGCTAATTTGCATCCATTCTGTTTTATTTGTATTTATTACCATCCCTAGGTTCCCTAGCTCTTCCCTAATTTTTTCAAGTAGTATATTTGATTTATCTTGTACTTCAAGTTCTGTATTTCCCCTTACTATAATTGTGGCATCATCAGCATAACCAATGGCTAGTTCACCTGCTTCTTTTATTATTCTGAATAAGCAATTTATATATATATATATATATATATATATATAAGGAATCCAAGACTGGAACTTGACACTGAACAAGCAGTCATCTTACAATATGAAAAAATTAATCAGACTACCTTTTAATGACTGGGAAAAAAGAAAACCACATGTAAACCTAAAAACTCAACAAAGTTCCCTTAATAAAGTCAAAGAAGTCAAACATAGATTAAAACTTCCTTACTTAAAAGAAAATATATAAACAAATATTAATCCATTAGAACTATTTGATATTGAACACTATCTATACTTAACTGAAGAATTTACAAAATCTGAAACCTCTTCATGTGTTCTGAAACAAATGACACTAGAAATAATAAATTTAAGATACCCTACCAATGAATGGCTACAAGTTTATACTGACGGTTCTAGCTTACCAAATAACTGGTGCAGGTGCAATATGCCCTCTCTTCTCTTTCTACAAAAGATTAAGTTTAAATACTACAAATTTTGATGGAGAGATTTCGACAATACTTCAGAGCTTACAAAACCTACCATATAAATAAATCTGAAAGAGTTGTACTATTATCTGACTCTAAAGCAGCTTTATATCCATAGCATCTGACGTAACACCTAATAACTTAAATATTGCAGAATGCCACAAAATCATAAAACAACTAATGATTTTTAGATAAAAGATTAATACTTCAATGGATACCAGCACATTGCAGAATACAGGGTAATGAAACAGCTGACTTTCTAGCCAAGAAAGGTGGTAAAATTGCATCAAATTCATCTGATCCAATAAGTTATCACTCTATCAAAAGAATCATTATATCAACATATAATAACAAAATTAAAGAAGATAATGTGTCACAAACAAAAGGAAACCCATGGGAAAATTTATGTAATAACACGACCATAATCACTACATTACCAAGAAAATGCTCTGTAGCAACTTTTAGACTCCTAACAGGCCATGACTGTCTCAATAAACATTTATTCAGGATTGGTATAGTGAGATCTCCTCTGTGTCCTTTCTGTACACTTAAAGAAGATATGGATGGAAACCATCTACTGTGCTGCCCAACCTTGAGTCGACATGATAATATGACATCAAAATCTGGAATGCAAGAGAGCGAATGGCTTCACTGCCAACTGCCCACATTAGATACCAACCATACATAAGGAATAGATATGGCCCTAGTTTTCAATCCTTGTGGAACACCGCGAGTCACTTTGTTAAAAGATGATCTGCTTTTATTTAGGTTACCATTTGAATTGTATATAATTTCCACACATTGTTTTCTATTTTGTAGATAAGATTTTTCCCATTTTAATGGTAGACCCAGAATGCCATAATTTTCTGTTTTAATTATTAATTTATGTATATCTATGCAGTCAAATGCTTTAGTAAGATCAAGAAAGATTGCGATAAATCTTAATGAGAGCTAGGAAGCAAGTTGTACTTTCAGATAAGCGGTTCACTAGTCGATTCATGCCTGTCACAGTCAATGTCAAACATCTGTCACCTCTTATGCACCTGCACTGATAAACGTTTGTTTTCATATGTATATTCATATCTACAAAACATCTATACAAATGGTCTACTATATAAACAATGTCAATCGTCTGCCTCCAATTCTTCCACACCTGACAGTCCTTCGTCTTTGCTCACAACATTATCACTACTTTCTGCACCATTATTCTTTCTATTTCATTTTCTACAATTCTTTCTAATGATTTTCAATGTTATCAACATGTCGACATACATTTTCCCATTCTGGCCTGCCAATTTCTGCAATTCACTGGTGACACAATTGTTCCACATCTTTTAATTTAAAACTGATATATTAAGTTTTATTTTTCTTTCTTTCTTATCTTTGAGAACCCTGGAAATGGAACTTAGTGAAATATGTTGCCTTGGCTACTCTTTCATTCACTTTCTACAGGATTTTGAAGAACTCGAGGAACATACATTTTCTTCCTTCATCTCTGCCTCTTGTTTCATGAAGTCAAGGACATTTGCAATTATTTCTCTGCTCTGACTAAGTAATACCTTGCCACTTAACTTTGAAAACGTAGGAGCCATGGTTAAAAAAATAAAATGAACACTATTTACTGCCCACTTTGAATACAAACATATGCAGAACACTTTTGATACAGACTGTACAAAGTTTGCTCGCTGTGACTTTAAGTAAGCAAAGTATCATATCATAAACTCTGATAAGCTAGGCTCGGTAGCTGGGTTGGTGGTCAGGGTCACGATTCCAGAAGTTTTGCGCCAGCAATACCAATAGGCAATATGTTCCAAAGAGAAATGCCACTGATGTTACCATGCAGTTAAAGGCAGGTATAAATGGAGGGAAAAAAAAAAAAAAAACAAATAAACTAAAGGAAGACTGTAAACTAAATTATGTAAAATGCAGTGCTTGTACTATTGCACACATTCAGGATGCAGTTCTTTTTTTACAGCCAATACAATGTTCTTGTGCATGACTTTGTTTATTTTTGGAAACACACACTATGAGGCATTCTTGAAAAGTAAGTACTGGTTTAGAAATATGTTACAACATATTTGTTTTATTTATTTATCCTGGTTGGAGTTAAGGCCATAAGGCCTTCTCTTCCACTCTACCAGACAATACATTAAATGCAATCCAGCAATGATACAATGAATAAAGGAATAAAAGTACAACTCTATACAACTTAATAAAAACAAATTTAAAAAGGTGCAACAAGTATACTGAAATGAGAAAAAAAAAAAAACTGTAACAAAATTGTTTTAAGTGGAATATTTATGTAGGTTGAAATGCATATTAGTGACATTTACAATTGAAATGCATATTACTTGCCAGCACATAAAATAATTATAACAACAAATGAAAGTAGTGATGTATTTATCACATTAATACAACAGCAGATTAGGTTTCATTATAAATGTTTGCCCTAATTTTCTTCTTGAACAGTATAACATTCCGGCAGTTCCTTACGCCTTCAGGGAGGGAATTCCAAACACGAGCTAAATCTATTGTAAATGATGATGAATAGAAGGTTGTATGAAGAATAAATGGAAATGGCGTGTTATTTATGGATGCTCTTTAACTGGTATGGTTCTCAGCATCCCGTTCTATATAGGGCGTGAAAGACCACTTAATTTTGCTCAGAGGCCTCTCTATCAGGCTTGAGGTTCTTTTACGTGCCGTAAATCTACAACACGGGTCCCACTGCTTTACTTCCCTTCTGAAGGAAGCCATGCTAAGGATTTTTTACCACTTAATTTTGCTCAGAGGCCTCTCTATCAGGCTTGAGGTTCTTTTACGTGCCGTAAATCTACAACATGGGTCCCTCTGCTTTACTTCCCTTCTGAAGGAAGCCATGCTAAGGATTTTTACGCCCGAAAAAATCCATCGTCCTCCGCCGGGTTTGAACCCATGACCTTGGGTATATGAAGTTAGCATGGTAACCATTACACTATGGAGGGTGACTTGTATGAAGAGCAAGTATAGCAAGAAGGAAAGAGTGTCATGAGCGAGTTTCTCGATTATGACAGTCAGAAAGATATTAGAACTGAACATTTAGATAGTTTGCAATGCAAGAATGAAGGAGGCGATAGAGAAATGATAAAACATTTATTTTTACATGAAACAGTATTCTTTAACCTATTTTTCAGCATAGTTGCCACCATTGTTCAGACATTTGTCACAGGAATCAATTGTTTGCCCTCTGCAAAGAAAGCTGCCACCAGTGAAGACAACCACTGCTGGTCACCGTGTTTTGCATTGTCATTTTTTAAATCAGTGGAAACAAATCACATTCTTATATTGAACCATCTATTTTCACGAATTGTCTCATTTACTTATCCAATCAAACCATCAGTGACAACAGAAGGCTGCCCGCTCTGTTTTGTCATGAACATCATCTTCCATTATTGAATTGCCTAACCCAGTTTCTTACCATTCCAACTGTCATCACATTTTCACTGTAAATCTTTACAAGTTGACAATGAATTTCAGCTGGCTTAACATTCCTTGTGTACAGAAACATATTATGGAATGCACTTTACAATCAGTGGGATCAGACTTTTTTTTTAATAGGATTTAATGTCCGCTTTTACTACTGTGACACTGCTGGCAAATCAGAAATTGTGTAAAACATTTTAAATGCCCACTGACAACTGTAAGCACAACAATGTGACTGTAATGACTTCAGTGGAGAGAGAATGAACCAGAGAGATGATAGCAGATGCATGGAACTGTGATCGGTCCTAGCGTTGCAGTGAAGGCATTTACTTTCCAGATGCTCCTTGTACTCGTATAATATCACTCCTTTCTTATTTTCAACATGACGCTGAAAGGTAGATCTTGCCCAGTGTCAGAAAGCTTGGCATTCAGGCCTGAAAATCCTAATTTCCTCTAACATATTCTCAACTGTAGCTCTTATTTCATCTTGGATTCATAACTTTTGCTCACTGGCACATTTTTCAGCTAACATAAGAAAACCTGGGCTAGAGAAAACAAGTTTGGAATTGATTTTGTGCTTTAGAATGTAACAAGGCCATAAAATGCTCCAGAAAACCTTTTTACTTTCTCCACTTGTACTATGTATATAGTGTATAGAGTAGGTATTGTATTGCACCCAAAAATTTGATACCGAGATTTCACCAGAAACATATGTTTTAGGTTCCCCTGTATACAAAAAAGCATTTTTAGAAAAAAGGTATGTGTGTATGTGTGTGTGTGTGTGTGTGCGCCTGTGAACACGATATCTCAAGAACGAAAAGTGGCTAAAATACCAAGCTTGGTATTTAGGTTTGGTATTTCCAAGGATGTGACTCAAAGATTTTCAAGACAATCCCCCCACTCTAAACCACCCTTCACATAAGAAAATATTTGATAATTTTGATTTTCTCAAAAATGGCACTAACGATTTTGATTAAAATATTGTGTATTAAAGATATTTACATAAAAAATAAAAGACATATCTTGAAATTTCTGGGAATAGGCTCTCAAGATATCTTTATTCTGGATGAATTTTGCTTGACTGGTAACCATAAGAAGTAGACAAATGCTTACTAAACAAAAAATGTAGAGCTCATTAAAACATACAATTTATGTTATATACATTTCTTTTGTGAAGTTGGCCATTTTTGAGATATTCCTTATTATTGGTTTCAGTTTTAAAATACTTATACTTTTATCAATTCCTGGCCATATAAACAAAGGAACTTCAATCACATAGCAACCAGCTTTTAAAAGATTTGACTAGTGCTTTAGCCTATGGTATTCCCTTACTTCCCATCTACTCACAAGAAAGCAAGTAATAAAGCCATTTCTGCTAATTTTATCTTGATTAGCATGAAGAAGATTGAAGAATAACCTTTTTAACAATAATTTATTGCAGAGATGCAGAGAAAGCCATGGGAAGGAACATATCAGATTTTGTTATGGCTGTGATGTAGCAAATGCACACACATTCCTGCCAGAATGAATTTAAAATTATGAAATTTACATCACAATTAGAGCATGATTGGCAGTTCTCGCTGAATGCTCTGATCATGATTAACTGTTTACAGTCATTATTAGTAAGTTTTATGCATGTACTGTCATCAAATGTGCTGTACCGTATTATTTTCAGCTGGGCAGGAAGAGCCTGGTCATCAGGCCAGGGAGGAGCGGCGTGCACTGTGGCGTGCTCCTGAATTACTTCGCTCTCTCAATCCACCAGCCAGGGGAACACAGAAAGGAGATGTTTACTCCTTTGGTATTGTACTTTATGAGATAATGGGAAGATCTGGACCTTGGGGAAATGTCGACTTTAGTGAAAAAGGTGAGTAGCTCATAAAGAAGCAAACACAGTCACAGTTAAAATGAAGTAATAAAACCATTTTAAGGGGAGAAGATAAGATGCTTTATTATCACATATGCTTACAATAAGTGAGTAAATATTCCATAAACATATGACTCATCAAATATAAAAGTCCAATTAATAGTAAGAATTACAATAAATTTGCTTTGCACAAAAAAAAAATATATATATATATATACAGAGATATTTTAATTTTGTCAAAAACAAGAGACAGACAAGCTGCAATGCTGCAGGTGTATCGTGTCACTTGCACTAGGTCAGTACTTAAGTGTGCTAACTAGGACGTTGAAGGAATTCCTTCCATTTTTATTGTGCTAGTGTAGGAAAATCAGAATACCAGTTGCATTCATTATCTGCCAAAACATTACACCACCCTGCATCATGTTTGCAAGCGACCAACGTGTTTACATCCAGAAGCCGATTCAGAAATACGACCAACCTCAATGTAACGTTGCCGAGTTATTCCACGTCTGACAAAGTTACTGGGAATATTCTTTTATGTAATTAATTATTTCAAAATTCTGTGTGATGTCCCATAATTCCTAAGGAAACTAATGTCAGAAATACATTACTCCACACATCTTACAAGTAACAAACTATTATCTTTGTACATTCTTGTGAAATTATGCATCCAATTTGGAGCAAAAACCATTTATTTTTTCGAACTCAGCTGATCAAAGAACAAAATCCTATTAGACTTTTATGATTGTAACGTTTCTATGAAGCACATATTAGAGGGAATCTAATAAGTTCCCTTCCACTCAGTATATATATATATATATATATATATATATATATATATATATATATATATATATATATATATATGCTCATAATTTCCATCAAAATCATTGATATAGTCAACAGATGGCATTGATCGACTGTTGCCATGTTTGTTGTCGATTCTCCCTGAGCCACTGAGATCATTAAAACAAATTTCACATTTCTACGAGCTTTCAGAGAGAAATTATGGCCTATTAAAATGTTTCAGGTTTATATGGGTCGCACTGTAGTAATGTTGCTGCTTTATATTTCCTAGCTAATTAAGAGACACAAAATCTAGTATATACATATTTAACGTCTGCTTATACTCAACGGCACCGCAGACAAAAACCTATTGTAGCTCACCTCCTGTTTATACATTAAAATCAAGAAGCGCATGGTCACATGGAGCTTATAATGTTACCTTGCCTTGCATTCAATTCAACCCAAAATATCATTTAGCCAAATTCAGGACTGAGAACTGCAAATATAGAATAAAAACTAATTGTTAGATCAAGGTCTCCCCATATTGCGAGGGGATAATATTTGCCATATTCATTTTAATCTCAAATCAACAAAATAATAAAAATGTCATAACCTATATGAGTTTGATTTATTCTACCATTTGTAATATTTTTACAAAGCATCATCAATTTTACAGTGGATAAAATATATATTTACATTAACCATTAAACAAGGTGATATAAATACAGTTCTGAATAGATATTGATACTTAAAATAGCATTTTGGAGAGCTAATGGTAGACTAAATATCGTCAATTTGACAAGAGCTAGAAAACACAGATTTAAATTACCAATTTAACAAGTAAAACTAAATACTGGTCTGAAAGATACAAGTACATAATACAGTTAACTTATTATTGAAAACAAATGTTTGAAAATAAAATTATAAATCACTCATTTTTGTTTTGTCTCGTTTTCATCAATTGAGTAAAAAGTATTTTTATCAGGTAAGTCTTTATTGATTTAATTGAGTTTTCACACAAGCCATGTGTAAAAAAGGAGTGCGAAAAAACAATTAAATCAATACTAATTGACCATAATAGTTGGCTATACTATGAATTCTGGTATTCAAAGTGCTTACAACATTGTAAGTCGCCATAGGGGTTGACATCTCAAAATAATTGGCTTTGGTTTACCAGGAAACTTGCGATTCAGTTGAGAAATTCAATGGTTTACCGACAAGTTGCCATGGTAGAGCAACCAGCTAAAGACCGGCAGATTCATGGTTTAAATCCTGGCACTGACATTGAATTTTTCAGTCTGTCTCTCCCTATCCAAGTTTTTATTGCATTCATTTTCATCACTTCTTCATTTAATTCCTTGATTGAGTGAGTTAAATGACTGTATAGGTATTGTGCAACATTTTCGATACATTTGGAAATAAATGATCCCCTTAACCTATTTCTAAAGTAGTTCTGTTTTGTTCTCGTGTTAGTTCATGAATATTCTTATTTTTTTTTTTCAGTGTGCTTTCTTATTATGTGTTCAAGACATCCAAATGTATATATAAACTATAAGTAGCTTTAAAAACTAAAAATTCTCACACTACCCTCATTATATATATGATTGTCTTTGAATTTTATCCATTATTCTTATTGCTTTTATCTGCAATCTAAATATTCTTTGCATATTTGTTTTATCCGTTGCTCCCCATAAAATGATCCCATAGTTTAGATGAGATTGTATAAATGCATAATAAACCTTTAATGTGCTATTTTTATCCATAATTTGTATTATCTATTTTAATACATATATACCCTTATTAATTTTGTTCATAACCTTTTCTATATGTTTATGCCATTTTCAATTATTATCTATAACTATTCATAAAAAAAATTGTTTGTGTTATTTGGAAACTTTTCTTATTTTGTGTCGCCCTCCGTGGTGTAATGGTTACCATGCTAACTTCATATACCCAAGGTCGCGGGTTCAAACCCGGCGGAGGATGATGGATTTTTTCGGGCGTAAAAATCCTTAGCATGGCTTCCTTCGGAAGGGAAGTAAAGCTGTGGGTCCCGTGTCGTAGATTTATGGCACGTAAAAGAACCTCAAGCCTGATGAGAGAGGCCTCTGAGCAAAATTAAGCGGTCTTTCATGCCCAATATAGAATGGGACGCTGAGAATCAAAGCGGTTAAAGAGCGTCCATAAATAACAGGACATTTCATTTCTTATTTTGTATTGCTAATGTGAAGTTACTTTTTGTTTTATTACTTTGTTTAATTTGTATCCATTCAGTTTTGTTTGCATTTAAAGCCATTCCTAATGCTTCTAAGTAGTTTCTAATTCATTCTAGTAAAGAATTTGCCTTATGTTGCACTTCTGATTCTGTCCTACCTGTTACCACTATTGTTGTATCATTAGCGTACCCAATGGCTAAACCTGCAGGATCCATGAATAAGTATTTATGTACTAGATAAACAGATATGGACCCAGTTTTGACCCTTGTGCTATGGTTTTAAATGCTAATTTAATTTTTTTCAAACATTCTCCTGTTTTATATATTATTTCAATAGACTGCACTCTATTTTGCAGGTATGAGCTTAACAATTTAAGTGGAATGCCTCTTATGCCGTAATTTTCCAGTTTCCTCAGTAGGTGTTTAATGTTAACACAGTCAAAAGCTTTAGAAAGATCAAAAAAGATTGCTAGAACTAACTCATTTCTATCTAGTGCCCCAACAATTATATAATTTCTTTTGCTAACTCCATGAATAGTCAATTTCTTCTTTTTTTTAAATCCTAACTGGTTTGTTGGTATGATATTAAATTGATTACAGTAATTCTAGAGCTGTTCTAGGAAAAGGCCCTCTATGATTTTCAAGAATTCTGAGCATAGAGATATAAGATGATAATTTTCAATCATTTGTTTGGAACCTTTCTGTTTATAGATTGGCTTAACTACCATCTCTTTTAGTGTACTTGGGAAGGTCCCTAAGTTAAAGCTTTCATTTGTTATATTATATGTGTAAAGGTGTCTATTATTTTACAATGGCCGCGCCATGGCCGAGTGGTTAGACCACTTGCCTCTCACCAAGCGACCGCATGCGAGATTTGTGGTGGACAAAGCGGCGCTGGGGCGGGTTTTCTCCGGGTACTCCGATTTCCCCTGCCATCGCATTCCATCGGTGCTCCATCATTATTCATGTATCATCAGTGTCACCGCCTGCGGTGCCATAAGTAGTTAAAGCGGGCGTTAAATACTATTAACTAGTTTACAAGGGCTATTTTTTTTCAACCTCTGATAGTCTATAAATAAAAGATAAGTTCATAGACAGTTTATTACTAAAAGTTTTGTACACTTGTGGTTACTTTTCAACATAATCACCGAAAAGATTGAGACATTTATCGTACCTGTGCACAAGCTTTGCAATACCCACTTCAAAAAATTTTGCTGACAATGATTTCAAATGAGCATTGACGTTGTTTTGAAGATCATTGGTTTGAAAGTGCTGCCCCCCTTTCCACGTCTTCAGTTCAGGGAAAAGGTGAAAGTCGCTGGGTGCCAGGTCAGGACTGTACGGCGGATGATCGATGTCCCATTGAAATTGTTTAAGGAGCCGATGGGTTGTGCCAGCAGTGTGTGGACGAGCGTTGTCATGGATCAACACAATTCCTGAAGTCAGCATTCCTCTTCGTTTGTTTTGAATGGCTCTCCGCAAACTCCGCAGAGCTCCACGCCGCCGACCCGGTACAGTGCCGTGGTTCGGGGAGGTCCCTCGAGATCTATCCACCCGGCACCTCCTCATAGCTGCGCGGTCCTTGAAGGCTATTAGGATTATCGACCGGGGCCCAACACCATTGGAGAGAAGCTGCAGGACTGAATAGATCTGGACGCTACCTTGGCGTCAGGGTTGCCCTTATTAGGGCGACTTCTGTGGCCGGCAGACAGGAACAACACCGGCCCTGTCGTCGCTGCGGGCACAGCCAAGATGCCTGCTCTTCGCCGCCGAGATGCCACTACTGTGGCACCAACTTTGGAGTGCACTGGGCATGACCTCCGCCACCATATGCCATAAATTGCATGTTTTAACGAGTACTACATTTTTTATGTAGTAAGAATTTGCCTACCTCTTACGGTTTACCAATTATGCAAACATCATCCAGAGTAAAGAGGCTTTCAAAGGCTATTCTCAGGTATTTTAAAATATATGAGTACATTTTAGTTTTAATGAAAATATCTTAAACATATGCAATTTTCACACAATCGTTAGAGCTAGACTTCAGAAAATCAAAATTTTCGAAATACGTTCCATGTAAATTTTAAACTACGTAACCTTATTCAAACGGAAAGTCATCTTTCATTTTACCTCTCTTGTTTTACTGCTGGTCATGTAAAACGAACCGAAATTCAATTGTTTAACATCGTAACCAGCTTTTAAAAACTTAATTGCTTTAGCCTAATGTATTCCCTTATTTCCGTTCTACTTACAAGGAAGTTAGTAATAAGACAATTTCTGTTAATGTTTATCTCGATTATCATGAAGTAGATTGAAGAATAATCTATTGTAAAACTATTTAGAGAAAGTCATGTGAATGAAGCACATCAGATTTTTTTATTTTTTTTTTTATTCAGGGAGTCTCAAACACGTATTTCCAGTGGCATCCCGGTATCGAACTTTGGGTGGAATGCAATATCCTCCCTACTTTTGTACGTAGTAGAAAAAGTACCTAAAAGACACTTTCAGCGTGAGTTCACATCACGTTAAGTATACCTACAGCATATTCTTTCACACAGTTCATTTGCAGAAACGCATTTTATATCTGTGTAAAAACAAGATGGTGTGCAGAAGAGGGGGTATCGGTTCCTGGGCGTTAAAATATTCGATTCTTCGCGGTCCATTTCTACTATTCAGTGCCAAGGGAATGCAACGGTAATGGAGTCAATGACGTAGGATAACAATAAAAATCAAATATATTTTATCCTTCCCTTGCTCCCATCGTTTAAATAAAGAAATACTTGTTTCATCTAATTTTGTTGTAATGTTTATAAAATGTAAAGACAAACGATGCACCTTAATTAATAATCCTTGGGATCTGAAAATGGCGGTTATTTGAGGTTGTACGGTACTTAAGTATCTAAAGATGATTTCGTCCGAATATTCCTGTCGCCGGCCGTGTCACTTTAGATTTAGATATGTGATACTCTTATTAGATTTGATCAAGCAATAGTTTGGATTTATGGAGATATTTAACGCCCATCGATTAAGGGCTGTCATTGGGTATCTGACTGCTATTAATGAAAACACAGTAGAGAACGTATTAATCATTATAGATATTCCAATTTCGGCAACAATCATGTGCAAATTGACCTCACTCAGTAGATCAATTCGCTCCAAAAATTCCTTTTAAAAAGAATCGTGCAACGGACGAATGCATAAGATTCCCACGACAATTATCTTCTATATACCTACAATAACAGACTTTAGATAAATACATGTTATTGTTTTCACGTATCAGTTAACAATATGATACAGCTTGATTCACACAATTCCTAGATATCTAAGCATTAAGAATTTATAAATTGATGCAATTGATAATCTTAAACCTATTTTACTGAATTTTAATGTTATTGTTATTTTCCTGTAAAATAATGATAAATAGCATTGTGCTGCGATCTATACAAAAATAAATTAAACTACTTGTAATTCAACCCTCCCTTTGTAGATGGCAGATGTGCAAGCAGATGTTTACAAACACGATTAACACTGTTTGGTCAATCCACAATTCTTTGCAGCGACGGCCATTGTGGTTCGGCATTGTATTTTGAGAAGTCTACCATCTCACACACAAATGAACAATAACTATTTCAATTTGGTGATTTATACATGGCAGCACATAACATATTGCTGTTTAGAATTAACCCAAGATGCATCTACTCAAATCTTGAAACCCATCTCACTTGTAGATGTTATGCGTCTCACTTCATCTCATTGATGTTTACTATTTTGAACTACACAATGGCCGCAGTCGCATAAAATTGTAACGAAACCACACACACACACACACACACACACACACACACACACACACACACACACACATATATATATATATATATATATATATATATGAGACGTATGTTTATATACTACGAAAAAAAAAATGTATAACGCCCTAGTGCTAAGAGCACGGGTTACAAAAACAGAAGAATAAACATATAATCACACCATTTGATTTTGGTGTGGTGTTTGGTTGTAGTTTCTCGAATAGCAGAAGCAAAATCAAGGGAAAGGAAATGCATTTTAATACATAGATTAGGGTACTTATTTAAGTGATTTTGTGGTGTTAAATGTTCGATTAAGCAGTCAAATTAGACTAAGTTTTATACCAGTATAATGGTCAGTACGTGTTTGGTGTTAGTTTCTCGAATAGGCAGAAGCAAAAATAAGGAAAGGGAAATGTGTTTCAATACACAGGTTAGTGTACTTATTTAAGTGATTTTTCGGTGATATACTTAATGAAATATTTCAATACAGAGGCTAGTGTCTTATTTAAGTGATTTTTCAGTTGTAAGTGACATATGTTATACGTTATCAACAGAACAATTCTGTATTGTTTGTTAGATTTCAAACTCGGAAAGAGTTGAGAGCAGACAAAATTGGCAACCTATTCCCGTTTACAAGAAACCTCTTGCTAATTCACCCTTTTAGCAGCTATTTCGGAAAATAATACTATCAACTTATGTGCTTATGATACCAGAACCGTGAGAATAGAGGGCGTGCAATGGTAATCATCGCAATATTACTCGACTGAAATTATTGAGTCATATCACACATTCTACTAAAGCTTTAAACCAGTGCCGTAATAGACGATAAAGCCTTTTGTTACATAAACGGTAGATTTAAACCAAGAAATTAGAACAAAATTAAGTTATGATCTTGCCACGAAGTTTACTGCAATAATACCAATTTATCAATCATTACTTCTGACAGGCCAAACAATGTATTAAATATTTCCTCAAATAGAAATTTCTCCCCTTTTATTGTCCTTTGTTCTTTACTTCAAAAACTTGGAAAAGCAATTAATTTGGCAGATATTGCATGTGGTGTATATGGTACGCGTAGTACCACAAGATGGCGGCACTTGCTTTAGCAAAAAAAGTAGTATTTCCGCCGTAATTATCTTACGGCTCTGACAACTACATATTAAAAGCAAAGTTTGAAGATAATTTTTCATTTGGGACCCAAACGGCTTCCGCAGTCTGAAGCAACTAGGTATTTGTAATGTTGCTGAATAAGGCTCTGTTTGCTGCAAAGACCTTGGAATTTTATTACCTAGACCCGCCGCTGGCGGTAGTATTGCTGTCACTAATTAAAACATCTTGCGCAGGTGCCCTTGGAAGCAATGAACGTGCTTTTTGGCACACGTTCAGTATTTTAAGGTTTTAAAAATGAGATGTTTTAAAGGTTAATTAGGGTTTAACAGTGCACATGATGCATTCCTATGCTGCATACAACTATACCAACCGAAAAATGATTCCGAGATCACCTTCTATCAGTAAGAATACATTTTGACGTTTGTGATTTGTGTTACAAATTCATTCCCATTTATTCTCATGAGCTTCCTCAGTCATTAAGGGAATGATAATTTATTTTAGATTTCCAATACCTAAATCATAATTACTGATTTACAGCGGTTAGCTGTTCTGAGACGTGGCAAATTTATGCCATCGGAACACCACAGACTGTACTCAATGCATTGTGCGAAAAACTGTTTCTATGAGAATAAAGACAAAATGAAGCTAAACTTTGACACAGTTCCTTCGATATTTAGTTTCTCTTCTCATCCGACAAAGGCAAATAAAACACCAATTTTACTTTACAACTATTTTATATATGTTCATTCGTATAAGACGTCAATACTAAAATATTATAATTTGCCCTAAATTAAAAAAATACTCGAAATCTCGATTAACTTAGTGTAATTTCAGTCTAAACACAGCCCCGCATGGTGCTAAAAAGGAATTTTGCAAAACTGTTAAAATATGAAGAACATTAAGCAGTATAAATTCTAATTCTAGAGTTGTTTATGAATTATTTCAGGAAGCACACATCATATTAATGTACCTATCTTATTTAACACAAATATACTACAATTACTGATAGAAAATGACTACTTAACATCTTTAATGCAGTTTACTGAAGAGTAAACTACATTCACGTTTTATTTTTCACTGTAATTACCGTGTCTAAAAATCCAGTATTGCATATTTTTTTTTTTTTTTTTTCTTTCTGCTATTATTAGTTTGTTTTATTTCCATAATACTGTCGTATTACCACTTTCACCTTCTATAACAACTGCTTAAATTGTTGATTTGTACATTAAACCGTACTTCTTGATTAACCTAACACACATTCAGTGTCTCATTCATATTTCTAGGATTTTGAGGGTGAGGAATAATGATAATGAAATAAGAATTGCTTCATCAGCCTAGAATCGAACTTATGTTTTGTTCAGTTGTGGGATGAAATTCCGTCTAGTCAATGGAGTGATTTTATTCAACTCCCAACAGGACATTCAAGATCTAACCACTGTGTATAGATGCCGACGATTATAAAGAACGTGTTGTCACTATTATTTCCAACTCAAGTATCCTTATGACGTAATTCCCTCTTTTTCCTAATACAAACTCTCCATAACGCAGATCATTGCGCATTTCAGCAATTTTCTGATGCAAAGGTTTCCTGCCTGATGTGACGCAGCAAACAGACCCTCATTCAACATTACCATTACTTCCTTTATAAAAAGGAAAATAAAGGGATACACTAGGTTAAAGCGATAGTCGACTATTTTAAAAGTTGTTGCTATGTGATTGAAATTTGTCTCTTTGCATGGCCAGGAATTAACAAAATCCTGCATGAGAAAAGTTAAGCATTTTAAAACTGAAACCAATAAGGAATATCTTGGAAATGAAAAGGTCTTCAGAGGGGATTCTTACAAAATTCAAGATAAACATTTTATTTGCCAATGCTTAGAGGTCAGAAGCCTGTCGGGGAGCCAACGGTACGAAACCACAGAACGGAGAACCTATTACGAGGAGTTGGCCCGTAGCCAGGCATGAACATGAGAAATTGGATGATATAAAATTTAAGCGAAACTGATGATTGAAAAGGTGATGGTGGAGCAATTGGTGGCGGGGAAAACTGGAGAAAGCCGGCCCAGAAACCGCTTCCCACATACGGGCGTTTGGGATCGAACCCGGGCCGCCTAGATGGGAGGCGAGGGCCTAACCTCTCAACTACGGCGCCGCCCACGTCATAGATATACAACACGTAAAAGTACCCCAAGCCTGATAAAGAGAGCGTTCTTTCACGCCCATTATGAACTCCGAGAACCACAGCAGTTGAAGAGCGTTCATAAATAAAACTCCATTTCCATTTTAGAGCAAGTAAATGCCTAAAGGGACTATGTTGAGAAATAAATCATTTTGAGTAAAAAAAAAAATAGCATCTTCATTCCTAACCGGGAATTATTGAATCGCCCTCATACAAAGCTAGATTTACAAGGGGTCTGCAACATAAGTAAATATTTCATGATTGAAGTAACTTACGAATGTATTTTTGTTGCAGGTTGAGAGGTATGTTGACTATTGCTGAAGTATTGTCGTTGTTACATGGCAGTTACAGGATGCTCTGTGTCATGAGCTGCGACAATGGTTTCAATGAAAATATGGACCAAGGAATTTAACCACATTTTTTAAATTACTAAGATATTATTATTATTATTATTATTATTATTATTATTATTATTATTATTATTATTATTGGGATTTTTTGTTTGTTTTACATTTCCAATGCAGGTTAAAGGTAAACATTTGCTTTAAAAGGTTTTATTGACACTAAAGATGATTTTACTTCTATTCACACATTTTTGAACTCTCCCTTTGCCTTCATTCTCTCGTAAGCCTTTTGAGCGTCACAATTCTTGTGGAATTCAGCATAAACTTCTTTTCTTTTGTTGCCCACTAAAGTCCTGTATATGACTCCTGCAACTGCACTGAATGCTAAGCATTTGTAAGTAATAATGATATTTTCTTATTCAGGAGGCCTCACATCTGAGGCTTTGGTAGTATCTACACAAATGTGTCCGCCATTTTATTTTTTCTTAACTCAAGACTGTCAGTTTTTATTATAAGTATCGAGAACTCACAAGCAACTGCCAAAGTGTTCCTGGCACTAAGCTTTCACTGCGCCCTCTTCATGTACTCCATGTACTGTACACCGCTGAGAAAGTGGGAAAGTACATAAGAGATCGTGTGTCCAATGATCCATAACAAAGGAAAAATTCTGACGAAGAAAGGTTTCCGGAACGCAATTGGGAACACCCAACTTTTCCACAAAGATTATAGCGATGGCATACACAGCAAGTAACAACGTGATGTATTACAGTATCCAGTTGGTGACAATGAGGGCATGTTGGGGAGTCACTCAGGTGAATAGATGTCTGGCACTGTTGTGTTATGAATTGCTTGATACCAAAAGGAGCGAACTGGTAAGGAAGGACAGCTCCACTGAAATTCTTCCAGAGTTGTTGATAGTTCAGATGCGGTGGCGCAACTCGTTCAACATGCATTGACAACACTTCAACAAATAGCACTGTTGCTGATGAGTCTTGACCAGGTCAACTTTCCACAAGCGCAACTGACATTGGTGCTGACAATTGAGTCAACTGAACAGGGTCCCAAATCTGTACGTTGTGTTTCACATGAAATGCAAATTGTTATGGTTTTGATGTAACCCTTGCAAATTATATACATGTTTCAGCACCTTGAACACTGATGTTGTCGGAATACGTTGACATTTATTTAACAGTTCTCATATGGTTTTATTCGTTGGTCCATCCTTTCTAAATTTCCATTGAAACCATTGTTGCAGCTCATCACACAAAACATCTTGTTTAAACACACAATTTATGTCTTATACATTTTGTTTTGTAGAGTTGACCACCCCTTGTTATTGGTTTTCACATTTGGAATTTGTCAACTTCTGACAATGCAAAGAAATGGATTTCATCCACATACAAGCAGCTTTTGAATGATTTGACTAACGTTTTAGCCTAGTGGCAATGATGATTTCCCAGGTGGAACAAATCTTCACCATGGAACTCTATTGTCTTGCCAAGACTTGATCTCCTTCCATCATCTATTCATTTCTCTCACTTCTGCTTCAACTGTTCTCCAAGTTACCCTCAGTCTTCCAATCCTTCTTTCTGCTGTGCATTTCATTCCAATTCCTGTCTAGTTATATTTCCACAATCCTTTCTCAGTAAATGTCCACTTATGTTTCTTTATCCTTCTATCAATTGGTAACTGTTTGTAATTTCCCATAATGTAGTGTTACTAATGATTTTTAGCCACCTGATTCTCAGCATGTGTCTTAGATATCAATTAATAGAAGCTTGCAATTTTTTATTTATTTCTTGCATTGTTTTCCAGGTTTCACATCTGTACAACAATATAGATACTTCCTTTGATTTTAAAAATTCTAATTTTAGTATTTCTTTGAATATTGTGCTAGCCCAGTATATTCCCTTATTTCTCTTTTACAAGAAAGCATTTCTGTTAATGTTTATCTCAATTAGCATGAAGTAAACAGAAGCATAAGTTGTTACAGAGTTGTAGAGAAAGTCATGTGAATGAAAGACATGAGATTTTTCTGTATTTGTATTTTGTTGAGCAAGTAATAATATCATGAAATGGTTTGTCAGAAATAGTGGAGCGAGTAAAGAGCCCAGGAGCAGCTCCAATGTTTCGACCTCCTGTAGAGAGTCTAATGGCAGAAGACTATGTCACGCAGTGCATGAAAACCTGTTGGGACGAAGACCCTGAGCAGAGACCAGATATTCGCTATGTTCGAGTGAAATTAAAGGAACTTCAAGCTGGTCTGTATGTACTTTAGTCATATACAACAACAATAATAATAATTGTATTCACCATTTAGATCATGTTACATGATATGGGCTTTGTCAAAAGAACAATAATTATATACAATTTGCGCAACACATATACAAGGTTTATAATGTATATTATTTACAATTGAAATGTCATATATTCACTTACTGAATAAAAGGTATGCTGTAGTGGAAAGGATTTGACTTCTTTATTAAATTGTTTCATGTTTGCTGGTAGTTTACTATATAGTTTAATTCCTAAATTTGTGAGATTATTTTTTAGAATATTTGTTCTGCATATCTGAACATTAAGGTCATTTTTTATTTTTGTGTTATGAGGATGGATATCTGTATTTGAGCATAATTCTCCTTGATTTTTCTTAATATGTTTCACAACTTCTGCTCTAAATGTACATGCTAGTGGTAAAATGTTATGTTTCCTAAAGAACGGTCTATAGGATGTATTGTTGTCTATTCCACTTACATTCTTATAGCTTTCTTCTGGATTATAAATATTCTCTCACATTTTTCTCCCCAAAATTTCATACCATATTTTAATCAACTATGAAACTGAGCGAAATGTATATTTTTTAGTCCTACTAAATTTAGTGTACCTTTTAGACATTTGAGCAGATAATAAATGGAGCCAAGTTTAGCATTGTGTATTATGTTGATTTATGAAGTAGAAAATCTACCATATGTATAGACAACTTGAATAACTGGACAGTTACCAAAGTACATATAAATAATAAACATTATTTTAATGCAGGACTGAGCCATCAATAATCAGCAGATTTTAGGCAAAAATCCAACTCTTTTTGTTAACTTAGACTTGCCTCAGCAAGTGTTTCTTGAATACTCAAGTTTAAAGAGTGTCTAAAATGCCTGGTTTGATTTTAGAACCTAAGTTGTTTCAAACACATAATTTCCAGTTTAACTTATTTTTCCCGTAACCTTTGTATTTGTGGTTTAAATTTTGAAAACCACTGAAATGCTCAAATTTTGCCCATTACTTCCTCTCCATAAGTTGTTTTTAACATAAGTTTCTGTTGCAGTTTTACCGAGTTTAAAGCAAAATTTGGTAATTATAGAGAACTTGGGCCCCTCTAGAAATTAAACCAATTGTGGTTTGACTGTAAGTTTGGTTTATACTTGTTATGTTTTCACCAATTTTGTTTATCGGAAAAGCTCCATAATTAAGTTAAACGCTAATTTATTACGTGCGCGTAGTGATATTTTTTTGTGAATATTTATGAAGTATGCTGCCTAGAAGGAGTAGAATATAAATAAAGAAGTCTTGTAGTACTTTTGCAATGTAAATATATAATAATACTACACAATAAAGTGCGTAAAACCTGAGTTTCATTGTCGGCGGCAGGCGAAAAGTGGCTGATGTATGACAAGTAAGTTTCACGCAGATACAGCTGTTCAGTGAATATTACTATGCAGAACTTCGGCCACTCTAAAATCGAATGAAACTAAGTGCGATTGATTGACTTTGTATTTATGATGACAATTTCAAAGCCTGTGGATTTCAAATTTGGCGTGAGGTTAGGTTCCAATCCGTTTAGGTTAGTGTGTGTATATAAATTTATGTTTCTAATTTTATATCGTGCTAGTACCTCATTATCGATATTTCCAACAACTCCTAACAGCGCAATGGATACAATATTAGTTTTTTAAACCATCTCCCCACCCATAATCCCTCTCTAACCACACTGGTCCCGTTAGAGTGCAAAACTGGCATAAGTCGCAGCGGAGAGAGTTAGCGGCCCAACTTGTAAATAATTACCCAAAATTTTATGTTTATTCATAAGCTGGCATTTTTGCTTCACAGAAAAATTGCAATAGTTACAAAACACCTATTTATTCCAAAGCTTCTAACTCTTGACATGGAATTTTTGGGTGGAATACAATACCTTTTCTAGCTACTATACACATTGCATGTAGATACATGGTAGAAAAAGTAAATATACTATATTTTATTTATTCAGGGGACCTCAAAACATATTTCTGGTGAAATGTTGGTATCAAATTTTTGGTGGAATAGAATATCTTTTCTACCTACATGTAGAGGAAGTAACAAAGGGAAGAAAAATAAATATAATAATAATAATAATAATAATAGTTATAATAACTATAATAATAATAATAAAACCATAAATATTAGTTTTGTATTTAATGCATATGTGATTTCTAATTGACAGAAAGCCAAACATATTTGACAATATGCTGGCAATAATGGAGAAGTATGCCTATAATCTAGAAGGTCTTGTACAGGAAAGAACCAACCAGCTGATGGAGGAGAAAAAGAAAACAGATGCTCTGTTGCATCGTATGTTGCCCAAGTAAGTTCTATAACTGTCTCTGCAGTTTAATGTTAAAAGTTACTGCCATGTTTTGTGTTACAGCTGCAGCAATTCTCTCACATTTGTGCTCAAACAAGAAAATTGTCTTTTGGCTCCAAAATAGCATCTAAAACTAACAAGATATTTATGTTCATTGTACAAGAAATTTATAAATTGATGATGGTGATCATAATAATAATAATAATAATAATAATAATAATAATAATAATAATAATAAATAAATAAATTAATAGTAATAATAAAAATATTAATAATATCAATAATAACAACAAATCTTTATTAACCTATAGATTTGTACAAGTTTCAAGTATCATCAAAATTAAATATGTATTTACAATTCATTAAGCCTATATAAGCATTTATTTTTTAAGAATGTTTTTAGTTATCTTTGGAACATATTACCTCATAGAGTTTTTAATTCATTTGAGATCACCTTGTTGTTTACCAGGAAACAAGTGAGTTAGTTGAGAAATTTAATGCTGTGCCGGCATGTTGCTATGGTAGCTAGTGGTAGGCAACCAGCTAGAGACTGGGAGATCAGTGGTTCAAATCCCAACTGACATGAAGCCAATGATGATGGTGATGTGACCTGAGAGATCTCACACAAGGCCTTGCATGTGACTGGGATTCAATCAGACTAATGGTCTGAATAAAATGACCATGCCCTAGTCTCCAAATGGAAGGAGCACTAATCTGTGCTCACATTCATATAACAAATGCTAGGAGGTTTCAAAGTCAGTGTCTCATTTCCTACATAAGTAGCCAGTCCAGTAAGATAGCCAACAACCATTTTGACCCTAGATCTAGAGCGTTACTTTGTTTACTCCCAGGCTGCGTGTCTAGCAGTAGTAATTCAAGATGAGCCCTGAGTAAACTGAGTTATCTCATACTTATTACTGATATATGGAGGACTTTGTGACAGTGATGTGTTTTAACAATTGAAAATTAGTTGAGTTGATTTTGTAAACTACATCACTTACTTTTTATTTTGGAAAACATGTTTCAGAAGCCATGTGCTTCCATTGTCAATTCCTTTGGTCGACTGCTGACATTGCTTGCTGTGGTGGTTGTCTCTGTCCCTGGTGGTGGTTTGATGAACCTCTGTATCAGTAGGCTGCCTGGCGGGATTTTGAAATTGAAAACATGGCTCTTGTTTTTCCAAATATATATGTTTTCCCAAACTTTTAATTCGGTCTTCCTTGTGGTGTTTTTGAGTATTTTTGGGCTTCTATTTTTGGTGTGTTTCTCTTTCCAAGAATTCCAAGCTACCGTGGATTTGTCTTCTTGTTTGCGTTTAATATTTCTGCAAAAGAACACCACAAAAATATTAAACAAGATCGAATCAACTAATTTTCAACTATCTCATACTTCATACTCCTGAAGGACACACCATTAAAGTGCTCAGGTCCTACAAACTCAAGACTCACACCTCTCTCTACTAGCTTGTCCATCTGGTTACCTCTAAAGCCCAGATGCCCAGGGATGCAGAGGAGGGTAACCCGATAGTAGGCACTAAGTTTATCCAAGATCCTTTGGTATTGCCACAATAATTTTGACATGGAGCTGTTACTTTTAAGGTGATATATCCATGAAATTTGATAAAAAATTGTGAAGAATCAAAAAATGAATTTGTTTCATATTTGATATGAATTTTAAACTTAAAGAAAGTATATCTTTTTCCCACTTAGCACACTTAAACTACCAATTGAGTTACAGATGGGTAGGCACATGAATATTAATAGGTGCTCGCAACTTTAAACCTTATTTTCTTGCAATTTTTTTTCAACACTTTTCCATACTCAAAATGTTCCACATGGTACAATTTTTTGCTAATTTATTTCAACATTTTTATGCTGCCTACCAAATCACTTTTAAGAAAATTGTAATATTATTTTTTCATGTAATATAATAATTTTTGAAAAATAAAATATTACATTTTGAAAAATCAGGAGTTTTGAAGACTATGAAAAATAATAATTTTCCTCCTCTAATTAGGGATAATGTAAAAGAATAATATAACATGTATCAATAAACACATTTGCTGTAAAACTGGATTTTTGTGTGTGAATATTTTTAAAAATGGCTAACTTTTATTAGAACAATGAATAATTTATATAGTAAAAATGTATTATTTAAATAACCATGTTGTTTTGTACTCTTCTTATTTCTCTGTGGGAATAACCATTTGCTCTAAGGGTGCTATGTAAGTGTTGCAGTTCATCACCAACAGCAAACAGATGGCTAGCACACTTAAGTCCTGAAGAAGTCAACAACAGGATGGGCAAAACGTCGGCAACAAGCCTACTCATATAGGTCACACCCTGATTTGTGCTTACACTGAGAGTATATCCCACAATTTACCACTTAACTTATTTCCACTTCTATAAGTTACCTTCCTCATTATTTGTGTTTTTAAGCTCCTCTGTTTGTTTAATAATTTTCCTCAACCACTTCTCCCTTACCTTCCCTACAGGTCATTCAGAGAAAGTTGGAAGGGAAAATATTACAGACATCAATACAAGACCAGATAAGAACCATCAAAGTTAAGAGGAAGATGCAGCAAGTAGTGAAATGGAGATGGGCAGGCCACACTGTAAGACTTAATAACAATCATTATACAAACATAGCAACAACATGGAACCCAAGAGATGGAGAGAGGGGGGGCCTGGTGCACCAAGAACAAAATGGGCAGAGAAAATGAAGAAGAATGCTGGCAACATCTGAACCAGGATTGCGAGGAACTGCAATGCCTGGAAGACTCACGAACAAGTGTTCAAGAACTGAAACTGCAGGCAAAGGAAGAAGGGACATACCAGAATCAGAATAGGACAGCGAGAGTGAGAACAAGGGTTTAAGTGTAAATACTAGGTTAAGAGACAAATAAACTGAGACAAATGTGGGAGGAGCATCGAGCTACCTTCGTCTTGGAGAGGCCACTGCGCTATTGGGATTAAAGGCTGCTTTTGTTATTTTTATTATTATTGTTGTTAATTATTATTATTTTCATAAAAGTTTAAAACCAATATTTCTGGCTGTAACTTATTCCACATTTTGTCCCATATCCCTTCATCTATCCGGATGACTCAGTTGCTTAAGTACTGGCCTTATGATCCCAAGGTCGCAAATTCAAACACAGTCAGATTGATGGTTTTAAGCAATAGCCCCACATCGGGAGATTTACTGGCAACCGACTCCTGTGGAACAAAATTCTGGCACACTGGTGGCATAGATATGAACCTGGCAATTGACAATGTTCTTGACAAACAGATCTTTTGTTTTTTCCTCCATACTTTTGTTTCTGAACATTCTAGAATACAGTGCAAACATTATAGTTCCTGATTTTAAGAGTGAAGTTTGAGTGTAATCTATGTTTTTACTCCTATTATAGTTCCTGTTTTGCCCATGCCAGATTTTACCTTTCCTTTTTGTCACATATACCAATGTATTTCTCATGTTTTGAGTGAAAACTTAGTAAATGAAACTAAAGAGTCATAATACACTCACAATAGCATTATGATTCACTTAACTGTGTTACGGTTGTTTCCAGAACTGTGGCAGAGGCTCTAAAACGAGGAGACCCAGTAGAGGCAGAAAGTTTTGATTGCGTTACAATCTATTTTAGTGATATAGTGGGCTTCACTGAACTTTCTGCTGTGAGCACCCCACTTCAGGTTTGTATAACCTCATCTTTTGCTGTTTTACTTATTCAACATTCAACCCTTTTAAGGAGACATGGGCAACTGAAGTCTCAAAGCATTAATTGCTTATTACTTTCTCTAGCACCTATGTACAATATACATAGTAGATAGAGAAGGTATTGTATTCCACCCAAAAATTTGATACCGAGATTTCACTGAAATAAATTTTTTGAGACCCCTAAATTAAAAAAACATTTTTAGAGAAATGCCAGTGTGCGCATGCATGTATGTATGGACAGCATAACTCAAAAACGAAAACCTGTTAAATACCAAACTTGGTATAGTTCAATATCTTCCACAAAATTACCTTCTAGATGGAAAAGATTTTGATGGCTTTAACAATATTGATTAAAATAACGTATATTAATGAAGTTTACAAGACCTATTCATGCTGGATGACTTTTGTATAACTGGCAAATCGTAAAACATATACAAAAACTTACTACACAAGAAATGTTAATCTCATTAAAACACACAATTTATGTCATGTGCATTTTTTTTGTAGTGTTAGTCATTCTCTAGATATTCCAGATTATTTGCTTCAATTTTAAACCACTTAAACTTTTCTCAAATGGAAAGACATTTTTTCTCGTTTCTCAATTGTTTACTCCTGGCAAGCAAAGAGATTGGAATTTCAATTGTTTCACATAGCAACCAGCTTTTACAGGATGAGACTATCGCTTTACCTGAGCATTTTCATTTTTCCCTTCTACTTGCAAGAAAGCTAGTAATAAGACTAATTCTGTTTATGTTTATCTTGATTAGCATGATTTAGATAACAGATTAATGTTTTGAATAAAAGGTTTGTTTACTTAACAGCTAGAGGATATCATGTGATTGGAATGCAATTAGATTTTTTCCTTTCTACTTACGAGGAACTAAATAATAAGACAATTTCTGCTAATGTTTGTATTGATTAGCATGAAATAGATAGAAAAATAAGCTTATTAACAATAATTTGTTACAGAGATGTAGAGAAAGTTATGTGAATGGAACACATGCGATTTTACTCAGTGTATTCCACTGTTTCAGGTGGTGGATCTGTTGAATGACTTGTACACGTGCTGTGACTCTATAATATCACATTACGATGTGTACAAAGTGGAGACTATAGGCGATGCTTATATGGTGGTAAGTGGCTTGCCTGAGAGGAATGGTGATCGACATGCAGGTGAGATTGCATCAATGGCATTACATTTACTCACAAAAATAAAACACTTTGAAATACGACACCGCAGAGGAGAACATCTGCGCCTCCGCATTGGTATTCATTCTGGTTAGTACACACATTTTATGACCAACAAAATGTTAAATTGATTCACAGTGCTGCATTTTAAGCTTTTAGAATAAAATTGCAAGTTTCTAGGGAAACTTCCATACAAGAATTTAAGGAAACAAACATACCGCTATTTAGGAAATACAGTGAACCTCTATCAATGTACAAAACTGAAAATAACCTCTTATGTACCAACTCGGTAATCAAACACAAAAAGATAATCACTCCTACAAAGCAAGATCAGCCAATCAAATCTCCATAGAATCTTAACTCTAACAAATATTACATGGTGCCACCAAAACATACAACAGCCTCCCATTTAGCATCAAAGAATCCCAATTTAAAATCAAACTCTTCAAATACCTACTTGAGCAATACTGTAATTCCTAACAATTTGAGCAGAGAAAATCCTTATGGTGTTTGTTGAAATATTGCATTAAGGTTAATCACCCACCCACAAAATAAGTTAAAAAAGTTATACATATAATTTATACTTATATACTCCTTTTTATATGTATTTATTTTAATATTTGTACTTTGTCAATCCCTCCCTAGAGCATTGGGACATTCTACGTAAAAAAAAGAAAGAAAGAAAAAAAAAAAATGTAAGATAAAAAACACAAAATAATTTTGGCTAACACTCTAAAAGGGACACCATTCTTTGTATTTTTAGTCTTCTTTACTTTTTCTACATGCACTATATGCACAGTAGGTATGACATTCCATCCAAAAATTCATGTCATGTTTTCATCCACAATGCATGTTTTGAGGTCCCCTTAATAAAAACTCGCATAAATTGATTTGTGGGTGTGTGCATGCATATGTGTGTGTACATGTTCAATGAATCAACTTAATATTTAATTGAGTTTTGATTTGATTTACCTTTTAATACTTTTATCTCCACTTCCCATTTGTTTGGGAAGACTGGTTTTAGAACATATTCTAAAAAGGAAAATGATACTTCAAGTAATCAGAAGATTTTGGATTATTGGTTCAGGGAAACAACAGTATGAGACATATGAAAGCAAAAAAACAAATTGTTGGCCTTTGCATCAAAATTGGACATCGAGCAAAAGTTTCTGTTGTACATATTTTAAAAGTGTTAACATGTGATGCTTTTTGTATAATAAAACAGAGTTTTTATGCTGAAATATCTGTTTTTTATATTTGCAACTCATTTTTACTCCTTTTTTGGATTATCCATAATTTTTGCTATCCATGGTGTCCTTGCCATGCAATTCGGCAGATGACTAGGGCTATACTGTATTGCATTCCTGATGAACTATTGTGTTAATAATTTATACTTTATTAGTGGCTTGGAGTAAACTCAGGGTTGAAGCCATGTCATTTATAATCTACTTTGTTCTTATTAGTCATGTTGACCTTAAGTTGGTTTGAAGTCACCTTGTACTGTGTGACCTGAACACATCCAAATCACTGCGTGGTGCTTTTCCACTGTGCACATGGAAACTCTCAAAGTTCAGTATTGAGCTGACGGTGATATCGTGTGGTTGAGCTATACCAGTGTGCTTTATTATTCTGTCCTGTACTTAGTCACAAAGTGAATTATGGCTCAGCATTTGTTTTCTACTGCACAGCGTGTATTTATTTATGATTCGTATGTGTTATCACATTTTGTGAGTGAGCTCTCAATAGTGTATACAATTGCAAAATTGACCCACAGACGAGGCTTGGTTCCACCTTAATGGATATGTGTACACAAAATAATTGTTATTGGAGCTCTGAGAAACCTAATAATTTTCATGACAAAAAAAATTGGTGTATGGTGCGCCATTAGAGTTATGATCCAATTTTTAACGAGTCAGCAGTTGACACTCATACATACGTGAATGCAATTTTTACCCTATTTTTAGAGAATTAACAGACAGGGAGTGTGAGTTTGCCTTTTTTCAATAAGACTCTGCAACAGCTCAAACAGCCAATCTTTTGTTGAGAACAATTGAAAGTGTGTTTCAGGACAGAACTATTATTAGAGATTTGTGGCCTCCACGATCCCCTGACCTAACTCCCTGCAATTTCTATCTCTGGGGTAACTTAAAGCATAAAGTGTACACGACAAACCCATACACCCTGGAAGAATTAAAACAAAATATCCACCAGGAAATTGCCAGCACTTCTCAACGTGAACTATGACAAGTGATGGATAGTTTCCTAGAGGTGCCAAAAATGTATGTGGCCAGTTTCAGCATCTCCTTTAATAACATTGGTAAGTAAAGCCTTTAAAAGTAGTTTTCAAAATGTTACATGGTTTCATCCGCGCCTTTCTATGATAGCGGCAGATGGCAACGAGTCCCAAGAGTGCAGACAGGCAAAACACTGTGCAGCCGGTTTGGATGCTTTTGGATTACCCAGTATTTTCCTTGTTCTTGTTTGTTTAATAATAATCCTTGCATTGGGCAGTTAACAATTGAGGAAAGTACTTTTTACAATGGAGGCTATACAGTGTTTACTCTTGTGTAACAGGTCACTGTGTTGCGGGAGTGGTCGGACTGAAAATGCCTCGATACTGCTTGTTTGGAGACACAGTAAACACCGCAAGTCGCATGGAGTCATCAGGAGAGGCATTTAAAATTCACATTTCCGAGGCAACTCATATGCTGCTACAGAGACTGGGTGGTTACCATTGTGAGGAACGAGGACTTATACCCATTAAGGTATCCTGTTGTAAAGAAACACCTGTGAGTGAACATTAACAATCAATGAGATATCATTCTGAATTGAAATTTGAAACACTAAAAACATTGCTAAAAGGCAATTTTATATAAATGTGTTTTGAGATCTTTTTTCCATGTTGAAGCAGCATTTTTCCTACGATTTTGGCTTTGCTTGGCACAGGTAGAGGTAGAGGTACATTTGCCTGGCATTAAGGTTTTCTTGAATATGCGTCAAAGTAGTCATCTGCCTGTTATGTACGAGGGTGGTTTGAAAAGTTTGGTAAAAAGAACAAGAAAAAAAATGTGTGTTTCATAAACAACTCATCTAACTTCTTGTTACAGTCTCCTTTAAGGGATATACACTTGCTCCAGTGATCTTCCAGCTTTTCATCCCATCACAAAAATAAGTTCTATCAAACTCTATAAAATATTCAACTGAGAATATTACCTTTCTCATTTGATGAAAAGTTTTTCCCTCAGTTTCAAGTTAGCAAACAGGAAAAACTCATTTGGGGCTAGGTGGCGATGGCTCCAAGTGAGTGTTATTATTGTTGTTGTTGCTATTATTATCATTATTAATTATTATTGTTATTTTGTGATCCATGCACCATTGGCCAGGACATTTGTTACATAAATAAATATTATACATATACACCTACAACTGTTTACAACATTTCATCTAAATTGTATAGACACATATTAATGAGACATTGTTTCAGTTTATGTTTTAATTGTGTGTTTTGGATGTTGACTAAATTTCTTAGTGTTACTGGTAACCCCTCTTGTATGAACATCCTTTTCAGAAACTCTTATTTGTGTGCAGTTACTTTTGTATAATGGTTGTGCACTTGATTGTTTCTTATTAATGGTTGCTTATCTGTTATATATAGTACAGTTCTATAAACATACAGAGAATAAATGGTTAATACTTATTGCTGAAAAAAGTAGCTCTACATGATTCCCGTGATTTCATCTTATATATTCATCTAAAGCTTTTCTTTTGCAAAATAAGAAGTTGATTCATCTTAGTTTTAGTGGCGGTGAATAGGGTGGATGAGGAAATAATTCATGCACTTTTGCCAATGTTACGCTGATGTGTGTGATGGTGCATTATCTCGGTGAAAGATCACTTTTTTGAGTGCCACCAATGCAAGCTTCAACAATCCAACAATGAAGCACATAATAGGGTCCAGTTATGACTCTGCCTTATTCCAAGTTAGTAGTCCATGAGGATTATTTCTTGGTGTTCCCAAAAATAAATAGCCATCACCTTACCAGCTGACAAAATGGTCTTTGTTTTCTTCTATGTACTTTTACCGGTCTTGGTCCATTGTTTTGACTCTGGTGTGCAATGATGGATCCAGGTTCCACCAACAGTCACAAAAAGTCATGTGGATGTGAGTAAACATCGCCAGACATGGCATTGAAATGTTTCCAGATGCACTTTTGGCTGACTGTGAGCAATCACTACATCTACCCTGCACACAGCCAACTCTCTGTGCAGGATATTATACACTCATTCAGTTGAAATGTCTACAGTCTAAGCAATCTCACAAATGTTTATTTAGCAGTCTTGCATTACTGAATCGTGGATTTTTTTAATAGTTTCCTGTGTGGTGACATCAATTGGACAGTTGGTGCGCACTTCATATTTGGTGTTTGTCAGGCCATGTTTAAATTCGTTAATCCAAAAGTAAATGATCTTCAATAATGATGTAGAGTCCACATGAATTTCTTCCAATTTTGTGTTGATTTGTGTGGCAGTTCAACCCTTCAAATGAAAATTTAATAACAGCACGAAACTTGAGTTTCTCCATTTCCAATCGCAGCTGACACATTGGCCAATTCAGATGGATGTCAACAATGAACTGTATGCTGCACATTGCTGAACATTTTTTATGTGATTCTTGGAATACTCAAGCTTATGAACCATGCAGCCGGTGTAATGGCCAAGTGGTTAGACCACTCGCCTCTTACCAAGGGGGCCCAAGTTGGATCCCAGGTGATGCATGTGGGATTTAGGTGGACAATACAGCATTGGGACAGGGTTTTTCCAGGTGCTCCAGTTTACCCTGCCGTCGCACTCCACCAGTGTGCTCCATCTTTATTTCATATATCACCATAGTAGTAAAAGGGGGCGTAACCACACTATAAAAAGAAACATGAAGCCATAGCAAAAATGTTCCTTTCTTTCATGGAAATTTACCAGACTTGTAAAAGCACCCTCGATACAGTTGCCTAACACTAATGCCTATGCACACATATGATGGAACAAGTACAGGGATAAACCTTGTAGGTTAACTCTGTGCCACACACTCATTCTTGAAGTATCTCCTAACAGACCCATTGTGATATGA
Source organism: Hymenopus coronatus (assembly GCA_030762935.1). Lineage (NCBI taxonomy): Eukaryota > Metazoa > Arthropoda > Insecta > Mantodea > Hymenopodidae > Hymenopus > Hymenopus coronatus. The sequence continues at coordinate 6,558,189 of CM060883.1, forward strand.
CTACTTAGGTAAAGCAGCGTAAAACTGAAAGAAAGAAAAAAAAATAATAATATTCCCTTAAAGAGAATATGAATAAGGTTCTTTTCAGCAGCCCAGAGCTTCTCAAATTTGTTACCATTAGTTGAAACTGATCAGTAGAGGATAAAATATTTTTACAAATTCAAAATTTTGGCTATAGGAGATGCCATTATAGTATGTTTAGTAGCTGTAGAAAGCAATGGATGGAATATTTCAACATGTTTTTTAAATACTCTGATTTTCAGTTTTATTTTATGTACAGATATTTATTTTTCTTTCTTTGTAAGAACATAGTGCTCCTGAATCAAGTATCAATGCAGGTGATGTTAGAGCATTTGATATTTTAGTTTTGTGTTGCTACAGGGTAAAGGTGAGATGAGAACATACTGGTTACTTGGAGAGGATCCTGTCCGCAGATTGGAGCGTATAAGAGAGGAGAGAGCTTTGGGATCATCTTTAGGGAGTATCAGTTCTGAGAGTGAGTAGCACATGGTTATCATTTCATAATTATTATACTCTAACAAATGTCTTCATTGACTTAAAAATAAATTCTTTAATTTATTGCTGCAAACAAATCACTTGTCACTATGATAAGTAGACAGATGATTGCACGCCACTGTACACTAATACTCCACTCACTCATGACTCATTACAACTCACACACTACTCCAGCTTGCAATTCTTCCTCCTTTTATACCTAGAAAATGTCATCAAAGAACTTTCTGGAAGTTTGTAGAAACCGAAGCTTCTAGAAAAATTGATAGTGCTTTCTAAAGGTTCTGGTTACCATTGTGCTGCATTTCCTGTTTGTTTGTTGTTTTTTTTTTTTTTTTGTTTTTTTTTTTAGCTCAATGTCCTTTAACCTGGTTGTCATATCAAATGATGAATGAAATTGGTGAAATGATGCTCAAATGATCTCAGGGTCCATGGAACTTACAGTTATTTGACATTCGTCTGCTCAGGACAAGCGAAAAACCCCGGAAAAAAACCTTATCTGGATAACTCACCCTAAGTGAGATTCAAACTCACGACTTTTTGAATGTGAGGCACACACCGCACTACCCAGGCAGACTACTTCCTGTGTTGTTATGCATTCCAAGTCTCCAAAAGCACTGACTTGCTAGTGACAGTGAAGTAACACAAATATTAATATAATAATTAATAATTGTAGCTATTCTCCACTTATCTTTTTGAAATCCAAGGACTAGTTTCACATTAGTTGGATTTCAAAAAGATAGTGAAGTAAGGATGGACAGATAATAGAGGGGAGACTGGGATTATCTAATATTAGTTAAACAGGACTCTTATGCACCAATAACCAGAGTGTTAGTGTATATAAGGTCCAAAGAAACAAGCAACTCTCAACGATATTAACTTACCTGAATATGTTTAAGGAAAACGAAAGGTAGAAAAGAATATTATTGTATGAAATATAACAAATGTTTGTACTGTGATTTATGATGATAGATTCATTCACACCATTAGGGCAGAGAGAAAGGGCAAAAATCTGAAGTGTTACATACATATTCCTTTCTCTACCTATTCTTACAAAAGCTTATTCTTCTATCTACTTCATGCTAATTGGGACCTATGAGGTGTGATAAAAAAAATAACAGGAGTTTATTAATCTCATGAGCTTTATAGTCTAATTTTCAAAACTTTTCTTTATCTTCTCTTTACACATGTTCCTGATGTCTGTTTGCATTTTCAGTTTTTTCAAAATTTGGTTTATTGTTGACAGTCGAAAAGGTTATACACATGTTTCCGAGTGCTGCAAATTTTTACTTTAAAAAAAGTTGGATCAAAGGATTTGTATTATATTTTGCTTGAAAAATGGAATAACCTGCAGCACTGCATGTGAAATGTTGGCTGTGACTTTGGTAAATGTACTATGAGTAAGACAAGAGTTTATGAGTAGTAAAAACATTTCAAAGAGGATCGAGAAGATGTTCACATCACAATGGTGACAGCCCTGGATGCCCTAGCACATCAATTACTGAGAAAGAAGTAAAGAAAATGGTTCTAGGAAATTGTAGACATCTCTCAGGGATTGCTGAATGAATCTACAATGACCAAACATTTCTAAAGAAAGTTATAACAGGTGGCTGCGGAAAGACTTTTGCTACTAACAGGGAGGAGACCCTTTAATTCCTTTAATAATTAATTGAAGGCTTAAAGGAACCGACCTGGACAAAAGCCTAATGTCCGATCCCTCACCTTCAGCTGTTAGTAATCACACATCAATTTTGTTATAATAGAGAGGAGAGCCTTTAATTGCTTCTAGAATTTGGAGACTTAAAGGAACCGATCTAAACAAAATTATATGATGAACTAAAGGGAAGGGCTGAGCTTGGCGAGCTATTGACCTGGACTGATATTTTACATATCAGATCCCCTCTTTTACCTTTCATATCCTCTTGCTTGACTCACTCTTGTTTTCTTCGACCCTGATGGTATTAGAGTATTCAAGGTCTAGGGGATCATTTCATTTTCTTTCCTGTCCATACTTTTCTTTTCTTCGGTGATGTAACCACCATTTATGGTGCCTAATTTTAAATGGTTAAAAAAGTTGAAAACAAGAAAATTCTCAGTAGCAACTTTTAGACTCCCAACAGGCCATGACTGTCTCAACAAACATTTATTCAGGATTGGTATAGTGAGATCTCCTCTGTGTCCTTTCTGTACACTTAAAGAAGATATGGATGGAAGCCATCTACTGCGCTGCCCAACCTTGAGTTGACATGATAATATAACATCAAAATACTGGAATGCAAGAGAGTGAATGGCTTCACTGCCAACTGCTCAACATTAGATACCAACCAACCAACCAGTTATAACAGGTGATGAAAAATGGGTATACAGGTATGATGTTGAAACCAAGGTCAAATTGTTCCAATGGAAACTGCTTGAAAAGCCAAGACCAAAAAAGATTTGACAGGTGCAATCACATATGAAGGTTTTTTTCACTGTTTTCTTCAGTTACAATGGGATAGTGCATCATGAGTTCCTGACTTATGGTCTTACAGTCAACAAAACTAACAGGAAGTTACACATGAAGCAATCCAAATAAAACAACCAGAACTGTGGCAAAATCACTCGTGGGAATTGCATCTTAATAATGCTCCCGCTCACATCTCAAGGCTTATTTGTAATTTGTTGGCAATAAAACAAAACTGTTATGTTGCGTTGCCACCATATTCGCTGGACATGACCCCCTGCGACTTCCTTCTATTCCCAAGACTGAAGAGAAACTTAAAAGGACATCATTTTGCCACCATTGGTGGGATGAAAACAGAATCACTGAAGAAGCTGAACATAAGAACTAAAATGGGTTCTCGAAGTGTTTCCAAGAATTGAAAAAGTACTGCCATAAGTGTATTATATTTAAGGGGACAAAGTTATGTTGATGAATAAATAGTTTTTTTTTAAGAAAAACAAAATTCCCATTATTTTTTCACTCACTCACCTTGTACACATTAACAGAAATGGTTTTATTAGACAGGCAACAGGTCAGTCACTTTATCATTCTGTAAAATTATACATGTGTACATAGTAAAAGTTAAGAAATCCATTAAAAATTGCATTTACAATTTATTAAGTAGCATTTGAGTCGATTGTAACACTTTTACATCACTTACATTTCTATGACCAAGAACATGTAAGTGATGTAAAAGTAATAAATAAAGACTCAAATAATGCTTAATATAGTATACATTACTGTCACAAAATCATCAATTTCAAGCATTTGCAATTACTTACAGAAATTCTTCTTGATTTCATTATTTGCAAAATTTGATTTTAGATTTAGATTGCTATTACAATGCGTTCCCTTAGCAACCGGAGTGGTGCTCACTTCACGGCAGCCACAGGGCGGTTCGGTCGCTCAGGGAATGCACTGTATAAATATTTACAAAATTAATATTCTTGGATACTATATAGTAAGTACATTCATATATGGTTTACAAAACTTGATTGCAAAATCAAGGTAAAGATATACAGCTTAAAATTTAAAAATCTGATGTGTTCCATTCACATGACTTTTTCTATCTCTCTTTAACAAATTATTCTCAGAAACTTATTCTTTTTCTGCTTTATGCTAACCAAGATAAACATTAGCAGAAATAGTCTTGTTACTTAGTTCCTTGTAAGTAGAAGGGAAATAAGAACACACATTTCACTAACCCGATAGTCAAATATTTTAAAAACTGATTATTATGTGATTGAAATTCAGTTCTGTTTGCATAGTCAGGAGTTTAGAAATTCCCATATGAGAAAAGTTACTTTAAAAATGAAACCAATTACAAGGAATATCTTCGAAATGGTTAGCACTACAAAAAGGAAAAAAAAAAAAAAATGCATAGGACATAGATTGTATGTTTTAGTGAGATCTACATTTTTTGTGCAATAAATTTTGGTCCATCCTTTATTTAAAATGAGGAGGACTTCAGAGGCTATTCCTAACGAATTCAAAATATACTTTTATTTTCCAATAAATATCTTTAATATGTGGTAGTTTAATCAAAATCGTTAGAGCAATTTTTGAGAAAATTGAACATTTTGAAAACTCTTCAGCTCGGGATAGCAGATTTTCCAGAAAATCCTCATGTCACATTCTTAGAAGATACTAAGCTTAAATACCAACTTTTGTGTGTGTGCTTGTGCATTTGTGTGTGCTAGAGTGTGCACTTGAATAATCAGTTAAATACCATACTTGAAATTTAAGCTCTGCATCTTCCAAGAATACACCATGAAGATTTTCAAGAAAATCTCTGTGCCCCAAACTATCCATTGTATGGAATATTTTTCAAAAATGTTGATTTTCTCAAAAATGGCTCTACATTTTTTTTATAAAATTCCATAGGTTTAGGATATTTTTATGTGAAATGAAATGTTAATTTTATATTTTCTGGGAAGCTTCTGCAGTCTTCTTCATTCTGTGGATGACTTTTGCATAACTGGTAAACAGTAAGAGACAGAAAAATCTTACTACACAAAATGTGCGAATTTTGTTAAAGCACAAAATTTATGATTACATTTCTTTTTATGACATTAATTACTTTTGAGATATTTCTCTGCTATTGGTTTCAATTTTCCAATATCTTATTTTTTTCAATCTCAGTCGAGGAAGGAGAACAGAATTTAAATACCATCACATACCAATGCTCTCTATGACTATCGCTTTAAGGTATTCCCTTATTTCTCTTGTATCTACAAGGAAATGTGTAATAAAATCTTTCTGCTAATCTTTATTTGGACTAGCATGAAGTGCATGCTTTGAATATTGAAGAAGAAAGAGAAAAGTTTGTTGCAGAATAGGTGGGAAAAGTCATGTGAATGTAACACATGATAATTTCTTTTTTATTTTAAAATAAGATGTATTTTCAGGACTAAGCGGTTTGGAGACCCCTGATCTGTTAAGGCATCCTGGAGAAGGATCTCTATCCAGACAGCAACTACATATGCGAGCTGTGCGCTGTTATTCTAAACAACAGGTAGCAAGTGATTCATTTGAAATTATAAACTAAAATACAGTTGTAGTAGGTAGAGTTATGTAGAAGTATGGTTGCCAACTCTCCCGGAATGCCCGGGAATCTCCCGGCTCCCAGAACTGAAATTAAATCTCCTGGAATTATGTGATATCTCCTTATTCCTTTGCCACCACCACCGCCACCACCACCGCTACCACTACCGCCACCACCACCACCACCACCACCACCACCACTGCCACCGCCACTGCCACTGCCACCACCACCGCTGCCATTATTTATATACTACACTTTTATAAAATACTAGTATTTCATCCAAGGGTTGGTTGGCAGTGCATAGAAGGAAATAGTCGGGAGGGAGAAGGAAACCAATTATTGCATCAACATCAAGTCGTCGCTGGTCTTGCTTTATTTTCAAATAAAATCACAAAGCCGAGAACTTTGACAGTGGTAAGTTGGTTATTGTAATGACTAGTTCATTGGGAGTAGAAATGAAAAACAAATACAATTGCATGCTTAACGATGACTGGTTCTTTTTATCAATTTTTCTATCTTTACTGTTATATCTAATTTTCTCCCAGAATTCAGAGTTCAGAAGTTGGTAGGCCTATGTAGAAGGATGCAATACTAATTTTTGTACATAGTATTGCATCCTTCATTTTTTTCTAGGGACTGTTTTGCTTTATTGCACATGGCTTTGCCTATTTATACAAACACTTCATTTGTTTCTTTCACTTTCAACATTTTACTGCTCTGAACTAGTTAGTGTATTAGTTATACTGAGCTAAACTGCTCCACAGAAAGGTATAGCTGACTATGTGGACTGATACATATGCATCTGTTGCTAGCATTTTGGAGACTTTCCACGTGGTTTATGTAGCACGGTCAGGGAGTCTTCGTCCTCAACTGTTGTGAGCTCTAAAACATCCATGGCACCCTTCTGTTAAGTTTGATCTTGTAACCATCATATTGAAGAACAATTGAGGGGGTCAGTGCAACAGTGGTCTAACCCATCTTTTTAGAACATGGAGAAAAACTCAGTTAAAGTTAAACACACCTGGTTTTTTAAAGAATAAGGAAAACCTCATTTTAATCGCATTGATTGTTCAGATTATTGCACAACAACACATTGAGTACTGTTAAAATAATGTTGGGATATAACAATTTTTATTAGTGTGGTTCTTTTTCTGGGTTGGACCGCTGTTGTACTGAGACTTTTTCTTCTGTTGTACTACACAAAAAGACATATTGCAATAAATGTGCTTTTCGCAACCTTTATTATTCAAACAATTTTCTAAAAGTGTGCATGATGTTGACACAATTACCTTGTTGGCCATTTATACATATTCAAGCATGTCAAAAACTTCATTGTCCACCTCACTGTCACAGTTCTGAGTCATTATATTTTGAGCAATCGAACCATTATAAAATGAATGATAGACTGGTGGAACATATTTCAAAAGGTCATTAATATCTTTAATTTTATTAGGATTTATTGTTCTTGGTTTGGAATATTTAGGTTTTATTTTAACATTTTTAAGATCCAGAGTATGCCTGTCTCTTTTCTTTTGACCTTTTACAACATTTACATAATTATCCTCTTCTAGATCCGAATATGAAAACTTTACATTATACTTCCAGGGCTGGGTAATGGAGAACTTAAAGATTGTAAGGCGACTGAAAGCAATAGGCCTTTTGTCTTCTGTGAACTTTTGGTTCGTTATTTTATCAGTTAGAGGCTTTGAACTGACAAAGTCAGCCTGCTGCATTTCAGTCACATTAAATTTCTGTTTATCTGTCTTAGTGTTTTTTATGAGTTCTGCCCAATCACTAGGTGTATAAACATACTTTTGAGCTCTCTTTTTCTTTTCTATCAGACCAAAGTCCCTATCACATGGTAGGTAGCTGTGGCCTGACACAAGATATTTGTGTTCAATTTTCTTGACAAACTGCTTATGTATAAGTAGTAACCAAAAAGATACAAGGGACACGTTTTTGTTTGTCAGAGTACACTATTAATTTGTCACAGTTTTAAAGATTACTGGAGGTGTATTTACTTAAACATGATATAACCTCATCTGCATCACACATCATTTTTTAGGTTAGTGTATGCCCTCTGTGCCTTTAACTGATGCAAATCTAATTCCTGTTTCAATTTTGCTTTTTCAACCCCATCCTGAACTGCTGCATCACAAACCTTACAGGTATCAGTAGATGGTGTGGAAAAACCAAGATTGAACTTAGTATTGAATATTTCCCTATACACATATTCACTAACAATATCACTAGAACAATGTTCTTGTTTCATCCAATCTGCATAGAGTTTGTACAGCTTTGTAACATTGAGACCTTCCGGCAAATATTTTTTATTTGGAGCCAAGCATCTAGAATAGTGGCATTCACGCAATGGATATGATTTATAACCAAATTACATTGCTGTTTGCTGGTTTTATTTGGTCTGTTTCCGTGTTTTCCACGACCATCTGATTTTGGTGTCCCTTCGATCTGTTTTTTTTTTCAACTGCCCTTGAAAGTCTGCCATTACTAATCCCATGGAACGATACAAATGCCTGTTTGTAAACTCTCTTGTCACAACCCAGTACGGAAATATAATACTCACGAGTATGCTGCCTCCTGCTTTGCTCACCATTAGCTCCGTATCTTTTCTTCACTTCATTCACTTTCACACATCCACTAATATATTCATTTTGCAAACTGAAATCACAGAGTTGCCAAAATTGTTTAAATATGACTTTACGTTGTTCTTCTGTAAACATCTCATAGCACTTATGTTCGCAAGCACATGGTGGGCCCTGTTTGCGTAGCTCGACTTTCTTTGCTGTTCTGCCGAAATATTCCTCTCCTGAATTCCTTTTCTTCTTTCTGATATTTCTACACCATGATTCCTCATGTCTTACACGTTTTCTGCCACGGTTTGCCACAATTTCAGCATGATTTTCATAATTTTCGCCACCAGAAACATTATTACAAACATTAGCATTAGCCATATTTGCTGCTATTGTTGTTACACGTCACCAAGATGCTGACCTTTCATTGGCCATTTATGGTTAGACCACAGTTGCACTAAAACAAGATGGATTTTCTTCTGAGGGAAAATTTAAATAGATGTAATTTAATATAACAAGAAGGTTTTGGTCAAAGCCATACAGTAGGAAGTTAGTTCACACGAAAATCTCACAAATGGTATCAATATCGCAAATTGGGTGTTGGGGAGGGTTAGACCACTGTTGCGCTGACCCCCTCAATTGGTTCTACTTCCTGGAAATGTGACATTAAGAATCATTTTTAGTGGCAACTCATGAATCTTTAACTTGGGGGGGGGCAGCGAGTCTACATTAAAATGAACTTTTATGCTAAGAATGTCAATTCATGCCAAAGAAAAATAAAAATGCAATTACACAATCACTTTTCATTTAAACTAGAACTCCAGAACTTGCAGAATAATAGTATTGCCAGTGCAAAACTTCTGGAATCGTGACCCTGACCGCCAACCCAGCTACCAAGTCTAGGTTATCAGATACTTTGATGATACTGAGATACTTTGCTTACTTATAGTCACAACAAGCAAACTTTGTACATTCTGTATCAAAAGTGTTCCGCATATGTTTGTATTCAAAGTGGGCAGTAAATAGTGTTCATTTTAGTTTTTAACCATGGCTCCTACGTTTTCAAAGTTAAGTGGCAAGGTATTACTTAGTCAGAGCAGAGAAATAATTGCAAATGTCCTTGACTGCATGAAACTAGAGGCAGAGATGAAGGAAGAAAATGTATGTTCCTCGAGTTCTCCAAAAGCCTGTAAAAAGTAAATGAAAGAGTAGCCAAGGCAACTGATATTTCACTGAGTTTCGTTTCCAGGGTTCTCAAAGATAAGAAAGAGAGAAGAATAAAACTTAATATATCACTTTTAAATTAAAAGATGGTGGAACAGTTGTGTCGCCAGAGAGTTACAGAAATTGGCAGGCCAAAATGGGAAAATGTATGTCGACATGTTGAGAACATTGAAAATCATTAGAAAGAATTGAAGAAAATCAAATAGAAAGAATTGTAATCCAGGATAATGGTGCAGAAAGTGGCGATAGCATTGATGATGACAATAATGTGAGCGAAGACAAAGGACTGTCAGGTGTGGAAGAATTGGAGGCAGATGATTGACATTGTTTATATAGTAGGACATTTGTGTAGATATTTTGTAGAAAACATATACATATGAAAATACATGTTTATCAGTGCAGCGCCATATAGTGCAGGTGACAGATATTTGATATTGACTGTGACAGGCACTCTTCCAGCATGCATAAATCCGTTGGTGAACTGCTTATCTGAAAGTACAACTCGCTTCCTAGCTCTCATTAAGATTTTCACATGTCCAGATCTGTTGCGTCAGTTATAATATGTGCTCTCCTGGCAGTTGAAAATGTACTAAATTAGTTTTATGCTTAGAAGAACCATCCTGTTTTGTTTTTATTTCCTGCAGTCCCACGCTTCGTCTTTGGTCCATGCATCACTACTACCATCGACAAACATACAACATTTTTGAGTAAAAGAAGCTCTACCTTGGAGTTGTATTTGAACAATATTAAGCTCTGGCTTTGGTTGGCTGCTGTTTTTCAGTTCTAAGTTTTTGGATAAACTTAGTGAACTTAACACAACTGTTTTAGTTCACAAACTTTGATTGTTTTGTGACTGTATCGCATTGTAACTGAGTGCCAAGCCAACTGGTTACTGTGACTGGACATCAAAGGCAACAGGTTAAAGAACTGTAAACCATACAAGGAAAAACCCCATCCCATTTCTCACTTCAGGTAAGATGATGAAGATGAAATGCATTTGGGAAAGAACTAAGTAAGTGAAACTATAGTGTCCACATTTAACTCAAATTAGTTATGTAATAAATTTTAAATGTATTTGTTGTACAAAATAATATACCTCACAATGGACATACTGAGACCATAAAATTATCAATTTTTAATAGGGGGGTGTGCTGCTCTTGGGTCCCCCTTCAATAACTATCACTGCTAATTTTATATAACTGCTGGTACTGCTGGTCGCTTTGAAAAATATTATAAGCTTTCATAGTAGTTAACATTTAAAATGGTCATAAAATGTAAAAGTAGTAAAGATGTGCTAAAAATGACGAATAACATGAAATTATGACTTTTCAAGACGAATATGAGGAAAATGCAAAGCATAGCTGAGAGATACTTCTTGTAAACATTTTAAGAAAACTTGCATGCATTAATTATTATATAATATATAACATTAATAGTTGATGGCCACAGTAAAACTATGCTTCTTCCATAAATAAACTTGATTCTGTTGTGAAATCTGTAATTCCTGATCAAGCTGTCTCAGAGATTTCTTTGAACTTCATTCTAACTTTTCTCCAATATTTATTAAGTTTTTTCCTCTGTAAGAGGGTTGTAATTCACTTTTGGTTTCTTATCAAGGATTGCATTTTCCAAAAACTGTTGACAATCTTCCTAAAATGCATGAAATCTGTTTTTACAGGACTCGGAGACCATGAGCTGTGTGGACATGCTACAACACGATGAAAGAAAAGCCAAAAATGAAAGAAGAGGATACCGCTCAGCTCCCACCATCACCTTTAGAGATATTCCTGTTCACTATGTTTAGTAAACATCTTCCTTGCTTATACTCACAACTCCCTAATAATTATATGATAACAATATCAATATTTTTCAATGGCTGTTGTAACTTGAATTTGCATTTTTTGTTAATGCATTTTGAGAGGAGCCATGTCATATGACAAAAGAACTGAAAATATTAAATGAGCCTGGGTTAAAGTGCTGATACAAGGGTTGTTTCTTTAGTTTTGGCAACTATTTATTTTCTAGACACATTTCAAAATGTTTGGAATTTTACCATTAGCCTCTGAATATATTCTAGCCGTATTGTCATTTGTAATAACTAACCCAGAAAAGTTTACAAAAAATACAGATATTCATAACAAAGAGACCAGACATAGGCAGGACTTTCATAGACTAACAAATAATTTGCAGTTAATCCAAAAAGGGGTTTACTACAAAGGAACAGTTTTGTTTAATTCATTTCCCTCTTCTATAAAAGAATTGCAAATGAGCAAAAACAAGTTTAGATCAAAATTAAAAAGATACCTTATTACTCACACCTTCTATACGAGGAGGATTTCATTCAATCAAAAAACACTGGTAATAATGTAACATTGTAAATATAATAAACATGAATATTCTAAGAATGCAAGTGTACAGGTAGGTTTTTCGAAACAGACATGTAATTGAAAATTATGAAAAACTGACATCTCTGAAAATTCCTTGTCAGAGTTGTTTGTAAATAAATGTATTAATAAGTATGAATAAATATAATTGTTGACATGATCCACATCCTAGAGTTTGGGCTTTGAGTCTAATCTCATAATAGGATCTGCAGATTGCAATGTAATGTATGTACATACCATGTTGTACGTTTTAGGCCTTCAGTGTAGTCACCAGCATTGTGTACAACGTATTCCCAGCGATGTGGTAGTTATTGAATGCTGTCGGCACTGTCTGATCTCTGGTTGATGCATAGAGACCGATCAAGTGCACTCAGAATGTCGTTCACATTCTGAATTTCTTCTCATGCATAAGAACCAACTTTCTTGCTAGCAATAAAATTGTTGTCTTTTTGGAACATCCCATATATTAAATTCTCTTTGAAATTCCTGTTGTGTAGTTACCAAGGAATTTGTCTTCACAATCAAAACATACTCTTGAAGTGAGTACTGCATGTTGCTATTAGACTGCAAACTAAAGACTGTCTACAATGCCATGAAAATGCTCGTAATTTTCACCGAAATCATCAATATAGTCAACAGATGGCATTGACAAATTGTTGTCATGATTGTTATCGATTTTCCCTGAGCCACTGAGATCATTAAAACAAATTTCACATTTCTAAGAGCTTTCAGAAAGAAATTATGACCTATTAAAGTGGTTCAGGTTTATGTGGATCACACTGTGGCATGCAGTCAATCAGTGGCAGCCAGTTTAAGAAGGCGCATGTGTTGCATGATTGTACCCGAGCAGAACAGTGTGTGGTTGTTCGTTTTTTGTGGGCCAAAGGACTATCTACAGAAGAACTGAATCGTGAAATTCGTTCACGTGTATGGTTACAAGTGTTTCTCAGGGAAAGCTGTATTCAATTGAATCCAGCAGTTTAACCAGTGAAAAAAATGTAAATGGCATGTTATTTATGGGAACTCTTTAACTACTGTGGTTCTCAGCATTCCATTCTATGTTGGACGTGAAAGACCGCTTAATTTTGCTCAGAGGCCTCTCTATTAGGCTTGAGGTTGTTTTACGTGCTGTACCATGGGAGCAAGGCTTTATTTCCCTTCCAAAGGAAGCCATGCTAAGGATTTTTACGCCTGAAAAAAAATCCATTGTCCTCCGCAGAGCTTGAACCCGCGACCTTATTAACCAGCGAAGACAAGGCTTCCGAGATCAGGAGCATTCTGGTTGTCCTGCGGAGATGTCAACTGCAGCAATAGTGCAACATGTGGGACGAGTCATTTGAATGGCCAGCGTATGGTGCTCAATGTAAGACAGAACATGTCTTATCCCGGGCCTAAGAGTTATTCAGAAGGGAAAGATAAATCATAGCTAATAATATAAATTGTACCAAGAAGGGAAATATAAATGTACATTGAAAATGGGAAGGGAAGAAAGATTTCAAACACATCTAAGTAGCCGTTGTCATGAGCTGGTAGCACAGTACCTTTAAGGGTAGAGCATTGAACCGAAGGGGGTGAGAGTGCACTGCCTGAGGGGAACATAGCGGGAAAAGAGAAAACAATGCTACCGCTGGTCAGGCGACACTTGGTGTAGAACATCGGCAGAGCAAAGATGTGATATTTAGGGTCCGTGGTGGAGTGGAACAGGCTACCTTTAGTTGTGAGTGAAAATAGTTTTTTTAATACTGACCAGAGTACTGATGATATCACTGCATCAAAATTAATAAGTAATAATAGTCGTGGTTAGGAAAAGTGTAGTTTCACAGTAAAAAATCTAGGAGGAATGCGTGTGTGTTCAATGGCGGAAAAAGGCCAAACTAAATTAATAAAGCACTTGCGTCGTACCACACCCTGAAAGAGTTTCCATGCTAGTAAAAATCCTGAGCTAGAGCACCCTCAAATCCACACCATTCCTAATAGCCAAAACCCGCGCCTGGGATACGAACCTGTAACCCTGTTACCGCCCCAAATGATGGATTGCATGCTATAGGCTGTTCACATCATGCATGAGCAGTTGAAGTTTTGTAAAGTTTGTGCCCGGTGGGTGTCCCGCCAGTTGACTGAGGAGCACAAAATGAAGAGAATGGGTCTGTCTTTGCAGCACCTCACTCGGTACAATGAGGAAGGAGATGACTTGTAACAGGGTTCACAAAATCAAAAACATCCTCCATGGAATGGAAACATCACACCTCACCAACAACATCAAGGTGGTTCCATCAGCCCGCAAGGTTATGCTCACCATGTTTTGGGACATACTGCAGACATTCCAGCAGACTGTGAACGCCACTCTACGGGAACTCTGACAGGCCATTCGCCGCCAGCGACCTGGACTCCTGACATTGCCTGCCCTCACTTGGCAAGATTAACGCAAGAGCTGTTATGAACATTTTGTTGGGAATGGTGGGAACATCCACCATACAGTCCCGACTTGGTCCCAAGTGATTTCCATCTGTTCAGGCCCCTAAAAAGTCATTTGGTTGGCCGTCACTTCAAAACTGATGATGCTGTTATCTGAGAGGCTACTCGACTGTGACAGCAAACAAAAGACATCTTTGCTGCTGGCATTCAAGGGCTTGTAAACAGATGGGATAAAAGTCTCAATGTACACAATGACTGTCGAAAAGTAAAATAAATTTCAGACAGTTACTTTCATTATTATTGCCTCTGTCCAGTTTCAAGATTTATTTATTTGACTCACCCTCATATATTTATAGGGATTTTGGTTTACATGTGGAAATCATGGCACACTTTAATCTTATTAATATATAAAAGACTTTAAGCTAAAATAAACTAAGTTATAAGTAAAGAATTCCTTTTTAAATCTAAATGATCCATAAATAATGATTGAAAGATTAATATTATGTCCCAATTTGATTAACATTTTATTAGGACAATATTTTCAATTTGTCTGAAAGCTCTATCTTTGCCCCTGAGAAATTATTCTGTAATAATGTGTTGCTGATAGTGGATATTGTATTTTCAATTACATGTAATTCAAAGGAACACAGACAGACCTCTTTGTTTTCATTTTGTCATCAAGCCATGGTCTTAATAATAGTTCAAACTGATTACATAAGGACCCTAATTTTTTAAGCTGTTTTCATCACTTACCAACAATTTCAAACTTGTAGGGAGTCTGTAATTTGAAATACAAGAATGATTTTGTTGCAATATTTGGTGAAAGATAGTTATTGCAGCTCCTTAGGGATGAAAGTTGAATCCATTCTCCAAACAATGCATTTCTACATCTTAGCAAGTTAGAAGCTATACATTTTAAGACTTCATTTTGGTAGATATCCACCATGTAACATCCCCATTCACTCTAAAACTGGAAGCTATTTTTTTTTCAACCTCTGATGGAGCATAACAGAAAGACAAATATGAATCACAAAATGATTTTACTACCAGAAGTGAAGCACAGTTACAGTCACCATGAAGATTAAGGCATCTGTCGCATTGATAAACGAGCTTTCCAATACCCTCTTCATATATGGTTGCTGTCAGCATATGGAGATAGGTCTTTACAGCATTTTGAAGTTCTTCATTGGCTCTAGATCTGGGCTGTATGCCAGATAATGGAACTTAGTCAGCAGCTGTCTGGTTACCGCAGCAATATGCGGTTTCGTGTTGTCGTGGATCAAAAAAAATTCCAGATGACAGCATTCCCCTTCTTTTGTTTTGTATGGCTGTCCACAGGTGACGTAATATCTGGCAGTGATCCCAGGAAACAGTAACCATGGTCTTCCTGTTGCTCAACATTTTTTTGACTCTTTGGGTTTTTTTGCGGGGAATGTGTGTGCATCCACTGTTTTGGTTATTGTTTGGATTCTGGATTGTCATAGAGAATTCACGTTTCATTCTCCGTCACAATGGAGGCCAAAAAGTCTTCCCCTTTATCAGTGTAACGTTGTGATCTACGACAACTTTCATCTTTTTCGGCAGCTGAAACAAGGTCTGGAAGAGCAGCAATGGAGAACATACGCTGGCAGCAACCGTATATGAAGAGGGTATTGGAAAGCTTGTTTATCAATACGAGAAATGTCTTAATCTTCATGGTGACTGTGTGAAGTGACTGTAACTGTGCTTAACTTCTGGTAATAAAATCATTTTGTGATTCATATTTGTCTTTCTGTTATGCTCCATCGTAGGTTGAAAAAAAAATAGCCCTTGTATTTTAGCAGCATTAGATATGTTTAGTTTATACAGCTCCTTTCATTTTTACATACTTCCGAAACAATGTTTCTAGACAGTTATAAAATACATCATCTGCAAAATTAGGAATTATACACAGATTTCCTTTAGCTTTTTAGGGCAATAGTAAATTTCTTCTTTTTTCTTGTTGTGGATCTTTTTGTTTAGTTTAGTTTCACTCGCAGTTTAGATATGAAGGCAAGATCAGGAGCAACAGGATGATAGTGTGTACAAAAACACGCATTTCTATCCTTGTCTGCATATTTCACAACAAAATGTTACTGAGAATGTTTTGTAATTGTCGCAATATGCTAAATGGTGACCAGTCCCATGGCCGCGCTCGCTAAAGCGTCTCGCTTTGGTGCTTTGTGGGTTCGAGTCCCGCCTTGGGCATGGGTGTTATATGTTTGTGCAACGTGTATATGTTTGTAAAAGAAACAGTAAAACCAGTAATCAGTAAAACCTACGGGGGGAAATGTAAATAGGGATACAGTACCGGAGTCCTGATCAGACTCCGTTACTGTTTTAAAAAAAAAAGTCTGCCCTTGGAACGGGGCGAAATCATTTACTTGCTACAACAAATTCATTAGGTAATAAAAAGCAACATATATATCCTTCAGTTTTAATTATGTGACCACAATTTCTTATACACCCTATCACTAGACAATACAGAGTGATTTAAACATACTTTTACAACATTTGGGGATGGATTCCTGACATTGAAACAAGAAAATATGTTAATATAAACATGCTCTAAAGCGCTTCATTTTCATGTCATCAATTTATTAATGAAAGTCACCTTCAACGGCTTTCCAGGTTCAACCTAATAACTTCATTTATTTATGTACTCATTCCATTTTACCCTGCAGAGTTGGCTTTGTGTTGCCATGGCTACTTGTTAACATTTATCAGATATGTAATACATTCCCCCAGCATGCCTTACAAGTGCTGTCTTCCGGGAATTCATTCAGAACACTCTCCCAGACTCATTAGAAAATGTGCCTCTGCAAATAAGAAGAAACATGATGCTCTAGCACATTTTAGTCTCATTGTTCTAGATGCACTGGTGGTATCTAGCATGACAAATGGATAGGTGGAGGGGAACCAGTTCCATGGCCTGCACGTTGCCCTGAGCTCAATCCTTTGGATTTTTATCTTTTGAGGGCACCTTGAGTCATTGGTTTATGCAGCAGACATCCTAGATGAAGAAACTCTTAATCCAAGTGTCATGCAAGCCTGCGATATCATACGACTCCAACTGGGAGTGCTTGACATTCCATGCTTTCGACAAGTGTATGCATGTCTAGACGCAAGAGGAGGTCATTTGCTATAAGTGGTGTTTCTGTGGAACTCTCCTAACAAGCTGACCACATCAAAAATAGAATAAAGTGTCACTTTAAAATGTTTTGATTAATGGCATTTTGAAACTCAATAAATCGAGAACGAAGGGTTTTGGGACAGTTTATATGAACATTTTCTGTTGTTTTGATGTAAGGAACCTGTCCCCAAACTTTGTAAAAGTGTTTTTGAATCAGCCTGTACATCTGGCATGTGTGTGCACCATAATAATGCAAATGCTGGCAAAAATACATAAGCATAGAGCATTTTGCACTGAAATGCGTGTAATATTGTTCAACTGATAGCATGGGCTGATATGTTGCCAGTTTTACCATGACTAGAGATGACCATACATTGATACATGATGTTGCCCTTGTTTTAAAACTCAATGGTTTTTTCATTAACAAACTGAAGGAAGCAAGAAAGAAAGAAACAAGTGTTTACTGTAGAAATATTACAAAGAATACATACTGGGTGGTAGGGAAGTCATTATATTAATTTAAACCAGTGATAGAATTCAGTATTTGGAACACATTTTGTAGAAAACAAGAGACAAACAACCTGGCAAAGCTGCAGGTTGTGTGGATGTCTAGGTTAGTACATAAACATGGCTCACTGGAACATTGAAGAATTCCTTCTGTTTCTACTGTGCAAGTGTGGGCCAATCAGAATGCCAGTTGCACTCTTTATCTCCCAAAACATATTACTACCCTGTGTCGTGTTTCCAAGCAACCAACGTGTTTACATTCAGAAGCTGGTTAAGAAACCTGACCAACCTCAACACAACGCTGTGAGCTACTTCATGTCTGGCAAAGCTGCTCGGAATATTCCTTTAATTATTTCGTAATTCTGTGTGATGTCCCATAATTCCTACCGAAACTAATGTCAGAAATACGTTACTCTACGCATCTTACAAGTAACAAACCATTATCTTTGAACATTCTTGTGGAATTACACATCCAATTTAGAACAAAAACCATTTATTTTTTTCAAAATCAGTTGATCAAAGCACAAACTACCATTAGACTTTTTTGTTTGTAATGCTTCTATGAAGCACATATTAAGGAATGCAATAAGTTCCCTTCCACCAGGTATATGAATGTAACTGCAAAGTGTGTTACTTGCAAGTAATTTACTTGAGTACTATCCAAGATGTATGAAAACAGATTGTAAATGATAATAAAAACAATTAAAAAAATAAATGTTAAGCTATAAATAAGTCCTTATGTGCCAAATTAGCCATCACCTCAATTTGTTTTCTTCTCCACAGCTTTGTGTATATTGTCTTGTAAGAGGTCATAACAGCTTGCTGAAACCTAACATGGAAACAGGATTCTCTATGGAGGAATATGGAGAAAAAAGTATGTAGGAGCAACAAATCTGATGTGTTCCATTCACATGGCTTTCTCTACATCTCTGTAATAAATTGTTAAAAATCTTATTCTTCTATGTACTTCATGAAAATCGAGATAAACATTATCAGAAATTGTGCTTATTACTTGGTTCCTTGTAAGTAGAAGGGAAAAATCTAATATGTTCCATTCACATGATGTCCTCTAGCTGTTTGGTAAACAAACCTTTTATTCAAAAGACTATTTATCTACATCATGCTAATCAAGATAAGTATAAGCAGAACTAGTCTTATTACTTGCTTCCTTGTAAGTAAAAGGTAAATAAGATAATGCACAGGCTAAAGTGACAGTCTCATCCTTTAAAAGCCAGTCACTATGTGAAACAATTGAAATTTCAATCTCTTTGTTTGTCAAGAATAAACAAACAAGAAATGAGAAAAAAGATGTCTTCCTATTCAAAAAAAGTTTAAGTGGCTTATAAATGAAACCAACAATCCGGAATATTTTAAAAATGGTTAACTCTACAAAAAAAAAAAAAATGTATATGACATAAATTGTGTGTTTTAATGAGATCTACATTTTTTTGATAATAAGTTTTTATGTATCTCTTACAATTTGCCTGTTATATAAAAGTCATTCAGAATGAAGAGGTCTTCAGAGGCTATTCCCAGAAAATTCAAAATATACATTTTATTTGTCAAGTAGATATCTTAAATATATGAGATTTTAATCAAAATCGTTAGAGCCATTTTTAAGAAAATCAAATTTTTGAAATATTTTCCATGTATAGTTGGGGGTGGGAAGATTTTCTTGAAAATCTTTGTGTCGCATTCTTGGAAGATACCAAACCTAAATACCAAGTTTGGTTTTTAACATTCTTTTCATTTTTGAGCTATGCTACACACACACACAAGAACATTTTTCTAAAAATGCTTTTTTTGAATTCAGGGGGGTCTCAAAACATATATTTCTGGTGAAATCTTGGTATCAAATTTTTGGGTGCAATACAATACCTTCTCTATATGCTATGTACATAGTACTTGTAGAGAAAGCAAAAAAAAAAAAAAAAAAAAAAAAAGTTCTTAGTGGTCCCCCTGCCCCATGCATATTCATGCTTATGTCAGTATCTTATGTCTAGCTCTGCTAAAGGAAAGAAAATGGAGCCAGGGATATATTTATCTGAAGGAATTAACATACATGCAAAGAATACTGTAAATGTATTTAATGCCATTAAAATGGATCAGCTGATGTGGATGTAGTTGGCCATGGGCTAACTTTTCTTGAACTCTTTGTCTTCTTGCCCATCACCTTGTGCACAAACAACTTACATATACTCTGTACCTTTTCTTTTAAATAAACTTCTTAGCTCACATTCATATTTACTAGCACCTTTCCTTCACATTCTACTTCAAAGTGTGCTATTATTACTGTGCAACTAAATATTATTTCAATTCGCATACTTTAAACTGAAATACACCCTTAATGAGATGTATGCAAAGATAAGAAGAAGATGCACAGGAAATAAATAAGAGAAGAAAATCGTAAAATATTCTGTATGTTCCAAAATCCAATTTATTTGAAAAGACAAGAACAATAATACCAAACAAGATTTATTATGAAATAATATTGTTCAAATAATTTGTAAAATAAAAAGACATGGAAATGATATATGAGGAGCATTGTTTCAAATCTTATTATGCCATCTTTCATGCTTGATTCTGTTAATTTGTGTTCAGTCCTTTATAATATCTGTTTCATATTGTATACATCCGTTATTATAGAATAGTAAAACTAAAATTGATTACTCTCTTATGTGGCTATACTGACAATGAATATTCTCCTTGTAAGCTTATGTGGCAGAAATTACTTTCAATACATGTAGAACAAGAAACTTTTGAATGGAAGCCAAAAGAGGCAAAAGCAAGCAACTGCAATATGAAGCAAGATACTACAAAAATTGAGTTTAATGAAGAAGGCAGGCTTTGTGAAACCACTACAAACATTTATCACACTCCATTAATATATAATCAACGTAGAAATCCTGTACTTTAAAGCAATACTAGATCAACATTCAAAGATTCAGGTTTTTATTTCTTTTTAAGCATCAGAATATCATGAACAAATGGTAGACATACATAAAAATGTATTCAATGTGTAGATTACTTTTTTATATTAACAAATTAAGTTTTTAGCAATAATAATAATAATGATTTTTGTGCATTAATTTAACTAATGAAAGATATCAAGACAGTGTTATGAACATTCTGTACATCATAATGATCAATATGGAAATTATAATTTTGTATGAACAGAATAATAATAACATTAATAATTGTTTTATGTATTTGCCTCCTTAAGAGTTTTTTATTACATACAATAACAACATGCAAAATCAAAATGTATTATGCTCAACATATTTAAGAACACAATTTAAAAGTGATATAGTTTTTTCAGGTTCCTAAAAGCACACCTCAAGAATAATAACTTTACATTTTCACTTTATGAAATTAGGACTAATCCATTTTATATCATTTTTTATGCATGATATGATTTGAGATTATGCTCCTCATAAGCTTTCATATATTTGTATTCAATGATAAGATGGGCTTCCTGTGATTTGTTTATTTTAATTTCAGATGCCACTCATAGGCAAAATGCTGTTTGGAATTCCATTATGCTGGTATTGTGACATAATACACTATTTCTTTCTCTCTTTTGTTTTGCAATTAAATTTTCTTTCAGTTTGCAAAGATAAGCATTAAAATGAAGGGAACAAATTAACTCAGGGACAGAAAGAGAGAAATGCTACCTGATATTCATCCTACGAACTGAGGGAAAACCCTGAGCAAAAACCTCAGTCAGGCAGCTTGACTTGGAGGCATTCTTTGCTTACAATGAAGTTATTACCATGGTGAGAAAAACAGTAACACCGAAAAGCTTAATTTTCTTCTCAACATTTTGCATGTAATTTATGCGCTGCAAGTGTTTAGGATATACGAAGTGACAGACGATTTGACATAACTAATAATAAAGTTATCACACAAAGTTACAGTACCTTACTCGATTTCTCAATGTGATGGTCATGCTATAAACACCAGTTTTTCAATGCCAAAGTTGTACTCTTCCATCGCTAAAGATCTGAGCAAAGACACTGTCACTTTGGGATCTTCATCGCTGGGAAATCTTTTCCATCCAAACAATTATGTACGGTGTCCATAGTGAAACACCAGTTTTTCTTAATTCTTTTATCAACATTTGCGTTCAACCCCTCCATAATGATTGATGAACTTTCACTCTGGCATTTGTCATGCATACTGGCTCATCCTTAATTACTCTTAAATTATGCTCTATTTCTTCACTGAAGACTCATTATTTGCCTATAAAATTTGATTGGCTGAACAGTTTGTAAATTAAAAAAAAAAAAAACGAATAAGCTTGTTGGCAGTATAACATCATCATTGAAAAACTGGAACCATATGACAGTAAATATCTTGACAGAATGGAGATTACGTTGAGAAATAGAGCAAGGTACTGTAACTTTGTAAATAAAGTTTTCTGTTGATAATTTTCATTATTATTTAGTTATGTCAAATCGTCTGTCACTTTTTTGGCTGGTCCTCATATAACGAAACATTGAAGCCTGGGGGTTTAAATTGAAAACATAATTCAAAATCTTTTTTTGACATTTTAAAATATTTTGTCTCCAAGAAATGAAACATTTTACACTATCTTATATTCATAGTTTTTTTACATAAATAACTCATAATATCAATAGAACTAAAGCAAACCCATTTTGTAAAAACTTCTTGGACACATCAAATTTATTATTTTGAACTGTTCAAAAACCTTTTATATCTATTTTCTTTAATTTTGTTTCTATTCTACTCAAGTGTGATCAATTAGCCAATTTGGATAGGTTTAATTACTCTTTACGTCTTTTGTCATCATAATTAGAATCCTTTAACTTTCTGTTAAAAACATTTAATTTAATCTAACTTCGCAAATAAAACAGTTTCTGCACTTCTCTGAAGTGTGGAGGTAGCACATCTACTTAACATTCAAGAGGCCTCACATTTGAATGTGTTAGTATGAGTTTTTTCTAGGGTTCTCTCTTATCCTGAGAAGATTAATGTCAGGTATCGCTAAATTCAAGGGACCCCAGGCCAATTCAAGCATCAAATCAACCATTTTGTTGGTTCACTGTCCAAAATGACCTAATCAGTTTAAGAAAAGTAATTAATCTCTTAACATAAAAGCTGAATATATTTAGGACCTTAATTTTGGCCGAATAACAAAATTCTGAGAATATTTCACTGGGATGTATTATTTCTGATCGGCATATACTTTAAAAAGCTGAATTTTTCCGTTCCGTGATGTTTGATATATCTACTAAGCATCAGGAAAAAGTTGCAATATTTACAGAGGAGATAGTATGCAACAAAACAAGAAAAACAGTTCCTATAAACATTGACCCTAAAGTACACCTGTAACGAGAAGAACTGCTACAAGTGACACTAGTGGGTTCTGTTTTAACCAGGTTTCACAGTTTTTCTATTACTCCCTCATAAAAATGGAGCGTGGCGAAGACTGTAGTATTTAGTAGTGGAAGTGGGGCTTAGGTAGAGAGTATTTAGTGTTACAGTTAATTTCTTATGCTTCAATACCCAGAATTCACTTTTTTATATGTTAAGAAAAAATGAAGTTAGGCATTCAAGAAGCATACTTATGATTTGAGGTACTGGTACATTGTGGTTGGTTGGTATCTAATGTTGAGCAGTTGGCAGTGAAGCCATTCGCTCTCTTGCATTCCAGTATTTTGATGTTAGATGATCATGTTAACTAAAGGTTGGGCAGCACAGTAGATCTTCTTTAAGTGTACAGAAAGGACACAGAGGAGACCTCACTATACCAATCCTGAATAAATGTTTATTGAGACAGTCATGGCCTGTTAGGAGTCTAAAAGTTGCTACAGAGCATTTTCTTGGTAATGTTGGTCATGTTATTACATACATTTTCCCATGGTTTTCCTTTTGTTTGTAATACATTATCTTCTTTAATTTTGTTATTATATGTTGATATAATGATTCTTTTGATGGAGTGATAACTTATTGGATCAGATGAATTTGATGTAATTTTACTGCCTTTCTTGACTAAAATGTCAGCTGTTTCATTACCCTGTATTCCGCAATATGCTGGTATCCATTGAAGTATTAATCTTTTATTTAAATTCATTAGTTGTTTTATGATTTTGAGCATTCTGCAATTACACATTGATGTAAAATGCCCAAGAACCAATGCAGAGAGTCTCTGCACTTCTGTTTACATGGATGAGATTCACGCATTTGAGAGGCTGATCTAGGGAATATTTGGAGACTAAAATATCCACTTCTAAGCTCTTAAACCTGGTAAGCCATGAATGAAATGAGCCCAAGGACCATAGAGCTTAAAGTTATGTAACATTCATCTTCTCCAGATAAGGGAAACCTTATCCATATAGCTGAAATTCTAACTCAAGACTGCTTGAATATGAGGCAGGCATGCTACCACCACATCACAGAGGTTGGGCTGTTGCTATCGCAATTCTAATTAAACAAATACTTGATTTTGACAATAAAAAAAGAAACATCATGTAAATAATGTGTATGTTAAGAAGTTGATCATTAAAACCGGCTTTTTTTCCCCCATACCCTCCACAAAATCTGATACAAAGTCAAAAATTAAACTGTTCCCATAGCAACTAAGCCTTTTATATGAAACAATGTTATTGACATTAGTTCCTAGTAAAACGGTTACAAAAAATTTCTCTCAAAATATTGAATTCTTAAGACATGCCAGCATTTTTTTTTAAAAAAACAATTATATAATTTTAGTATTATTCATATTATAAATTGTTTATAATATTGTTGTATTAAATTAAAGCAAAATATTGAACACAGCATTTCTACTTAAAAATATAATTTACCAGACAAAAGATTGCATGAGAGCCCTTAATTGAATACAAATACTCAAAAGAAATCAGAATAAATGATATGGAACTCAAAAAGTGTCAGCATTATTGGTCTTAAAAGCAATTCACAAAGGGAGAACAAGGAAGAAGAAAAGATAAGTGTAGGGAAAGAAAGAATTAAAAAATGCAAGGGACAAAAAGGAATAGTTACGAGAATAATGAGTCTGCCAAATATTTTGCTGAAGAACATTGAATCTGTTTACGTATCATCTACAAATTAGCATGCTGATTAGGAGAAAGAGGTTTTGTACAGACTGCTGTTAGCAAATGGCGGCCATTAAATCATTGATGTTTAAATACTTCCTTTGAGAAAAGTAAGATCTTCACAGCAAAATGGCAATCTGCTGTTCTTGAAACTTTCATTTTATCAATAAAATGCTTTATTTTCTTTTAGTAGGTACAGAATGTTTAAATTGCAAAGGAGTTCAAGAAAGAGAAAAGAAATAAAAGAGAAAAATTGAGTCCTGGAAAACAGCTTATAGTCCTTTATCTTAGATGGCTTCAAATAATATGCAAAATTACACTGAAAAGTAATTTCATGCGAAACATTTTTCAATTTACACATACACAAGATCCTCTCGACTTTATAAACAACTCTCGTCACAAATTCTCTGGATCACCAAATAATGCAATTTTTTGGAAGATTAAAAACATATACTTAATTAGGAGACCACAAACTTTGTTGGACTTTTACACAGAATTTTAAACATTTTTGTGTCAGTGCTTAAGAATACTTGCATGACTCCAAAATGTATGCTGTTGTACCTTGTCACAAAAACAAAGCAAACCTAAACAAACTAACATTAAAAACTGCATTGAGCATTTAATATTCTAATACATAAACAACATCTAGGATTAGGCCCTTCTCCCATAATTTCTAATCCAGAATACATCATATGCCACACAATTTACTAGGGGTTTCTTTAATTTAACAATTATGTTTGTGGAAATTGTTTCTTACGGCTAAAATGCTGCAAATAGAATGTTAAATGCTCTCAACTGTGGATTCTGGAGGAAAACTGAACCATGGAATGGCGTAAGAGACGAACAATGCCTATTATTACATATCTGCAACAACAAATATAAATAGAAATGAGTATTAGCTCATCCAGACAGAATCTGTGCTTCCTATTTGATCTTTCGGCATTAGTAAACAGTCTCCTTCCATACCTTAATGCAATAAAATACTGTTAGAAACAGGCTAATGTTTTAAGTCATGATTTAGTTCATCACACAGCTGCCTCTTATATGTAAGAATATATATATAAAAAAAACTACACCTGTACAATAACACTACAACGAACTGATCACTCGCATATACAATATATATATATTTGTTTCATATATATTTCTATCTTGCTCATAATCAATCCTTTCATCAGATATCACAAATATTTTCACTTTTAACATAGAAACTCTGTTGGACAGTTCAAGCAAGCGCTGCGTTTCCTATATGGCAGAGATCTAAACTCACACTTAACACATACATTGCAAAAAACCTTCCTATAAAATTGTTATTACATCCATTATTTCTATCTAAATTAAAACTAAAGGTGCATCCACACCAAAATATGTTTGTTCACCTTGTTAATAAACACTGTCAAGAAATGTTTTTTCCATCAATTTAAACAAAATAGCATGTTTATAAAAATGTTATCTTTTGTGGATGAAATTATTAACTTTTCATGCTTCTACAAACACTATTTTACTGCCATAGACAATGTGATTCACCTTTGTTTATTTCCAACTATGAAGGGACTTTTATTGTAAGTATATTAAATATTTTTTAGGCAGTTGATGCCAAAAGTAGGACTTTTACCAGATGTCATTAATGATAAAAGTAGAAAATTCTAAAACACTCCAATGTAACCAATTTTGGTTTATGTATCCATGGCCTCATTCAAGTAGGCTATGACTCTGAAAGCTTGTATTGATCCATAAAATGGTGGATGATTTGAATGTCATGAAAATGGAATCTGTTGAACTAGATGAAATTTTGCAAGCAATGGGCAGAGGAAAATTACCTCCGTTGTATATAATGTTTTTGTTCTGTACGAGTAAGTCAGCACTGATGCTAAGCAAGGCAACAACTGAATGAACTCTGTGAAATAAGTAAAACAACCGTGCAAGCCTCGGCCTATGGCCTTGTTTCATAAGCTTCCTACTCACAATGTAAAATCAAGGGAAATCAAAGTTCTCAGATACATTCAAGGAAATGATAAAAGTCAGGGAAATTAATTCCAATTGGAACAAAAATCAGGGATTTTGACTTGTAATGTTCTAAAAGTGATACAGCTATGAATAAATAATGTGAATCTAATAGTTGCCCAGAGTCATTCAGATGCTGGAGAAAGAAAACTTCAACAAGCATTGGCTTTTGGCTGAAATTCTCTTGTATTCATTAGTTGGAAGTTGATGCAAAGTCATCTTTCTTCTGAGACATCTAAGAATATGCCAGATATGATATAAATTTGTTTTGCCTCAAGATGAACTAAAATGGCCTCATTACTTTTTTTGGCATTTTATTGCCTACTGACCATCTTTTAGGAATTTTTTTTTTTCTTTTGCTGCATTTTTCCCTGTTTCACCATCAGAACAGACTTTTACAACATTGCATACATAAGATGTTGTAATTGCTTAACTGCAAAGTGAAGCATTAGTGATGTTATCTCTACTGGTTATGTTACATTGATGTGAAATCAGCCTTTGAAACTTTTAACAGGAGAAGTGTTTCAGCACTAGCAGCAATTGTCTGAACTTACTAGCTGATTCTGAAAAATTGTACATACGTAAGTATAAAGGTATATTCTGACAACACCAATAATGACTCCCTCTGAGGTCAAGTGTTTAGTGTTCTGGCTTCTCATCCAGAGGTCAAGGGATGGGGAATTTTTAACTAGACTCATTCCTTATCCTCCACAGAGTGCCTAAAATAGTGTGCAGTTCAATCCAAAAATACGAGTAATAATTAATCCAGTTTTGTAAACATGAATATTCTAAGAATGCTTACTGTACAAATTGGTTTTTGAAAACTGACGTGTAATTGTAAATTATGCAAAATTGACACCTCTGAAAAATTCAATATCAGAGTTAGTTAATTTTTGTAAATGTGTTAATAATTATCAATTCATCCCTATCTAATCTTACAACAGGATCCACAGATTGCAATGTAGTGTATGTCTGGTCATAAAAAAATTTCTTAACTGGGCCAGGAAATAAATGTAAATGGCGTATTATTTATGGATGCTCTTTAACTAATGTGGTTCTCAGTGTCCCATTCTAAATTGGGCATGAAAGACCACATAATTTTGCTCAGAGACCTCTCTATCAGGCTTGAGGTTCTTTTACATGCCGTAAATCTATGATACGGAACCAACAGCTTTACTTCCCTTCCGAAGGAAGCCATGCTATGGATTTTTACACCTGAAAAAGTCCATCATCCTCCGCCGGGTTTGAACCCGTGACCTTTGGTATATGAAGTTAGCATGGTAACCATTACACCATGGAGGATGACTTAACTGGCCAGGGAAAGTCAGGGGAGTGGATATACAAGTTTCTGTGTGATCCATGAGATACTAGCAGGATGATCAAAGTTCAACAAATAATCAATCTCCATCAGAAGTATGCCATTTTGTCAGTCTTCAATTCAAGGAAAGGGATGCTGGGAAAGATGTGCACATGGAAGTGATCTCCTAATATAAGTTGTAAATCTATTAATTTCAGGGCTCTGTTCAGGCACTTTTTCCTCACAGAAGGTAGAGGAAGATTTTAAGCACTGTGGCCAGAAGCCTATTGTGCCTCATGCAACCTCCAAGAGAAAGGAATAAGATAAAAGACCAGACCAAGTAGCGACGAAAATGCTTACAGATGGAGATGTTCCTGTAGCCATGCTCCTCCTGACAAACTGGTTTCACACCACAGGAGGAGGAAAATGAAATGGCGTTTTATTTATGGACGCTCTTTAACTGCTGTGGTTCTCAGCGTCCCATTCTATACTGGCGAGAAAGATCACTTCATTTTGCTCAGAGACCTCTCTATCAGGCTTGAGGTTCTTTTATGTGCCATAAATCTATGACACAGAACCCACGGCTTTATTTCCCTTCCAAAGGAAGCCATGCTAAGGATTTTTATGCCAAAAAAATCCATCATCCTCCGCTGGGTTTGAACCCATGACCTTGGAAATATGGAGTTAGCATGGTGACCATTACGCCACGGAGGGCGACTGAGGAGGAGGAAATAGTTATACAGTGTAGCAGCACACCACCCATTTAAGCCCCATATCCTGAAAGGTGAGGGGAAATTTAGTGACATTCCTCTTGCGACAAGGAAATATGATGAGCAGTGGGTGGTCAACAGGGATCAAACCCATACCCTACTGAATGTGGACCACAGATGAAACCTCAGGCTTGTTCACACACTTAAATAAACCATCTTTCAGTTCACAAATTATATTATTTTGCCATCAAACTTAGAAATGCAACAGTTTTGTTTTGCCTTTGACAGCTTACAAACCTGTTTTTTACTCTATATTATCATATTTGATATAAAATACAGCTGCTCTTCTGGCTGAAGGCACTTGAAAAGCTTGAAAAAGTCTGCTGGGTCATGAATTATATGTTCAGTTATACAACAATTTATTTATCTTCTAAAGTTATCTCCACACCTCAACATTTAATGTGTTTATGCCATCTTTTAATGCCATTTTTGGCATAACATTTTAGCTTGGCAGCAAAAGGGTTAAATATATCTAAGTTTTAAGTCTTTTTTAAACATTTTACAGGTAATTTTTCAAATGTTTTTAGGCCATCAAAATCTGTCCCTGTTTATTAAAATAGTGAATGTTGCACCAATATTTCTTTCCTCCTAATATCATCCACTCTAACCTCAAAAAGCATTTGCTTCATTGTGGACATACTGTTAAGATGTCTGGTAACAAACATTTCAGTTAACTTTGTTTATTAACCTGGTGTGGACTCAATATACACAAGAAACTAAATATTAAAAATTAAAGAACTAACAAATAAGATAAAAGTTTGTATACATTATAATGATTTCATATGTGTTTTTAATTGGAAGTTTTACTATTTTCCAGAAAATACATCATGATAGCCAATATTAAAATACTATCTTTATAAGAAATACACATAATCATAAAGTAACAACATTGTAAAATAAACTGTTTACAAATTATATAAAGCCATCTAAAACCTTGAAAGCTAAAAGAAGATACAAAAAGACTAAACAAAAAAATATATATATACTAGCTTTATAAAATGTACAACTTTTGTAAATATATGTATATGAGATGCAGTGGAAGAGACGGTGCAAGACAAATAAAAGTGTGCATGTTTTTATGAGAACTAACTGAAAAGACCCCTTTACTCTCCCCTGTGTTGATAGCCAATCATTGCCAACTGTCCAACATACACATACATTACAGATATAGTCACATTCTAGTGCCAACTGGGCCTTCTTACTCTTCAAACTTAAGTTTAATAGAATCCATTTTACAGGCACTTAAAAAAGTTGAGTTCCATCTCATGAAAATGGTGCCTTGGTCATGGGGATTTGATCTTTTTGTCACGTCATCTTGTACGGTACAGTAGCACCAAAAATGCTCATCTTCCATTATTTATGTGTCAATTTTTTTTTCTCTTATACAATTTTGTTTTTCTTTGTATATGATCTTTTAAAATTTTTTTTAAATTTTTTGTTTGCGTGGATGTGTTGTATGATACTCATACCAAATGAAAATTATGAAAATGGTGAAACCAAATAATTTGTTGTTGAGAATAATGAACACGAATTCTTTCCATCCACTCTATGATTTGCAATAGCATTAATCTAAACTGTGGGGAAGGCTAGGTTCTGCAGACTTGCTGGTTTGTTTGGTAACTGCCAGGCTATTCAGCTTCACACGGTATGAAATTTACACTACTGAACAATGTTTCTCCATATTAAAAAGTTATTCTTTGATGGTGTAAAGCTGATGTGGGTAAACACATGGTTCTGTTTTAGCAAAATTTTGCCAGCTTGCCATTAAAACCCATTGGACCTTGCCCATTAGCTATTTGGTGTTGCTAAGGTGAATATTTTTATCTACGTTTTAGTAAAAAGTTGATCATCATCGTCTTCATCCTCGGTGTATTCACCCTCCTCTTGGGTCAGAGAGATCTTGTCCACATCAATCTTGCACCGTCGAGTCGACAGCTTCTCGTAACCTTCTCCCTTCCTCCACGATTTCCTGCACGGCTGCGATTTTATCTGTTTGCATAATGGTAAAACATTACTTTAGTATAATATAATATTTATTTCATCCAGTTTATCAATACAATGATTTTGAACATGTTATTACATACATACATACCTACATTTATACAGAATCACAATTTTTAGCTCATCCAAATTATAGAAGTATCTGTTTAACAGATATACCTTCAATTTTAAGTTAAAATGTCATTTTGACACCTCTGCGATTGCTTTAATTTCTGGAGGTAATTTGTTAAAAAGTTTAATGCCTTGATATTGTACACTTTTCACAGATACATTTTTATTTACATTACATCTATAATAGTTCATGTTGCCTCTTGTATTGTATTCATACATTTAGAATATTTTTGAGATGGGCTTGTAACACTTAAGTATCACTTACGTATAATTTTTCCAGACTGGTTTCAAAGTCATGTGGGCATCATTGTCTATAGTTTCCAACTGAATTTCCACAAGGTGTTCTATGTTGAGGTGTGACGGTCCCTGGTGGCTGGATGACAAACTTCCACAAAATATATTTTGTGCAACGGCTGATGTGTCAGTTTGTTTGTATTTTATTGCTCTCATGTGTTCTTTAAGTCTTGTTTCCCTGTGGAAATTCAGTTGGAAACCATCGACAATGATGCCCACATGGCTTCGAAACCGGTCTGGAAAAATTATACATAAGTGATACTAAGTGTTACAAACCCAACTCAAAAATATTCTATTCATACGCATCACTATTCCAAAACACCCTTTCATTAAAATTCATTCATACGTTTGTTAATTTTTTATTTGTTCACACTTGTCTATTAAAAACATTACTGCTCTATAAGCATACAGAGAGTAAATGGTTAGTATCCTTTTATCAATAAGTGTCTCCCTGCATGATTCCCTGGATTTTAAATTAAACATGATTCTAACTCTTTTCTTTTGATATAGAAGTAATCGGTCCATGTGTGTTTTTTTTTGCAGCAGCAGCAGCCGACATTTCAATCCCATAGATTAAATGTGGGTAAATATTAAGATTTTTATAACTACTAAAATGTCTTATTGCACATGTACTCAATACATTGTGTCCATGTTATCTACAATAATACCCAAAAATCTTTGTATTTTTCACTTCTTGTACAATGTTTTAGAGTTAAACTGCTAATGTTATTCAACATGCTATAATGCATTACAGTAGCTTTACGCATGTTACACTGTAGATTTACGGATTTAAAATCATTTAACAGTACAGAAGTTGTTTTATTGAGGAACATTTTGTAATAGCTGTAATTAAGGAAACCTCAGTATAGATTTACAAAGAGCAAAGACAAGAATCTTACAAATACGAGGGTGAGTCAATAAATGTCTGTTTCCCTTATACCATTTGTAAATTATGTGCACATTTTGTGCCAGCAGATAGCAGCATATGTAGAGATTAGTTCATATCTCTCCAGCATGCAGCCAGTTTAAGATGGCAGGTTACTGCATGATTGCATCCAAGCAGAACAGTATGTGGTTGTGCATTTTTTGTGGGCCAAATGACTGTGCACAGTAGACGTGCATTGTAAAATGCCTCCCGTGTTTGCTTACAAGTGTTTCTCATGGAAAGCTGTATTCAATTGGATCCAGCAGCTTAACCAGCGAGAACAAGGCATCCGAGATCAGGAGCATCACAACCAGAATCAAAAATATCCTCCATGGAATGGAAACATCCCACCTCACCTCAAGGTGGTTCCATCAGCCCACCATGTTTTGGGACATGCAAAACGTTCCAGCCTCACTGAGAGATACTGACATACTGCAGGAACTCTGACAGGCCATTCGCTGCAAGTGACCTGAACTCCTCAGCAGGTGGCTGTCACTTCGAAACTGATGATGCTGTAATCCGAGAGGTTACTCATTGGCTGTGACAGCAACCAAAAGACTTCTATGCTGCTGTAAAGAGATGGGATGTGTCTCAATGTACAGAGTGATCATGTCAAAAAGTAAAATAAATTTCAATTAGTTACTTTGATTGTTATTGCATCTATCCAGTTTTGTGACTTATTTATTGACTTACCCTCGTATGTATGAAACAAGTCAAGATAATTAACCCTTTTAGTGCCAGCCCAGATAAAAGAATGCTCTCTGAAAAGTGCCAAGCAATTTTTTTAGAGCAGAATTCAGAGTTTTAAATTATTAGTAGTAAATGAGTACCAAATGACATAGAGAGCTGAATCTTTTTGTCTATGTATAATATGTCTTATATGGATAAGAAACCTTTTCAATATTTTTAAAAAATTAAAAACAAAAGAGCATTTTGAAAATAAAATAAAAAATCCCCAAAAAATCAATAACTAGGCGTACAAAACCTTACTATACAAAAAGTTCAGGCTAATGAAGTGAAAGTACAGATATTTCTTTACTAAAACAGGAATCTGTTTTGGTCTGGTGTTTTATTTTTTAAAATACAAAAAATGAATTCATGGAACCTGCAAGTGAAAGAAAACACACACATCAGCTAATAATGAAAATGGCATAAAGCAATAGGATACAAGTGTAAGGTACAATACAGCACTTCTCTGTTGCGTAGTTAAGTGGCTGTGTTGCACCTCCATAAATCCATTTTGATAAGTACACTGATTATTTGCATGCGTACGAGGTCTGTTGTTATCAGATGCATTTTCATCGCTGAAGCTAAGAATATATATCTTCCTGTCTTATGTCAATATCAGAAATGCTTTCATCAAGGTCTGAAAAAAATCAAAAGCATCACAAACTGCAGCTCTTATGTCCTTTAGGGTTCGTAATCTCGTACTAGCCGATGCCATTTTCCAACCAACACCAGCTAGAGAAATTAAATTTGGAGAGTAAAGCTAATGCCCTGAAATGCTCCAGAAAAACTTTCTCTATGGCTATGATGTAGAAAGTACACAGACTTTCTTGCTGGAAAGAGTTAAAACGGCATCGCGTTTAGATCATGATTGGCACTAAAAGAGTTAAGAGCAACAAGTGCTGCCCTAGCTAAAGGAAATCTTGACATGATCTGCATCCAAGACAACTAAGTCTGATCTCAAAATAGGATCCACAGATTGCAATTTTGTGTATGTGAGCGCACATGCTGAGGAATATATAATAACTATCAAACCATCAATCGCCATTCTTGCTGAGGACAGAAAGAATGTTTCTGAAAACATTTCAAGATTTTAATCTTGACTTAAGTGAGGTTCACTGATTAATATTTTAAAATTAAATTAAAATAAAAATAAACTTCATAATTAATTTTGCTTCTATCGTTAATAAATGAGTTTCTCATAACCTTTAGGTTTCGATTCTGAAGTTTTCAACAATGTCCAATTTACCGCATATTGTTATGTATGCACATTTATAAATACATAATGCATTTTAAAAAAGGCTGCAGCAGCAAAAACAAACTTTTCATTATCAACGATAATATATGATTACAAAAAAACAGACATGTACAAAGAACAACCCCAAAAACATATCAGATTAGTTTTAACTTAATGGCAGTTAATTTTTCAATGAAATATTAAAAACAGACAAAACTGAAAGCATTTAAATGAGATGTAATGTCATAACTGTTAGATCACCAGTTCTACACAAAAGATGACTTAAGTAATTTTATCCTATCCTATAGACCTCAGTATACACTTCTGTATTCTAGGAAAGAACAAAAATGAGTTTTTATTTCATTGTGAAATAAAGTACTTTATTTCATTGTAAACTATTTTAACTCCTTTGGCAGCTGCCCAGTCTTTAAATAATGAAAATTCCTTGTCATATAAACCCTTCAACTTGCTGGGTAACAAACTAAGTACAGCTTTTTTAGCATAATCTAAAATTTCTTCGGAAATATCCATTTTCATTCATTTGTTGCAGTTTAAACAACCAGAATTGAAACTGTTTATTCTGGCGGGGTTACATAGCAACGAACAAACAAAGCACAATCTACGTCACGACTAAAATTCAATTCCTCATAATGACGACTCTAATAATATTAATATTAATAAAAATAAGAATATTTCAGTTAAAATTAAGATAGGATAAAACATTATATATTGTACGTGGCTTATCAGATTATTGTTTGCTCATGACAAATTAGAGGACTCGCGCTTACACGCTCATATACTAAACATCCCACAAATAAAAGTCCATTTAAGCCACTTATATTTTATCTTTTTTATTTAATTTTAGTTTGTGCTTTAAGTTTTAACATCTTTAATGCATCACCTGTTTATCATGACCATTGCTCAGTAAATGTATGTGATAAATAAATAAATAGAATAAAAATAAATATTTAATTTGACAATTAGTCTATTAATTACACTAAAGAACACTTACTTGGAATTTTTGATGGCACATGTTTTGAAGGACTAGTTTCCTTCATTTTCAACCAGACATCAAATGATTATAACAATACTGTTTTCAAACTTCCATGATAAGAAAAGTGAAAAATAAATATTGGTGTTACATAAAATGGGGATGTGTTACCTGTAATACTGTGAATATTATGCCAAAGAGTACCACTACCAAGACGCAGCCAGCCACAGCCATGGCAGTGACGGTGGTGAATGGAGTGTAATGGGAGAACGTAGAGTCTGTTGTACCGTCCCCATGCAGCGCAGCAAGACTGCCCTCAGCCCCTGTCCCACTAGCTTGTTGGTCCAGTATTCGACGCTTGCCTGCTGGTGAGGAGTTCTGACATTCACCTGCAGACACACAACATACAAGCAATAATTAACTTCTTTCAACAAGTCATTCTAAAATAGTTATTTTAACGAAATAGGTACACAAAATAGGGCTTATACTGGTTTAATGCATGGGTGGACATTAGAAAGAGGTTAGAAAACCTGGCGTACTACACACGAAACAATGATTTGTATAAAATTAAGAGTAGAAGGTATAGAACCAACATAGAATTTTCTTTTGTTAATAGACCATTGAAGATTAGAATGAATTGCCTGTAGCAGCCTTTCAGGACTGTCTGCTGACCTTAAAGAGGTTTAGGGGTAAGTTAAAGAGAATAAATGTTAGATAATTAATTAAAGTAAATATTGTGAAGTAATTAAGGAACTGTAACTATTAATGTTGAGGCTTCATAATAACTGTTTATAAATATGCTGGTAATTGATGTAAGTATTGCTATACTGAATAATAAGTAGTTAGGTATTTCAGAAACCATGTATATATAGTATGTTAGTTGTACTACTATTATTAACTGTAAGATTATTATTGTAAGTGAATTTGGTACATCCAGCAGCACCCAATTGCAGAGAATAATTACATCCATGATTTTCAGATAAGCAGGGAACAGGCCCATGTTTTAGAAATGAGTTTATAAAGTGATGCCTATCTGTTTTTATCATCATCATCATCACACTGGAAATACATTTTCTGAGAAATTCTGATATATTCCATTCACATGATTTTCTCTACCTCTCTGTAACAAATTATTGTTAAAAAGCTTATTCTTCTATTCGTGCTAATCAAGATAAACATTACCAGAAATGGTCTTATTAGGAAGTGCTAATATGCAAACAGGAAATGATGGAATAAATACATTAGGCTGAAGCAATTGTCAAATCTTTCAAAAGCTGATTGCTATGTAATTGAAATTTAGTTCCTTTACATGACCAGAAGTTGACAAATTCTTGTGTGAGAAAAATTTAAGTTCCCTTAAGAAGACTGGTAACAAAGTTAAAAAAACATTTCAGACACATCAAACAAAAACAGATGGATAAATGGGCAGTAGCACACAGTTTTGGACATCTCACCATGAAATAGAAAATGACATAAAGTTGCTTAAACCTGTAAACAACCCGGCAGCTCTCACAGTTTGGGAGAATATTTTCATCATACAACACAAAGACTGGCTCATGAATATGAACAGCTGTTGAGACCACAGAGCGCAACTCTCAGCCATCTTCATCTCAGATGTGTTTTGTAAATTCCATTTTAAGAGAGGAGAGTGTCACTACCCCAACTCATGTTTACTGACAGTTGAGTACATAGTAGGTCAAGAAGGTATTGTATTCCACACCAAGATTTCACTGGAAATGCATGTTTTAGGGTCCCCTGAATCTTAAAAAGGCCTCTGTGTGTGCATGTGCATATGATAACTAGAAACAAAAAGTCGGATAAATACCATATTTGGCATATAAGTTTAGTATTTTCCAAGGATGCAACACAAAAATTTTCAAAAATCTTCCAACAATAACCTTTACATGGAAAGATGTTTAAACATTTTGACTTTCACAAATATGTGTAAAATGATTTTGATTAATAAGGCATATATTAAATGTATAAATAAAATGTATATATTGAACTTTTGGGAACAGCCTCTCAAGGTCTCTTTATTCTGGATGACTTTTGCATAAGTTGTAAACCATACTGATAGACAAAAAATTAGTACAAAAAAAGTAGATCTTATTAATTTTTTTTTTAACTAAACACTTTAGAGATATTCCCTGTTATTGCTTTCAGTTTTAAACTTTTTTCAAATGAGCAGTCTTTATCCTTTTCATATTTCTTTAGCTTTACTCCTGGGATATGCAAATGCATAGCGATAGATATTAAAACATTTGACTGTAGTAGGATGTGTGGTACCTGTAGCTTTGTCGCAGTGGCAGCAGTCCTGCTGTTTTGGGTTAGTGCAGCAGGGAACACACTGGTTGTTGAGACGGTCTAGGTGTAGTGGGTAGAGACAGGCTAGACAACTGAAGGGGCCTGGACCACTGCAGGAGCGACAACTCTCATGGCAAGGCTTACACAGCTGCGTCGGAGGATCGTAGTACTGAGAACTAAGGCATTCCATACACAGACCTCCCTCCAGCATGTAGTGTGATGGACAGGACGAGCACTGCAGAGGTCCTTCACCTGAGCATAAACATGTTATACAAATATTAGTTGTGTACCTGATATTCGGAACATGGCTTGCAATTCACTTTTCTTTTGTAAACAGTGTTGTTATAATC
The DNA here is from genome assembly GCA_030762935.1 of Hymenopus coronatus. Classification (NCBI taxonomy): domain Eukaryota; kingdom Metazoa; phylum Arthropoda; class Insecta; order Mantodea; family Hymenopodidae; genus Hymenopus; species Hymenopus coronatus. The sequence continues at coordinate 6,596,087 of CM060883.1, forward strand.
ATTTAGTTGAGGAGTCAATTAAATACACTGAACAACACTTACTTGGTATTTTTGCCAGAACATGCTTTGAAGGACTAGTTTCCTTCATTTTCAACCAGACATCGATTTCAACATTCTGCAGAAGGATGTTTAGCAGGTGCATGGAACCACCACCAGGGGACAGCACTTACAACATCGCAAGCTTCACCAGAAGGAATTAGTCAATATCCAATTGAAAATGAAGGAAACTAGTCCTTCCAAACATGTTCCAGCAAAAATCCCAAGTAAGTGTAGCTTAGCGTAATTAATCGACTCGTCAAATAAAAGGTTGCAACTGATAATTTAATTTTTTTTTTTCACACAAGGATATGAGTCAGACTGAAAAAGTCAATGCCATAGTTAGGACTTGAACCTAGGATCTCCCAGTCTCTAGCCAGTTGCTCTGCCAGGAGATCCTAGGATCTCCCAGTCTCTAGCCAGTTGCTCTGCCACTGAGCCACCATGGCAACATGCATTAAATTTCTCAACTGACTCATTTGTTTCCTGGTAAACCACAAGGTGATCTCAAATTATTTTGAGATCACTGGGAAACATACAAAATTTAATGCTCTGCCGGCATGTTGCCATGGTAGCTCAGTGGTAGAGCAGCTGGCTAGAGACCAGGAGATCCTTGGTCCAAATCCCAGCTATGACATTGAATTTTTCAGTCTGACTCCTTATCCAAAGGTTGCAATATTTACAGAGGAAGTAGTATGCAACAAAAGAAGCCTTCCAGTATTAAACAATGAATTTTTTTAATGATCTCTGGAGTTGTCACTTCTACAGGTTGTCCAGAGTGAGGCTCATCACTAGTGCTCATACGTCCCATTTTAAACTCTACAACCCACCTTTTAATCATTGAATATGAAGGGGCAGAGTCTTTCAATGTACTGTCCATTTCTTCCTTGATTTCCTTAGGCATTAAGCCTTACGAATGGAAGTATTCCAAATCCTCCATTTTCATGAAAACTCTAAAAGTTGTCTTGTTTAAAATGCTGTCATTCGAAAACTAAAAAAGCTGTAACTATGGATACAAGCTAGTCTAGAATTAAACTATACAATGCTACCATCTAACTAGCCCAGTGGCGCCATATTTGTTTGAGGCCCGGGACTTATCAGCCGACCCTTGTAGACTGCTGGTTACACTACTTTTGGAGGTAGCATTGACCTCTTAGAGCTGCCCCTTGTATCTGCCAAGTTACAGTCTACTACAGTATCATGTCTTTGTTCTATTCACAATATGTGTTCCTCGTGGCTTCCGTCCTGCATCTGATGGAATCGTGCATTCTTTGTGCTTGATGTCACACATTCTCATTGTTTATTCTTTTCATTGCATGCACTGTGATCTTTAAATGTCCCTCAAAGCCAAAAATCTAAAGAGTTAAAGTCAGGAGAATGGGAAGACCAAGGTATTGGCCCTCCCTGACCAATCCAATATTCATGAAAGACTCGTGTTAGCTGTCACTTAACTCTATGATAAAAATGAGCTGCATAGTAACAAGCCTATGCATATAATGAATGTATTCTCATTCATTTTGTGCCAAAGCACTGGAGTGCAAGATAAGCTCCTCACCTAAAATAACACCATAACTCAGGAGATTTTAGGTTTTTACCAATGTTTATAGGAACTATTTTTCTTCTCTTATTACACATTATTTCCTCTATAAATATTGTAACCTTTTCTTCCAGACAATTGATATATGTTATCTGGACAGGTGCATTTTCAAGACTTTTGCTTATTCTTTACAGATAAAGTATACTCCCAATTATTCGTGTGCTGATTATCCATGCATCAAAAAATTATTGTAGATGGTTTTTCTTTAGGAAACAGCAATATAGGACTTGCCGTGTGACAATAAGTGCCATTGTTTAAATGATCACTGCATGACAACAGAGTACCGTTTCCATTGTTATCGGCTGTTCCATGTAAATTAAAAGCAAGTTCAGTTTTTCTGATGTTAATCAGTGTGTAAGTGTCAACAAAGCAAGTTAAAAGACATTTGTAAAAGAGATGGTGAGTGTTGACATTAAAACAAAAATTAGAATTAATTGAAAGATTTGAGATTTGGGAAACTAAGTGCTGATAATGTGACTGTTAAAAATAATAGCCAAAAAATACAGGGTTTTATCAGGAACGGTGATTCTAATTCTGGACCATCTGCTGCCCTCTTACAATGGTTCAGCCAAAAATAGGCAGATGATGTCATTGTTTCAGGTACAATGAAAAGGCTACATTTTTTCATGAAGCTCTAGGGTTAGAGAGAGAATTTAATGTCTCATCTGGTTGGCTAACCAGATTCAAACATCACGGAATTCATGAAATTGCTGCAAGAAAAGTTTGAACTGCTGTGCAAGAAAATGTCAACACCCCTCAGAAGCTGACCATCATCATGGACATTTTAAAAAATAAACAGGCATACAATACCTATGCACAGAAGAACCATAAACTTTTGAACAAAGAATATGTGTTGAAAAAAAGTTTTAAAGGTAATCTCCTAATTATATATGTATGTTGTACCTTGAAAGCATTAAATTATGGGTTTCTTGATTATTTGTGTTTTCAATTATTCGTGCTTCTTCTTCCCCACATTACTGTATATAAATTGTGATTTACTGTTTAATTGAACATTTCAAAGAGCTAGAAGAGAAAAGTATACCCGTGCAAGTTCGGCAGTAGTGGTGACACTTTTGACACCCATAATCAGACTTGAAGAATCCTTCGGGACACTCTGGGTGACACTCCCCGCCAGCTAATTGCCATCCTTTGGGACAAGTGACACACTGGTCTCTTCTAGGCCCACTGCATGTCATACAACTCAAGTAGCACTTCGCACACACACCACGGTCGCTGTAGTACCTGTAAACGCATACACATTTTGGAAACTTTTCACATAAAGGTATGGGGGGATTTTTACTTTCTCTACACACACTATATAGATAGTGTATAGAGGAAGTATTGTATTCCACCCAAAAATTTGATACCAAGATTTCATGTTTTGAGGTCCCGAGACCAAAATATTGTATATTATAGTTATTCACAACACAAATAAAATGTATGTTTTGAATTTTCTGGAAATAGCCCCTGAAGAGCACTTTATTCTGGTTGGTTTTTGCAGAATTTTACACAACAACTAAATAGGATATAGACAAAAACTTACTGCACAAAAAATATAGATCTTGTAAAAATACACAATTCATGTAATGTGCATTTTTGTTGTAGAGTTAGCTGTTAGTGAGATATTTCATGTTATTGCTTTCAGTTATAAGCTACTTGAACTTTCGTCAAATGAGAAGTCATCTTTCTTCAAAGAGAGCCAAATTTCAATTGTTTCATACATGGACCAGCTTTTAAAAGATCTGACTGTTGGTTTAGCCTGGTGTATTCCCCATATTTCCCTTCTACTTACAAGCAAGCAAGTAATAAGACCAATTCTGCTAATGTTTATCTCAATTTTATAGATCAAAAGAACAATGTTTTGTAATTTTGTAAAAAAAACACCTGTTTGTGGAACAGCTGGTGAAAATTATGTGAATGGAACACATCAGAATTTTTTTTTCTATAAATACCTTCTCTTGAGCTCAAACAGCTTTCGTGAAATCCTGAAATCAAATCTTTGGCTGAAATACAATATTTCCTGTATCTATTACAGATAGATGGAAGAGAAAGCAATATATTAAAACATTAATGGGAATGCACAGTGAAGTAGTTATTCAATTAAGAGTAAAAACATAGATCACACTCAAAGTTAACCAGATGAAAAAGCAACTTACTTTGGACATGTTTCGACAGCTATTGCCACCATCTTCAGTGGAGATTTACTAATGAACCTGTAGAGCGGCCCAAACTGCTTATCTAATTGTAATCTATTCATTTTAAAAAACAAAGTCATAAATTTTGACAGGCCACAAATAAATGGACTGATCTCAAAATTCATATACCCAGAAGAGAGACCTCTACAGGCCACTACCACAAGTTCATCAGTAAATCTCCAGATGGTGGCAACAGCTGCCGAAACATGTCCGAAGTAAGTTACTTATTTTAACAAGTGAAGTTTAAGTGTTATGCTGTATTTTTACTCTTAATTAAAAGCAATAAATGTTTTACTGAGAAGCATGTGAGATATCTTACCCTTGAGCACAAGTGGCTCGACACTCCCCACTCTGGAGGTGCAGACCAGGAACACAAGAAGTACAGTTGATACGAGACACACATCGCTGGCAAGTGTGCAGACAAGGGACACAGATACCCTGCTCCATGTAGGAGCCATCCTGACATGCAGCGAGACAGCGCGACTCTTGTAGCAGCAGTGGCGAAGGACATGTCAGACATGTCGACTCTGTGGCTCCATCGCACGTCTCACAAGTCGAGTGACAAGGCCGGCAGTGTCCTCCCTCGTAATACTCCGCTGAACATCATCAAAACAACAACAATATTAACAACAGGCATCATTCATACCAGAAACAGATCAGTTTTAAAGCATTAACCTTTTTAATTCAAAATCTTCTCGGGCTTCTAGCCAGGTAAAAACTTGGCTTGACACCAACGTTTCGAAGAAGTGCATCTTCCTCGTCTTCAGGGTGAACTGATATTAACCTTTTTAGTTCCAGCCCGAATAGCAAAATGCTGTCTGATAAGTACCAAGCAATTTTAGAGAGAATGCAGGGTTTTAAATTATTAGTAATAAAATGACTTTTTATGTTGTTAGTGACCCTTTTGTGTACTATATAATATGCATTACATGGAAGAGAAGTCTTTTCAATATTTTTGAAACTTTAAAAACAAAAGAAAATTTTGAAAAAAAATTAAAAATCACAAAATAATCAATAACTAGGCATACAAACCCTAACTACACAGAAAGTTCAGGCTCATTAAATGAAAGCACAAATATTTATTTAGATGCTGTTTTGGCCTGGTATTTTATTTTTAAAAATACAAAAAATGAATTAACATATCCTGAAGGCTCAAAACTGAAAAATAAATCACCAAAAACACCACACACATCAGTATAATACAGTTAATGATGAAAATACAACACAAATGTAGTGTAGATTACTGTACAATTTATCACTTGTTTTTTTGCATAGCTGAATGGTTGTTTTACATTGTATGTGTCGTCTGGTTACACCTTCGTAAATCCATTTTAATAAGTACACCCTTATTTGCACGCATACGAGGGTTGTTGTTATTGGATGCATTTTCATCGCTGAAGCTAGAATATATATCCTCCTCTCTTACATCGATGTGAGAAAAGCTTTCATCAAGGTCTGAAAATTCAAAATCACTCGATAATACATCAAAACGCAGCTCTTATTTCCCCTTTGTTTTGGAACCTTTGGCTAGATGGTGTCATGTTTCAACAAACACCAGTAAGAGAAATTCAATTTGGAACTAATTTAGTGCTTTGGAGTGTAAAGATAAGGTTCTGAAAACCTTTCTCTTTGGTTATGACACAGAAAGCAGTACACAGACTTTCCCGCTGGAATGGGTTAAAATGTACGAAAGTGCCATCATTATCGTGACTGTAAACTCTTTCAGAATTTTTGGCTCATGATTGTATCGTGATTGGCATTAAAAGGGTTAAAGGCCACATTCTAAAATTTTAAGGCATTCCAGAATGGCAAAAAATCATAAAATTTAAAATGTATAATTGTTTATGTGGTTTACTCAATTTTAAACCTATTTAAAACAATATTGAAGATGATGATGGTACATGGGCAAGGCACCTCTTAAATAAGCTGCAGTACAATAATAACAAACAAAATAATGAAGGAACTGCCTTGGTGGTTGAGTGGTTAGTGTTCTTGTCCACAGGTCCTGGGTTTGATTCCTGGCTGGAGTGGGTATTTTTCTCTAACCAAAATCATTACGTTTCCCCACTCATATTATATTCTGGAAGTATGAATGTGGGGGTGAATGAGTGTGTGTTTAATATTATAAAATTGATAAATAAACCTTAAGAAACTCTACAGTTCAGTGAGAAAACACCAGCAGTTGTTTCTCAAGTCAAGGCAACATTAAACAAAATAGATAAAAATGACCAGGGTAATATATTTCTAGCAGTGCCAGCATTAGTTAAGTATTATTTTTCTGGTAATTAAACTTGAGTGTACAATATAAACACTAGATTACCTGTATCACAATGTTGACTTCCTTCAGGAACACACCGGCCCTTCTTGTTAGCTACCCAGCCTTTGTTGCAGGACAAGCAAATAGCACTGTTGCAAGTGGCACAACCTATTGGACACTTGAGACATTCTCGTCTCTTCTTGTCTGCATAGTAACCATCGGGACAAACACTGGAGCAAGTTCCTGAGAGAGCGTATCTTCCTGGCCTGCAGGTGATGCACTGCGTCTCACTGGAGCCGTTGCAAGTTTCACATGATGAGTGACAAGCCGCACATCTGGCCAAACAAACACAAGCAACAAATTGAAAAAACAAGAGTACGAAGCTTTCCTTAAAAAAATATTAACATATCCAAAATGAATACAAATTCCTTGCTTAAGCTTCGGTGGCTAGTGTCCGTTTTGTCTAGGTCTTCTTGGCTGAATTTCTTGCTGACTTTCGCCTCACTATGTGGGGCTTCATCAGGGCTTGCCCTAGCAACTGTCGTGGAGAGAGGACAAGTCCTCTCACATAGTGAGGCAAAACGTCTCACATAGTGAGGCAAAATGTCAGCAAGAAATTCAGCCAAGACACGGCCTTCCGGAACACCTGGACAAAATGAATACAAATTACATAGAAGGGGAGTTAATGACAGCATTAAATATTTTTACTTTCTCTACTTCATATAAAGTATTTAGATAGAGAAGGTATTGCATTCCATCCAAAAATTTGATAGCATGATTTCATTGGAAATACACGTTTTAGGATCACCTGTATACAAAAAATGCAGTTTTAGAAAAAATGGTGATTTTGTGTGTGTGTGCGCATGCACACCTGAGCATAGGTGTGTTTCTATGACCAACATGACCCAAAAATGGGAAGTTGGTTAAATACCAAACTTGATAATCAAGTTCAGTATCTTCTCACTCTAGTATCATTACAATACTGTTAACTGTACATAACTCTAAAGATATATTAACAGATTGTGATATACATCAACATAACACTAGACACTTTATGGATTTCCATACAATATCGGTGAATAAAATGAAAGATAATACTGATCCTTTTATTTTAAGCAGTATATTGTACAATAAGCTACCATTAGAAATTAAATCCTGTGCAAAGAATTATTTTAAAAGTAATCTTAAGAAGTATCTCATCCACAAATGTTTGTATAAAAGGTCAGATACTCTGTACAAGTCTATCGACAGTAACAAATACACTGTACTATCTTCCAAAAATGTGACACCCTTTACATGAACAAATTTTTGAGAATGTTGATGTCCTCAAAAATGGCTCCAACAATTTTCAATTAAATATTGTACATTAAAAGATGGCAAATAAAGTGTATGTTTGGGAATAGGCTCTGAAGATCTTTTTATTCTTGATGACTTTTATATACCTGGTACACTGTAACAGATAGACAAAAACTTACTATACAACAAATGTAGACTCAATTTATGTCATATACATTTTTTGTGCAGTTAACCATGTTCAAAATATTCCTTCTTATTGGTTTTAATTTTAAAATACTTAAACTTTTCTCAAATGCGAATTTGTCATTCCTATTTCTTTTGTTTTACTGCTATTCATACAAAGGGAGCCAAATTTCAATCACATAGCAACAGCTTTTAAAAGATTTGGCTATCATTTTAACATAGTGTGTTCCCTTATTTCCCTTCTGCTTACAAGGAAGCAAGTAATACGACCATTTCTGCGAACGTTTCTCTCAAGTAGGATCAAATAGACAAAAGATTAATCTTTTGTAAGAGCTTAAATGCCAAGTTTGGTATGGAACTGATCTTTTGTTTTAGAATTATGCTGTTCACAGACATGCAGACACATGGACACACACAGGCCTTTTTCTAGGTTTTCTGTTTAATTAAGGGGTCCTCAAAACGTGTATTTCTGGTGAAATGTCACTATCACATTTTTGGGATGGAGGCAATACAAGTGAAAAAGGAATCATAAACTTTATTAATGGTATAACAATTTAGCTTACCCATAATCCTCTGTTTCATATGTGTATATGGGACAAGCTGCATAACATTTGTTCTCATGCAACACCAGATGATGGTCACAGCTGGTACAGTGGTCTGGTCGGTCTTGACAGCTGGCGCAATTTGGCTCACAAGGTACGCAAGTGTTTTGTTCGTAATCTTAAAAAGAAGAAAACAATCAAATTAAAAAATGTAATTCCAGTGCTATGTTAAACCCTTTCCATTTTGCAAAACTTTTTACAATTGGATTTTTGAAGGCAATACACTTTTTAAAAATCTTTGAAAATAAGTCGCCCTCCGTGGGCGATGGTTACCATGCTAACTTCATATACCCAAGGACGAAGGTTCAAACCTGGCAGAGGATAATGGATTTTTTCGGGTGTAAAAATCCTTAGCATGGCTTCCTTCGGAAGGGAAGTAAAGCCGTTGGTCCTGTGTCCTAGATTTACAGCATGTAAAAGAACCTCAAGCCTGATAGAGAGGTCTCTGAGCAAAATTAAGCGGTCTTTCACACCCAATTTAAAATGGGATGCTGAGAACCATAGCAGTTAAAGAGCGTCCATAAATAACACACCATTTACTTTTTTTTTTAAAGAAAATAAAATAAACAAATAAAAGTAAAAAAATAAATAAATAAAAAGAAAAGGATTTTAAATTTATTGGAACTCGACCCTTATATAGGGTCATTAATACATTGAAGCCCAAGCCCGAGTATAGCTCGGGCCGTACGAAATGGTCAAGTGGCCCATGCCCCAGCATAGCTCGGGTAGGTATTTCTAACTCTTTTAATGCAATTCCACGACCTTAACTCGATCTTGGGTTATGCAGCAAAGAACATACATCAAGTTATCATTTAGTTGTATGATTTGTGCTACCATCTGTCATCACTTTAGTCAACTATTAGGATGTTTAGGAGAGTTAGTAATATTGGCTGCTCTCAGGTAGTTGAGCCATTTTCCTTGTTACATTTCATGTTCTTAAATGTTAAAAAGCTGCATTTTCCTCGATTTCTGTGAACTGAAGCTGAAGTTCAGGATAGAAATGAAGCTCTGGGAAATTCCGATTCCAAGGGAGAGTTTTTCGAACTTTCAATAAACGGAGCGTAAGAAGCTTTACGACAATTTTTTCAAACTCATATTTGATACTTGTTGTAGATTTAAAATAAATATTAATAAGGAAGTTATGATTATTTTCTTACTTGTTGAGAAATCCTTAAATACCATACTTTTTGGCAGATTTGATATGTACTGTAAATAATAACTCCAAAACCCTGGGTTTCTTGGTGCTCCAACTAAAGAAACGCCTGGGCTTCAATGTCAACCCTTGTCATGGCCTCTCTCTACTACGAAAGCTGCTGAAGCCCTTACTTTAAATAAATGCTGAAAATATTGAGCATCTGCTCCCAAGCAGGCAATATAACAAGTTAAACATGTAAATTATTAGCAGCCTATAGACTCTTTTCGAATATCGGGCATTGTCAGTTTACATTAAACAAAATTAGCATTAAATAAACTTGGTCTACATAAATTATAAAAAATACATTAATGTATACAGGATGTTTGGTTTAACAAAGTATTAATAAAGCCTACATAGATTATTTTAAGAATTCATTGATATTATACACTGGATTGTTCAGTAAATATGTCTTGAGACATTGTTTAAATTTAACAGCATTTTCATTTTTAACATATGCAGGGAGTCGATTATACATGTGTAATCCTATTATATAGGGATCTTTATTTACAGATTTTACATTGTAGCTGGTATGATGTAAGTCAAGTTTGCATCTAGTATCATGGTTATGTATGTCACTATTTAGTTTTGGTTTTTTCTGGTTAAGTAAGTTACTTTGTATATGTATAGAGATACTACAGTAAACATCTTTTCTCTTTTAAAAACTTCCCTGCATGATTCTCAACTCCCCATTTTAAACATAGTTCTGATACATTTCTTTTGTAGCACTAGAACCCTTTGCATATACATTTTATTACAACCCCCCCATAATTCAATACCATATTGGATATGTGAATAAATTAACCCATAGTATATAAGTTTTAGAACCTCAACATTACAAGTTTTTGCAAATTCCCTCATTAAATAAAAACCTTTACTTATTTTTTTACAAAGGTCATCGATATGATTAGTCCAGGACATGAGTTTATCTACTTGTATTCCTAAAAATTTGTGAGAATCAGATTCCCTCACTCAGCAGCAGAAATCTACAGAAACTTAGTAATAAAATCACAAGGATTCCTGCAGCTAAGCTTAGATATATCCCTATATACAGGATGTTATTGAACTACACTGAAATAATTTGCGAGATTGTGCATGTGACTGATATAAGTAATTTGAGATTGGTGATGCATGGTCCACGGATAAACATAATGCAGCTACATAGCGTTAAAGGTGTGGGTATCAGGTACTGATAAGTCTGTGTTAAAGCAAAGCAGGTTGACAAAATGGCTTAGAATGTCTTTAAAACTGCTTCTTGAGTATAAAAATAGTGATTTTTAGCAGCTCGTTACTAGCGTTCTCAAGATTTAATGTCGCAAAAATCTGTAAAATCTTGAACTAATCACTTGACAGTGCGACACTGAGCATTCATTAACTACATTATTGAGTTATGTAGCCTACTCTGGAGGCTTTTTTTTCAATTGCCCTGGTGGCTTAATGCACAACGCGGGAAGCTGCTATCCTAAAGGCCTAGAGTTTGATTCCTGTCATAGAGTAAATGTTGTTTATTATTATTTTTTTCATTCCAGATGAAGCGCTGTGATACGTGGCATACTGGCACTTCAGAAATTTATGGCTGTTACTTCGAAATTTCAATAAACAGGCCATAAGTCTCCTATCTCAAATTACTTATTTAAGTAATGTACATATTCTGTGAAAATATTTTGGTATAGTTCATTAACACCTGTATATCGTCCCATCTTCATCATTTGCTGTAAAGTACTTCAGACTCCTGTGGTGCATATCAGAGAAAGTAAACTACACAATTTATTTTTGTTGTTTTAATAGTGATTATATTCAGGTGAAACACTTTAGCAGGAAGAATTTGTCATGGCTAACTTGGAAAATAGAAATAAAATAATAGAAGTGAATGAGAATTTACAGGAAAATGTAGAAAGAAAAGGATTGAGAGTTAATGTACAGAAAACAAAAGGGAAAATCTGGTGTTTCAATATAACTTAGGAAGAAGTTAAATGACATGCTGACATGTTACTTTGGTAGCTCAGTTGGCCACAGCAAAAGTTCAAATCCTGGCTGTGCCACTGAATTATGCAATGTGATTCCACTTTTCCAAGATGTGAAAAATATAAACAGAAGAAAGATTGAGACATTAGAAAAGTTAATATGTTCCTTAAGGGAACCTCTTAAACTATTTCTCGTAAAGGTTTGATGAAGTTGCCCAAAAACTTGATACGTACTTTCATAATATCCTTCTGGACACTGCTGTAGGCACACAGCCAGATCTGTGACGCGCAGATGCGCAGGGGCGCAGGTGAGACAACTGTCTTGTCCAGCTCCAGCACAAGTTTCACAAGACTCGTGGCACGGCCAACAAACTCCACCCTGGTTCGGAAAACTTCTTGGTGGACAGCGACTCACACAAGTGCTGGATATAACACACATATAACAACACCTTTGTGTTTTAACTTCAAACACATAATGTCAACCTACGAATGATATACACTTTAGTCAGACTCTGTATAATGTAAGTATTCTAGACAGTGGAATGCCATTATTTGAGTCACCTTTTTTATAATTTTTGCTCCACTTCACCTTCGTTTGGAAAGACCAGTCTCAGGGTACCTTAATCCTATCTTCAGTTCTGAGGTTGACTGATGCTACACACAACAGGTGGTTGTGCTGCCCTCTACTCTTGTCAATAGGATGACTTCATCCACAGTGGGGACCTCAAAATTCATAAGGGAATCTTCTTCATTGGTGTAAAGATGTTTGCAGCTCCAAAGGTTTCTTTACATACTTTAACAACTCCATTTCTTTCTTTATGTTACGATTTTCAGACCAAAAGTGATGTAAAGTAACATTGTAGAAGCTTAGAGACAGTAAAGAACCATTGAATTAAATCTATGAGTCAAGGTGTTGATATTTATTGCTTCTCTTTTTGCAAAAAATAGTAAGTGAAGCAATAAATATCTACATCTTGACTCATAAATTTGATTCAAAAGTGATGAGCCACTGCAAACTTGTCTATGTGCTTGTACTGCTTCTCAAGTGTTCTTTCATCCTAGTTTCCAAATTTCACTTTGTTTTCCCAATATAAATCTTGTTGCAGTCTCAGTAGCTTATTTTATAAATTCCTGATTTTTCAGTTTTTGGGGTGTTATCTTTCAAAGGGCAATTTTAATAAGTTCCGGATATTATATCTATTTTAAAAAGACTTTAAAACAAATTTTGAAAGACTTTAACATAAAGCTGGTCTTCCCAAACGAAGGGGAAGTGGAGCAAAAAGTGTAAAAAAGGGTGATTTAAAACATTTAAATCTGTATAATATGTTTCACATACAGGCTGACAATGCTCAGCTACAGGGAGAGCCAATGAACTGGGAGTCAGTGTTTTCTTGTCCATGGCATCTGTGTTTGTTACTGTCTGTTACTATCATAGAAAGGCACGGATGAAACCATGCAACATTTTTAAAACTACTTTTAAAGGTTTTACTTATCAATGTTATTAAAGGAGATGCTGAAACTGGCCACAGCCGTTGTCCATACACTTTTGGCAGCTCTTTAGGAAACTATCCATCACTCGCGTTCAAGTTGAGAAATTTCTTGGCAGATATTTTGTTTTAATTCTTCCAGGGTGCGTGGGTTTTCTTGTACACTTTATGCTTTAAGTTACCCCACAGATAGAAATCGCAGGGGTTAGGTTCGGGGACCGAGGGGGCCACAAAACTCTAATAATAATTCTGTCCTCAAGTACACTTTCAATTGTTCTCATCAAAACATAGGTTGTATGAGCTGTTACAGAGTATTGTTGAGAAAAGGTAAAACCACGCTTCCTGTCTGTTAATTCTCTAAAAATAGGGGGGACAAAATTGCGTTGGTATATGTATGGGCAAAAACTATTGAGTCTTAACAAAAAATTGGCCCTATAACTGTTTCTCTGCTGATGGGGCACCATAAACCAATTTTTTCGTCTTGAAGGGGTACTTGATGAACAATATTAGGTTTTCAGAGTTGCAATGAGGAGTGTTTGCGTACACACATATCCATGAAGGTGGAGCCTTATTAAATATGGGTTTACTTTGCCACTATACACACTATTAAGACTCAACTAACCTGGTTGTGCCATAGTGGTTTTAACTTCAGCAATTTAGTACCTCTTGCACAGAGCCACAAGAAATGCCTACCTATCGTGAAAGAGACCTAAGGTTTTTTTTGGGTCTCCAAACAATGATACCTAATGTTTCTTCAGTAAGAATTCCATGGTATCTTTAGTTTCTTAACCTGAGAACTTCCTGTGGTCGAAATTTATTGTAAAGTTTGTGGATTGTACAGCCTGGAACTTTTACACTAGGAAATCTTTCTGCAAATCAAACAAACTGACTGAAGTATACGCTGTGCAGTAGAAAACGTATACTGAGACATAATACACCTTTTACTTTAAAATTTTGATTTTCTTAAAAATGGCTCTAACGATTTTGATTAAAATATCATTTATTAAAGATATTTACCTGACAAATAAACTGTACATCTTGAATTTTCTGGGAATAGCCTCTGAAGACTACTTTATCCAGAATGAATTTTATGAAATTTTGCATAACTGCTAAACCATAAGGGATGGACGAAAACTTAAAACACACAAAATGTAGAGCACGTTAAAACACACAATTTGTGTTATCTAATTTTTTTTCATGGAGTTGATCGTTTTTTAGATATTCCTCAGTTTTGGCTTCAGCTTTGAAAAACATACTTTTCTCATACAGGAATTTGTCAGCTCCTGTCCATACAAACAAAGGAACTTCAGTCACAAAGTGACCAGCGTTTGACTATCACTTTAACCTATATTACTTCCTAATTTCATTTCTACTAACAAGGAAGCAATATTTCTGCTAATTTCTTCTCGATTAGATGAAGTAAATAAAATAATTTGTTGCAGAGATGTAGAGAAAGTCATGTAAATGGAACACATCAGATTTTTTATTTTTGCAGAGGAATGAAATGGCAGATTTGGCAAAGACAACAACCACAGAACCTGTGCTGCAATTTCTGTGTAACATCAGAATACTTTAGGCTTGTTGTGCAGAGAGCAATAGTTACGTGATGGCAAGAAGAGTGGTCAGCTCTCCGGGAAAACAAGCTTAAGAGCAGTGGAGGACCTTGCAATAAACTGGGCAACTTCCTCTCACTGCGAGGAAGTGATATTGACTTGATTGCACATTGGTGACGCTACCTTCTTAAGAGGGAACCTGCTTATGTGGAGAAGATCTGTCTGTCCGTCATGTGTTGCTAGAGTGTGTTCATCATATTTTCGGGAATCTCTGCAACTGCCAGTCCGTCTTGTAGAGGTCCTGGCAGATGATAACCAAGTAGTAGATAGGGTTTTTAAATTCTTATCAAAGGTAACCTTTCAACTGAAGGTTTAGTTATGTTTATTCCTTTTTTGTATTATCTTTTAGAAATACTTTTATATACTTTTATATACTATCTTTGCTTTTGCCATGCTTTGTTTTATGTATATTAAACTTTATATTCCACTTTCACTATTATTTATGTTTATGATTTATTTTTGCATTGATTTTTACGTCTAGCTTTTGCCATGATTTTTTCATAAGAGCCTAGTAGTTAAGTACCCTTAAACACCAACTATCATCCTCACTGTCATCATTACAATCATCATATACTTTGTGACTAAGTACAGGACAAAATAATAACTGAACTACACGACATCAGTACTGCACTTCCAGAACACAGCAAAACTGTGCCAGAAGCGTGACCTTGTGTACAGCAGCAGCAGGTGTTCACCCACCTGCATAGCTGGCACCTAGTGCATTGGCTCTCCTGCTACAATAAAGAAATGCAGCTTTAATCATTATAGTACTAATTTCTTCCCCTTTCTTTGGCTCAATGTAAGATTTTTTTGCAAGTCCAACGTGAGTGGCACATTTTACAGGTTGACATTTTGTGTATTGGCTGAGGAAGACTTACTTGTCTAGTTTGTAATGCTTGCAGGCAATACACTGAGTAGGTCCCTTGCCGTAGCACCCTTGAGCATCACACTCAGGATCACAGCTGTGCAGGACCTTCTTGCTGTTGTCATCCCCAGTGCCCATCAGATTCTCCTGGATGGCGGGATCTCTTCCAGAAGGACTGTCTCCAAGAGGCACGACCGATGCATCTGGATTGCTTCCTGACACGCTGTATATGTTAGGGAAGTTCTGGAAACCTTGGTTGAAGAAGCTGTTGTAGAGGTTAGAGTCAGCTGGAGGGGCAGCTGATGGGGAGTGACCAGATGCAAATGCGAACTGGGTTTCTGTCTGTTGCAGCAAACCACTAGAGTAGCCAGTGGAAGACCCAGTGGGACGCAGACGGATTGGATTTGTTGCCGTTCCATAGAAAATCAACTGCCACTTTTTCAGAATACCTGCATCATTAACAAATAAAATATATAAGACACAAATATCTCAACGGTAAACAATAAATTCCCTCATCTAAAAGCTAAAAACTGGAAATGGTATGCAGTGAAGTACAAATGATAATACTAAATTGCAATACAAGTTAAACACCCTTCTCAATTGCTTCACCAACAATTACCTGAACATACGAGGGACATCCAGAAAGTGACAGACAATTTGTCATAACTAGATAATAACGAAAGTTGAACACAAAACTTTATTTACAAAGTTATAGTATCTTACTCTATTTCTCAACGTAATCGTCATTGCTATCAAGGCATTTATTGTCACATGGTACTGGTTTTTCAATGCAGATGTTATATTCTTCCACCACTAAAGATATGAGCCAAGATGTCACTGTCACTTTGAGATCCTCATTGGTTGGGAAATCTTTACCATCCAAAAAACTATGTATGTGACCAAAGTGAAACACTGGAATTTTCTTAATTCTTTTATCCACACTTAACCTTTAACTCCTCCATAACGATTGATAAACTTCCACTTCAATCTTTATTGTACACACTGGTTCTTCCTTGATTACTCATAAATTATGCACCATTTCCTCACTGAAGACTTCTTCATTGCATTATGACCATATGCATACACTTGCGTATTTGCCTATAAAATTTGTTGGTCGAGCATTTTGTACATTAAAAAAAGTAATAAGTTCTTTGGCAGTAGAAAAGTATAACATCAGCCTTGAAAAACTGGTATCATGAGACAATAAATGTTTTGACAGAATGGAGATTACGATGAGAAATAGAGTAAAGTATGCATTTTAACTTTGTAAATAAAGTTTTGTGTTGATATCTTTCGTCATTGTTTAGTTATGATAAATTGTCTGTCATTTTCTTGATGGCCCTCGTAATTTGTAGGTAATTATAATTATAGAGATCAGAAATGACATTGTGACAGAAACAATTGCTTACCTGGCTGGTTGACATGGCGATTGCCAGTGTTGATGATCTGTAGTGACCATCTCCCATCTGCCTTCTCGCCCCAGTAATGGACACTAAGGAAAGGCCAATCATCAAAGTTGGAGCTGACCACATCACGTGGTCGCTCGAATAGCAGAGTCGAGGTGGTTCCCATTGGTGATGTAAGAAAAATCCTCAGGTTGCCACGGGGAAAGAATCTCAGCGATATTTTGCACTGAACGTGTTCCAAAAATCGTACCTCATTCAACGTTCCACCACAGCCATTAACATCCATGTGGACTTGTAATATGGAGCTTTTAATAGGATCTATTTGCCTGGAAACAAAAGAATGTTGTCTTGTTTAGGACTTCTTCCTCAATTGGGAAAAGTCCTTCTTAATATTCAATGATGTCTTTACTTTCTCGTTTTTCTTGCTCTTTTGTAATGTCTTTGTAGCATTTTGAACTATTAAAATTAAATAATATAATTAGGAATTTAAACAGTACATTTTTATGAAAAAGTTTTAGGAAAATGCAGAAATTTCAACATATTTGTGAAACAATCAGATGAGCACATATTCACAATGTTGCAACATATAAATCATTGGGTAGCCAGCCTAGGTAGTGTGTCTGCCTCACATTCAACAGGCCATGAGATCGAATCTCGCTCAGGGTGAGTTACCTGGCTAAGGTTTTTGTCATCTCATTTGCACAGGAGTCTTCCAAACCTCAGGTACTGCCGTCCCAAGGAAAGGAAATGGTCAACTTCACAGCAGATGACAGCTACTTGTGCAAGAGGTGCACGTCAAACGGCAGATAGAATTGGAATCACATTGAACAGGACTGCAATCTCATAGTGGTATGGTGACTGCATAGAGGTGGTCTCTTTGACACATGCACATCAGTGGCACCGTTTACAATCGTCCCAAGAGGACCAATGAGCAACAGGGTTGTTGGATGAAAGCAGTAGTGATTCTCGACATACTCTCATCTGGTAAGAAGTGAGAACATGTAATGCACCCCGGAACATTCTTGTTTTGGTGCTCAGGTGTTATGATGTGGGGAAGCATAATGTTGTATGGGCATACCGACCTTCAAATCTTTGAACCCAGTATGCTCACTGGTCAGCATTACTGTAATACTATACTCCTTCCCCGAGCATCTTTTCAGTCGGCCATGACTTCATTTTTATGGATCATTGTTGGTGATTCTGAAGTCTTATCAAACAATCCTTATGGTTATTTCAGGATATAACTATCTGGGTAATTGGCTAACTATCACCTGCAGAGCAGAATTTTGTATTGTTAAATAAATAGGAGTATTTATTATCAAACATATCCACATATTAAGGTTAATTAATATTGCAGAATTGCATGAGGCTATACTTTGATAGTTATTTCAGTTTATGTGACTAATGAATTAGCCATATTTCATCACAGTGTGGGGCCGCGCCGTGGCCGAGTGGTTAGACCACTCGACTCTCACCTAAACGGCCGGGGTTCGATCCCAAGCGACCGCATGTGAGATTTGTGGTGGACAAAACGGCGCTGGGGTGGGTTTTCTCCGGGTACTCCGGTTTCCCCTGCCATCGCATTCCACCGGTGCTCCATTATCATTCATGTATCATCAGTGTCACCGCCTGCGGTGCCATTAGTAGTTAAAGCGGGCGTTAAACACTACCAAAAAAAAAAAAAAAATCACAGTGTGAAGAATCCTTTTGCAAAATGAATAGCTCCTAATGGGGATGGCACTAGTTGAATTGGGAAGAGCTGGGAGGAAGGGATCAGTGGTCAAATGGATAGTGAAATATTGGAACAGGATCCAAGTACTAGAGGACGGAAACATTGCCAAAGACTGTTTCAGGGCACAAGAATGATCACAGTGGGAAAGAAGTTGGATATGTCAAATAAAGGAAATTGTAAGAGAAGTTGGATAGGACAAGCTAGACATCAACAGACAATAGGAATGAAGTGAGACCTAGGGTAGATGACATAGAGACACAAGAAATAACAGGTAGCTTAAGGGATAAGAGTACTTTAATATTATGTAGGAGTAATAAGAAAGAATGGGGAAGAGAAAAATACATTGATGTCTGTGAAAAAATGGAAAGAGAGGGTCTGGCATGGACAAGAACAGGAACAATATTATTAAAAAGTCTAAAAGTTGGTAAAGATCTATGCCCACTATGTGGCAATATCGATAACAATTTACACTGTATAACTGAGTGTGAGGAAACTAAAATGTGGAGAGAGAGAAAATATGGAATAAAAACTGCGAAAAGTTACTGGCAAAGATAATGTAATTAAAACTTTGTGGAAACAATAAGAAAGAATTTATGAAATAACTAGGTAATTATACAGGGAAAATAAGAGAGAAATGGGGGAGGAAAATTGCCAAAGAGAGAGGATCTTAACATTAGAACCGATGAAGATTTAATTTATAGAAGAGGTAAACAGATTAAGTTGGTAGTGTATAAAAATGTACAAATAGAGGGAAAGATACATATACATAAATAACCAGGGTGTTAACTGCATATGATACCAAATTCAGCAACTCCAGGAGAGTAACTATATACGTAAGAAGTTTGTAACTTAAAAAGATGAAATAAATTATCTTTCTATCTATCACAATGTGAAGAGACTCTCCTTTATTCTGTAAAAGAATACTTGGCCAGCTATCCATATAAATAGTTGATTTCCTGCCTTATTCACCCACTACAGAAGCTATGCATATGTACTACCCATTATGTGACATCAGCTTGAGATTCCACTACACCTGGTTTCCACGAGTTGCCTGTCTGACATTACACAGCTCTGGATGCAACATTATCGCTGTTACCTCGGGGCATGACAATAAAGGTGAAATAGTGACAGAAAACACAATAAATCAGTCACACTCACCTCTCTTCATTTATTTCCTGAGACTTGCATATATGCTGTGGGGGGACATTAGTCCACTGCTCTGCTAACGTGACCATGGAACCTGCATCCATTAGTCCATAGCCAAATTTGTGGCTCACTGTAATAAGAAAAGCAATTATTCTAATGGGGTATTGTAATTCAAAACAATATATGTCACAGCAGTCACAGGAATTCTTAAGCTGTTGACTTCAAGTTATCTATACATATTATCTATTCAAGTTATCTATACATTGATACCAGTAGTGGCTTCTGACTGTGTTTTGGATGTTCAAGAAATTTTTAGCAGAAGTGGAATAAGATCTGCTACATAATAGTTATTAAAATGAACATATTCATACAATTGCAGCTACTTCCAAAATAGTAGTAGTAATAGTAGTAGTAGTAGTAGTAGTAGTAGTAGTAGTAGTAGTAGTAGTAGTAGTAGTAGTAGTAGTAGTAGTAGTAGTAGTAGTAGTAGTAGTAATAATAATAATAATAATAATAATAATAACAACAACAACAACAACAACAACAATAATAATAACAACAACAATTTTTAAAATAGTTTGTTTGTTAACGACACTGCCAATTGCCAGGATAATAACACATCATATTGGTCATGTAGCAAAAGCAGGTAATGTGCAAAAACATGGAAACTTCTCTGGTACTAACTATAATCTCAACTATACTTTAATTTATGTATTACTTCATTCTTATATATTGTCAAATAATTTTTTTAAATTTCATTTAGAATACCATATATTTCTCTGTGAATATTATCTTTAATGCCTACAAGGGAGCAATCAAAATGGTTGCGGCGAGATGATGCCACACCACACACTAGTAGAATTTTCATGAAGAGTTGCTTCAGATCAGACAGTGGCCTCCAAGATCCCCAGATTTCTCTGTCTATGACTGCTTTCTCTAGTGGTGCTTGGAGAGCAAGCTTTATACATACATGAACAGTGGTGAGTAAGTTTTTACTGGTTAACTGACCTTTCCTCTTTACTCCATTGAGAGCCCATTCTGTTTCCTTTTCTAGTGGTCCAGCACGAGAGGATAGTACTACTAGATACTGCATGTCTCTCCAAGTAAGGCCAGGGTTAGCTTCCAGTGCTAATGCTGCTATTCCTGCTGCCAAAGGTGCTGATGCAGATGTTCCTGAAAAAAAAAAACATATTTATTTATATATATATATATATATATATATATATATATATATATATATATATATATATATATATATTCCCTTAGAAGGGAACCTGAAGTAAACAAAAGTGGGTGCATCAGCCATGGATTGCAACAAGTAGTTCCATGTTGGACTATGGATATTCATTTGTTTTATATTATTTAGGAGTATTCATCTTTAATTGTTCCTTTGATGGTCATGCATTGACGTTACTTCTGTCCTGCGTGCCTTTAGTATCAACAGCTTGAAAAGAAACAAATATAGCTACACATCTGGTAGAATGTGGTAGGACAGCTTAAGTATAGCTCGTATTTAGGGCTGTGCTTTGCATTCACAAAGCTTTCCATAGACCTTACAACAATAGTTTCTTCCAGCAATTTATTGGAAGATTTTCTGACAGTGAAAAACATGTACCTACATATTAGTACAGTAACTCGACTGTCAGTTTAGTCTGGAGAGATTTCAATAAATATGGTTACACAGAAAACTTAATGAATTAGATTTCCCTAGATAAAACAGAAGGATATATATGAAAAAAATATAAAAAACAGTGCAGCATTGTTTAAGAAGAACCATTCTAAATTAAGCCTGAATATTTAAAGACTATTATTTCAGCAAATAAATTTAAAGTAAAAGCATTCAAATTTTTAGAACAAAACCAGTTGTATTCTGTGAATAAACATCTAGAATATTGTATGAACAGGACATAAATTAATGCTTATTTTCCTACGTTTCATGTTACCATGAGCTGAAGCTAAGAACAGACAATGACCTTGAAGCTATTTGAACATAACGATGATACTCAACCTAGACAATTTTGAATAAAGCTACAAAAATTGTATTGCCTAGGATTTAATGTATTCTGATTATGTATATATATATATATATTTTTTTTTCTATACGTTAACATTCTTTATCCTGGTTGGTCATATCGGACAATGAATGAAATTGGTAAAATGATGCTCAAATGATCTTGTGGTCCATGGAGCTTTGAAGTTATTTGGCAGGATAAGGAACCCCGAAAATAACCTTATTTGGGTAACTCCCCTAAGGGAGATACGAACTTGCAACCTGTTGAATGTGAGGCACCACACTACCCAGGCAGGCTATTATATTCTTATCAACAAGGTATGATGTGAAGTGGTTTATACAGTGAAACTTTTAATTTATTACATAACTAATTTGAGTCAAATGTGGGCACTAAAGTTTCACTTACTTAGCTCTTTCCCAGATGCATTTCATCGTGGGCAGCTGTTTGACTGGCTTCAGAAGGGAAGGTTACATTCGTAATTTCCTCTGTGCTGTCATCTGGTTTTCTTAAGTTGTTGTCTGCTGGTGGTATTTCAAAATTCATAACTCTGTGCACGTGTGTATCCTTTCCCAAATTGCTAGTTCAGTTGTGGTTTTTACATGTTTAATAAGTTTGATGTTGTTTGTGATGTCCAGAAGTGATGTGATATGCAGATTTGTCTGTTTGCTTGAGTTTCATGTTCCTGAGGTGCTCCTTCAATCTTATTTGAAGGTTTCTCTTGGTCTGTCCAATGGAAATTTTGGGGCAATCCTCACAGTTTATTTGGTAAATGCCAGATCTTGATTTGTTTGGTATGCTGTCTTTTAATGGATGGTTTAAAAGGTTCCTGAGGTTGTAATTGTTTTGAGAAGCTAGCTCTATATTATGTTCTTGGAACAGCTTTTTGAATTTATTGTGCAACTGTAGGTGGAATGTGAATTTACTGTATTTTTGCTTTGGGTTGTCTCCTGTGCTTAGCGTGGTGATATTTTTAATCTTTTTACGTTTCTTATACTTTTGTATTAGTTTGTCCACTAACTCTGTTTCAAAACCATTTTCTGTAGCAACTTTCTTTATGTGCTGGTGTTCCCGTTCATATTATCCCTTTTCCAGTGAAGTATCAGGCTGTGAAAAATTGCATGTTGGTGTATTTTTGGGTTGAAGTTGTTTTTTTTTATGTAATTATCTGTGTGTGTCGGTATTCTATAAATACCAAATTCTATTTTGCTATTCCATCTTATGATTTTTAGATCCAAAATTGGTAGCCAACCTTCTTTTTCTATTTCTACAGTGAATTTTATTGCACTGTTCTGTAGATTTAATAGCTTTAAAGCGTCATCTGCAAATTTTGTAGGGATGATGGCAACTATGTCATCCATATATCTCACCCACGTTTTAAATATATTTTGTTACTCTTATTTCTAGGTCACTCATGAATAAATCAGCCAATAGTGGTGATAATGGATTTCCCATAGCAAGTCCTGTAGTCTGCTTGTAGAATTTGTTGTTGAAGCAGAAGTAGCTTTGTTTTATACATATGTGCATTAATTGGGTCAATTCTTGTATTTGTGTTTCCTATGTTTGTTTCTGCTGATTTTAGCCAGTTTTTTAGTAATTTTTATATTTCTTCTGTTGGGATGCTGGCGAATAAGGATGATACATCAAATGAGACCAGTGCTTCATCTGGTTTTATCTTGTAATCTTTAATGTTTGCCACTAATTGGGCTGAATTCTTGATATTAAGGCTGTCATACTTTTTTTAATGGAGGCTAGTTTGTTTACCACCATCTGGCTAATGGATAGGTTGGTGTGTCAATGTTATTTATTATTGGTCTCATTCTGTCATCTTGTTTATGTATTTTCGGAAGGCAATACATTCTGGGTAGTATGGGATGGCTTGGAGTCAGGTTTCATTTGTAGGCTTTTAGAATTATTGTTGACTTTATTATGTTTTTTTTTTTTTAACTTCCTTTATGCACGAGTTTAGTGGATTGTGTGAACTACTTCATACTCCCTTCGTTGAAATGCATCAGGGAAAAAACTAAGTGAAACTATAGTGTCCATATTTGACTCAAATTAGTTATGTAATATATTATATTCTTGTTTGTATTGCTTGACATACCTATATATAAGATCGAAGCAAATAAATAAATGAAAAAGCATTTGATCTTTTTAAATGTTTTGAAAATAAGGAATAAACAGAAATGACAGTATTTTACATGTAGTGGAAGGTCTGATCTGCAGCCATATAATTTTATAGGAATGCAGTTTGCCAGGTTCCAAGTGATAAATCCAATTCTCTGCTGAGTTGTCATGACGATGTTCACAGACAACCATCATTATGTCTGTTAATTCTTCGAGGCCATGACGTTTATTACTTTGTTGTGATGTTTGCTGTTTAGAACCTACAGAATCACTTGCTTTAAAGCAAACTACATACCTATCCTGGGTGAAAAACACCTAACTGAATATTTGTACCATAAATAAAATGTCATTTATATACTCGTGCCATAATAAAGTGCTGTTAAGTATTGCATCTAGGTCTTCTGGAAAGGCCATGTCTTGGCTGAATCTGTTGTCAACATTTCATCTCACTATGTGGGGTTTCTCGTCACCTCACGACAGTGTCGGTTGTGTTGGTTAGTGCCTTCTCCATCTGTTGTAGTTGCGTGTAGTTCTGGTCCAGTGCGCTCTTACTGCTTTTTTTGTTCTGGGTCTGCCTTGTTGGCTCTTGCCAATGTAGGAGGTTCACATTGTAGAAATGTGTGCCCATCTGTTGTTTTGGAGCTTCACCATGTGGTCTCCCCACTTCCATTTCAAAATAAATATTTTAAATAGTTTATAACTCATACTCGGTCTGAGTTAATTAAGGTACTTTGTTTTTCAATATTCCAATGCATCAATATCAAATTTTCAAAGTGGATTTTACTTCTCTATGTATAGTCTGTACATAGAGTATAGAGAAGGTATTGTGTTGCACTCAAAAATTGATACAAATATCACTGAATGCAAAAAAAACATTTTTAAAAAAAAATGTCCTTGTGTGTGACTGTGGGCAGCATAGCTCAAAAATGTAAGGTACATTAAATACCAAACTGGTATTTAAGTTTAGTATCTTTTAAGTATGCAACACAAAGATTTTCAAGAAAATCCCCCCACCTCAAACTACCCTTTACATGGAAAAATTTTTGAACATTTTGATTTTCTCAGAAATGGCTCAAATGATTTTGATTAAAATTCTTATATTTAAGATATTTTCATGACAAATAAAACACATTTTAGGTGCTCAGGGAAAAGAATGTTAACTTTTTTTCATCTTCTCTCTAAATGCTATGGCAACATGGAATAGCTGTATTACATCATTCTATAGGAAATACCTTATTTCTATTATTAACATGCATGTCTTAATGAGGATGATATTTAAAACAGACAACAATCTGTTTTTAATGGTGGGGTTGCATACACTTATTTTGCTTAAATACAAATTAAACATCTAGTCAGGACAAACTTTATTGAATGTAAATACTGAAGAATAATTTAACATGACATTTGTCATTAAATGAGAGGAATAATGATTACCTGTGTGCTCAACAGTGCAGATGTGATCAGGTCTGAGTTTTCCATCCATATCCACGGTGGCAACACTCTTATCATCTCCTGGAGTACCTGAACTGTACGTTGTTGCTAATGTAGAAGAACACTCCTCCAGGTACCAGGGTTTGCGTCTGTATAAAATTCAATATTTAATTTCACATTCTTTAATATAAGAATACTGCCTCAATATTCTATTTTTCTGCTTAAAGTTACTTCTTAACTCCTTTATGCCAGAATTATTTTGGTGATATATTTCATTAATCTTAAACTAGGTTTCAAATTTATTTCAGAGTCACACAACTGAAGTAGTTCTAATGGCTGTGAGTATTAAGATGAGATGTGAGGCAATATTTATATCCTAATCACAAAATCTGCAGACATTTTGTAAATTTCATGCCATTTTTGTAGTATTTGATGTTCAAATGTTTTGTTCTGTTGCATTCCGAAGTTGAAATCACTGGATGCAAATGTTTATTATTCCTTGTGCTTTCGCCGGTAAAGTGTTTTGATATTCTCTATGCGATTTTGTTTTCCAACAATAAGTATCATAGTTACGTGTTGATTTTGCTGGTTGTGAAGACAGTTTTCAAAAGAAAGAGGCTTTTTCACAAGTATGGAAAAGGCCACTTGGAGATTACGCATACATTAATGTATTCGCATAGAATTTATATGCGTACAAATATTTGCAGCATTCAAAAAGGACATAAATTGCATCGAACGATTGCAGTTTCACTTTAGAATTGTATGAAATGATTACAAAATAAACTACATTCTTCAAAGAAAATCTTAGTGATTTATTATTTAGAAGTCGCCAGGTAGTCTGGGTCTGTGAAACCCAACAAGCCTGTTAAAACGCTACTCCAAACCAAGTAGACTTCTAGTTCAAATTTAGCGCGAATGCAAAGAGGATCTCATGCTTCAGATCTAATGGACTGGTCATCAATTCAAAGCCAAATATACCTGTGGTAAAGGATGGGGAGGGCCCACGTAAAATCATTGATGTGATGGCACTACAATTTCATTGTAAACATGTAAAATTTTTACAATTCAGAACAGCTATAAATATTTGTATTTTACTGTTAAAGGTTAGTATAATATGAAATTAAAAACCAAAGCTATTTAAAAAAAATAAAATCTTAACAAAACTCTTTCTGTAAAATATGTACAGCTGTTTGGGCCCATGAAAACCCTTCCCTCATCCACCTGTCACCTTTATCTATGTAAGTTTCTCCACCCCACATTTTCCTTGGCTCCCTGTATACCCTCAGTGGCTTTTTGTTGCTGAAACTGCATATCACTATGCACTACTTGTGCATTTCCATATCAATTCTTTGTTTAACTTCTTTCCAAAATCTACTTTCCTTTCTCTCTCCATCCCGTCAGACCATACCCAAGCCAATTTTTTCCATGATCTTGTTAATTCTATTAGTGCAGGTGTTACATTCCTTGTTATTGGTCTCAGGTTTAAAATACTTAAAACTTTTCTCAAACAGGAATTTGACATTCCTATTTCTTTTATTTTGCTCTTCGCCATGTAAAAGAAAGAATTCCAATCACAGAGCGACCAAAGCGAGTAAAGACTTGACTATCGCTTTAAGCCTACAAGGAAGCAATAAGAAACTTTCTGCTAATGGTGTATCTCAATTAGCATGAAGTAGATAGAAGAATAAGCTTTTGTAAGAATATCTTATTGAACACATGAAATTTTTTAAAAAATTATGTTATCCTTTAAAGGGACAAATTGATTTTAAATGTTTTTTATTTAAATGAACAGATGGATTTGTGTTCTTTTGAAGGAGCATGGCCGCGCAGTGGCTGAGTGGTTAGACCACTCATCTCTCTGGGTTCAACCCCAAGCGACCGTATGTGAGATTTGTGGTGGGCATAGTGGTGCAGGGGCGGGTTTTCTCTGGGTTCTCCGGTTTCCCCTACCATCGTATTCCACCGGTGCTCCATCTTCATTCCATATATTATCAATGGTATTGCCTGCGATACCACAAGTAGTAAAAGCGGGCGTTAAACACTATCAAAAAAATCTAAATCACTATACAAAAATCAATCTGGAATAGTTTTTTTTTGTCTTAACTTGAGAAATAACTGAAATATATTAATAAGTCAGACAATTATAAATAATTAAATAAAGTGAGACACTGAAGTGCCTTGTTATGTACTCACCCTCCTTGTGTGGCACTGGATATGGATAATGTGAAGATGCTGTTGGTATAACCATCACAGTTACACGAGTCTGTGTGTCGACCTCCATTTCCTGATGCCCACACAAATATGGAGCCTTTTCCCTTACGGCCCTGCAACAGTAACAAACAGTCAATATCACCCGAACACTAGGCTCATAGCATAGCTTGAAATGAACCGATAGTTGGGAAATAAGCAGACAATGAGTGCAGTGGCGGTTGATCATTCTACGTAAATAGTACTGGTTTCTTTTGTATACAATTTAGACTAAAATAATATAGAAAACATTGTACAGTAAAACCTCCTTAGCCTGGGCAGCTATAAGATTCAATGAAACATTATCCAACATAAAGGGTGTCCAAATTATTATTATTATTTATTTATTTATTTTATTTTTTTTATTTACATAGAATGTCCCGATGAGCATATTGCTCTAGGTAGGGACTGCCCTTTAGTGAGGCGGTAAGAAAAATACAAAGAATAAATCACATTAACACAAATAAAAAAGAGTATATAAGTATATATTTTATATATATATACAAACAATTTTTTTTTATTGTAATTTGTGTGGGTGTGTGATTAAACTTAATGCAATATTTCAAGAAACACCATAAGGATTTTCTGTTGTCAAATTTTTAGGAATTACAGTACTGCTCAAGTAGGTATTTGAAGAGTTTGTTTTTAAATTGGGATAAGTTAGATGATTGTTTAATGTTAAGTGGGAGACTGCTGTATGTTTTGGTGGCACTATGTAATGTACTTTTTATTCCATATTTGGTAGAGTTAACTGATTCTATACATATGGGATTGGCTGATCTAGTTTTGTAGGAGTGAATATCTCTTTTGTGTTTGATTACAGAGTTGGTACATAGGAGGTTATTTTCAGCTTTGTACATGAATGAAGATTCACTATATTTACAGAGAAAGGAAAATGGCAGTATATTTGTTTCCTTAAATACTTCTACGGAAGGTTTTAAAATGTTAAATCCATAAAGTATTTTAATAGCTCTATTTTGTAGGATTTCTAAACAGTTTAGCTGCTCTTTATTGTTATTGGACCATACTGCATTTAAATACAGAAAATTGGGGTGCAAGAGTGCAAAATAAAGATTTCTTTTACAACTGTTATCTAAGTCTAGATCTTTTAGTCTGTACAATATGCGAATAATGGAGTTTGTTTTTGTTTAATATGGTATGTCCATGTCAAAGATGAGTCTAGTGTTAGCCCTAGGTATGTAAATTTGTTTACTCTTTCTATAACATTATCTTTGATCTTAATTGATATATTACTTGTAATTGGTCTAGAGGGTTTATGAAAAAGCATATATTTAGTTTTTTTGGCATTAAGGATTAAGTTGTTATTTGTGAATCATGTCTGCAGTGTTGTAAGGTCAGTTTGCATATCTTTCATTACCTGCGATTCAGATTTATTTTCATAAAATAGAAAAATATCATCTGCAAATAGAAATATTTTACCTATTAGTTCTACATTTCCTATATCATTAATGAAGATAAGAAATAAAATTGGACCTAACACTGTACCTTGTGGAACTCCATGCTTTACTGTTAATATTGGGCTGGAATAATTGTTTAGGCTGACATATTGTGCTCTAAGGAGATAGCTTCTAAACCAGTTCAAGGCAACTCCTCTTATTCCTGACTGTGCTAATTTTTTTAGGAGGAGTTCATGATTAACAGTATCAAACGCTTTATTTAGGTCAATGAAAAGTCCACCTGCAATTTGTTTGTTATCTAAAGTTTTTTGTAATAGGTTTACTACATCAAGTGCTACTGCTGTGTTTGGGTAAGAATCCATATTGGAATTTAAAGAAAAAATTTATCTGTTCTAGAAAGTTTACAAGTCTGTCTTTTACAATGGATTCCAGAACTTTTGATACAGTGGATTCAATACTTATGGGTCTATAGTTGTTCGGAGAAGATTTATCATCTTTTTTGTGTATTGGTACTATTCTAGCAAGCTTACACATGTCAGACACTGTACCACTATTTAGAGAAAGATTAATTAGATCCGAAAGTATGGGTGCTAGATGATAGTGGCAATTCTTCAAAATGATATTATTAATTGGATTATTTGTGATTTTGTTGTTTTTGTTTTTAAGTTTTTGTATTATTTTACTCACTTGTTTTGTATCTGTTGGTTTAAAGAATAATGATTGTATTGGACTTGTATGACTATTACTATTACTATTTAGGCTACATTTTTCTTTCACAAGCTGTAAAAAGCTTAAAGCTAGTTGAAACAAATACACGTCCACCTTTTGTTTTCTTTCTTTTTTATTAAGTTATTAAGTATCTAGAATTCGATACTTAAAGCGCTCCTGGCGGTAACCTTGCACCGCGCCCTCCTCCTGTAGTCCAATCACTGTATCGGACCCTTACCACTGAGGAAGTGTCCAACGATCCACAGCAAAGTGTTCTGTCTCCTAAGCGGATGGGAAAATCTGGACCAAGAAAGGTTTTCGGAAAGCAAATCCGAACACCTAACTGTCCCAGAAAGGTTGTAGCGATGGTATACACAGTGGAGCAAGTAGCAACGCGATGTATTACAATGAGGGCATGTCGGGGAGTCACTGCCACACGCTGTCGTGTCGGTAGGATATCATGAATTGCTTGATACCAAAGTGAGCAAACTGCGTACGGAAGGACAGCGCCGCTGAAATTCTTCCAGAGTTGTTGATAGGTCAGATATGGCGGCGCAACTCGTTCCAGACGCATTGACGGCACTTCGCATAGTTGAAGCAGTTCCTGATAGATGCGTCGTGCCAGACGCCCTTCTAACTGTGAACAAGATGGACTTACGTAACACCAATCCAAGAAATATGTACATAGGTATTGTAATGAAGCTGGGATGGAGCGAAGATCCACAGGACTAAGCAGGTCAAGAGTAGTGGACCAAGACTGCAACCAACTGGAATTCATGTCTTGTATATGCCTCCCACGACTAAGAAATGTCAGGCACTTGAAGCCAACATTTATCAGCCCAATCCCACCTTTTTGTTGAGATAAATGCAAAGTAGACATTGATACTCGAAGAATATAGCCCTGCCACATGAACCAAGAAAAAACACATACGATTTGTTTTACATAGAACTTGGACAGCGACAAACCAACACTGGGAAATGCGTACCACCCATCCGTGCTGATATAGACACTCTCGATGGTACAGGTCATTGGCAGTTCTTTATCCTGTCAACAATGGGTTCCCAACTCAGATGCTGCATTTCTCCAAAGGAAGTTGTGAAGATAACCAAAACCTTGAGTTGGGAAACAATCTGAGTGGCTCCAATCGTGAAGGCGTAGTCCAACGTCCGAAAACAAGCGCCTTGGACTTCTGCTCATTGATCTCAAGACCGGAAACATGACTACTCCATAAGCAGCAGAGATCCAGCTCACGCCTACAGAATGTCAAGCAACTGTTGGACGTATCAATGGCACAATTGATCAAAAGCGTCTTCCTTTTTTTCAATCGTTAATTCCATCAATTTATACTTACTCTTTTTGAAGCAGTGACAAAAATACTTTCTGAGCTAAACACCTTTACAGAGACAGACTACTGTTTATTTTTATAGCACAATGAAAAGCAACATTGTGGGTAGTTCCATTAAGTATGTAGAACTAGGTTCTCATTAAAATGTACTAGTGGTCCCCTCACTGAATTCTCAACTTTAACCATACAAAAGAAGAAAACGGGCAGAGCTCGTGAGGTGAGACAGCAAAACCGTAAGTTGCGCAGTGGCAAGTCTTTACCTGAAGGGCTGATGGTGGGGGAAGTTGCGCCAACATGTATGCGCAGAAGTCATAACGTTTCTGTCCATGAAGAAGTGAAGTACCCAAGTGCTAGTTTTCGTGTGCTGTAGAAACATGTGGCTATGTTCATGGTTGCCAACTCATTGTGTGATAAACTGGCTCACAACCAAAAATAAACATGTCCACATTCCTTCCAGCAGAGCACAGCGTCTCACGCGCTACATATTCTTAATTACATATACATATGTATACAATTAGCTTTAAAACGAACAAAGTGATTTCACTATAACTATGGATATGTACCAACAATTACTTTCATGTGAACTGCAATAATTGTTTAATACACTGAACGCTTTTATTCGCGACATTTACTGCAGAGGGGCAGGGAAAGAAAACAACTTTCTCTTAAAATAAGAACTAAAGCTTTCCTGGCGACGTGTTAATTCAAAATCTTCTCGGGCTTCTAGCCAGGTACAAACTTGGCTTGACACCTGGTGTCAAGCCAAGTTTGTACCTGGCTAGAAGCCCGAGAAGATTTTGAATTAACTTTCTCTTTTTCTGCTTATGAAAGGGCCGATAAAAGATGGGAAGTGTACACTATCGTTTGAAAGGCCTAGACAACCTAGGCAGTTAGGGGGCGGCATTTTCTCTCTGTTCCCATTTTTTTTTTTTTACTCTAACGTTTATGTAAAACATGTTGATAAATCTTTTCTTAAGTTTGATCTTGTACAACTTGTGGATATTGTTGTTTTATCACATCGTCGCGGACTGGCGACAAGAGTAGAAGGAAAGACTGCAGCTGCGTAGTTATATTGTAAAACGTGCAGTTGGGGCGGAGAGGAAATTATTACATTTAACTGCTTGAATATACAATGCCTGTTTGAAAATCAAATAGGATGCATGTTTATTATTTTTCGCTATTAATACAACTCAATTACATTTTCAATATCGTCGTCAATAGCTTAAAACTAAAGCCTTTCAGAAATCAGTTTTGTTTTTTCAACAATGAATGTTTGAATATGTTTCGAACTGTTAACGGCTATATTTTAGTATTCAGTGGACTCGGATAGTGAATAGCACAGAGGGTATAAGAACTCGTTTCGTAAATCACAACTTCAAAATGAGTGAACCTGAATTGCGTAAAAAGTTAAGTGACTCACGATGTACAAAAAATACTGAAGTAAAGCAAGAAAAAAATAGGGTGATAATTGGAAAGTATAAAAAGCTAGATAGTTTCTTTCTACAACAGCAAAAAATGGAAGATGCGCATGGTGCTGCTATTAATACAGATTCTGAACGGAAGCAAGTACAACAGCGGTGAAAGTACCAGTAGGGGTGACAAATACACTTTTCTGGACGCTCTTTAACTGCAGTGGTGCTCAGCGTCCCATTCTATACTGGGCGTGAAAGACCGCTTAAATTTGCTCAGAGGCCTCTCTATCAGGCTTGAGGTTCTTTTGCGTGCCGTAAATCTACGACACGGGGCCAACGGCTTTACTTCCCTTCCAGAGGAAGCCATGCTAAGGATTTCTACACCCGAAAAAAATCTATCATCCTCTGCCGGGTTTAACCAGTAAGGGTGAAAATAATGTGATTCTAGAAGAGAGCATGTAATGGCTTATAAACGGGCAACGCAAGGTATTTTCAGTGCACAAGGCGATTCAGACATCTTTTGCGTTCACTAAGCAGCGATGAAATGCGGTCTAGACCGTGGTTAGTGTTTTCTAAAAGTAAATGCGCTACTAAATGTATTCTGCTCCCTGCAGACTCTTTGGAAAGACATCTTACCTCAGTTACATAAGATTAAATCTACTGGAAAAACGAAAATCAAGACATGAAAGAACATCAACAGAAATCTGAGAATGGAAAATGTCCGCGGTGACTAGTGGAGGCAATCCGGTCCTGGCTGATGGAGATGATCAACATTTCCACTTACACTTGTAACGCCATATATAAATGCTCTTCTTGCCAGAGGTCCTGGTCCATCAACGGTCTTGCCGTCATCCTCTGGGCCCCAGGAGGCGCTGTAGATGTCAATGTACTCTGGGTTCAAACCAAGGGCTCTTGCTTCCACTGCATCATTTACAGTCCCGTCCAACATGCGAACACCTGCAATTATATTAACAAACGTTAAAGTAAGAACATTTCCCGTTTGAGAAAAGCATAACATTTAATCCCAGAAATGGTTATCTCTACAACAAAAGTTCATTTGACATAAATTGTGCGTTTTTACATTTTTTTGCGCAGTTAATTTTTGTCTATCTCTTACAGTTTACCAGTTATGCAAAGATCATTCAGAATAAAGAGGCTATTCCAAGGAAATTGAATGCATATATACACACCTTTTATTTGTCATGTTAATGTCTTAAATATATAGCACTTTAATCAAAATCATCAGAGCTATTTTTGAGAAAATCGAAAGTTTTGAAATGTTTCCTTGTATAGGTTAATTTAGGTTGGAGAGATTGCCTTGAAACGTGTCGCATTCTTAAATACCTACCGTTTGATATTTTACCGAATTTTCGTTTTCGAGTTAGCGTGCTCACAGATACACACACGTGCGAGGACCTATTTCTAAAAAATGCTATTTACTTTCTCTACACGTACTATGTTCATAGTGTATAGAGAAGGTATTGTATTGCACCCAAAAATTCCATACCGAGATTTCGCCGGAAATACATGTTTTGGGTCCCCCTGAATCCAAAAAAAAGCATTTTCAGAAAAAGGTCCGTGTGTGTGTCTGTGGACAGCATAGCTCAAAAACGAAAAGACTTGGCATTAAGTTTGGTATCTTGCAAGGATGGTCGTCTCCTTAGCGCGGTGGTAGCGCAGCTTCTTACCAAGCGGGTTCGATCCCCAGTACCGGCGAGGGGATTTCTCCCCCGCTGGGAGACCTGCCCCGGGGTGCACTCAGCCTCGTAAGTTCCCTGGGGGGGGGCCAATTGAGGAGCTACTTGATGGAGAAGAGGCGGCTCCAGGTCATGAGGACCGCATTCGAGGCGCTGACCACGTCTCACCCTCCAATACTGCAACCCATCCATGACTTCTGTAGTGGACCGAGATGGGGGACGCAGCGGCCGGGCGGTAGGCCAAGGTTCCCCGTGAGCTGTCGTGCCATGGAGTTGTTGTTATCTTCCAAGGATGCGACACGAAGATTTTCAAGAAAATTCCCCCACCTCCAACTACCCTTTACAGGGAACTTTTTTCAAAAATTTTGATTTTGTTAAAAACAGCTCTAACAATTTTGATTAAAATATCGTATATTAAAGATATAAAATGTAAATGACAAATAAAATGTATATCTTGAAATTTCTGGGAATACCCTTTGAAGCCTACTTTATTCTGGATGAATTTTACGGAATTTTGCATAACTGCTAAACCGTAAGAGATGGACAAAAACTTACCACACAAAAAATGCAGAGCACGTTAAAGCACACAATTTATGTAATATACATTTTTTTCGTGGAGTTGATCGTTTTTGACATATTCCTTGTTTTTGGTCTCAGCTTTGAAAAACTTCTACTTTTCTCAAACAGAAATGTGTCAACTCCTGCCCATACAAACAAAGGAACTTCAGTCACATAGCAACCAGCTTTTGACTATCACTTTAACCTATGGTACTTCCTTATTTCGTTTCTACTTACAAGGAAGCAAGTAATAAGACTATTCCTGCTATTTTTTTCTCGATTAAAGTAAATAGAAGCATGAACTTTTTAATAATAATTTGTTGCAGCGATGTAGAGGAAGTCATGTGAATGGAACACATCAGATTTTTTTTAAACACGAGGATACCAAAACCTGTATTTCCAGTGACATCTTGGTATTGAATTCTGTGGAATGTGATACCTTCTCTATCTATATCTACGCTATGTATCGAGTAGAGAAGGTAAGAATGTTTTGTTTTTTAATTCGGTGAGCATCAAAACGTATACTTCCGGTGAAATCTCCACTTTGTATTTTTGGGTTGAATACAATACTTGCTCTACTTATACATAGTAGAAAACTAATTAACGATAATGGCACTATATACATATTGTTATCCGAAAGTACCTCAGCTTTTATCTCATCATATCAGAGGTGGAGATGTAACAGCTATTATTTATGTGGAAGCTTTGCAAGATCAAAATATTTTACGTCAGTTTGGTGAACATAAAAAGAGATGTCAAAACACGTTGTCATTTTATCTTCGGATTTGCAGTTGCAATATCTATAATATCAACATAAAGGTACACAGAAGACATTTTCAGTTGATAATGTTTTACGCTGTCTGAAATGTGCACAAAAAAAAAGCAACAGAAAGGCAAACTATGTTTTTTGTGAACAATGTTTACTGCTTTTACAACCAACTTTTTTCTTCCAGAATATTAACAGTGAAAGAAAAACACTTCAACTTAATATTGTGTGACAACATTCCCAACGATATTCACAGTAGATGCTCATATTTTATTTAAATGACATGAAACAACGTAAAACACCTTTGTATGGTTAATTGGAAAGTAAAAGTAATTTTAAATTCTATGAAACTACAGCTTCAGCTAGCAATAATACAAGCAAGTCAAAACAGAATGGGTCAGATGCAAGTAAAAAAAATCTGATGTGCTCCATTCACATGACTTTCTCTATATCTCTGTAACAATGTATTCTTAATAAGCATATTCTTCTATTTCATTTTAAAACATTAGCAGGAACGGTCTTATTACGTAGGGAAATAAGGGAATAAACTGCGCTAAAGTGATAATCAAATGTTTTAAAATGTAGTAGCTAAGGAGTTAAAATCCGTGGCCAAGCGTTGTCAAGTTCCATATGAGAGAAGTATTTTAAAACTGAAATCAATAACAAGGAATATCTCGAAAACGGCTAAATCCACGAAAAAAATGTATACATCAATCGTGTGTTTTATCGAGATCTACATTTTTTTGGGTAGTAAGTTTTTGTGTATCTCTGACGGTTTACCAGTTATGCAAAATTCAATAAAAATCATCGAAAATAAAGAGGTCTTCAGGGGCTATTCCCAGAAAATTCAAGATATACATTTTATTTGTCACGTAAATATAAGAGATTTTAATCAAAATTGTTAGATCACTTTTTCAGAAAACCAAATTTTTGAAATTTGTTCCATGTAGAAAGAGGAGTTTGGAGTGGGGAGATTTCTTGAAAATTTCTTGTCGTATCCTTGGAAGATGCTCAACTTAAATATCAAGTTTGGTATTTAAGGAATTTTTCACTTTTTGAGCTATGCTGTCCACACACATACACACACACACACACACAGAAATGTTTCTAATTTCTTTTTTATATTCAGGAATCTCAAAACGCGTATTTCAGGTGAAATCTCGGTATGGAATTTTGGATGCATTACAATACCTTCTCTGTGCACTGTGTACATAGTATGTGTAGAGGATTTTAAAAGGCCGCGCCGTGGCCAAGTGGTTAGACCACTCGCCTCTCACCTAGACGGGCCGGGTTCGATCCCAAGCGACCACATGTAAGATTTGTGGTGGACAAAGCGGCGGGTTCTCCGGTTTCCCCCGCCATCACATTCCACCGGGGCTCCATCTTCATGTATCATCAGTGTCATCGCCTGCGGTGCCATTGCAGTAAAAGCGGGCGTTAAACATTACCCTCCCCCCCAAAAAAAAAGAATTTAAAAACGACGCGACTTTCTCCATCAATTATAATTTATTTTCACACATAATTTGTGATTTTTTTTTTAAAAAGGGTTTTAATAATTCGACTGATGCTAATTTTATAGTCGCTAAAGACTGGTTGCAGTCGCTCTCCGCGGCGTAGTGGTTACAATGCCACTCTCTAATACCTAAGTTGCGGGTTCAAACCCTGCGGAGGGTGATTGATTTTTTTCAGACGCAAACATTCTTAGCACGGCTTCCTTTGGTCCCTATCATTTTATTTGCACGTAAAAGAACCTCGTACCTTAAAAGTCAGATTCACCATGTTGATCGCCCATAGATGAATTGATTGCAGGGTTCCGGGCTTGGCCACCCCCCCCTAAAAGATTTGGCGACTGCCGATTATATGGAATTGTCTTACTTTTCAAAGTAATTACATATATTTACTGACGAATTGTCGTTTTTAATATCTGCATAAAAGATTCTGCAGTACGTTGTCATGTTGGACGTTTCTTCACTACAAGGAAGCAGTCAACAATGTCTGTGCTGATTGCGCGCAGGAGCCACGCTTTTATCTTTGCAATAAGTTCATATTACTATTTGATTGCCCATTACAAATCAACCTTAACACTTCAGAACTTATGCCATTACTCAATTCAAAGTTGCAAAAAGTAAATCAAAATACCAGAATACTTTACAAAATAAGCCCTCAAATTGTAAATGCTATCTTAAATTGGAAGTTCTAAATATTCACATCAATTCCCAGTAAGGTGTAAAATATGTATATTTATAAAAATGAGTAAATGAAAAAGCGACAGGGAAAGCTTGGGCAAACACACGGGATATCTGGAAAAACTTCAACAATAAACCAAGGGAAAAAGCTGTAGCCAAATTTAGGATGACATCAGATTACGACCTTTTAGCTGAACACATGAACATATTACTAACAAATGAATGTCACTTTGCAGACCTGGGACCATCTTCTTGTACGCCCAGGTCTAGATTAACCCTCAACAGGAAATGCGTGTCTGTCAGACACATATTGTGTTGGAAATACTGATTCCAGTAACAACCTAAACGTATCAGTAGCTTGTTATTATTCCATTTGCCGTGTGATAGTGCGGTCTCTTATGGTCATTTCCAGCAATGTTGTTTTGTGTAACTGTATTTTTCTCATGTTCACTTGCAGAGAATATTTACTTTCAGTCTATTAGGGTTTCTCTTTCTAGTATAATTGCAGTAATGGATGGTCCTAGCACATCAGGACCACAAAAACGTAGGGTGGAGCATGCAAGTGCTAATTTTGGAGCAAAGAAGCAAGAATGCGGGATGAGGAGGAGCACTTCGGCTTATTTTCTTCTGGTGATTTTGACGCTCGTCCTAACCAAGAGCATTCATCTAATGATACTTTATACGGATCTGATATTGATGAAGAGATGAGATCAGGCGAGGCTGAAAATGTGAGTGTAAATGATCATCTCTCTTCAGATTTTGCTCAGTGTCTTACATACTCAGGAAAAAATGATTGTGTTTGGAATTCAAAAGAACCACCACGAAATCGACGTGTTCTTCGCCATAACATAAGCAGAGGGATGCCCGGCTGGACGAGAAAAGCTAGTGACTTAGGGGAAAATCCCAATAAAGCTAATTGAAGAGATTACTGCGCGGACAAATATGAAATTAGAAGAAGCCAGAAGCAGAGTCCATACAGCAGTACCCGATGCTCTGGATGATAAACTTGATAGAAAGAGTAAGTGCAGTATTTGTCCTTATCAAAAAAAACAGGAGTACAGGATACAAATGTGTGATGTGTGAGAAGCCAGTATGTTTAGAGTGTTCAAAGAAAGTGTGAGTAAAATGCTTAGAATAATGAGCATTGTGTGTTTCACTTAAAAACTAAGACTTTTTAAAATTTTACATCCACAGCAGAAATTAGTATTGTTATTTGACTTAACTATACTCATATGTAACATATTACTTCATTTCGATAAGTTATGTATTGCTTATTGCTCAATAGAATGTACCTATATTTGTATGAATATGTGACTTATTGCCTATCCGTGTCTCACAGACAAGCCTTTCCTGTTAAGGGTTAAGATTCAAAGAAGCAAGGAGACATTTGTAAATTGTATTGGGAAACCAGAAATCTCCTCTCCAGCTGACCACAATCATGGAAAGGAAAACTCTAGCAATCCTAGTTGATAGTGGCGAGCTAGAAATTCACTGGTGAAGATGGCCTGCGGTGCTTGAATTAAGAAAGGACTGGCTGGCTCCATGCAAACGGTTTCACGCTCATTCAGGGCAAAACTTAAATAGTGAAGCCAGAATTAAAAGTTACAGATGATGAGCTAAAACTGTAAATAAGTCAGGATTTGAACCCGATTCTAAGCTCATGTCACAAAATATTCTGTAAGCTGCCACGAGTTACTTACCTAACAACAAAATTAAAATCTTCCATATTACTAGAAGGATTGAGCAATATATAGTTGCTTCACATTATTTCAGTCATAAAATATAAAGGTTGACGGGAGAAAACAAGAGATATTCGTTTTTGTGCAAATTGAGCTAATGCTGCCATCTAGAGTACTACCAAATACAATCATGTTTTGGAAGAAAACAGGGAATGTAGTTGGTTATAACTCCATGTTATAATAGCAACCTTATTTCCCTCCTACTTACAAGGAAGCAGGTAATAACACCAACTCTGGCAATCTTTAACTCTATTAGCATGCTGTGAATAACAAAAATAATATTTTGTAAGAATCATTTATACGTGGAACAGCTAGAGAAAGTCATGTGAAGATTTTTTAATATTAATTCTTGTTTTGTCGTCTCCTTAGCTCGGTGGTAGCGCGGCTGCTTGGCGAGCGGGAGATTGGGTTCGATTCCCGGTACCGGCGTGGGGAATTTTTGTACCCGGGGAGACCTGACCCCGGGTACACTCAGCCACATGAGGTTCGTGTGGGACCATTTCAGGAGCTACTTGATTGAGAAGTAGCGGCTCCAGGTGGAGAGGACCGCATCAACCGGCCCAGAGGGATTTCGAGACACTGACCACATCTCATCCTCCAATTGCACCCCATCCATGACGCCTGTTCTTGGCCGAGATGGGGGACGCAGCGGCTGGGGGGGGGTAGGGCCCCTTGTAGGTTGTTACGACAGGAGTTTTAAGTTTTAATCCTTGTTTGATTTTTCTAAAGGGTTTGGTGTCTCCCGCACATATTGAACTCTCGCGAGTGGACAATAGATCCGCAACTTTTCACTATATTGAAAGACAGCGAAATGAAACCCCGTTGTATTTTGGAGAATTTGGAATGGAATGTGTTACGTCCGAGGCCAGTGAACGTAGCGATTATTGTCGTGGGGGCAGTGTGCTGGAAACAAATATTTTAGGCGGCGATCGGAAGGATGCAATAACACGCATTTTAAAGGAAGAACTGATTTTCCAACACACTGGACCTTCATGAAAAGCAAATTTCTTCACGAGGGGAAAGGTGATTCTTTGGAAGATAGCACGCAACAATCGAGGTAGCGTGGAGTGGGGGTAGGTTTCCGAGATTGAAAAATCCCTTTCAAGCATTCGCATATGAAAACGCTTGCTTCGACAGGAGGTTCTTGAGATCTCTTCGCTTTCCTTTGGCCGTCCATCTGAAATCAATATCTGTCGCTGAGAGCCAGTGGCCTGAGGGGCGTGGAAACAAGACCAAGAAAAATTATAGCAAACTTTCAAGTTTTCTTTTCCTATACTTCTAAACACCGAAACCGCTTGAGATAAAAAAAAAAAAAAAAAAAAAAAAAAAGAGAATGAAATATGCTAGATGCGGTCAAGTTTTGGCAGCATCTTCTCCACCCACTTCTTCAAAACTCAAATATCACTCTCCTGGAAGAAAAACTTTTAAAGACGCGAGAAACGATATTCATATAACGAATTCTTGGCAGGCTCTTTTTTGCATTCGTTGTCAAGTTTTCAAATGTCCATATCTACACCTCATGCTCCAATGTTTTTGTTGGTTTCAGATGTCTGCAGCAGAAATCGCCGCTGCAATATTGTAAGGAACCCAATGGCCATTTGGGTGAATTAAACATTCCATGAAACGAGAAGTAATATTGCATCAGTTTGAGCAACCGATATTGGAGGCAAGGTGTAAATGAAGACACAGCGTAGCCTCATGAGCAACGATGGTATAAGCATAGCTGTTCCAAATACAAACTATTCTTACAAAAGATTATTATTTTAGCTTAATCAATATTAATCAATATAAATATCACCAGAACTGGTCTTATTACTAGATTTCTTATAAGCAAAAAGGAAATAAGGAAATACATTAGGCTAAAGCGATAGTAAAATCTTTTAAAAGTTATGTGAATGGAACACATAAGATATTTTTACTCTTCTAGCATTGTACTTAATTGTTTGCAGCTATGTGATTGTTGAAGTCCGACCATTGTATACTAAATGGGAAATAAAGGTACTCCTTTCACGTATTGTAACGTGCCCAGTGTTGCTGCTCATCACTTGTTTTTGTCTGCCTCTTACGGTTAAGCATTCGGCAAAACTCGTCCAGAATGAGGTCTTCAGAGGCTATTCCCAGACAATTCAAGATATACGTTTTATTTGGGTTGTAAACATCTTTGATATACGGTATTTTAATGAAAATCGTTACAACCATTTTCGAGAAAATCAAAATTTTCGAAAACTTTTCCATGTAAAGGGTAGTTTGTAGTGGGGGGATTTATTTTTAAATCTTCGTGTCGCATACTTGGAAGATATTCAACCTAAATACCAAGTTTGGTATTTAACTGTCTTTTCGTTTTTAAGCTATACTGTCCACAGACTCACATACACGGACCTTTATCTAAAATTTTTTTTTCGGACTCAGGGGACCCCAAAACATATATTTCCGGTAAAATCTTGACATCGAATTTTTGGTGGAATACAATACCTTCTCTATCCCTATGTACATTGTACAACGGGGCTAGAGAAAGTAAAAAGGATAAATTCTCTCATTATAAGTATCTTAAATGGCAATTGTCAAGTACGTATGAATAAAATGCTTTCTGGACTGTTCAATATTCCCTTTTTTGTGTCAGCCTGTACTTACCCCCGATGCTGGCGTTGTAGGCGATTCCTATGCCACAGTAGTTGTTGAAGGCGATGGCAGCTACCTCGCCGGCGCACCGGGTCCCGTGTTTGTTGTCGCCGTTATCTCGCGGCATAGGATCGTCATCGTTGTCGTTGATGTCCGTGCTCGCATGCTGGTCCTGCAAACAGAAACAAACGCTCCATTAATTCTAACATGCCAGCTTTTCCAGGCTGCTTTTATAAATCATGCTGTCCCTCTTGTTATCATCATTGCAAATCAATTACCTTCCTGGATATAACAAATCAGTGCAGTAACTTGTTTAATTAATATGTAACAATGCTACGTACATATTATCTGATCTGGTTGCTTATTAAGGGAAGATGGAAGGCAAAAATCTTATGTGTTCCATACACATGACTTTCTTCACATCTCTGTAACAAATTATTGTTAAAAAGCTTATTCTTCTATCCACTTCAGGCTAATCGAGATAAACATAAGCAGAAATGCTTTCTTGTACGTAGAAGAGAAATAATGAAACATACTAGGCTAAAACGATAGTCAAATGTTTTAAAAGTTGGTTGCCATGTGGATGAAATCCTTTCTTTGCATTGCAAAGAAAAATTCCCTTATGTGAAAAGTGAAATGTACATTTTTCCTGGAGTTGACCGTTTCCGATATATTCCTGTTATTGGTTTCAACTTTAAAATACATGAACTTTTCTCACACAGGAACTTGTCAACTCCTGGCCACGTAAAAAAACGGATTCCTATTCCATATCAACCCCATTTTAAAACATGTGACTGTCGGTTTAGCCTAGTGCATTCCCTTCTACTAACAAGAAACTAAGAAGACCATTTCTGCTAACGTTTATCTCGATTATCATAAAGTAGATACAATGTAGATACTTAACAATAATTTGTTACAATGATGTAGAGAAAGTCATGTGAATGGAAAACGTCAAATTTTTCTTAATTATTTTATCAACATTTGCTTTCAGCTCCTCTTAACAGTTGATGAACTCCACTCTGGTCGTTATCGTATACACTGGTTCTTCCTTGAGTACTCATAAATTATGCGCCATTTCCTCACTTAAGACTTATTCCTTGCATTATCACCGTACACTTGCGGTATTTGTTATGAACGAACAATCATCATGGCTGTTAAACACCTTGGCGAATTATAAGACACCAGATTAACGTGGAACGCCTCGTGACGCTTGCTACCTCTAAGGTTATAATATCCTCTGATAAATGGACGCTCCAGAGTTGGTGCATTCTTCTGTACAAACCTCTCCCCACGTACGTATGGGGTTCAGCTAGTAAAACACATATTCATATACTTCAGGTATTCTTGGAGTTGTAACTCATTCTCCTTGGTTTATCAAAAACTTTAAACTGCATCAAGAGTTTGGCATCCTGTCCACCAGATTTCTCTCAAAGATCTTCTGCTCTAAGTTACTTAGCGTTTCAGGAGCTCTAGCAGAAAGAAGCCGTCAACAGCCAACACTGAAGAGAAAGTTACCTCAAGACATCGGACACCGAAATTGAAGAACAACACTGATTCAACATAATTTGTAATAACTATACCTTCTTTATTCAAGCTCATATTGTTAATAATATAGATTCATATTCCAAATCCTAGTTTACAATTTGTTAATATTA
Organism: Hymenopus coronatus; assembly: GCA_030762935.1. Classification (NCBI taxonomy): domain Eukaryota; kingdom Metazoa; phylum Arthropoda; class Insecta; order Mantodea; family Hymenopodidae; genus Hymenopus; species Hymenopus coronatus. The sequence goes on from CM060883.1 coordinate 6,639,576, forward strand.
GTTTCATTTTAATTTTGAATTTACCTGATATTGTTATCCTAAACTTGATCGTAGTCATTGTGATTTCTTTCAACCTCTGAACTTTCCAGACAGTGTAACATGTTAATGGTGACATATGACCCATTTCAATGCTATTATATGTTAAATTATTATAAATGCCCTTTATAGATTTTAGCTGGTCGGTCAAAATAAATAATTAAACAAATCTGATGTATTCCATTCACGTGACTTTCTCTACATCTCTGCAATAAATTATAGTTAAAAAGCTAATTCTTCTGTTTACTCCAAGCTAATTGAGAAACATATAGCAGAAATGTTCTTATCATTTACTTTCTTAAGTAGAAGCGAAATAAGGGAGTACCACAGGCTAAAGTGATAGTCAAAAGCTGCTTGCTATGAGATTTAAGTTCCTTTGTTCGATGGCAGGAGTTGACACATTCCTGTATGAGAAAAGCATAAGTATTTTAAAACTGAAACCAAAAACAAGGAATATGTCAAAAACGATCAATTCCTCGAAAAAAGTATATAACGTAAATTGTGTGTATTAACAGCCTCTAAATTTTATGTTAAGTAACTTTTTGTCTATCTCTTACGGTTTACCAGTTATGTAAACTTCCGTAAAATTCATTCAGAGTAAAGATGTCTTCAGAGGCTATTCCCAGAAAATTCAAAATATCATTTTATTTTTCAGGTAAATACCTTTAATGTAAACTATTTTAATCAAAATTGTTAGAGCCATGTTTAAGAAAATCAAAATGTTTCAATTTTTTTTCCATGTAAAGCGTAATTGGGGATTTCTTCAAAATCTTCGTGTCGCATCTCTGGAAGATACTAAACTTAAATACTTTGAGCTATGCTGCCCACAGATTCACGGGGACCCATCTAGGTGTGAGTTTTTGGGTGCAATACAATACCTTCTCTATACACTATGTATGTGTAGAGAAAAAAGAAAAAGGAAAGTGTAACACCAGCATTGAAAAACTGGTACCACGTGACAGTAAATGTCTTGACAGAATGGAGCTTGCGTTGAGAAATAGAATAAGGTAAATAAAGTTTTAAGTTGAGATCTTTGGTTATTATTTAGTTATGTCAAATCGCAGCCCTTAAAGAAGAACATCGATACAAGTGTAGCAGTGCAGAGGTAATCCTGTTCTTGTTGAACCCCAGAGCTCGGCTCACCTGCGGAAGTGCAGCTAAGCTTTCTGCACACAACGGATGTGTACAGGCGAGCAAACTTCACTGTCACACACTTAATGCTAAAAGTAGGTCTTTTGTCACATGTCACCCAGTGCCATAAAATCATAGCCAGCTTTGGTTTATGCGTCCACGGCCTCATTCAAGTAAGCTATGACTCAAAGCTCGAATTGATCCATAAAATGGCGGATGAACATGGGCTCTGCTGAACCAGACGAAATTATGCAAGCAGCGGAGAGAGCAAAATTACAACTACTACACTGCCTACGTTGTATAGAATGTTTTCGTTCTGTACGAGTAAGTCATCATGTTGTCAGCACTGATGCTAAGCAAGACAACAACATGAACTCCGGGAAGTAGACAAAGCAATCTATCTATAATGATAATATGTCCATAAATATTGAGACAGGCCTAAGAATATTGTATGACACACGTGTTACAGTTGTTTTAATAGGATTACTGAACTCGGCCCAGGGCCTCGTTTCGCAAGCTTCCTACTCACCATTTCTATAACTTGTATCACAAATAACTATTTCGTATTAACTGTCCACATATCCTTTACGATTATCCACACTTTATTTATTTACTTCTTTACACGAACGATGTATAGGTACGTAATAGTAGAGAAGATATTTCATTCCAATAACAAATTCGATACCGAGATTTCACCGCAAATATATGTGATGAGCTCTAATGTATATAAAAAACTCCCGATGTATTACATTCACATGACTTTCTCTACTCTTTCTGCAACAAACTACTCTTACACGCTAAAAGACCGAGCCAGGTGGCTCCGGTGGTTTCGTCTGTAACTGACATTCGGGAAGTCGGGTTCGCTCCCCGTCGACCGCGCATTCTGGCCCTGGGTGTTCCGGGGTAGTTTATGCGAATGCTGAGGTGCTGTATATCTACCACAGTTCCATTCCTTAATTTCATTTCCCTTCTTCATCTTTGAGGTCGGCGACAGGTGTGGCTCCGGGCTTTGCAGGGGCACTCCGCTCCGAGAAAAACTCTGTTCCCCCTGGCTGAGGTTAAGACCGTTGTAAGGGCATACTTCCGACGGTCTCCCGGCACCTGTGCAGCCTCCGTGGCCCGGCCATCTAGTAACATTGTTGGGGACTTCTGCGCGTCTCTGCGCTTGGCTCCTTCCGCTCCTGTGTGCTGGCATATGGTTTCCCTCCTCTCTTCCCTTCCCCCGCCAGCATACTCATATCTCATACACGCTAATCGAGTTAACACCGAGCTAACAATATTTCTTGTTATTGATTTCAGTTTAAAAATGCTTAAAAATTTTCTCAACTTGGAATTTGCTATTCCTGTTGCTTTTGTTTTATTCCTGTCTATGCAAAGAGAACCCAATTTAAATCACACAGCAACCAGCTTTTAAAATATTTCACTATCGCTTTAGCCTAGTTCATTCCCTCATTTCTCTTCTGCTTACAAGGAAGTAATTAATAAGACCATTTCTGCTATTTATTCTGATTAGCATCAGGCACATACAAGAATAATCTTTTGTAAGAATAGTTAGTTTGAAGAACAGACAGAGAAAGTCATATGAGTGGAACACATTTGATTCAACTTTGTAAAACTCTGGAATTATGCAATTTGGGCCCGGAATCCAGTTCTGAAATGGCAATCGCATCGAACTGGCGACCACCCAGCTTATATGACACTTAGACTCATGAATATTTCATGTGCCGAGGACATGTTTTAGATTTTGGAAAATGAGGCAATAAAAACTGAATCTGTTTTGCGCAGAACAAGCCTAGCTAGATGAATCCGTTTTAAAGCCGTGATTCGTTTAGGCAATTAAACATGTATCTAGCTATGGGCGGTTGTTTGCGCTCGCTGCAATTTTGTTTCCAGCAACACAATCACTCAATCACCAACATCGCCGCCACCACCGAGTGCTTATTATTTAACAAATCGCCTTCCATTGTTATTATTTACGGCTTCGCTTCTATGAACGCATCATTTTCGATACAATGTATGTCCTTTTCGCGATAACGTCCAGCAAGGGGAGTTATATCGATTTGTAACGATCGATATTTGATGTTGTGACAGATACTTGATGCCAATCGGAGGATTATTATTATTATCTGTTATTCGTTATATATTTTATAAACATTATTTATATCCTATCCTACAGACTCCATGTATACATTTTTGAAATACTTGATATGTAAGTTAATCATTCTTAACGCATATTTAGTGATGTAAGCTACATTTACCATTCATTTAATTGCCATAACCGCAAGCACTGTAAGTACTTACAGTAAGAGTTTGAGAGGTCATTAATACAGTACAATTAGGAAATGACATGTGCTACTTCAAGTAAAGAATCTATTGCAAAATTCATTAACAAAAGAGTGTATAAGAAGGCCCTGTCCATATAATTTAGATGTAGCCTTTCATTTGTTCACAACGAGAATTCAGTTTTTCTTAATGTTCAACAAAATATTGAAAAGCAATTTGGTTTAATAACTTTTTTTGTTTAACATTTTGTCAAGTATTTGAAAAAGTAATTGGGTAACCAGGAACTGTAAGTTACTTATCAGATCTCGTATTCCCAATATACATTTTCAACCTGATAAGTAAACTTACAGTTCTTAGTACGCAATAGTTCTTAGCCTCTCCAATAGATTTCATGTATACAGTTCACGTATCCTAGGAAACAACAAAAATGAGTCTTTATTTCATTGTGAAATAAAATAAGTATCTACTTTATTTCATTGTAAATTATTTTAACTCCTTTGGCAGCTCCCATGCTTTAAATAATGAAAATTCCTTGTCATATAAGTCCTTCGACTTGCCGGCTAACAAACTAAGTACAATTTTTTTTAGCATAATCTAAAACTTCTTCGGGAATATCCATTTTCATTCATTTATTGATTTATTTGGTGCAGAATTGAAACTGTTTATTCCGGTAGGGTTACGCAGTAACGAACAAAAAAAGCACTACTTACGTCACGGCTAAAATTAAATTCCTCTTAATGACGACTCTAATAAGAATATTTCAGGTAATACTAGAATAGGACAAAACGTTGTATATTACACGTGGCTTATTAGACTATTATTTGCTCATGAGAAATTAGAAGACTTGTTCGTGTGCTGAACATCCCACTCACAAATAATGGTCTATTTAGCTCACTTATAATATAAATAATTATTATTTATGATTTAAATGTTAATAATACTATATTCAGTTCCATGACAGAAAGTTGCCTACTTATTGTACGAGGACCACTATTTATATTTTGAGCCTTGGCAACACTGATTGTTGTATGCGTCATCTGGTGTTTACACTGGAAGGTTTGACATCGTTGAGCTTCAGATACTTTGTCAACAGAGCGTTATTTGTGTTATTTACAGTGACTTTAAAACTGTGTCTCAGCGAAAAGATGGAATTAACCCGTGAAAAAGTGTGTGCGATTATTTATTATGATTGTTGACATGAATTATCAAGACAAGAGTGCATTGCTCAACTTGCTACTACATTTGGCGATGAAGCTCCATCTTTCACCATTGTGAGACGCTGGTATAACGAGTTTAATCGTGGCCGCCGTTCGCTCATTGACGTAATTCGTGAAGGTCGTCCAAAATTACCTGTTGTTGCGAAAACATTGATGCTGTGCAAAAAATGATTGTGCAAGATCGTCACGTCACATACTACGAGTTAGAAGCAACCCTAGGCATTAGTTCTAACAGCATATATAAAATATTGCATGACCATTTAGCCACGAGAAAGGCTCTTGTTGGGTCCCATATGATTTGACGATGGTGCACACAAATACTCAAGAAGTACAATGGTGTGGCTTCAAAAGAAGATTGTAGCAGGAGACGAATCATGGATCTGTGTATATCAGTTGGAATGTAGACAGCTGTCGACCGTATGGGTGTGAACCAAATCCAACTTGTATGTAATTTTCAGATAATCTGATGTCATCAAATTGCAAATTTGGATATAGTTTTCAAATTAAATGCATGTCTTATAATTCATCGTTCTTTTAATTTCAATTCGTAATCGGCTTACCCTCCCCGTATTCATAGGAGTGACACCCCCTAGGTCTTATAAGCCAATGCCTAGGGGTCAAAAGCCTATCGGGGAGCCAACGGCACGAAACCACAGAATGGAGAACCTGTTACGAGGGGTTGGCCCTTAGCCAGGCGTGAACATGAGGAAGTGGATGATAGGAAATATAAGCGAAATTGATTAGTGTTAAGCAATTGGTGGAATGAGTGGCGGGGAAACCGGAGGACCCGGAGAAAACCCGCCCAGATGCCACTTCATTCACCACGAACCCCACATGTGACCACTTGGGATCGAGCCCCGGCCGGAGGTGAGCGGTTTAACCAATCGCCCTTGGCGCCGCGCCTGTTCTTTTAGTACTAGACAGTTTTCTCCACCCTGTAATACACATGCACGTTTTGGCAAGCAGATTTCTGAAATTAAAAATGACAAGCTGTCGTCGCTGCAAGTGCCATCTATCTGCAACACTGTATGAAGCTCATTTTCCTCTTACAACAGGCAATTAACGGGTAGAATTGTTCACAAACATTTCTAACGACTGTAACATAAAAACAGAGCATTACTAGTTATATAATTCACTACACGGGTTCATAAATCCAGCGGAAGTAAATGTGCCAAAGTTTTAAATGTTATTGTTGCGAGGAGACAAAAAACTATCAGATCGCGTCTATTAACAGAGGGAAAGAGACACTAGTAAACAGACAATAAAACAACTGAAACTACTGCTAACGGAAAACGACAATTCTGCAGTGCTACGAGAAAAACTGACAATTACAAAATACTAACATGCCCCATACTGTTTTCGTTGCTCATTTTTCGCTCATTTCCTCTGCAGCTTAGCGTAGTCTTTTATTAATTTCTCTGCTTCGTACATGCTACATAGGTAAACAATTCGATACCAAGATTTCACCGTAAATACACGTTTTTAGATTGTCCAATATAAAAAATCTAATGCGTTCCATTCTCATGACTTTCTCTATCTATTCTACGAACAAACAACTCTTACAAAAGATTATTCTTTTGTCTACTTCAAGCTAATCGAGATAAACATTAAATTGTTTTATTACTTGCTTCCTTCTAAGTAGAAGGGCAATAAGGGAATACACTAGGCTAAAGCGATAGTCAAATATTTTAAAAACTGGTCGTTAAGTACACAATTGAAGTTCGGTTTACTTTGTATTTTGCAAGAAAAGTTTGTTTACGGAACAGCTAGAGAATGTCATGTGAATGAAACATCAGATTTTTAGACAAAGGTCCGTGCGTGTGTGTATTTGTGACTGGATAGCTCAAAAAAGAAAGACCCGTTAAATACCAAATTTGGTATTTATGTTTAGTATCTTCCAAGGATACGACACGAAAATTTTCAAGAAAATCCCCCCACCCCAAACTATACCTTTATGAGAAAAATTCTTTTAAACATTTTGTTTTTCTCAAAAATGGCTCTTAACGATTTTGATTAAAATATCGTATATTAAAGATAAGGCGGCGCCTGGTTGAGTGGTTAGACCTCCCATCTAGGCGGCCCGGGTTCGATCCCAAGCGTCCGCATGTGGGATTTGTGGTGGACGAAACGGGGTCCGGGCGGGTTTTCTATGAATCCTCCGGTTTCCCCGCCACTCATTCCACCAACTGCCCCATCATCACCTTTCCTATCACCAACTTCGCTGACATTTCATATCATTCCACTTCCTCATGTTCATGCCTGAATACGGGCCGACCCCTCGTAACAGCTTCTCATTCTGTGGTTTCGTGCCGTAGGCTGCCCGACAGGCTTCTGACCCCTAGGCATTGGCTTGTAAGTCCTAAGGGGGTGTCAGTCTTACAAATACGAGGAGGGTAAGCTGAAACGAATATTAAAAAGGTATATCTTTAATTTTCTGGGAATAGCCTCTGAAGACCTCTTCATTCTGGGTGACTTTTGTGTAACTGGCAAACCGTAAGAGATAGACAAAAATGTAGAGCTCATTAAAACACACAATTTATGTCCCATACTTTTTTTTTTTTTTTTTTTTTTTTTTTTGTAGAGGTAAACGTTTGTGAGATATTCCGGATTATTGGTTTCCATTTTAGCCACTTAAAACTTTTCTCAAACGAGAAGACAGCTTTCTTCTCGTTTCTCGTCTGTTTATTCCTGGAAAACAAAGAGATTGGAATTTCAATTGTTTCACATAACGACCAGCATTTAAAGGACGAGACTGTCGCTTTAGCCTGTGCATTTTCTTATTTCCCTTCTACTTACAAGCAATCAAGTAATAAGGATAATTTCTGTTATCTTAATTAGTATGCAGTAAATAAAAGAATAAGCTTTTTAACAATAATTTGTCACAGAGATGTAGAGAAAGTCATGTAAATGGAACACACCAGATTTGTAAACATGTTTCATACACACATTTGCACTCTTACAGACTTTGCGTGAGATTAGAAAACAAACGTGGACACAGAAAACTGCCTACTCTACAACATTTGGAGGTTAAGATGCTAAACACCAGTCTTTTGTTTTCCGTGGTTCGTGTTAAGAGCGCTGCAGCCATAAAGACACAATCTGTGTGACGGGCCGAAACAGTAAAACAGCGCTGTGGCTATCAAACTTAGCCGTATCGTTAAATACAACACTATTTTTTGCTATCCACGCACGCGCTAGACGGGGAGGGAGATGTCCGGGGCCCAAACTTTATTGCCCTTCCGTTTACTGCACACACCAAGATAAGCGGCAACGCGAACATAAAATACTCCCAAAACTGTTAAAAAATTAGCCGCATTATATTTTGTGTCAACAGCTGTCTGCGCGGCCATATTCCCACGTATATTTTAAGTTCCTCTCCCCCACACGGGATCAACCTGTCCCTTGCTAGATATCGATAGTGTTGTAGATCACTCGCGCGGCAGCAATGGATCGATCTCACCGTCCTTTCCCAGATCATCTGATTCACAGCAAACGAAAGGATAACGACGGCAACAATAAAAGCTGATGTGTTCCATTCACATGACTTTCTCTACATCTCTGTAACAAATTACTGTAAAAAGGTTATTCATCTATCTACTTCCTGCTAATTGAGATAAACATTAACAGAAACGGTCTTATTACTTAGTTCCTTATAAGTAGAAGGGAAATAAGAGAATACACTAGGCTAAAGTGATTCTCAAATCTCTGAAAAGTTGCCGTCCTATTTCTGTTTGCTAATGATAGCGTTTCTGTAACTACTACCCCAAATTTCAACCTTCTTTTTAAGTATTTTAAAATTGAAAGCAACAAAAAGGAATATCTTGGAAATGCTTAATTCTACAAAAAAAAAAGTGCTCATAAGTAAATTGTTTGTTTTAACGAACTCTACATTTCTGTGTAGTAGTTTTTTTGTCTATCTCTTACGGTTTAGTAGTTATACAAAAACCATTCAGAATGAAAAGGACCTCGAGGCAATTCACAGTAAATTGTTTGTTTTAACGAACTCTACATTTCTGTGTAGTAGTTTTTGTCTATCTCTTACGGTTTAGTAGTTATACAAAAACCATTCAGAATGAAAAGGACCTCGAGGCAATTCACAGTAAATTCAAGTAAGTTTTTGTTGTTGTTTTTTTTTGGTAGTGTTTAACACCCGCTTTTACTACTTGTGGCACCGCAAGCGGTGATACTGATGATGCATGGAATGGAGATGGAGCACCGGTGGAATGCGATCGCGGGGGAAACCGGAGAAAACCCGCCCCTGCACCGCTTTGTCCACCACAAATCTCACATGCGGTCACTTGAGAATAACCACTCGGCCACTTCGCTGCCATACATGAGACGATATTTGAATCAAACTCGACAGAGCCATTTTTAAGAAAATCAAAACATTTCGAAGTGTTTTCCATGTAAAGGGTAGTTGGGGTGGGAGGGTTTTCTTGGAAATCTTCGTGCCGCATCCTTGCAAGATACTGAACCTAAATATCAAGTTTGGTATTTAACCGTCTTTTCGTTTTACTTTCTCTACAATAAGCATAGTGTACAGAGAAGGTATTGTATTCCACTCAAAAATTCGATACCGAGATTTCACCGGAAAGATGTTTTGAGGTCCCCTGATTCCAAAAAATCCTTTTTTAAAAAAAGGATGTGTGTCTTTGGACAGCATAACTCAAAAACTAGAGGACCATTAAAAATCAAACTTGGTATTTAAGTTTGGTATCTTCCAAGTATGCGACACAAAATTTTTCAAGAAAATCCCCCCACCTCAACTACCCTATACATAGAAAAAAATTTCGAAAATTCGTTGATTTTTTACCAGAGTGCTTTATTATCTTGTGCTGCACTTAGTCACAAAGTGTATTATTGTTTTCCACTGCACAGCGTGTATTTATGTATTATCACATTTTGTGAGTGGACTCTCAATAGTGTATACAATAATGAAATTAACCCACGGACGAGGCTTGGTTCCATCTTCATGGATATGTGTACACAAAGTAATTGTTATTGGAGCTCTGAGAAACCTAATATTGTTCATGAAATACCCTATCAAGACGTAAAATATTGGTGTATGGTGTGCCATTATCGGAGAAAGAGCTGTAAGCCATTTTTTTTCGAATCAACAGTTGGCGCCCGTACATACGTGAATACAATTTTACCCCCCTCTCCTTTTTAGAGAATTAACTGGAAGGGAGCGTGATTTTGCCTTTTTTTCAACAAGACTCTGCAACAGCTCACACAGCCAATCTTTCGATCAGAACTATTGAAAGTGTGTTTCAGGACATAATTATTAGTAGAGATTTGTGGCCTTCTCGGTCCCCTGACCTAACCGTCTGCGATTTCTATCTCTGGGGTAACTTAAAACATAAAGTGTACAAGGCAACCCCACACACCCTGGAAGAATTAAAACAAAATATCCGGTAGGAAATTGCCAGCATTTCTCAACATGTACTATGGTGAGTGATGGTCAGTTTCCTAAAGAGCTGCCAAAAGTGTATGGACAACGGCTGTGGCCAGTTTCAGTATATCCCTTAATAGCATTGGTAAGTAAAGCCTTTAATAGTAATTTCAAAAAATTGTATGGTTTCATCCGCGCCTTTCTATGATAGCGGCAGACGACAACGAGCGCCGAGGGCGCGGCCAGACAAAACTCCGCGCAGCCAGTTCGGACGTTTTTGGATCACCCGGTAGAAGAAGAATATTTTGTAAGAATAATTTGTTTACAGTACATTTAGAGAAAGTCATGTGAAAGTAACATCAGATTTTTTAGTTATGATATATACAGACGCGGACATAGATTTACACACGGAACTTTTTCAAATGTTAAATCATGTGGTCCTCAAAACATGTATTTCCGGTGAAATGTCTATATCAAAATTTTTAATATCATGGGCTATTCAGAAAATAACAGAATGATTTGGTATAACTAAATAATAACGAAAGTTAAACACAAAACTTTATTTACAAGTTATAGTACCTTACTCTATTTCTCAACGTAATCATTGCTATAAAGGTATTTATTGTCACGTGAAACCAATAACAAGGAATATCTTGGAAACGATTAATTCTGCCAAAAGAAATCTATATGACATAAATTCTGTGTTTTAACGAGATCTATATTTTTTGTATAGTAATTTTTGTGTATCTCTTACAGTTTACCAGTTATTAAAAATTCAGTAAAATTTATCCAGAATAAAGTAATATTCAAAGGCTATTCCCAGAAAATTCAAGATATACATATTATTTGTCAGTTAAATATCTTCAATATACGATATTTTAATCAAAATCATTAGTGCCATTTTTGAAAAAATAACATTTTTCGAAATTTTTTCCATGTAATAGGTAGTTGTGGGTGGGAGGATTTACTTGACTCTTCGTGTCATATCCTAGGAAGATACTGAACATAAATACCGAGTTTGGTATTTAACGGACTTTTCGTTTTTGAGCTATGCTGCCCACAGACACACTCGCGGACATTTTTTTCTATTTTTTTTTTGCATTCAGGGGATCTCAAAACACGTATTTCCGGTGAAATCTCGGTATCGAATTTTTGGGTGAAATACAATACCTTGTCTGTACACTATGCACATAGTACGTGCAGAGAAAGTAAAAACTACAACAACTAGTCTGAAAATAGTCAAAACAGCAAATTATTTGAGGTTAAATTTAATACACAATTTCCAAGAATCTCTAAAACTCGCAGCCGTCAACAACAGACGTTACTGACCGGACTAACAACTGGCCACATAGTTACCAGACAGAATCCTCCATTTTGTGGACACTGCAACAAAAGACTGATAGTGAAGCACATTGTTACAAAATGTGGTCGCTATTCCAACTACAGGATCAAGAACCAGATCTTCAGGAAACTTTAGATGAACTGACCAATTCATTACGATCATTTAAATTCTTAAAAGATTGTATATTAACTAGTTTATTGTAAACCTTTGTAAAATCTGCTTGAAATATTGTAACATTGTTAATGCATGTTGTCGCTACAAGACCTATGCTGACAGGTGATACTAAGTAAAGAATATGATTATAAAATCTGATGTGTTCCTTTCACATGACTTTCTCTACATCTTTGCAACAAATTATTGCTAGAGAGCTTATGCTTCTATTTACTTAATGCTAATCGAGAAAAAAATAGCAGAAATAATCTTATTACTTGCTTCCTTGTAAGTAGAAGCGAAATAAGGGAATACCATAGGTTAAAGTGACAGTCAAAAGCTGGTTGCTATGTGACTGAAGTTCCTTTGTTTGTATGGACACGAATTGACAAATTCCTGTATGAGAAAAGTAGAAGTTTTTCAAAGCTGAAACCAAAAACAAGGAATGTCTCAAAAACGATCAACTCCACGAAATAAATGCATATAACATAAATTGTGTGTTTTAACGTGCTCTACATTTTTTGTGTGGTAAGTTTTTGTCCATCTCTTACGGTTTAGCAGTTATGCGAAACTCCGTAAAATTCATGCAGAATAAAGCACTCTTCAGAGGCGATTCCCAGAAAGTTCAAGATATACATTTTATTTGCCAGGTAATTATCTTTAATATAAGATGTTTTAATCAAAATAGTTAGAGCCATTTTTGAGAAAATCAACATTTTCGAAAAAAGTTCCATGCAAGTGGTAGTTTGGCGTGGGGGGATTTTTCTCAAAATCTTCGTGTGGCATCCCTGGAAGATAACTTAATACCAAGTTTGGTATTTTACCGACTTTTCGTTTTTGAGTTATCGTGTTCACAGACACATACATACACATAAACACGGACCTTTTTCTGAAAATGCTTTTTTTAGATGAAGGGAACCCTAAAACATATATTTCCGGTGAAATCTCGGTATCGAATTTTTGGGTGGAGTGCAATACCTTCTCTATACACTATGAACATAATACGTATAGAGAAAGTAAAAAAGAAGAATAGGTTATAGAAATAAAATTGGAGAAAGCTACGTAAATATAACACACCAATATTTTCATTTAGGAACGGTTGGACGAATGTTTCAGCTGCAGAAATTGCGTGTTTTGATTTTTAGGTCAACAATGCTTGCGTGGACAGGTGACGCGTGCTTACAGCCTTCAACAGTTTTGAAATCGTGTCAACGACCATTATCGACTGGCCACTCCATATCGACGTGCTAGGAGGGACATAATATGCACTTTTAATGTATGCCCCAAGCATAAAGGGCATTTCCCGCGTCCAGTCCATATGCTCATTGGCCGAGCCAATTTATTTCAATGGCACAGGGAAATTGTGTTTCAACACTTGTATAGCGAAGGCCTTGGAAAAGCAACAGGATGTTTGTGGGATTAAAACCCGCAAAAGTTGGGCCCATGTGATGCGGGAAATTAGTTGCAACTTTAGGCGCACCTGTACAAAGGAACCATGGGATTGAAATGGAAAGGGAAGAGTGGCCTCCATTTGCTCTGATTCAATACTAGGACCACTTTTTTGTGAGAGTGTAATCACCCAGGCAGCGTATTTGTGCCTGCATGATGTGTGGCCATATCAATTACGTTTTCATTCCCTGACCAGCAACCCAGAAAAAAGGAACGTATCATCATGATGCATTACTTCATTATATGAGCAAATGAATTACCTTGTCACGAGGTAGGTGCGTTTCAAAACTCTACCAGATTAAAAATCCTATACAATAATAGTATTTCATTTCAATGGCTGTTCGATCTAAACGGCTCATCTCTACTTGGCTAATTAGACCCATTTGACTGTACGGCTGCTTTAAAAGGGGTAAAATACATCCCGGATTAAAAAAAGATTTATATCCTGTAAAACAGTAGCCAGGTGGTCGAGTGGTGACACTGCTCGCCTGCCATCTAGGCGGCCCGGGTTCGATCCCAAGAGCCCCCTTGTGTTTCTCTTTACTTTCTCCACACGTACTATATACATAGCGTATACAGAAGGTACACGTACTATATACATTCCACCCAAAAATTTGATACCGAGATTTCACCGGAAATACACGTTTAGGGTCCCCTGTATAAAAAAAGCATTTTTAGAAAAAGGTCCGTGTGTGTCTGTGCGCAGCATAGCTCAAAAACGAAAAGACCGTCAAAAACCAAAGCCTATATTTGTATTTAGTGTCTTCCAACGATGCGACAGAAGATTCTCAAGAAAAGTCCCCCACATACAACTATCCCCTACATGGAAACATTTTTGAAAATTTTGATTTTCTCAAAATGGCTCGAATGATTTTGATTAAAATGTCGTAAATTGAAGATAATTACATGACATATAAACTGTAACTATATCTTGAATTTTCTGAGAATAGCCTCTAAAAACATCTTTATTCTGGATGAATTTGGCGCTATTTTGCACAACTGGAAACCGTAAGAGATAGACAAAAACTTACCACACAGAAAATGTAAATCTCGTTAAAATACAGGATTATAATATATACTTTTTCCCCAATGGTTTACCATTTTTGAGATTTTTTGCATTTGTTTCAGTTCTAAAATACACACAAGGGAATTTGTCAACTCAAGGCCCCACATAGAAACGGATTTCATCCACATCGCAAGCACCTTTTAAAACATTTGACTATCGCTTTGCCTAGTGTATTCCCTTCTACTTACGAGAAAGCCATTTCTTTTAATGTTTATGAAACAGATAGAGTAAGTGTTCAACAATAATTAATGCCCCGAACAATGCTTACGTCTTGAGCAGAGAATTCTTCGCTGTTGATACTGTGAAGCACAGTACATTGGGTGATTGTTTCAGGAGGAACTGATGAGGATGAAGCAGGAAGCACCCAGAGTACCACTTTATCCGCAGGCTGACCACTCGGCCACCACCACTTTATTGCGGACATTTCAACCACTCCTGTGGTTTTCTATCACAGAAGCTATTTAGTTTGCGTTTTGATGCCACGTCACGTCATACAGCGTTTATAATAATCACTGTAAACTGAATAAAAGCGTTACAGCTGTACGAGTTCAGTGGCGGCTCTGGTGGTGCTAAATCTACTTCCTCAAGGCCGTTTCCTTTTACTTTCCCTACGTACTATATAGCTATAGTAGATATTGCACTCCACCCAAAAATTCGCTACCGAGGTTTCACCGGAAATACACGTTTTAAGGTCCCTTGTATTAAAACCTTTTTATTTCTACTTTCTCTAGCTCCGTATGTACAATGTAGAAGAGAAGTATTGTATTCCACCCAAAAATTCGGTGTCGAGATTTCACCGGAAGAATGTTTTGGGGTCCCCTGAGTCCGAAATTTTTTTTAGAAAAAGGTCCGTGTGTGTCTGTGGACAACATAGCTCAAAACGAAATGACGGTTAAATACCAAACTTGGTATTCAGGTTTAGTATATTCCAAGGATGCGACACAAGATTCAAGGAAATCCGCCCCATGCCCAAACTACCCTTAAACAAAAGCACGTTCATTTCTCTACTTCATACATACTGCTTAGGTAGAGAAGATATTGCATTTCACCCAAAAATTCGATACAGAGACTTCACAGTAAATACGAAAAGTCTAAAATACCTAACTTGGCATTTAAATTTAGTGTCTTCCAAGGATGCGACGCAAAGATTCTGAGAAAAATCCTCTCATACCCAAACTACCTTCCGTTTACGTGGATTTTTTTCCTCAAAAGTGGCTCTAACAATTTTGATTAAAGATATTTACATGACAAAATATTTATCTTAAATGTTCTAGGAATAGCTTCTGAAATTCTGTTCATTCTGGAGACGTTTTGCTGATAAACCGTAAGAGGTAGATCACGTTAAAGCACAGGATTTATGCCTTATACATTTTTTCTTAAGAGTTGAACATTTCCGAGATATTCCTTGTTGTTGGTTTTTATACGGGAACTTGTCAACCTCTGGTCATGCAGAGAAGCGGATTTCAGTCACATGGCAATCAGCTTTTAAAAGATTTGACTATCGTTTTAGCCCAGTGTATTCCCTTATTTCTCTCAAAATCTTCGTGTCGCATCATTGGAAGATACTAAATTCAATTACAAGTTTGGTATTTTACGGACTTTTCTTTTTGAGTTATCGTGTTCACGGACACACGCGGACCTTTATTCTAAAAATCTTTTTTTTCAGGGGGTTCCAAAACATACATTTCCGGTGAAATCTCGGTATCGAATTTTTGGGTGCACTACAATATCCTCTCTGTACACTATGTACGTGTAGACCCAGTAGGGGAGAGGTTCCGGTGCGAGCACTGCGGACGTAAAAGAACCTCAAGCCTGAAAAAGAGGCCTCTGAGCAAAATTAATCGGTATTTCACGCCCAATATAGGAAGAAAAGCTGAGAGCCGCAGCCGTTAAAGAGCGTCCATAAATAAAATTTCATTTCATTTCACTGCGGACCCCGAGCACTCGTGGTACTTCTCGCGTTATTAGAAGTAGTCTGAGCCCCTCCCGAAAGACAGTTGTTCGGATTGGGTTGGTCTCGACGTGGCAGTAGCCCTATACTCGGGGGAGATTTGGTACGTCTGTGCGGTGCTGTGAGACACCTTAATATCCTCCGGCACTAACCTGGAAAGTTAGTAGACCTAAAATGGTAATGGTCTTCCCTTCGGAATTGACACGCTTAAGTGTCGTATCCATTTCCGTCCCTGTATACAAGCACTTCAGTACTTGCATGCAACGGGTTCAGTGTATAAAATAGATACTGGCTTAACGGACCTGTCCCTGGGTTGGCACGCACCCCTGAGTAGTCAGGTTATGTCAGTACGTGCTAGAGAAAGTAATAAAGCTCCCTTTGATGTGTTAGGACGTCCAAAGATCGCCGTCTTCAGAGTATTCTCGACCCTCTTTGAAACGTCGATACCTCTCGAAACCCCTTGCCTTAATCATAGTAGATTTTCCAAAAGTCGCAGCCAACATTTCCAACACTTTACTCCATTGTTCAAGCAAAATGTAATGCAAATTCGCTGAGCCTTCGAAAACACGTATATAACCCTTTTATCTATCAACAATAAACTAAGTACCTACTTAAAACATCTGAAAATGCAAACGTACATCAAGAACATGTGTACCTACAAGATAAAAATAACGTTTTGAAAATCAGTTGTATAAAGCCCGCGAAATTAAAAAATGCACGTTATTTTTTGATCACGCCTCGTATTTTGGCTTGATGAATGACAAAAGCTCCCTTTGATGTCCACCAGGTTTCAATGAAACGCTGTGGACGCCCTGTATTGGTGCAAGTAAGCTTCTTTGCTCGGAGTTAATACAGCTGTAGGTTTTCTTTGGGTCCCCAACGTTGTGCAGCACATGTTTGAATGTGTAGCAGCGCAATTTGAGTAGCCCTTTGTGTTCGGCTCTTCCCTTGCTTATGTACCATACATAACAAATCGTTTGATTCGGACGTGTACACACAGGGCACACAAAAAAACAGCAGCCTTTTATTTGTGCTGGTCATAGAATTGACTTGCAGTCATGGTGAATGTCAGCCGGTTATCGGAAATGCAATAACACGGCTTTGATACAAAGGTTTTATTGTAATGTTACTTTGTCCCACAAGATACGGTTCCGTGCCAAAGCGTACATTGAAGTCGCTTTGTGCAGCCAATTAGCGTGTTTGCTTATCGTTTATCTTCCAGGATTACACTTAATGGCCCCACCAGGAACCGTTTATGCGAGGTCACATATTGCCCTAAATATTACTGCTAACATAGCTTTAAAGGGGCAGTCAGCTGAAAATACGACCTTTGGCACTATATTTCTGATTCTTACTTTTTTTTACCATAGTAGGTAGAGAACATCCAAAAATTCGATATCGAGATTTCACCGGAAATACATGTTTAGGGACCCACTGAAGCCAAAAAAAAAAAAAGCATTTTTGGAAAAAGGACCGCGCGCGCACATCTGTGGGCAGTATAGCTCAAAAACGAAGAGACCGTTAAATATCAAACTTGGTATTTGAGTTTGGTATCTTCCAAGGATGCGACACGAAGATTTTCAAGAAATCTCCCACCCCCAACTATTCTTTACATGGAACATTTTTCGAAAATTTGGATGTTCTCAAAAATGGCCCTCACGATTTTGATTAAAATCTCTTATATTTAAGATATTTATGTGACAAATAAAATGTATATCTTAAATTTTCTGGGAATATCCTCTGAAGACATGTCTATTCTGGACGATTTTTATTGGATTTTGCATAATTGGTAAACCGTAAAAGATAGACAAAAACTTACTACACAAAAAATATACATTACGATAAAACACACCATTTATGTCATATATATATATATATATATATATTTCCGTGTAGTTGATCGTTTTTTAGATATTCCATTTTATTGTTTTCAGCTTTAAAAACTTAAACTTTTCTCATGCAGGAATTTGTCAACTCCTATCCATACAAACAATGGAACTTCAGTGACATAGCAACCATCTTTTGACTATCACTTTAACCTATGGTACTCCCTTATTTCCCTTCTACTTACAAGAAAGCAAGTAATAAGACTATTTCTGCTATTTTTTCTCTATTAGCATGAGGTAAATAGAAGCATAAGCTTCGTCTTAGAGATGTAGAGAAATACCTATGAATGGAACACATGAGATTTTTTGTACCATAGTAGATACTGAAGGTCATCCAGAAAGTAACAGATGATTTGGCATAACTAGATAATAACAAAACAGTACCTACTCTATTTCTCAACCTAATCTCCATTCTGTCAAGACATCTAGATCACATGCTACAATTTTTTCAATGACCATGTTTTACTTTTCTACCACCAAAGTACTTGATTGTTTGTTTGTTTTTTTAATGCACAAAATGCTCGGCCAATCGAATTTTATAGGCAGATAGCGCAAGTGTATGGTGTATGGTGATAATACAATGAACAAGTCTTCAGTGAAGCAATGGCACATAACGAGTAATCAAGGAAGAACCAGTGTGTACGATAAAGACTGCAGTGGAAGTTCATCAATCGTTATGGGCGAGTTGAAAGCAAATATTGATAAAAATTCAGAAAACCGGTGTTTCACTTTGGACAACGTACATGACCTTTTGGATGGAAAAGATTTCCCCAACCGATGAAGACCTCAAAGTGACAGTGCCATCTTGGCTCACATCTTTAGTGGTGGAGGAGTATAACATCTGCACTATAACTGAAACCACTTATACTTTGTTATACTCCTGCTCGTGTAAAGAAAACCAAATTCAACGTTAATCGCATAGCGACAGCAATTCAAGGACTTGACTATCGCTTTAGCCTAGAGCAGTCCCTTATTTCCCTTCTGCTTCTAAGGAACTGGGCAATGAGACAGTTTCTGCTAATGCTTATCTCCATTAGCATGAAGGACATAGAAAAATATTGCTTTTTTGAAATGGTGTGTTTACAGATCAGGTACTTAAAAGTCATATGGATGGAACATATCACATTTTATATTTATTTAGGTGACCCTAAAACGTGAATTTACAGAGAAATCTCGGTTCGCAATTTTTTAGTGAAATGCAGTATGCACTGTACGCGGTAGAGAAAGGATATATAGCGCCAATAAACGAGAAAGCCATGTGAATGTAAAACATGCAATACTTGTAGAGCATTTAGTTTTGTGAGGACACGAGGTGCGGGTGCGCCATAAGACATTGGCCGGATATCCGACTGTGTCCCGAACCATATTTCAGACCCATAATCCTGTTGGCGCCCGAAAAAGTGGTCAAATGGGCAAGGTCTGCAGTTAACGACTCAATACGGGGGAAGAGGTAAGCTATTAGTCCGGAATTGCTTTGCTTTATGGCAGTCCGATGCAAAATAATTTGCTCGTTATAGATTGCCCGCGTAACTGCAACTGCCTCGCGCAACAATGGCGCAGCTAATCACCCTCCACCCAAAACTTCCATACCGAGATTTTGGGTTCCCTGTATCCAAAAATACTTATTTAAGACGTGAGAGTAAGTATTTTAAAGCTGAGTGTTCAACTGTAAAAAAAAATTGACATGAATTATGTATTTTAAGATCTACATTTTTTACTTTCTCTACACGTACTATATACATCGTGCATAGAGAAGGTATTGTATTGCACCCAAACATTCCATACCGAAATTTCACCGGAAATACATGTTTTGGGTTCCCCTGAATAAAAAAAAACATTTTAAGAAAAAGATCCGTATGTATGTGTGTGTCTTTGGCAAAAACCTTGGAATTAATTACCTAGACACACCGCCGGCGCTAGTGTCGCCGTCACAAATTGAAACCTCTCGCGCATTCTCAACTGGAGGGCAGAGCATGCTTTTCACCATATGTTCAGTACGCTGAAAAGGCTTTCAGTACCTCGAAAACCACATTTTAAGAACTTGGTGGTAAACTTGTATGTAAAACTCAGGTGTCATCATGCAGCAAAATCTTACAGCAGTGTGCTGCACAAGAAAATAGTCAGACAGCATCTCTCTAAATCAATTTTGTTTATGAATCAATAGGTTAGTAGAGTTTAATTATTTTTGCAAAACATTTACTACATTAAGTAGTAATTAATTCTAATGTTATATTTATACATCTTATCCATCTAACACACATATACCTCAAATGCTTACTAACGTATTGAGTACAATTTACTGAAGAGGAATACAGGTACCTAATTTCCCATTTATTTAATTTTATACTGTGCATATACTGTCTGTAAATCCAGTATCGCATGTGTTTTTTTATGCTAAAGCGCTTTATTTATGTTTGTTTTTAGTTACATTCGCCTTGGGTAATATGGCCGTACCACCACTTTGACCTTCTATAACAACTGTTTAAATTGTTGAAGTATACATTGAAAATGTACTTCTCGATTAACTTAACACACATTAACTATCACATTCATATTTATAGGCTCTTGGAATAATGTTAAATAAGAATTCTTTCATCAGCTTAGAATCGAGCGCAGCATATTTTGCATTTTTAATTCAGCATTTCGACCGCTTTACTACAGAGACACTCTTAACAACTCATGTTTATAATTCTTGTTGACGACTTTGTGTATTAAAGTAAAAATCCGATGTGTTCCATTCATATAAACTTCTCTACATATCTTGACAAATGATTGTTAAAAAGCTTATTCTTCTATCTACTTCATACCAATCGATTAGCAGACATGATCTTATTACTTGCTTCCTTGTAGCAAGGAAGGGGGAAAAAGCTAAAACGATAGTCAAATCTTTTAAAACTGGTTTCATATGTATGGAATGCGTTTCGTTGCAGGGCTAGGTGTTGACCCATTCCCGTAACAGTAAATATTTTAAAACCGAAACCAATAACAAGGGATTTCTCAACTCCAAGAAAAAATGAATATGAAGCAAATTGTGGTTCTATCGAGATCTACATTTTTTGTGCAGTAAGTTGTTGTTTTTTTCTTATCTCTTACGGTTTACTAGTTATGCAAAATTCATCCCGAATAAACAGGTCTCAAAGGCTATACCCAGAAAATTCAACATATACATTTTATTTGGCATGTAAATATCTTTAATATACGGTATTTTAATCAAAATCGTTAAAGCCATTTTTGAGAAATTTGTCCACGTAAAGGATAGATAGGGCTGGGGCTTTTGCCTCAAAATCTTCGTGTCGCATCCTTGGAATATAGTAAACTTAAATACCAAGTTAGAGTTATTACTGACTTTTGTTTTTGAGTTATCGTGTTCATGAACACAAACACCAACACGGACCTTTTTTCTAAAAGTTCCTTTTTTAGGGTGGAGTACAATACCTTCTCTATACGCTAAGTAGGTACATCACGTGTAGAGAAAGTAAAAAAAGCAGACAGTATATATGGAATCAGTGAGAAGAAACTGCAAAAAACAGAATTAAAGTCGAATTATACTTTCGGTGATGCTTATATCCCATTTTGTAAAGCACTTTATATACAAGTATGCGATATTCAACTCCAATTATAATATTTACTTTTGTGGGATGAAATTCCCTCGAGTCAATGAAGTGATTTTCTTCAATCCCCAACCGGACATTCAATCCCCGTGCTTAAATGCTGATGATCATAAAGAACGTGTTATCGCAATCATTTCCAATTCAGGTATCTTCATGACGTAATTACAGCTGTTTTATGTTTCCCCATTGCAATCAATGTTTTGCGCGCGACCTCGCACGCCTTCTGCCCTCCATGAAAATCTTCTATTTCCGACACGCATAGCTCTCTGCGCAGCCAGAGGTGTGGGGGCTTGGTCTATGGACAGCATAGCTCTAAAACGAAAAGCCCATTAAATACCAAACTTGGTATTTAAGTTTGGTATCTTCCAAGGACGTCACACGAAAATTTTCAAGAAATCTCCCCCCCCCCCCCAAATTATCCTTTACGTGGAAAATTTCGAAAATTTTGAATTTCTCAAAACAGGGCTCTAATGAGTTGATTAAAACCTCTTATATTTAAGATATTCACATCCCAAATAAAATGTATATCTTGAATTTTCCGGGAATACCCTCTAAAGACCTCCTTCCTGCATTAGATGAATTTTGCGGAATTTTGCATAACTGGTAAACCATAAGAGATGGACAAAAACTTACTCCACAAAAAATGCAGATCAACCTAAAACACACAATTTATGTTATATACAGTTTTTTTTTTTTTCGTGGAGTTGAGTTTTTGAGGTATTCCTGTTATTCGTTTCATTTTTAAAAAACTGACACTTTTCTCATACATGAATTTGTCAACTCGTGTCCTTACAAACAAAGGAAATTCAGTCACATAGCAACCAGCTTTTGACCATCACTTTAACCTATGGTATTCCCTTATTTCCCTTCTACTTACACGGAGGCAAGTAATAAGGATATTTCTACTAATTTTTTCTTGATTACCATGAAGTAAATAGAAGCATGAGCTTTTTAACAATAATTTGTTGCAGTAAATTTTTGTCTATCTCTTACGGCAAATCTCTTGTGCAAAATTCAGAAAAAAATCATCCAGAATAAGGAGATCTTCAGAGGTTATTCACAGAAAATTCAAGATATACATTTTATTTGTCAGGTAAATATCTTAAATGCCCACCTGGGTAGCGTGGTGGTAGCATGTCTGCCTCACGTTCAAAAGGTCGTGAGTTCGAATCTCGCTTAGGGTGAGTTACCCTTATCCTGAGAAGACGAATGTCGAGTAACTTTAAGCTCCATGGGCCCCGAGATCATTTGAGCATCATATCATCAATTGCATTCATCGTCCGATATGACCAAACCAGGTTAAAGGACGTTAAACTACAAAAAAAAAAAAAAAAAAAAAAAAAAAATCTTAAACATAAGAGATTTTAATCGAGATCATTAGAGCCATTTTTGAGAAAATCAAAATGGTCGAAATTTTTCCCATTTTTTGTGGGGGGGGGATTATCTTGCAAATCTTCGTGTCACGTATTTAACGGACTTTTCGCTTTTCGCTTTTGAGCTATGCTGTCTACACACACGCACACACACACGGATGTGTTTCTAAGCAGTTATTTATGATGTAAGAGCGTAAACTTATGGTTTTTGATTCGAGCGGGAATATTGTGAAAAGAGACGCATTCGAGAATCAAAAAGAAACTTTACGCTCGCGTATCATACACTGTTTTTTCTACGAGCATTTTCTGCTATTAAAAGAAAAGCAACGAAAGATGAAATAAATTTGAGGTTAAGTTTGAACCACTCACCAAGGTTCTTTAGGATAGGGTGCGTTCAGTGGGTCTAGTTTCACTTTGTGGTTGTTGGGCGCGATGACGGTACGGTTATAGCAGGCCGTGACAAACCAATATTAGTGTTCTTCTGTGAGAATTATGATATCCTTAGAATTGCGAAAGAATATTTGTCACTTATTGGCGTTGAACATAACATTATATCGTGCACGACTAATTTTAATTGTTTGTCTGTTTATCAGTGATGTACACACACTAATATCGTGAATTATTTTGACGAGCGTAAAGTTGGAAGAAAATTACTTTATGCTTGCTGCACTTCTTTGTGCGTGTATACTGTAAAAATCAAGTTTGCTATCTGAAATGAGCTCGTAAACTACTCAATTACTCTCGGTCATAGAAAAAACATTCATAGAAAAAGGTCCATGTGGGTGTGTGTGTGTGTGTGTGTGTGTGTGTCTATGTGTGTGTGTGTCTATGTGTGTGTGTGTGTGTGTGTGTGTGTATATGAGCACGATAACTAAAAGCGAAAAATCTGCAAAATACCGGATTGGTATTTAAGTTTAGTGTCTTCCAAGGATGCAACACGGAGATTTTGAGGTATTCCCTAATGCCAAAATACCCTTTACATGAAAACATTTCGAAAATCTTGATTTTCTCAAAAATGGCTTTAACGATTTTGATTAACGTGTCTATATTAAAGATATTAAAATGTATATCTTGAACAGCCTCTGAAGACTACTTTATTCTGGATGAATTTTGTGTAATTGCTCTACAGCAAGAGACACACAAAAATGTAAAACTTGTCAAAACACACAATTTATGTCCTTCACATTTTTGCTGTCGGGGTAACTGTTTTCAAAGTATTCCTTGTTATTTGTTTCAGATTAAAAAAAAAATTCTCACACGGAAAGCTGTAAAATGCTGGCAATGCAAAGAATCAGATTTCAATGCCATGGCAATCACATTTCACTGTCGGTTTAGCGTAATGTACTCTCTTATACCCCTGCTACCTATAAGGAACTAAGTAATAAGACCGTTTCTGTCCACCTAGGTAGTGTGGTGGTAGCGTGTCTGCCGCACATTCAAAAGGTCCTGAGTTCGAATCTCTCTAAGGGTGAGTTACCCGGATAAGGTTTTTTTCGGGGTTTTCCCTTATCCTGAGAAGACGAGTAACTTTAAGCTCCATGGACCCCGAGATCATTTCACCAATTTCATTCATCGTCCGATATGACCAAACCAGGTTAAAGGACGTTAAACTACCCCAAAAAAAGACCGTTTCTGCTAGTGTTTATCTCGATTAGCATAATAGAGGAATAAGTTTCAGATTTCTTTTATTCAGAGCGTTTGAAAACATATATTTCCGGTGAAATTTTGTATCGAATTTTTGAGTGGAATAGAATAGCTTCTATATCTACTTGTACATTGTACATACATGCTAGAGAAGGTAAAAATGTGAATTCATGTTGAGGCAGTGAAATAGAGGAAAAGTAGAAGTAGAGGATGAGAGATAAGGAAATGTGAACAAACACACATCCGCCGGGCGTTCTCTCAAGTATGCATCACCAATATCCTCAAGTACACTAGAAGCTGAGAAAGGACTGTGTGCAGCTGAATCCTTATTCCGAAACATGGAGAATGTGCTTGATAACAACATTCCACCCAAAACATCGATATCGATATTCACATCTCATGTGTTCCATTCACATGACTTTCTCTACATATCTGCAATAAATTATTGTTAAAACTTCCAAAAAAAGATCAACATTTTCAAAATATTTTCCATTTAAAGGGTAGTTGGGGTGAGTTTCGTGTCTACCAAACTTAAATACCAAGTTTGGTTTTTAACGGTCTTTTCGTTTTTGAGCTAAGCTGCCCACAGAAACACACATACGCACACACAGACATAGACAGAAACACACACGGACATTTTTCTAAAAATGCTCTTTTTTGGATTCAGGGGGTCTCAAAACATATATTTCCGGTGAAATCTCGATATCGAATTTTTGGGTGCATTACAATACCTTCTCTATACGCGATGTACATAGTATGAGTAGAGAAAGTAAAAATCAAAAAAATTCTGATTTCCATTCACACGACTTTCTCTAAATCCCTGCAACAAATTATTGTTAAAAAGCTTATTCTTCTATTTACTTCTTGCTAATAGAGATAAACGTTAGCAGAAGTTCTCATATTACTTAGTTCCTTTTATGTAGAAATGAAATAAGGGAATACACTAGGGTAAACGACAGTCTAATGTTTTAAAATGTGGTTGCTATGGGATTGAACTCCGTGGCCAGGAGCTGACAAGTTCTTGTAAGAACAAAGTATTTTAAAACTGAAGCCGATAAGAAGGAATATCACAAAAGCGGCCAATCCTATAAAAAAAAAAATCTGACGTGTTACACTCACATGACTTTCTCTAGCTGCGCTACAAACTTTTTACAAAAGATTACTTTTCTTTCTACACAATGCTAAACATTAGCAGAATGTTCTTATTACTTAGTTCATTATAAGTAAAAGGGGACTAAAGGAACGCACTAGGCTAAACCGATAGTCAAATGTTTTAAAAGCTGTCGTTATGTGATTGTCATTACAAATAGCTTCTTTGGTTGACCAGGAGAGAAAACTTGCGGTCTGAGAAAAGTATAAGTACGTTACAATTGAAAGCGGTTACCTCCACAACAAAAACGTAAAGGACATAATTGACGAGATCTTCATTTTTTCTGCTATAAGTTTTTGTGGAATATCTTCTCTATACACTACGTTGAGAAAGTAAAAACGAACACACTACCAATAGTAACCAGTCTGCTACTGAATTCGCTGTCTTACAGTTGTGCCAAATTCCGCAAAATTCATCCAGAATAAAGATGTCTCCAGAGGCTTTTTCCAGAAAATTTAAGATACCTATATGTTTTCTTTTTTGTAATGCAAATTTCGTTCACACCTATATGACATTTTAGTCAAAATCGTTAGTCTGATCTTCTCAAAAATGACTAACGATTTTTGAGAAGATCAAAATGTTCGAAAAATGTTCCATGTAAAGGGTAGTTAGGGATGGGAGGATTTTCTTTAAAATCTTCGTGTCGCATCTTTGAAACATACTTAACTTAAATACCAAGTTTGGTATTTGGCGGACCTTTCGTTTTTGAGCTAATATTTTTTGTACTGTGAAACGCCCGCAATTACTACTTGTGGCACTGCAGGCGAGGGCATTGGTGATACAGGGAATGAAGATGGAGCGCCGGTGGAATGCAATGGCAGGGAAACCCAGAGAAAAAAACCCGTCCCTGCGCCGCTTTGTCCACCACAAATCTCACATGCGGTCCTTTGTGATCGAACCCGGGCCGTCTAGGTGAGAGGTGAGTGGCCTAACCAATTGGCCTCGGCGCGCCCCCCCCCCATCCGGCGAAATCTCAGTATCGAATTTTTGGGTACATTAAAATACCTTCTCTATACACCATGTACATAGTAAGTGTAGAGAAAGTAAAAATCTGCTGTGTTCTATTCACATGACTCTCTCTATATCACCGAAACAAATTATTCTATTTACTTCATCTAAAGGAGCAAAAATTAGCGGAAATAGTCTTATTACTTGCTACCTTGTTAGTAGAAGCGAAATAAGGGGCTACCATAGGTTAAAGTGATAGTCAAAAGCTGGTTGCTCTGCGACTGAAATTCCTTTGTTTGTATGGACACGAGTTCACAAAGTCCTGTATGAAAAAAGTGTAAGTTTTTATAGCTGAAACCAAGAACAAGGAATATCTCAAAAACAATCAACTGCATGAAAATATGTATATAACATAAATTGTGTGTTTTAAGGTGCTCTACATTTATTGTGTTGTAAGTTTTTGTCCATCTCTTACGGTTTAGCAGTTATGCAAAATTCCGTAAAATTGACCCAGAATAAAGTAGTCTTCAGAGTCTATTCCCAGAAAATTCAAAATATGCATTTTATTTGTCAGGTAAATATCTTTAATATACGATATTTTAATCAAAATCGTTAGAGCCATTTTTTAGAAGATAAACATTTTCGACAAAAGTTCCATGGAAAGGGTAGTTGGGGTTGGGGGATTTTTCTCAAAATCTTCGTGTCGCATCCCTGGAAGATACTAAACTTAAATACCAATTTTGGTATTTTACCGACTTTTCGTTTTTGAGTTATCGTGTTCACAGACACACGGACACACACACACACGGACCTTTTTCTGAAAATACTTTTTACTTTCTCCATACGCACTATGTACATAGTGTATAGAGAAAGTATTGCACTCCACCAAAAATTCGATACCGAGATTTCACCGGAAATATATGTTTTAGGGTCCCCAATATCCAAAAAAAGCATTTTCACAAAAAGGTCCGTGTGTGTGTGTGTGTGTCCGTGTGTCTGTGTGTCTGTGAACACGATAATTCAAAAACGAAAAGTCGGTAAAATACCAAACTTGGTACTTAAGTTTAGTATCTTCCAGGGATGCGACACGAAGATTTTGAGAAAAATCCCCCCACCCCCAACTACCCTTTACATGGAACTTTTTTCGAAAATTTTGATTTTCTCAAAAATTGCTCTAACGAATTTTGATTAAAATTTCGGATATTAAAGATATTTACGTGACAAATGAAATGTATATCTTGAATTTTCTAGGAATAGCCTCTGAAGAGTAGTTTATTCTGGATGAATTTTACTAAATTTTGAATAACTGCTAAACCGTAAGAGATGGACAAAAACTTACTACACAAAAAATGTAGAGCACATTAGAACACAAAATTTATCTTATATACCTTTTTTTCGTGGAGTTTGTCGTTTTTGAGACATTCCTTATTTTTGGTTTCTGCTATGAAAACACGATAACTCAAAAACGAAAAGTCGGTAAAATACCAAACTTGGTACTCAAGTTTACTATCTTCCAGGGATGCGATACGTAGATTTTGAGAAAAATCCCCCCACCCCCAACTACCCTTTACATGGAACTTTTTTCGAAAATTTTTATTTTCTCAAAAACGGCTCTAACGATTTTGATTAAAATTTCGTATATTAAAGATATTTACGAGGCAAATAAAATGTGTATCTTGAATTTTCTGGGAATAGCTTCTGAAGAGTAGTTTATTCTGGATGAATTTTACTAAATTTTGAATAACTGCTAAACCGGAAGAGATGGACAAAAACTTACTACAGAAAAAATGTAGAGCACATTAAACACACAATTTATGTTATAGACTTTTTTTCGTGGAGTTTATCGTTTTTGAGACATTCCTTATTTTTGGTTTCTGCCATGAAAAACGTATACTTTTCTCATACAGGAACTTGTCAACTCCTATCCATATAAACAAAGGAACTTCATTGACATAGCAACCAGCTTCTGACTATCACTTTAACCTACGGTTGTCCTTTATTTCGCTTCTACTTACAATGAAGCGAGTAGTTAGACTATTTCTGCTAAGTTTTTTCTGATTAGCATAAAGTAAATAGAAGTATAAGCTTTTTAAGAATTATTTGTTGCAGGGATATGGAGAAAGTCATGTGAATGGTACACATCAGATTTTTTTTTGGATACAGGGGACCCTAAAACATATATTTCCGGTGAAATCTCGGTATCGAATTTTTTGGTGGATGCAATACCTTACGAATAGAGAAAGTAAAAATAGAAAAGTGTCCTCTGTGTTAGTGTTTGTGTAAACAGCGTAACTGAAAAAGCAAAAATCGTTAAATACCAAACCTGATAATAAACATTACAGGGGACCAACTTCTCTTCCGGAGGATGCCATGCTATCTTGGATTTTAGAATGAAGTAGACAGGAGAATAAGCTTATAAACAATAATTTGTTACAGAGGTGTAGAAACATTCATGTGAATGGAACACATTGCGCTGTATCTTTTGTCTACTTGGAGTCGGTCTGAATTAGCGCCAGTGAAATACTTTATAAACGAGCGTGTTCATACCTCTTTGAAGTTCTATGATGCGCCGGCTATGCTCCTCCATGTAGAACACTCACATTTGGCTCTCACTAAGGGGAGAAAGAATGACTGGGTTATGTCACACCGGGTAGACTCACAAACAGAAGTACTTCACTTTAAGATTCCTCAGTATTGATATTCACCTTTGTTACTTGTTGAGACACTAATCCTGCGAGCGACTCCCGATATAATAGTTCTTGAAGACGCTAAAACTAGTGCTATTTTCTTCTGCTTACCAAGTTCTCGTTTTCTACAGTCATCGATAATTACCGCGTGCTTCCCTGTTACGCGATAGACCAACTTACGCGAGACTGCAATGTTCACGTAATAATATCAGATCCTCGAGCATAAACATTGCCGCATTTACGTACATACAACGTACAGCTTACAGCGTACCACATACAGCATAACAGGTATAACCACCGTAACAAGCTAACAAGCCAAGCCTAATTTCTTGTAAGCGCATCGCTTATGTACCTAGAATATCCAATCTTGAAGCTCATTCGTGATTGGTTGAAAAGAAGCGCGAAAATAACGTTGTCACGTGATTAATTTTGTAAGTTCTTTGTATTACTCACGACCTCTCTTTATAATAGAAAAGTCCCGAGCTGCTAACTTTCAGGGAAGAGAGTTTTCTCTAAAAAATACCCTGTTACTTATATCTCTAATGCGCTAAAATCCTACTCTTACAACTTCTCACCCTAATGTTTTGTGTTCTGCAATCTGCTCAGTCTTGGCTACTGAAGCAGACACATTTCTTATATTAAACCTGTGTAAATTATTAATTAAACTAATAAAATATAAAGCGTACTAATATGTTGTTGCACCATCAGATTTGTTTTAAACTTCCCTCAGCCTCCTGATCCTACAACAAACGTGTAGTGAAACATTTATGTTGGCTACCATGAATAATGCCAAAGGGATAGAGAAAGTAGTGTTAATGCAACACATGGATTTTTACGTAGCTAGGAAACCATTTGATAACACCTCTATGTCATTATTATTATTATTATTATTATTATTATTATTATTAGAACTCCGCTAATGCATCCATTATTCTGTAAATGGGCGTAGAGTAAAAGCTATTGCAAATGCATATTCTGGCTTCGCAATCATCGCCAGGCGTTAATACAGTAATAATAATAATAATAATAACAATAATAGTAATGATGACAATCATAATAATAATAATAATAATAATAATAATAATCTAATGTGTTTCATTGATATGCGTTCTTTACCTATTCTGCATCACACTGCTTTTTACAAGAGCTTATTCTTCCTTCTATTTCTCTGCTGATCAAGGTGAGAATAGCAGAAATGGTTGTATTACTTATTTCCTGAATGTTCTACAGGAATAGCAAAATGTACCAGCTAAAACTAGAGTCAAATGTTTTAACAGATGGTCGCTATGTGATGGCAGCGAAATTCTTTTTTTTCTTCTTTTTTTATTGCATTTATATAGCCCCCTTCAACATCTAAACTCATATCGAGGGCTTTGCACTTGAAACAACTCGTTTGTATTTTTTTTTATTGTTTTTTTTTTTTACGTTTGGTTTAAAACATTTTATTTTCCTCAAACACACTCACATACATACTTCAGACTCTGTGGGGGATAGGGAATAATTCTGGCCAAAGAAAAACTCCCCGCTCCAGCCGGAAATCGAACCCGAGACCTCCGGGTGAGAAAGCTCGCTGACCACTCGACCACGGAGACAGTCAGTGTTGTTTACATACTAGGATAGAAAAAAAAAAAAAAAAAAAAAAAAAAAAAAAAAAAAAAAAAAAACCCGTGACAGTTCCCATTTGAGAAAAGTTCAGGAAGTGTAAAAGCTATATCAATAAATTGTAACTCTACAAATTAGGGGAAACAATCCAACAAATTGTGTGTTTTAATGAGATCTACATTTTTGTCTATCTCTTACGGTTTGTCAGTTAACAAAAGTCATCTAGAATGGAGAGTTCTTCGGAGACTATTTACAGCAAATTCAAGATATACATTTTATTCATCTAAATATCTTTAATATATGTGTGACTTTAATAAAAAATTATAGAGCTGTTTCTGAAAAAATAGGCAATTTCGAAAAATGTTTCCTGCAAAGGGTATTTTAGATTAGGAAATTTTCTGAAAATTTATGTGTCGCATCTTTGGAATATACATATTTACTTTTAAAGGTATAGAAATACCTTAAATACCAAGTTTGGTATTTAATAGACTCTTCGTTTTTGAATTATGCTGTTGACACACGCGCGCGCGGACACTTTTCTTAGGGGACCCAAAACCTGTATTTGCAGCGAAATCTCAATATCGAATCTTTGGATGGAGTACAATAGCTTTCTATACACTACGTACGTAGTACGTATTGAGAAAGTAAAAACGAACAGACTGTCTTACTCTCTGCACCACGTTACCTCTTTGCGGATGCAGTTTAGTCTAAGGGCAAAGCTCGTTCAGGCACAACAGTTTATGGAATGTTGCACTGATTCACACATTGGATGTGTATTAACAACTGTGTTTACAGAAAATATTTGGGGACACGTGCAAGGAAATAAATTGAAGTATCCACTCATTTCTTTCCTTGTATAGCACAAATTAAATGCCAAAACTTTAAATGTATCGAAAAAGCATCGAAGGTTTATCTCAAAGTAATGGACATACCTCTATACCACCAAGTATCGAGGTATCGACATCCCGCATGTAACGAAATGAATTTAAAGCCGATGGATTATACAAAAAAGCGCTAAAGAAAGAAATGTTCTCACTCAAACTCGAATGAAAGCCGAAGCTGGTGGTACGTGTGTGGCTATAGAAATCCATTCATGGCGATTTTAATTAATTAAAAAGCCTGCGCAGCGCAGGTCCTTACGAGCGGGTTCAGGAATAAAATATAATGAAAATGGAACACTAGATGAGTGTGCGGACCACCGATACTCAGAAGAATGCAAACACGGTAAGATGGGCCAGACAGACTAGTGCTGTAGTTAACTTGCCTGTACTACCAACATATTGTTGTATTTTCTCAAAGCAGGCAGAGAAGCTAAGGACTTGTATGACTCAACGTTTGAAATTCTAAACTAATAATGCCAACTTCATTAAATTGATATCACAGATGTAATATGATGAAATAAATTACAGTGCAAATTTCATCCATTTTGCGCTAATGGTTTGGAGGTTATGGTCCAATTTTTAATGTTTTTTGTCACAAAAAAGTCCCTTGCCAAAAAAAAAAAAAAATCTTGGTGTAATATTTTAATTTTAAGTTAATAATACATCTAATTTTTTAAATTTCCCTAGGTTTCCTTGTCCCTCCTTTAGGTTAAATTATAGCTTCCAAAGATGCGACACGAAGATTTTCAGGGTAATCCTCCCCACTCCAAAATACCCTTTACATGGAAAAAATGTCGAAAAACTTGATGCTTTCAAAAATGGCTCAAACCATATTGATTAAAATGCCGTACATTAAAGATATTTATATGGCAAAAAAAATGTATATCTGGAATTTTCTGAAAATCTCCTTATTCTGGATGACTTTTGCATAACTGGTAGCCGTAAGAGATGGACAAAAACTTACTTACACAGAAACGTTGATCTCGTTAAAAAACACAATTTATGCCACAACTATGCATTTTTTTATAGAGCCAACTATTTCACAGACGTTCCCTGTTTTAGGTTTCAATTTTAAAATACTTAAACTTTTCTTAAACGGAAGGTGCTAATCCGTACCAAATCTCTTTTGCCTTACTCTTTGCACAGGGAAAAACAACCGAATTTGAATGACAATTTAGCTCAAC
The DNA here is from genome assembly GCA_030762935.1 of Hymenopus coronatus. Taxonomy (NCBI): domain Eukaryota; kingdom Metazoa; phylum Arthropoda; class Insecta; order Mantodea; family Hymenopodidae; genus Hymenopus; species Hymenopus coronatus. Next base: position 6,672,559 of record CM060883.1, read on the forward strand.
TATTAAAGCGACAATGGAGTGATATTGTCGAAACATCTTATCGCAACTGATGTTCATTCCTTTGAAATCTTGTCGCACCTGACGTTCGTTTGTTTAATCTCCTGTCTTGGTTATTGCTAACAAGGTGACAACCCAGCCAGCCGTGACATAACCTCAAATAAAATAACAGTTGTTTCCATGGCACGTATTAGTTATTAAAATTTGAAGTACAAATACTTGTTCTCTATTTCTATTGTTGCTATCGGCCATATCATAATTCAGGAGGCAGCAAAGAAAGAAAAAAATCTGATGTGTTACACTCACATGACTTTCTCTAGCTACTCTACAAACAAACTTCTTACGAAAGATAATTCTTCTTTCAACACCATGCTAATTGATATAAACATTAGCAGAATTTTATTACTTAGTTCCTTATAAGTAGAATGGAACTAAGGGAATGCACTAGGCTAAATTGATAGTCAAATGTTTTAAAAGATGTCGTTATGCAATTGTCACAGCAATTCGTTTCTTTGTTTGGCCAGGAAGAGAACAAAAGGAAATCCGACACTTCCATCTAAGAAAAGTATTAGTACTTCACAATTGAAACTAATAACAAGGAATGCCTCGAAAACGGTAAGCTCCACGAAAAAAATGTATATGGCATAACTTGTGTATTATAACAAGATTTATATTTTTTGTAAAGTAAGTTTTTGCCTGTCTCTTACGGTTTACTATTTATGCCAAATTAAACAAAATTCATCCAGAATAAACAGGTCTTTAGAAGCTATTCCCAGAAAATTCAAGATATATATTTTATTTGCGATAGAAATGGCTTTAATATGTGGTATTTTAATCAAAATCGTTAGAGCCATTTTTAAGAAAAACAAAATTTTCGAAAATTTTTCCATACAAAGGGTCGTTAGGGGTGGGGGATTTTCTTGAAAATCGTCGTGTAGCATCCTTGGAAGATACGAAACTTAAATACCAAGTTTGGTATTTATCCGTCTTTTCGTTTTTGACCTATGCTGTTCACAGACACATACACACATACAGACACACACACAGACAGACAGACAGACAGACAGACACACACACACACACACACACACACACAGGGACCTGTTTCTGAAAAAGCTTTTTTTTGGATTCAGGAGTCCTAAAACATGTATTTCCGGTGAATTTTTGGGTGAAATACAAACTTCTCTATCCCTATAAACATTGTACATACGGGGCTAGAAAAAGTAAAAAATCTGTAAATAAACATGGTGGCGTCATCTACTATTTGAGAACTAACAAAAGTATTAGAATGATAAAATCTCCCTTCCTATATATTATAAATTATTAAAGTCTATTTCTCCTGATCTGTCTTACCAAATACAAGTCGTGTTTTCATCTCTTAGGAAGAGCTTTATCGAAAAGAGAGAAGTAAACAAGACCCACTAAATATATTTGCACGTTAAGCAAGAAATGACTGTTAACATCTGTCAGGTTTTTGGGACGCCATGTTGTACCTCATTAACTGAACTTTGTTACGCAACACAGCTAATAACTATAATTTTCTTGCTTTATTACAAGCTGGAGGTTTGAAGTGCCGGGCAGTCTGCGGGGAAATTATAGTTACAAGGGAGATGGTATCACATTCACACTTAATTTGAACCTCACAAAAAAACTTGAAGTTGGCTGCAGTGCAAATATCACGTCCGTCGAGAGATACAAAAACTGCGAACCATATCGCGTTGCAGTCATCTATATCATAGATCGCAATGCTGCTGCTAGAGCACTCCAATGTACAGATAGACGCAACGTTTCACATGATCCAGCGCGTTCCACACACGGACAAACTTCCATTCACATGACTTTCTCCACATCTCTGCATTTTATACTTCTACCTGCTTCATGCTAATCGAGATAAACATTAGCAGAAATGCTTTCTTGTAAGTAGAAGGTAATACACTAGGTTAAAACGATAGTCAAATCTTCCTTGTGGTTGAAGTCCGTTTCTTTGCAATGCCAGGAGTAGACAAATTCCCGCATGTAAAAAGGTTTTAAGTATTTTCAAGTTGAAACGAACAAGAAAGAATATCTAAAAATGGTCGACTCAACGAAAAAGAAAGGTATATGACATAAATTGTGTTTCAACGAGATCTACCTTTTTTGTGTAAAACTTTTTTGTCCATCTCTTATGTTTACTAGTTATGCAAATTCAGCAAAATTCATCCAGAATGAAGAGATCTTCGGAGGCTATTCCAGAAATTTCAAGATATACATTTCATTTGTCATGTAAATATATTTAATATCGAACATTTTAATCAAATTCTTTAATCATTTTTGAGAAAATCAAAACCTCGAAAATGTTTCCATATAAATGGTATTTTGGGGTGGGGAACCGTCCTGAAAAATCGTGTTGCACCCTTGCAAGATACAAAACTTAAATATCAAGTTTGGTATTTAATCGAATTTTCAGTTTTGGGCAATCGTGTTCAGACGCAACACACCAATACACACACGGACCTTTCTCTAAAAACGTGTTTTTTAAGTTGTTTTTATTATTTTAATTTTATTCAGAGGACTCTAAAACATGTATTTTCGCAGAAATCCCAGTATTATTTTTTGGATGGAATGCAATACCTTCTCTATCAACTATGTACATGCTAGACAAAGTAAAATGTGATGCCATATTCACATGACTTTCTCTTGGTGGTAGAGAACTCTGCAGCTGGGAAGATCGAATACATTATGTGTGCAGATAGACATCACGTTCCACGCGCGGACGTTTTTCTAAAAATCTGACGTATTCCAGTTAGCAAGCAAACTATTCTTACAAAAGATTACATTTGATATACAGGTTGCTAAGTAATCAAGAGAAACTATATAAGTAGAGGACAAATAAGCGACTGCACTAGGCCAAAACCTGAGTCAGATCTTTCAAAATCTGTCGCAATGCGCTTATCGGGAAAAATTACATACAAATTATATGGCATAAGTTGTTTGCTTTAATGCAATCTACATTGTTTAATACATTTTTGTCTATCTCTTACGGTTTACCCCAGTTATACAAAAATGGTCCAGAGATTATTTCCAGAAAATTCAAGCTATTCATTTCGTTTGTCATAAAATATCTTAAACATAAGACATTTTAATAAAAATAGCTTCAGCCATTTTTTAGAAAATCAACATTTCAGAAAAATGTTCCATTTACAGGATAGTTACGGGGTAGGGGGCATTTTCTTGAAAATCTTCGTGTTGAATGCTTGGAAGGTAATAAACGTAAGTACCAAGTTTGGTATTTAACTGACTCTTCGTTGTTGAGCTTTGCTGTCCACACACAAAGACACATACACGAACCTTCTTCTAAAAATTTTTTTTGGACTTTGGCACCTCAAAACATATATTTCTTTCGGAGAAATCTCGACATCGAAATTTTTTGGGTGCAATACAATGCTACCATTGTATGAAAATACGTGCTAAAGAATGTAAAAAGTAGGGTTATGTTGTGACATTTACCATCCATTATTGTAAAAATCTGATATGTTCCACTCACATGACTTTCTCTGTAACAAAGTATTGCTATAAAACTTATTCTTCTGTCTACTTTATGATAATCGAGATAAACATTAGCAGAAATTGTCTTAACTATTTGCTTCCTTGCAAGTAGAAGGAAAATCAGGAAACACACTAGGTTAAAACGATAATCAAATCTTTTAAAAGTTGGTTGCTATGTGGTTGAAATCCCTTGATATGCAGGGGCAGGAATTTACAACTTTTCATGTGAGAAAATTTTAAGTATTTGAAACAAATAACAAGGAATGTCCCAGAAATGGTCAATTTCACGAAAAAAATGTATTGTGTATTTTAACTTGATCTACATTTTTTGTGTGTGTCAAGTTTTTGTCGATCTCTTACTGTTTACCAGTTATGCAAAGTTCAGCAAAATTTATTCAGAATGTAGAGGTCTTTAGAGGCTATTCCCAGAAAATTCAAGATATACATTTTATTTACCATATAAATATCTTTAATATAAGTGTTTTAATCAAAATCATTAGAGCCGTTTTTGAGAAAATCAAAATTTTCGAAATTTTTTCCTTGTAAAGGGTAGTTTGGGGTGGGGGGATTTTTCTCAAAATCTTTGTGTCGCAATCCTGGAAGACACTATACTTAAATATTAAGTGTGGTATTTTTGAGTTATCGTGTTCACAGACACACGAATCTTTTTCTGAAAATACTTTTTTACTTTCTCTACATGTACTATGTACATAGCGAATAGAGAAGGTATTGTAATGCACCCAAAAATTCGATACCAAGATTTCACCGGAAATATATGTTTTGAGACCCCCTGAATGCAAAAAAAGCATTTATAGAAAAATGTCCGCGTGTGTGTCTGTGTGTGTGGATGTGTCTGTGGACAGCATAGTTTAAAAATCAAACTTCATGTTTAAGTTTGGTATCTTCCAAGGATGTGACTCGAAGATTTTCAAGAAAATTCCCCCACTGTAAACCACCACTTACATGGAGCTTTTTTCGAAAACATTGATTTTCTCAAAAATGGCTCTAAGATTTTTAATTAAAATATCGGATATTAAAGATATTTACCTGATAGATAAAAAATATATCTTGAATTTTCTGTGAATAACCTCTGAAGACTAGTTTATTCTGAACGAATTTTACGGAATTTTGCATAACTGCTACACCGTAAGATATGGACAAAAACTTACCACACAAAAAATGTAGAGCACATTAAAACACACTATATATGTTATATACATTTTTTTCGTGGAGTTGGTCGTTTTTTTTTTTTTTATATATATTCCGTGTTATTGGTTTCAGGGTTGAAAAACTATTACTTTTCTCATACAGGAGTTTATCAACTCCTGTCCATACAACAAAGGATCTTCAGTCACATAGCAACCAGCTTTTGACTGTCACTTTAACCTATGGTACTCCCTTATTGCGCTTCTACTTACGAGGAAGCAAGTAATAAGACTATTTCTGCTAGTTTTTTCTCGATTAGCATGAAGTAAATAGAAGCATAAGCTTTATAATAATATTTGTTATAGATATATAGAGAAAGTCATGTGAATGGAACACATCAGATTTTTTGGGATACAGGAGACTACCTCCGGTGAAATCTCGGTATGGAATTCTTGGGTACATTACAATACCTTCTCTATACACTATGAACATAGTACATGTAGAGAAACTTTTGTTGTATCCTGTACATTCTCCGTCACACACTGTTCAACATTTGGTAACACTAATTGGCGGTGAAGCAGAAGGTGCACTATTTCAAACACATAAAGCTAAATGTAAACCAGAGCTCTCATTGTGTGGGTAAAGTTTATTTTAATTTGCGCTGTTTGGTTTATATACTACAGCAAGTTCAACAACGATAATGCTACAACTCGCAGATATTCGTGTTTATTCGTATGGCCTATCAAAACACTGATACATGTAGATAATTTTGTATAAATATATACGTTATAGAATATTTAATCAGATTCAAGGCAGAGCAAATAACTAATAATATATATGCCGATTGCAAACAAAGAGAATAATACACACACAGTATTTGGGGGACATTAATTATCTTTAATCAAATCAGGTTACACTTTTTCTGCTCCATCTGATATAGTTTAACATGACTTTACTCACTCAATACCCTTTCAAACTGTTTCTATAGACTGTTCGTGTAAAAGATTACAGTATTTGGATGCCCTCACCGCTGCAGAGCACCTATTACCATTGCTTTGTCTGTCTGTACGCACAAAACAAATTTCCAAACCACTATTAAGCATCGAGCTGAAACTTTATACGCAAATGTGTTAACAAAACTTTTAAGCACTTTTAGAATTTAGGGTTTTTATTCTATCTTATTATATACTATCTTAATATGCACTGATTTCTTTTTACATTCTCTAGCCCCATATGTACAATGTACATAGTGGATAGAGAAGGTATTGTATTCCACTCAAAAATTCGATACAGAGATTTCACCCGAAATATATATATTTTAGACAGCATAGCTCAAAAACGAAAACACTGTTAAATACTAAACTTGGTATTTAAGTTTAGTACTTACCAAGGATACAACATTAACATTTTAAAAAAAAAAATCCACCACATCAAACTACTCTTTACATTAAAAAAAACAATATTGGAAAATTTTGTTTTTCTCAACAATGCCTCTAACGATTTTGATTAAAACACGCTATATTAAAATATTTATATCACAAATAAAATGTATATTTTGAATTTTCTGGAAATATCCCCTGAAGAACCCTCTACTCTGGATGATTTCTGAATAACGGCTAAACCGTAAGAGATAGACAAAAATTTACTACACAAAATGTAGATATCGTTAAAATACATAATTTATGTCGTATACGTTTTTATGTAGAGCTGACCGTTTGTGATATATTCCTTGTTTTCAATTTGTTTCAATTTTAAACTAGTTTACCTTATTTCAAACAGGAAGTGACGTTTAGATTCATCTCTCTTGCTCCAATGTAGGCCATGCAAAGCGAACCGAACTTCTGTTGTTTTATATAAGACCAGCTTTTGAACGACATGACTATCGATTTAGCCTGGTGTATTACCTTATGTCCCTTCTACATACAAGGAAGCAAGTAAAAGACAATTTCTATTAATAATAATTTTAATTGTTTTCTCACAAAAAACGTGCGTTGGACAGGAGTTGGATAGGCAGTCAGGTTGAAAAATTCAATGCCAGAACCGGGATTTGAACCACGGATCTCCCGGTCTTTAGCCGGTTGCTCTACCACTGGGCTACCGTGGCAACATGCCCGCATTGATTTTTTTCAGTCTGACTCTACCTATCTAATTTGTGCTATGTTTGCCTTGATTAGCACATTGTAGATAAAAGAATAATCTTTTTTAACAGCTGTTTGTGTAGCAGGTAGAGAAAGTCATGTGAATGGAACATCAGATTTTTAGTACAAGGAATACATTAACAGTCTGATTTTTAGGAGCTGGTCGCTATTTGTTGACTTTGAAATTTGACTTTCATAAAACATAATGAAGATTTCGCATTTGAGAAAGGTACAACAAAAATAATTAACCCCAAAGAAAGTATATCTGACATAAATTGTGTGTTTTAATGAAATCTACATTTTTTGTGTAGAAGATTTTGTTTCTCTCTTAGCAGTAATACAAAAGTCATTTATAATGAAATGGACTTCAGAGACTATTCCCAGAAAATTAAATATATGCGTTTTATTTTTCATAGAAATATCTAAGCACACGCCAGGTATTAAAACAAACAAACAAACAAAACTTAGAACCATTTTTGAGAAAATCAAACACAAAGAAAGTGTTTCCATACAAATGTTAGTTTCGGGTGGAAGGATTTTCTTGAAAACCTTCGTGTCGCATCTTTGGGCATTTTGGTATTTGGTATTTAATCGACTTTGTTTCGAAGTTATGCTAAATAATGGCACAGGATGCGCGCGCCTAGACACAGATTTTTGCATGGCAAGTGATGTGTATTGGTTTTAGTTTTAAAATACTTCTACTTTTCTCAAACGGGAATCATCATCCGTTTCATATTTCTTTTGTTTTACTTCTGGTCATGGAAAGAAAACCGAATTTTAATTGTATCACATTGCGACAGTTTTTAAAAAAGAATGGTTATCTATTAGTCTTGTGTACTCCCTTCTACTTGCAGGGAAGCAAGTAATAAAATCATTTGTGTTAATGTTTATGACGATTAGCATGAAGTAGTTAGAAGAGTAACCTTGTGCAAGAAGCTTGTTTGCAGGCTAAGTAGAGAAAGTCATGTGAATTAAACATGTCATTTTTACTTTCTCTACACGTACTATGTACATAGTGTATAGAGAAGGTATTGTAATGTACCCAAAAATTCAATAGTGATATTTCACCGGAAATATATTTGAGACCAAATGAATCAAAAACAAAAGTTTTTAAGAAATTTCGTGTGTATGAGTGTGTCTATGGGCAAGATAGCTCAAAAAACGAAAAGTCTGTTAAATACCAAACTTAATATTTCAGTTCAGTATCTTCTAAGAATGCGACACGACCCCAAACTGCCCTTTACACGGAACATTTTTCGAAAATTATGATTTTCTCAAAAATGACTAACGATTTTGATAAAATATCGTATAATAAAGATGTTTACATAAAAATTAAATTGTATATTTTTAATTATCTCGGAATAGCCTCTGAAACATATTTATTCTGGTTAAATTTTGCGGAATTTTGCATAAATGGTAAACCGTAAGAGAGAGAGAGGGAGAGAGGGAGAGAGGGAGAGAGAGAGAGAGAGAGAGAGAGAGAGAGAGAGAGAGAGAGACAGACAAAAATTTACTGCACAAAAGATAAAGATGTTGATAAAACATACAATTTTCCATGGAGCTGATCCTTTTTAAGATACTCCTTGTTATTGACTTCAGTTTTAAAATAATACTTTTCTCATACGGGAACTTGCCAACAGCTGTCCACGTAAAGAATCGGTTTTCTATCCCATAGCAACCACATTTGGAACCATTTGACTGTCGGTTTATCCTAGTGTATTCCCTTCTACTTATAAGGAACTAAGTAGTAAAAGCGTTTCTGCTAATGTTTATCTTGATAAGCATGAAGTAGATAGAAGAATAAGCTTATTAACAATAATTTCACCTTAGCACTGCATTATTCGTCACTTGTTTGCTATCAGCAATGTGTTTCTTGTGTAGTTTTATTGGGTAGGTATTTTAATACGGTTGTGCAGTTAAATTGAATGCTCATGCATGAAATACAGGAAAATTCACATTAATTTCGTGCAAAAGCGCTGGAAAATTGCTTCGAGGGTTACATTTCCTGGGTTGAAATGTGCACACGCTTTTAATGCAACCGCAATTAAACATAAACATAATTTGTATATGTATTCGCGCAAACAGAGCTCCAGGCAACAGATTAAACGTGCTCACAAAGTAATCTTTACAGTTCATATTATGTTAACCTTCCAGGTTTTAGAATTCTAAATCAGGGTTTACGGGTGTTCTTATTTTTACTTTCTCTACACGTACTATCTATCTCTTCCGAGATTTCACCGGAAATATATATTTTAGGGTCACCTGTATACAAAAAAAAGCATTTTCTCAAAAAGGTCCCTGTGTGGTGTGCCCATGTGTCCGTGTGCTTGTGAATACTATAACTCAAAAACGAAAAGTCGGTAAAAAAGCAAACTTGGTATTTAAGTTCAATATCTTCCAAGGATGCGTCACAAAGATTTTGAGAAAAATCCCCCCACACCAAACTACCCTTTACATGGAACTTTTTTTCGAAAATATCGATTTTCTTAAAAATGGCTCTAACGATTTTGATTAAAATATCATATATTAAAGATGTTTACCTGACATATAAAAAGTATATCTTGAATTTTCTGGGAATAGTATCTGAAAACTACTTTATTCTGGATTAATTTTACGGAATTTTATATAACTTCTAAGAGATGGAGAAAAACTTACCTCACAAAATATGTAGAGCACTTTAAAACACACAATTTATGTTAAATGCATTTGATCGTGGAGTTGATCGTTTTTGAGATATTCCTTGGTTTTGGTTTCAGCTTTAAAAAGCTTATACTTTTGTCATACAGGAATTTGTCAACGCCTGTCCATACAAACAAAGGAACTTCAGTCACATAGCAACCAGCTTTTCATTATCACTTTAACCTATGGTAATCCCTTATTTCGCTTACAAGGAAACAAGTAATAAGACTATTTCTGCTAATTGTTTCTCGATTAGCATGATGTAAATAGAAGCAAAAGCTTTTTAACCATAATTTGTTGCAGAGGTGTAGAGAAAGTCATGTGAATAGAACACATAAGATTTTTTCATATTTGATAAGGTCCTCAGAAGGCTGCACTAACGTTTCACCTAAGAAAGTGGCTGGCATCTTCAGAGGTGCACAAAAGCTCAATCTGATTCACTTGCGGGAAATATTTTTTACTACAATAGATAATTTATTACTCTCTCTTATCCTGTATATAATGTACATAGTGGATAGAGAAGATATAGTATTCCACCCAAAAATTAATAACAGATTTCACTGGAAATACGTGTTTTGAGAATCCCTGAATCCAAAAGGTCATTTTTAGAAAATGTGTAGGTGTGTGTGTTTGTGTACAGAATAACTCAAAAATGAAAGTACCGTTAAATACCAAACTTGGCATTTAGGTTTAGTATCTTCCAAGGATGGGACACGAAGATTTTCAAGAAAATTCTTCCACCAAAACTACCCTTTATATGGACAAATTTTCCAAAATTTCGATTTTCTCAAAAATGGCTCTAACGAAATTAATTAATATATCTTATGTATGAGATTTGTTTTATGACGAACGAAATGTGTATCTTGAATTTTCTGGGAATAGCCTCTGAAGACCTCTTCATTCTGAATGACTTTTATATAGCAGGGAGACCGTAACAGATATACAAAAACTCACGATATAAAAAAATGCACAGCACACAGTTTATGTCATATACATCTTATTCTTGTTGAGTTAGCCGTTTCCGGATTATTGGTTTCAATTTTAAGCCACTTAAAGTTTTCTCAAACGGTAAGACATTTTTTTCCCCGTGTTTCGTTCCTTTACTCCTGGCAAACAAAGGGATTGGAATTTCAATTGTTTCACAAGCGATCGGATTCTAAATGTCGAGACTATCGCTTTAGCCCGGGCATTTTCTTATTTCCCGTCTATTTACAACAAGCTAGCAATAAGACTAATTCTGCTAATGTTTATCTTGATTAGCATGATGTAGATAACAGATTAATGTTTTAAATAAAACGTTTGTTTGCCGAATAGCTAGAGGACATCATGAGATTCCCCCTCCCCCTTCTACTTATAAGGGACCAAGTAATAAGGCCCTAATGTTTATCGCGATTAATATGAAGTAGCAGAATGTTTAAACAATGATTTGTTACAGAGATGTGGAGAAAGTCATGTCAATGGAACAGATTAGATTTTATATAGCAGCTAGTTATTGGAATCCTTGCTCATTCTTAGAAACTAGCTATGCTCCCCTTTCTGCGACCTAGAGTATATGTTTCCTGGGATACTATTTCACAAACAGCGTTTTTCTCAAAACATTCCACGCGTCTCACATTTTGTTTAAATACAAATAAAATTTCCCAGAGTGTACAGATGTATATACTGTAATATTAAAAATGTGATGTGTTACATTCACATAACTTTCTCTATATCTCCTTAAAAAATTATGATTAAAATTTTCTTTATCTACACGTACTTTGTACATAGTGTATAAAGAAGGTGTTGCATTCCGCCCAAAAGTTTTAAACCGAGATTTCACTGGAAATATACAGGGTTACTACAAAAGAAATAGACAACTTCAACTGCCTGTAAAACAAAAACTATTAGAGATAGCAACCTAATTATTTTGGAGATATGTTGAGAAACTCTCAAAGTTTTGTTTGTTACTATTCGTAACGCTGTAGTGTTTTGTTTGTTGTTGCAGAAGCTGAAATAGCGGAAAATCCTGTGGAAAAGGCATATTGCGTGTTGGAATTTGCTAGAACGCAATCAGCAACTGTTGTCCAACGACATATTAGAACACGTTACCACAAAAATGAAATGATGCGCTCACAAGAACCAGCATCGTCTTCATCATGTCGCAACATAACATAACTCCATGGCACGACAGCTCACGGGGAACCTTGGCCTACCGCCCGGCCGCTGCGTCCCCCATCTCGGTCCACTACAGACGTAATGGATGTGGTGCAGTATTGGAGCCCCTCCCGGCCGGTTAATGCGGTCCTCACGACCTGGAGCCGCTACTTCTCCATCAAGTAGCTCCTCAATTGGCCCCCCAGGGACCTCACGAGGCTGAGTGCACCCCGGTCCACGTCTCCCAGCGGGGGAAAAATCCCCATGCCGGTACTGGGGATCGAACCCAGGTCTCCCGCTTGGTAGGCAGCTGCGCTACCACCGCGCTAAGGAGGCGACCCATATCGCAATATGTCGATGCAAAAGTCACGCCGTATGACCTTATCTTCTTCACTCAGAAACTGCAACATCTCTAATCTGTAAGGCATCATGTGCAGTCGCTTCCGCAAGATTTTCCATACAGTTTGCTGTGGAATTTGTAATTGCATGCTTGCCCTAGATGTCGATTTCTGTGGGCTTCTTATGTAGGCAGAACGAACACGTTCAACGTTTTCTTCCGAAACTCTTGGTCTTCCCGAGCTCTTCCCTTTGCACAAACATCCCGCTGTCTCGAATTTTCTATACCAGTCGTAGATTGACTGTCTAGTCGGTGGCGTTTTGTGGTAACGTGTTCTAAAATGTCGTTGGACAACAGTTGCTGATTGCGTTCTAGCAAATTCCAACACGCAATATGCCTTTTCCACAGGATTTTCCGCCATTTCAGCTTCTGCAACAACAAACAAAACACTACAACGTTACCAATAGTAGCAAACGAAACTTTGAGAGTTTCTCAACATACCTCCAGAATAATTAGGTTGCTATCTCTAATAGTTTTTGTTTTACAGGCAGTTGAAGTTGTCTATTTCTTTTGTAGTAACCCTGTATGTTTTGTGTCCCCTGAATCCAAAAAAAAACATTTTCAGAAAAAGGTCCGTGTGTGTGCGTGTGTCCAGAACAAAGAGGTCTTCAGATGCTATTCCTAGAAAATACAAAATATACAGTTTATTTGGCATGTAAATATTTTAAATATACCACATTTTAATCCAAATCGTTAGAGGCATTCTTGAGAAAAACAAAATTTTCAAAAATTTTGTCATGTAAAGGATAGTTTATGGTGGGGGGATTTTCTTGAAAATTTTCGTGTCGCATCCTTGGAAGCTAAACTTAAGTACGAAGTTTGGTATTTAACTGACTTTTCGTTTTTGAGCTATGCTGTCCACATACACACACATAAACATGGACCTTTTTCTAAAAATCTAATGTTTTCAATTCACAAGACTTTCTCTACATCTCTGCAACAAAGTATTGTTAAAAAGCTTATTGTTCTATTTATTTAATGCTAATCGAAAAAAATAGCAGAACTGGTCTTATTACTTGTTTCCTTGTAAGTAGAAGCGAAATAAGGGAATAGCATAGGCAAAAGTGAAAGCCAAAAGCTGGTTGCTATGTGACTGAAGTTCGTTTGTTTGTATGGCCAGTAGTTGAAAAATTTACATATGAAAAAAGTGTAAGAAATATCTTAAAAACCGTCAACTCCACGAGAAAAAAAAAAAATGTATGCATCATAAATTGTGTGTTTTAACGAGCTATAATTTTTTTTTTTTAAGTACGGTTCACCATTTATGAAAAATTCTGTAAAACTCATTCAGAATAAAGATGGCTTCAGATGCTATTCCTAAAAAATTCAAGAATTCGATTTTATTTGTCATGCAAGTATCTTTAATATACGATATTTTAATTAAAATCGTTAGTGCCATTTTTGAGAAAATCACAATTTACGAAAGTGTAGTTGAGGGTGAGGGGATTTTCTTGAAAATCTTCGTGTCGCATCCTTGGAAAATACTGATCTTAAATATTAACTTTGTATTTGACGGTCTTTTCGTTTTTGATCTATGCTGTCCACAGACACACGCACGAACTTTGGGATGCAGGAGATCCTTATGTAAATGTGTATTTACGGTTTGGTTTACTTCATCCTCTGAAACATACACATGTTATGGGACACATCATTTACTGCATCAGGATTACAATATACAACAATTTTACAACGTTACAAAGAGTAAACAATTAACCTAAGGTACCAAAAATTCGTCAACTGAATAAAAACAATTTGTCATTAAAAAGTTTTGTAAACATTTCTTAAAAAACCTTGTATGGATTTCATATTCTTTATTTGAGCAGGTATATGATTGTACCTTTATTCTGAAACCAGTCTGCACGATAAACTTGATGCACTTAATGAAAAAATTGATAAATGGTGCAAACACAGTAGTCTTGTTCTCAATGAGAAGAAAACAATTGACTTCACTTTTAATATTAGTTGTCCAACTTTTTCAACTGAAACTAATACAAATTTTCTAGGCATTCATTTCGAACCTGATCTAGGTTGGTGTTCACATATTAAGTATATCGCCAATAAAGTAAGCAGAGGTATATTTATGTTACGTGTTTTAAAAAATCATGTGTGTTCCAATGTTTTATTATCAATTTATTATGGACAGATCCATAGCCATTTGAGTTATGATATTTTATTTTGGGGCAACCATGCTTTAGCTAAAAAGATACTTTTATTCCAGAAAAAGGCAGTTCGAATGTTATGTGGTGTCGCCTCCAGAACTCATTTTAAACCTTTATTTGTTAAGTTGGAAGTTTTAACGTTGACTTCATTGTTTGTGTTCCACTGCCTTTTATTTGCTAAGAAAAATAGTCACAACACAATCTATGTTCCGAAATTCATCTTCATCTCAACAGAACTAGTTCCAATATTTACATAAATAGATGTAAGATACAAAATCCCTTTGAGACAATATCATTAAATCTATTTAACAGACTTAGTAACAGCACTAAAGCTCTCCATTGAATCTTTTAAGAGGTCAGTGAAGCGCACTTGCATTTTACATCCATTTTATTGTCTGGATGAATTTTATGATACTGCCAATTGTTATTGATCTTATTGTATTTGACGTTGCTACACAATGTACTTTGTTCTGGCAAATAAACTTACCTATTTATCTATCTAATAGACGATATTCTCAAAAAAATTGGAATTATGAGGTGTAATGTGTAATTTTGACTTGTTGCTTGTATCATATGAATGTCTGAGTTAACAGCAAGCCTTTCAATGCATGTTTGTAGTTGTACAATAGTTTGATATACACACGGCATGTTTAACATGGTTTACAGTGGAGTATAAGGTAAACACATCTCGACATGGCATTTTTGGGTACCTATGTACACAGTGCGTGCAGAGAAATTCAAATTAAGATACTTTAATTGCTTGTGGATAATGAAGTTTGTATATTGGCGAGTTAGGTCAGCAGAAACAGCTGACGACTAATGTGCGGATGTTAGCGATGTTAGAACACGCCGTTGGCCTATCCTTAATTAAAGGTTTTATTTACTGCGCGGGCTTACATTTATTTGTAGAATTGCCCCATTTAGCGGGGATGAACACGAAAACCGGTGTTTGTATTGATCCCAACTGGCACCTTGAGTACAGTGTTGTGTATTCCCAGTACTCACATAATGCACGAGGCTTATAATATTAAAGTTCTTTGTGCCGGTATTTGCATATATATTGCATTACAGGTGTTTTCCAGAGTATGGCGCACTTAGCGTTCTCCTGATGAGCTCAATTCATCCACAGCCCCCGTCGAGTTTCGTTTTTAACTTGCCTTTATGGGAAGATTTAATGCACCATCACATGTCTGTTGTTCTTTTGTTAACAAGATGTACTCCCCACTGCAAGTGAGCATATCGAACCAGCCCGAGTGCTAGTTCACGAGGTAGAAGCAAATGAACCGCCCATTAGTATACCAACAAATCTGACGTGTTCCATTCACATGACTTTCTCTACATCTTTGCAACAAATTATTGTTAAAAAGCTGATGCTTCTATTTACTTCATGATAATTGAGAAAAATTAGCCGAAATAGTCTTATTACTTGCTTCCTTGTACGAGGGCGGATTTTTTTCAACCTCCAACAGGCTATAAATAAAAGACAAGTTCATAGAAAACAATTACTTTATTGTAAAAGTTTTGTACACTTATGCTTACTTTTCAACATAGTCGCCGAAAAGATTGAGACATTTATCGCGTACCTGTGCACAATCTTTGCAATACCCGCTTCAAAAAATGTTGCCGCCAATGATTTCAAATGAGCATTGACGTTGTTTTGAAGATCTTCGTTTGTTTGAAAGTGCTGCCCTCCTAGCCACGCCTTCAGTTCAGGGAAAAGGTGAAAGTCGCTGGGTGCCAGGTCAGGACTGTAAGTCGGATGATCGAAAATGTCCCATTGAAATTGTTCAAGGAGCCGATGGGTTGTGCCAGCAGTGTGTGGACGAGCGTTGTCATGCATCAACACAATTCCTGAAGTCAGCATTCCTCTTCGATTTTTTTGAATGGCTCTCCACAAACGTCGTAAAGTACGAAGATCTTCAAAACAACGTCAATGCTCATTTGAAATCATTGGCGGCAACATTTTTTGAAGCGGGCACTGCAAAGCTTGTGCACAGATACGATAAATGTCTCAATCTTTTCGATGATTATGTTGAAAAGTAACCATAGATAAGTGTACAAAACGTTTAGTAATAAAATACTTGTTTTCTATGAACTTGTCTTTTATTTATAGCCTATCGGATGTTGAAAAATAACGGCCCTCGTAAGTAGAAGGGAAATAAGAGTACCATAGGTTAAAGTGATAGTCAAAAGGTTTCTATGTGACTGAAGTTCCTCTCTTTGTATGGACAGGAGTTGATACATTCCTGTATGAGAAAAGTATAAGTTTTTCAAAGCTGAAACAAAAAAACAAGGAATATCTCAAATATCATCCAGAATAAAGAGGTCTTCAGAGGTTGTTCCCAGAAAATTCAAAATATACATTTTATTTGGGATGTAAACAGCTTTAATATACGGCATTTTAATCAAAATCGTTAGAGCCATTTTTTAGAAAATCAAACTTTTCGAAATTTTTTGCGTGTAAAGGGTAGTTTGTGGTGGGGGGTTTCTTTAAAATCTTCGTGTCGCATCCTTGGAAGATGCTAAACTCAAATACCAAGTTTGGTATTTAACGGTTATGTCGTTTTTGAGCTGTTGCCCACAGGCACACACACACACACACACAGACACGGATGTTTTTCTAAAAACGTTTTTTTTTCGGGCTCAGGGGATCCCAAAACATGTATTTCCAGTGAAATCTCGACATGGAATGTTTGGTGAAATACAACACTTCTCTATCCCTATGTACATTGTACCTAGAGAAAGTAAAAACTTAAGATTTCACGCTGCTGAGAAGAGAAGGTTTGTTACTAATGCTTGTTCGCTGTAAATCAATGTCTGTATTCGAGCAGTTCATTTGGAAACATCGCCGCCTCTATGCGAGGCAATTTCAATTCTTGTGAAACAGAACACACGGTTGTATTTAGACTTTATTGCAAGCGGAAGTCTCTAAGGGAGACCCAAGCAATCTGCCCTCACATTTTCTAGTTAAGGGAATCCGCCATGTCACATATATTACCGTTCTCTTCTCCGAAGCAATAAAAACGCCTTCTTATATTGAACTCTTATGAAACTTGTGAATGCCTATAACCAGAGCTCTTTCTTATGGAAGTGAACCCCCCCCCCCACAAAAAGAGAACATTGTAAGCCGTATAATGCACATCCTTCCTCACCCCGGACATCCATATTCTTTCTTATATTCCTTCCTTCCTTTCTTTTGGCTTCGCTCGCGTCATTTATTGAAGCTGCTCTCAACTAGGGCTGCTTGTCGCTATGCAACCTTCTTTTTTTATTTGAATGTAGGCGGATCAGGCGATTACACACATTTGTATCATTCTCTCACATTAATTCGCTTTAGTTCCGACAGAGGCCCTTCCCGCATAGGACAGATGTTGCGGGAGTTCGGTGTACGTGATAGGTTACTGTTATCTGTCCAGGCTTACTTCACCGGCGGCGATGTAAACAAATCAGAATGTATTCTTCCGCGAAAACATGTGCACACATTACGTGGTGCTAAATGAAATTTTATTTATGTAGCTCTTTAACGGTTGTAGTTCTCAGCGTCCCATTCTACTGGGCGTAAAAGACCGCTTAAGTTAGCTCAGAGGCCTCTGTATCAGGCTTGAGGTTCTCTTACTTGCCGTAAATCTACGACACGGGACCAACTTCCCTTCCAAAGGAAGCCGCCGGGTTTGAACCCGCGATCTTGGGTATATAAAGTTAGCATGGTAACCATTACACCATGGGAGGCGTAAGTGCTAAGTGGTAAAAACCACGTACCTACGTTTGGCAAGAATAGTATATTGCGTACTGATAACTGTAAGTTATACTTATCAGGACGAGAGTGCATATTGAAAATACCAGGCCCGCAGGGCCAATTACTTTTTGAAATACTTGAAAAATCTGTTAAAAAATATGACGCGTTCCATTCACATAACTTTCTCTACGTCTCTGCACCAAAATATTATTAAAAAGCTTATGCTTCTTTTTACTTCATGCTAATCGAAAATAGCAGAAATAGTCTTATTACCTGCTGCCTTGAAAGTACAAGCGAAATAAGGGAGTACCAATAGGTTAAAGTGATAGTCAAAAGCTGGTTGCTATGTGACTGAAGTTTCTTTGTTTGTATGGACACGAGTTGACAAATTTCTATATGAGAAAAGTATAAGTTTTTCAAAGCAGAAAAAAAAAAACAAAAAAAAAAAAAACAGGAATATCTCAAAAACGATCAGTTCCATGAAAAATAAATTAAATGACAAATTGTTCGTTTTATCTTGATCTACATTTTTTTTTGTATAGCGAGTTTTTGTCTATCTCTTACGGTTTACCAATTATACAAAATTCAATAAAAGTCATTAGAAGCAATCCCCAGAAAATTCAATCTATACATTTTATTTGTCATAAAAATATCTTAAATATAAGGGATTTTAATCAAAATCGTTAAAGCCAGTTTTAAGGAAATAAAAATGTTCGAAAATTTTTCCGTGTAAAGGGTAGTTGGGGGTGGGGGGATTGTCTTGAAAATCTTCGTGTCGCATCCTTAGAAGATACCAAACTTAAATACTAAGGTCTTTTCGTTTTTGAGCTATTCTGCCCACAGACACACACACACGCACTGAAGAATGAATGCAGACGGCCACGACTGGAAGCTTGCGTTAACACAAACAGAAAGGCGGTATTACGTCATCACTCCCGGTGCATGCCCTCTACAGTTCGGCAATACAAGTCAAAATGCAAACACCACCGCGCGTAGTCATACACTCACAAGTACAACATTGATATTCATTCGTGATAAAGAAAACAGCAAGTTTAGCCTGTTGTGGATCGTTTATTTTATTCCTTTTTACGCACGCTGTGCTGATGTTTTGATGGTCAGGCTGTACTGCACTATATTCCAGCCTTCTCTGTTCGCTCTAAACCGTGCCATACTTCCCAAACAACTGCATACTTTCGTGAGATATGTAGTATGCATCAATATCATCGCCGTCGACTTTGTTGTTGCGATCTCTGTAGCAGTATCAGCTTGCTCCTAATCATAACTTGTGCAGCAGATGCCATTCCAATTTCTAGGGTTCTGCAACGCTAAAACTTCTGTGAAGACCCAGAATGCACGAGCCGCTTTGTTGGTAAGGGAGTACATGAAACTTGGATGGATGAAAGCGCAGACGTGGAGTAGAGCAAACTCAGGATAGTACGCTAGAGTGAGGTATGAAGGTGCATGGGGATGGATGAAGACCCAGAATGCACGAGCCGCTGCTGTTAGTAAGGGAGTACATGGATGAAAGCGCAGACGTGGAGTAGAGCAAACTCAGGGTAGTATGCTAGAGTGAGGTATGAAGGTGCATGGGATGGATGAAGACCCCGAGCCGCTGCTGTTAGTAAGGGAGTACATGGATGTAAGCGCAGACGTGGAGTAGAGCAAACTCAGGGCAGTACGCTAGAGTGAGGTATGAAGGTGCACGGGGATGGATGAAGCCACTTACCGAGGTTTTCTTGACAGCTCAGTCTACATTTTAAATGAAGGAGGTTACACGGCGTTGAGAAATGCGCGTGCGCGCGTTTTATGCCACGGGGTCCCGCCCACTCCTCCAGCAACCAGTGCAGGATTTAGTGTTGCAGGGCGCAGCACACACACACACACACATGACAACCCATCACATGACACTCCACCGTAACATGCCACATTCTTCTTCTTATTATTATTTTCGACATTATGTTACAAGCTACATAAAGACACTCTTGTGAAACTTGTAATAAAGCAAGAGAGTCGAGAAGAGCTTGGCTGACTTTGATGTACTCATAGCCATCTCTCTTAGACAAATACACATACGGATACAGATATACACCAACATACAAACAATATTTTTATACAGAATGATTCAAAAGTACCTTTACAACGTTTGAGGATGGATTCCTGACATCAAAACAAGAAAATATGTTCACTAAAACACTTTGTTTTCACGTTATCAATTAATTAATGAAAGTCACCTTCAACGGTTTTCCAGGTCCAACCTAATAACTTCATTTATTTATGCACTCATTCATAGAAGGCTTTGACACATTTTACAATGCGGAGCTGGCCTTGTGTTGCCATGGCTACTTTTTAACATTTATCAGATGTGTAATACATTCCCCCAGCACACCTTGCAAGTGCTGTCTTCATTCAGAACACTCTCCCAGACTTATTAGAAAATGTGCCTCTGCAAATAAGAAGACACATGTGGTTTATGCACGTTTTAGTCTCATTGTTCGAGATGCACTGGCATGACAAATGGATAGGTAAAGGGGGACCAGTTCCATGGTCTGGACGTTCCCGACCTCAATCCTTTGGAGGCACCTTAAACCATTGGTTTTTGTATCAGACATCCTAGATGAAGAAACTCTTAAACTACGTGTCAAGTAAGCCTTCGAAATCATACGACACCGACTGGGAGTGTTTATTACGTGCTTCGACAAGTTCAGGCGTGTCTAGAGGCAAGAGGAGCATATTTGCTATAAGTGGTGTTTGTACGGAACACCTCCTAACAAGCTGAGAAAATCAAAAATAGAATAAAGTGTCACTTTAAAATGCTTTGATTAATAACATTTTGAACCTCATTAAATCGACAACGAAGGGTTTTGGGACGTGTGTTTATATGAACATTTTTGATTTAAGGAACCTGTTCTCAAACTTTGTAATAGTATTTTTGAATCAGCCTGTATACACACACATATATATATTAGTTATATTTATGCCTGTTTTCGTTCCATTGTTCGAAATAGAGTTTTAGATTCATCCCTTGTTTTTGCCATCATAGTTTTATTTACACTGGATTTTAAATCTAACTTTGACTATTATTTCATTTATGATTTGATTTTTATCTAGGCTTTTGGCCCGATTTGCTCTATAAGGACACTAATAACCTAGCAGTTGAGCTCCTTAAATACCAATCGTATACAAAATGCTTGGGAAGAAGTATTCGTGGTATTTGTTTTAATTTGCATGCATATTCTGTGGAGTAACAAATATTTTCTGTTCCTTGGCATTCTCAGGTAGAAAAATACGCTTTTGTATGAACAGTTTGGAGGTAGAGAAAGTCATATGAATGTAACACATAATATTTTTACTTTCTCTAACACGCATATATACAGTAGATAGAGAAATTGTTGCATTCCACCCAAAAATTCAATACCGAGATTTCACTGGAAATACATATTTTGAAGCCTCAGAATCCAAAATAAGCCTTTCTAGAAAAAGATCGGCGTGTGTGTCTGTGAACATCAGTCAAAAACGAAAAGCCTGTTAATTACCAAACTTGGTACATCAGTTCAATATCATCCAAGGATGTGATACGGACGAACCCCCTCCCCCACTTTACATGGAACATTTTCCGATCATTTTGATTTTTTCCAAAACGACTCTAATGGTATTTTAAGATATTTTCATGACAAACGAACTGCATATCTTGAATTTTCTGGGAATGGCCTCTTCACTCTGGATGACTTTTGTGTAACTGGTAAACCGTACGAGATAGACAAACATTTACTACATAAAAATTACAGATATTGTTAAAACACACAATTTGTCATATTTTTTATTTACTTATTTATAGAGTTAACCGTTTCCAAGATATTCCTTGTTATTGGTTGGCTCCATCGCCTGCGGTGCCATATGTAGTAAAAGCGGGCGTTAAACACTATCAAAAGAAAAACTACTTAAATTATTTTTCAAACGGTATCTCATCTTTCGTTTCATATTTCTTTTGTTTTACCCCTGGCCTTGCAGAGGATCGATTTCAATTGTTTCACTTAGCGATTAGTTTTTATAAGATTTGTCGATCACTTTAACCTAGTGTATTCCCTTATTTCCCTCCTACTTACAAGGAAGCAAGTGATAAGACCGTTTCCGATAGCCCACCTCAGTGCTGTGGGGATAACGTATCTGCTTCACCTTCAGCAGCACGCCAGTTCAAAACTCGCATAAGGTGAGAATAAGTTTTTGTTTGTTTTGTTTTCTCGGGGCTTTCCCTTATCTTCAGAAGACAATGTTTAACTCAATTAGCGTGATGTATGTAAAATAATAATCTTTTACAACATAGGCACCGCAAGAGATGTCACTACCAGTTACTACTAATGTATAGCAGAACAATAACAATATAAAAATCTGATGCGTTACACTCACATGACTTTCTCTAGCTACTCTACAAACAAGCTTCTTACGAAAGATAATTCTTCTTTCAACAACATGCTAATCGAGATAAACATTAGCAGAAATAGTCTTATTACTTAGTTCCTTATAAGTAGAATGCACTAGGCGAAAGTGATAGTCAAATGTTTTAAAAGCTGTCGTTATGCGATTGTCATTGCAAATCGCTTCTTTGCCTGGCCACGAGTAGAAAAAAAGAAAAACGGACACTTCCGTCTGAGAAAAGGATAAATATACTGCACAATTGAAACTAATAACAAGGAATACCTCGAAAACGGTAAGTCCACGAAAAAATGTATATAACATAACTTGTATATTTTAACAAGATTTACGTTTTTTGTAAGATAAGTTTTTGTCATCTCTTACGGTTCACTAGTTATACCAAATTAAGCAAAATTCATCCAGAATAAACAGGTCTTTAGAGGCTATTCCCAGAAAATTCAAGATATACATTTTATTTGTGATAGATATGCCTTTAATATGTGGTATTTTAATCAAAATTGTTACAGCCATTTAGAAAATCAAACTTTTCGAAATTTTTTTCCATGTAAAGGGGAGTTGGGGTGGGGAGATTTTCTTGAAAATCTTCGTGTCGCATCCTTGGAAGATATCAACTTTAAATGCCAAGTTTGGTATTTAACGTTTTTGAGCTATGCTGTCCACACACACACACACACACACGGGCATTTTTCTAAAAATGTTTTCTTTTTTTGTATTCAGGAGGTCTCAAAACCTGTATTTCCGGTGAAATATCGGTGCTGAATTTTTGGATACAATACAATGCCTTCTCTATACACTATGTACATAGTACATGTAGAGCAAGTAATAACTAAGGAACCTGTGCTTCAAATAGCTCTCTTCATCTGGAACTGACTTCAAAAAATCTGATGTCTTTCATTCACATGGCTTTCTCTACAACAAATTGTTGTTAAAAAGCTTATGCTGCTATTTGCTTCATGCTAATCGAGGAAAACTTAACAGAAAAAGCTTTATTGCTTGCTTCCTTGTAAGTGGAGGCGAAATAAGGTAGTACCATAGGTTAAAGTGACAGTCAAAAGCTGGTTGCTATGTGACTGAAGTTCCTTTGTTTGTAAGGACAGGACTTGACAAATTCCTGTGTGAGAAAAGTAGAAGTTTTTCAAAGCTGAAACCAAAAACAAGGAATATCTCAAAAAACGATCAACTCCTCGAAAAAATGTATACAACATATATTGTGTGTTTTAATGTGCTCTACATTTTTTGTGCGGTAAGTTTTTGTCCATTTCTTACGGTTTAGCAGTTATGCAAAATTCCTCCAGAATAAAGTAGTCTTCAGAAGCTATTCACAGAAAATTAAAGATATACATATTATTTGTCACTAAATATATTTAATATACGATATTTTAATCAAAATCGTTAGAGCCATTTTTGAGAAAATCAAAAATTTCGAAAAAAGTTTCATGTAAAGGGTAGTTGGGGGTGGGGGGATTTTCTTGAAAATCTTCGTGTCACATCCTTGGAAGATACCAAACTTAAATACCAAGGTTGCTACTTAACGGTCTTTTCGTTTTTGAGCTATGCTGTCCACAGACACACAGACACACACACATACACACACGGACCTTTTTCCATAAATGTTTTTTTTGGATTCAGGGGGACCCAAAACATGTATTTCCGGTGAAATCTCGGTATCGAATTTTTGGGTGCATTACAATACATTCTCTATGCACTATGTACACAGTATGTGTAGAGAAAGTAAAAAGTATTTTCAGAAAAAGGGCCTTGTATGTGTGTCCCTGTGTCAGTGGGTTTGTGAACACGATAACTGAAAAAAGAAAAGTCGGTAAAATACCAAACTTGGTATTTAAGTTTAGTATGTTCCAGGGATGCGACAGGTAGATTTTGAGAAAAATCCCCCCACCCCAAACTACCCTTTACAAGGAACTTTTTTCGAAAATTTTGATTTTCTAAAAAATGGCTCTAACGATTTTGATTAAAATATCGCGGAGACCTTTTTCTGCAAATGTTTTTTTTTTTTTTGGATACAGGAGGCCCTAAAACATATATTTGCGGTGAAATCTCGGTATTGAATTTTTGGGTGCAATACAATATCTCCTCCATAGAGTATATACATAGTGCGTGTAGAGAAAGTAAAAAGGCGTACGCATTATAGGGAAGAAATGGTTTAGTAATGACGTGATATGAAACGTAGAGATGGCGAACGTAATTTTGGCTGGCATTCCTGAAATGTCCATACCGATGCGAGTTTTTTGGCGTTTGATATAGTCGGAGAGAAGAAGCATGACTAATACAGGAAATGTTGCGGTGTGCCCCGCGCCTGGTGCGACAATCTGTTGCCGTGGTGGTAATCCAAACGACTGACAATAGACCGCGGAAAATATGCGGTACTGCGGACACCGGTACACGCTACATTGCATTTTGTGTTCTGCGGCTGCGCACTTTAAATTCTGTTTAATAGAGCGACCAGCGCGGAAGAGATGCTATCATAAAATTACGGTTTCGGAATTCGCAGCTGCATTGCAAAGAATTAACATGGCACATTGCTATGTACAACAATCAGAGCGTTTGCATTGTTGTCAGAGCGGCCGGCTAAATAATGACGTACTCTGGGGAAGCAAACGCAGCTTCCATCTCTTTTTTGTGGCTTCATATGAATGCAGATAATTATTGCTAATTACTGATACAAATGGCCTCTAGGTCTCGTCAGTCTTTATTTATATCTTTATTTTCACTTTCTCTAGCCCAAATGTAATATGTACATAGAGGATAGGGAAGATATTGTATTGCACCCAAAAATTCCATACGGAAATTTCACCGAAAATGTATGTTTTGATATCCCCTGAGGCCGAAAATCGTGCATTTTTAGAAAAAAAATCCGCGTGTTTGTGTGATTCTGTCTGTCTGTGTTTGTGGAGAAACGAAAAGTCGGAAAAATATCAAAGTTGGCATTTAAGTTCAGTATATGCCAAGAAAATCCTCCCACCTCAATTACTCTTTACATAGAACATTTTTTAAAACTTTTGATTTTCTTAAAAAGGCTTTAATGCTTTTGTTTAAAATAATGGCATTTTAAGATATTTTCATGACAAACGAAATGTGTATCTTAAAAGTTCCTGGGAATGGTCCCTGAAGACCTCTTCATTCTGGGTGACTTTTGTATAACTGGTAAACCGTAAGAGATATACAAAAACTTATACACAAAAAATGTAGATGTCATTAAAACACTCAATTAATGTCAAATATGTTTTTCTTGTAGAGTTTACCGTTTTCAACATATCCATTGTTGGTTTCAGTTTTAAACTACCTAACTTGTCTCAAGCGGGACGATGCAAAGCGAACCAAACTTCAATTGTGTCACATAACAACCATCTTTTAAAAGATCTGACTATCCATCATTTTTCTTCTACTTACAAGGAAGCAAGTAATAAGACCAAATCTGCTGAAGTTTATTTAGATTATCGTGGCATTAATAAAAAATCTGATGTGTTCCATTCACATGACTTTCTCTACACCTCTGCAACAAATTATTGTTAAAAAGCTTATGCTTCTATTTACTTCATGCTAATCGAGAAAAAAATTAGCAGAAATAGTCTTATTACTTGCTTCCTTGTAAGTAGAAGCGAAATAAGGGAGTACCATAGGTTAAAGTGATAGTCAAAAGCTGGTTGCTATGTGACTAAAGTTCCTTTGTTTGTATGGACAGGAATTGATAAATTCCTGTGTGGAAAAGTATAAGTTTTTAAAGCTGAAACCAAACATAAGGATTATCTAAAACACGATCAGCTCCACGAAAAAAATGTATGTAAGATAAATTTTGTGTTTTAAGGTACTCTACATTTTTTGTGTTGTAAGTTTTTGTCCATCTCTTACGGTTTAGCAGTTATGCAAATTCCGTAAAATTCACCCAGAATAAGGCTATTCCCAGAAAATTCAAGATATACATTTTATTTGACAGGTAAATATCTTTAATATATGAAATTTTAATGAAAATCGTTAGAGCCATTTTTTAGAAAATCAACATTTTCGAAAAATGTTCCATGTAATGGCTAGTTTGGGGAGGGGGGGATTTTTCTCAAACTCTTGGTGTCGCATCCCTGGAAGATACTAAACTTAAATACCAACTTTGGTATTTTACCGACCTTTCGTTTTTAGCTATCGTGTTCACAGACATACGGACACAGACACGTACCTTTTTCTGAAAATGTTTTTTTTTTGGATACAGGGGACCCTGTAACATATATTTCCGATGAAATCTCGGTATCGAATTTTTGGGTGGAGTGCAATACCTTCGCTATACACTATATACATAGTACGTATAGAGAAAGTAAAACTTATCGTTTGTAAGAAGAATTTGTTTGTGGAAGTAGAGAAAGTAATGTGAACGGAGCATATCAGAGTTTTTCCTTTAAGTAAACCAAAGAGCAATCTGAGGATTATCATTACGATTGGTTAATCTTCTAAGATGTTCAGGGGTAGCCAAATTTGTCTCTGTCGGTTGCTTATGGATTACTTCAAATGGAAGCGGTATTTTTTCCGGAAAATACCATTTTTTTGGCGATCAACCGCCTTTTTCATACTATTTATATTTGTTCACTTAAACACACAACAACGATAATCTCAACAACAAATAAAATACTCTGTTGTGTCCCATTCATGTGACTTTCTCTACCTATCTGCAACAAAAACCTTATTCTTGTACTTCATGCTAATCAAAAAAAATATTAGCAGAGGTGCTCTTGCTGCTTGCTTTCTTTTAGGTAGAAGGAAATAAGGGAATGCACTAGGATAAAGTGATAGTCAAATCTTTTAAAAGCTGTCGCTATGCGATTGGCATTGAAATTCGGCTCTCTTTGCATAATCAGGATTAAAACAAAAGAAATACGGATGGTGACGTCCTGTTTGAGAAAAGTATAGTTATTTTAAAATTGAAAACAATAATATGGAGTATTTCAAAAACGGTGAACCACACGGGGGGGGGGGAACGTATAATATAAATTGTGTGTTTTAACAAGATCTACATTTTTGTCAAGTAATGATTATCTCTTACGGTTTACCAGTTAAGCAAAAGTAATAGAGAATGTAGAGGACTTGAGCGGTTATTCCCTTGAAACTCAGGATATACATTTTATTTGCCATATGAACATGTTTAATGCTTACCCTCCCCGTGTGTAGGACTGACAAGCGAATGTCTAGGGGTGAGAACGGCACGAAACCACAGAGTGGAGAACCTGGAACGAGTAGTCGTTCCGTAGCCAGGCATGACCGTGAGGAAGTCCTTGCAGATTCTATCAGTAAAGAAGAGTTTGAAGAAACAACTATTATAAAAACAGCCAACATATCCACATTTTCATGGAATACTCCTTCAGCAATAGAAAGTAATTACATATTTAAAGTATTATTTTAAATGTAACCGAAATGGTTCTGATGGAGCCATTGGTGGAATAAGTGGTGGGGAAAACCGGAGGATCCGGAGAAAACCCACCCAGATGCCGTTTCGTCCACCACAAACCCCACATGCGGGCACTTGGGGTTGAACCCGGGCCGCGAGCGGTCTAACCACTTGGCCATGGCGCCACCACATACGGCAATTTAATCAAAACCATTAGTCATTTTGTTAGAAAATTGTACCATATAAAGAGTAATTTGGGGTGGGAGAATTTTCTTGAAAATCTTCCTGTTGCATCCTTGGAAGATACGAAACTTAAATACCAAGTTTGTTACCTAACCGACTTCACACACACGGAATTTTTACTTTCTCTACACGTACTATGTACACAGTGTATAGAGAAGGTATTGTATTGCACCCACAAATTCCATACCGAGATTTCACCGCAATACGTTTAGGATCCCCCTGAATCCAAAAAAAAAAAAAATCATTTCTGGAAAAAGGTCCGCGCGCGCGTATGTGTGTCTATGGACAGCAGAGCTCAAAAAACGAAAAGACTGTTGAACACCGAACTTGGTATTTCAGTTTAGTATCTTGCAAGGGTGCGACACAAAGATTTTCAAGCAAATCCCCCCACACCCAACTACCTTTTACATGGAACTTTTTTCGAACATTTTGATTTTCTGAAAAATGGCTCTAACGATTTTGATTAAAATACGAAAATTAAAAGATATTTACCTGACAATTAATATGTATATCTTGAATGTTCTGGAAATAGCCTCTGAAGACTCTGGATGAATTTTACGGAATTTTGCATAACTGCTAAATCGTAAAAGATAGACAAAAACTTACATTCAAAAATGTAGAGCACGTTAAAACACACAATTTATGTTATGTACATCTTTTTCATGGAGTTGATCGTTTTTTAAACATTCCTTGTTTTTGGTTCCAGCCTTGAAAAACGAATACTTTTCTCTTACAGGAATTTGTTAACTCCTGTCCATACAAACACAGGAAATTCAGTCACATAGCAACCAGCTTTTGACTATCACTTTAACCTATGATACTTCCATATTTCGCTTCTACTTACAAGGAAGCAAGTAATAAGACTATTTCTGGTATTTTTTTCTCGATTAGCATGAAATAAATAGAAGTATAAGCTTTTTATCAATAATTTGTTACAGAGATACAGAGAAAGTCATGTGAATTGAACACATCAGATTTTTCTAAAAATGTTTTTATTCAAATGTTCTCAAAACATGTATTTCCGGTAAATCTCTGTATTGAAATTTTGAGTAGAATATCAACAATACCTTCTCTACGTTGTACATACGTTCTAGAGAAAGTAAAAATATTTTTAAGTGAAGTATGTAGCAGCGAAGAGCTGGTTTAGGAAAAGTTTGTTGTCCAGGAATATGAAATATTTCTGTCCTGAGAGGCAGAGATAACTTTCAAACAAGGCGCAATGAAGGCGAAAGAAGAAGAAGAAGAGGACGGAAGGAAGTAACAAAGTTTAACAAATCCGAGGTTCTGATATCAGCCTGTCAACCAAAGTTGCAGAAGCTCCAGCGGTAGCCTTTTGATTCAGAAGTGGTGAAAGAGCCGAGGGGGGGGGTTCTTTTCCCCCTAAGGCAGCAATGATTGATATCCACTTCCGTAGAGGGAGACAGACACGCACACAGTGATAAGAATGGGCTGAGAAGAAACCTGATCTTTTTCCTCTCGATGCGTGGTGGAAAAGGTAACTTACGCTTCTGCCTCGTATCACGTATCAGCATCCAGGGGTAGGCAAGTTTTCCTGTAAATCATGGTGTTTTCAATTTCTCCAGCACACTCAAATTTAACTCTGCCCGCCCCCACTCTTTTCTTTATACACACGTTCAATAAGTATTTAGAAAATCCCACATATTGCACTCGTGGCATCGAAACAAGTTTGTATTTAGAAACCGTCGTCTCTTACTAGCTGACAGTTAAACTTGCAGCAATATCCATCACGTAGTTTCGCTGCCACAGGCGCTTGAATCAACAATCTTGTGCTTCTTTAGGAAAATGAAAAAAAAAAAAAAAAAAAACGAGTTTCGTACGGTAACTATTTAAAAGGCTTAACAGCAAAAGAGATAAAAGCCGAGTTGGATGAAGTTCATGGCACATCTGCTCCTGCGTTTGTAACAATTTACAATTGGATAAATGAATTTAAACGTGGCCGTACCGTACATCCACAAATGTTGAACTTCGTTCCGGACGTCCAGTAGAAGTGACTTCCTTCCGAAATGATTGACAAAATCCAGGATATGATTTTGAGTGATTGTCGAACAAAGTTCGCAAAATAGTAGAGGCCACAGACATAGACAGTGTTCTTAATTTTGCACCAAAATATTAGGTCTGACAAAGGTCTCGGCTAGATGGACGCCACGTTCGCTCTCAATGGAGGTTAAACGCATGGTGTGATCGATTCGGAAGCTGGTTTGGCACTTTTCGGTCGCAAACCCGACCTGCGTCGATACATAACTATGGATGAAACATGCACTAATACACTCCACAGACAAAAGTACAGTCGAAACAGTGGGGTTTTAAAGGCTCTGAAGAAGGCAAAGGTGGTGAAATCTGCAGACAAGATGATGGTGTCGGTTTTTTGGAATGTACGCGGAATCTACATTGATTACATGCAGTAAGGAAGAACGATAAATGGAGAGTATTGCATCGTTATTGCATCGGTTGAAAGAAGAAAAAAGAATAAACACCCTCGTCTGACAAAGAAAACGATTCTCTTCCATTAAGACAATGCAAGGGTGCACACCTGCGTACTTTCGCAGGCAAAAATTGTGGAATTAAGGTTCGAATTACAACTTCCATTTTTTAATGTTTTATTTTCTCAAAGAGGATTAACGATTTCCATTAAAATGGCGTATATTAAATATTGACCTGGCGAATAAAAATTATACATTGAATTTTCTGGGAGCAGCCACTGAAGACCTCTTCATTCTGGATGACTTTTGTATTACTGGTAAATAGTAAGATATATACAATAACTTAATACAGGAAATGTAGATCTCGTTAAAACACAAATTATGTAATATATATTTTTTGTTTTTTGTAGAGCTAATCATTTCCGAGATATATTTGCTTCAATTTTAAAATAGTTATCTCATAATCCAAGTTTCAATTGTTTCTCATAGCAACCGGATTTTAAAGGTTTTGACTATCGATAATACCGTTGTGTTACCTTATTTCCCTTCTGCTTAGAAGGAAAGTAATACAGCCATTTCTGCTAACACTGATTTCGATTTAGATAAAGAAATTTTTTTGTAACAACAATTTGTAGAGAAAGTACACCTACTTTTTGCTTAGCGCTTTGAGCCCTCGGAGACATTGCTCACGTGGATCCAAATCTACGCCCTGCTTGTGTATTTATGACCCCCATTGCGGAATTTGAAATTCAAGGAGGGCAGTTTTATCAGCCGCGGCAGCAGAATTAGGCCACCCGAAAATTGCACACGCCGGTGATGCAAATGCTTTTATTTATTTTTTAATTGCTGTAAAACCTTTGGGAACTTTATTATCGCCGGATGCAAAGCAAGCTTACACAAAAACAGCCCGGTAAATCATTATACCTAAATTGCTGCCCTGTTTCGATGTGCGAATGCGTATTTACCTTCATGAAGCGATGTTGTCGACATCACGCGTAATGCTGGACACAGCAGAGAACGAAAGAGCCGATGAATAGGCAAAATGTCGCTAAATTTTAGCTGTAATTAATGTTCCCTAACTTACGCTACGAATAAACGTAAGGAGTTTATTATAGCTTGTTAGAATGAGCATTAGGTGTTCTAAAACAAGCATCATCAATATTTCAATGAACGAATAACTGTATTTATTGACATAACAATATCATACATTGAACCTCAACAATCGCACGGGTCCACAGACCGTACGTGCTTTTGTAATACACACTAAAAAGACAACAACAAATAATTAAAAGAGTAAACACAAAAGTAAAAAGACAAAGGTAATACACAATAAAAATCTGATGTGTTCCATTCACATGACTTTCTCTACATCTCTGCAACAAATTATTGTTAAAAAGCTTATGCTTCTATTTACTTCATACTAATCGAGAAAAAATCAGCAGAAATAGTCTTATTACTTGCTTCCTTGTAAGTAGAAGCGAAATACGGGAGTACCATAGGTTAAAGTGGTAGCCAAAAGCTGGTTGCTATGTGACTGCAGTTCCTTTGTTTGTATGGATAGGAATTGTTAAATTCCTGTATGAGAAAAGTATAACTTTTTTAAAGCTGAAAAACTCCACGAGAAAAATGTATATAACATAAATCGTGTATTTTAAGGTGTTCTACATTTTTTGTGTTGTAAGTTTTTGTCCATCTCTTACGGTTTAGCAGTTATGCAAAATTCCGTAAAATTCATCTAGAATAAAGTAATCTTCAGAGGCTATTCCCAGAAAATTCAAGATATACATTTTATTTGTCAGGTAAATATATTTAATATACGACATTTTAATCAAAATCGTTAGAGCCATTTTTGAGAAAATCAAAAATTTCGAAAAAAGTTCCATGTAAAGGGTAGTTTGGGGTGGGGGGATTTTTCTCAAAATCTTCGTGTCGCATCCCTGGAAAATACTAAACTTATATACCAAGTTTGGTATTTTACGGACTTTTCGTTTTTGAGCTATCGTGTTCACAGTCACACGGACACATACACACACGGATCTTTTTCTGAAAATACTTTTTTGGGATACAGGGACTCTAAAACATATATTTCCAGTGAAATCGCGGTATCGAGTGCAATACCTTCTCTATACACTATGTACATAGTATGTATAGAAAAAGTAAAAATGGTGTTTTATATTGTGAGTAGGAAGCTTGCGAAACGAGGTCACAGACCGAGTACAGTAATGCTATTAACAATATAAAACAATTTTAACACGTGTGTCATACACTGTTCTGTAGACAGTTCTCAATATTTATAGACATGTTATAATTATAGAGTGTTTTCACGGAGTTCATGCGATATTCAGTTGTTGTCTTGCTTAGCATCAGTGCTGACAACATGATGACTTACTCGTATAGAACGAAAACATTCTATACAACGGAGGCAGTGTAGTAGTTGTAATTTTGCTCTCTCCGCTGCTTGCTCTGATTCACATTCCATGTTCATGACATTCAAATCGATACGAGCTTTCAGAATCATAGCCTACTTGAATGAGGCCGTGGACGCATAAACCAAAGCTGGCTACATTGGAGTGTTATAACTTTATAACACTGAGTTATAGAATTTCCTGCGTTTATCACTACTGTTATCTGGTAAAAGACCTACTTTAGGATAAACTGTCTAAAAATATATATTAAGAAGGGACAAATATGCATTTGAAATGACCTGGGAAGAAATTTTGTGAAACAGGTCTAAAAATGCAAAAGACGAGTTTACCACGGGTTGGCAAGCGACCAAGGTACCGTTAAAGGCAGAACAAAGAACTGAGGGGTGCAGACGTTCCACTGCCCAAGGGTGAACATAACAAAAGCGAATGCAATGAATTTCTTGTTGGCTTCACTTACTATGGAAGACGCGAACAGTTAAGACGTGATATTTGATTCCGCGGTGGAAACGATCGGGCTACGTATGACCGCTATAGAAACAGTGTGTATAAATAACAAACTTGGTATTTATGTTTAGTATCTTACAAGGATGCGACATAAAACTTTTCAAAACAACCCCCCCCCCGGCCATCCGAAACTAACCCTTTACATAGAACATTTTTGAACTTTTTCTCAAAAAGGTTTCCAACTATTTTGAGTAAAATACCGTATGTTAAAGCTATTTACACCACAAATAAAATGTATATCGTGAATTTTCTGGATATAGCGTAGGAAGAAGCTTTTATTCTGGATGAATGTTGCATAGCTGGTAAACCGTAAGAGATAAACGAAAACTTGTAGATCTCGTTAAAACACACAATTTATGTCTGTACATCTACCGTTTTAGATATATCCATTTTTATTTGTTTCAGTTTTAAACTATGCAACTTTCTCAAACGGGAAGATACCTTTCGTTTCGTCTCTATCTTTTACAACTGACCATGCAAAGCTTACCAACTTCCATTGTTTCACATAGCGACCAGGTTTTAAAACATTTTGACTATGGCTTTAGCCCAATGCATTCCGTTATTTCTCAAGTAATAAGAACAATTCTGTTAATGTTTATCTCGATTATTGCGATGTAGATAAAATAATAATCTAATGCAAGGCCGGTAAGATAAGCACCCGCAGTGTGAAATGCTGTA
Source organism: Hymenopus coronatus (assembly GCA_030762935.1). Taxonomy (NCBI): domain Eukaryota; kingdom Metazoa; phylum Arthropoda; class Insecta; order Mantodea; family Hymenopodidae; genus Hymenopus; species Hymenopus coronatus. The sequence continues at coordinate 6,706,578 of CM060883.1, forward strand.
CCCCTTCCTTTTTCTTCCACCAGCAGAGAAGCGGAGCGGTTCCATGTGCAACAGTGGCGGTTGTTACTATAGCAGGGCCGGTAAGACACCTGCTGTGTCAAATGCTGTACCCCTACAATCACCCCTCCCTTTTCCTTCCACCAGCAGAGAAGCGGAGCGGTTCCATGTGCAACAGTGGCGGTTGTTACTATAGCAGGGCCGGTAAGACACCTGCTGTGTCAAATGCTGTACCCCTACAATCACCCCTCCCTTTTCCTTCCACCAGCAGAGAAGCGGAGCGGTTCCATGTGCAACAGTGGCGGTTGTTACTATAGCAGGGCCGGTAAGACACCCGCTGTGTCAAATGCTGTACCCCTACAATCACCCCTCCCTTTTCCTTCCACCAGCAGAGAAGCGGAGCGGTTCCATGTGCAACAGTGGCGGTTGTTACTATAGCAGGGCCGGTAAGATAAACACCCGCTGTGTCAAATGCTGTACCCCTACAATCACCCCTTCCTTTTTCCTTACACCAGCAGAGAAGCGGAGCGGTTCCATGTGCAACAGTGGCGGTTGTTACTATAGCAGGGCCGGTAAGATAAACACCCGCTGTGTCAAATGCTGTACCCCTACAATCACCCCTTCCTTTTTCCTTACACCTGACAGAGAAGCGGAGAGGTTACGTGTGTAACAGTGGCGGTTGTTCTTGAACAACAAAAACATACTTGCAATCCCAGTCACGGTTAAACATTCACTGTTCACTCATATTGCACATGTAAGTCACCACTGCATGTTTCTTTGGCTCTACGCGTCTGGTGAAAGAGAGTAGTGGGGACAAAAGGAAGGGTAAGTTTATATCTCTTGCGCCTGCTCTGTTGTAAGAATAGTTCATATGTGTAACAGCTAAAGAAAGTCATGTGAATGAACATATCAGGGTTTACGATTATTGTCCAGCAATGGATAGGCTGGTTGCAGAACTTTAATTGCCTCGAGCGGGGAATATGAAAGTAGATTATAATAAGAGGGAATTTACAGTTTAATAAAAATTGCGCAGGTATGTTTTTAAGGGAGCTTCGCCCCTTCTCTGATGACTTGCTAGACCAAAAGCTTGGTTGCGAGTCTCAGTGATACATGTTCAATAATTAAGAGTCATAATAACCCACGCGGTGGTCCAGCAAATTACAGCGAAACTAAAAACGTAGCGGGAGCGCTGTAAATCGAATAAACCATACGTGCACTAATTTGTTACCGGAGTCTCCCTCTAAAACTTCTCTCATAAATTACACACACATTTGGTCAAACCATCAAGCGCCTCTTTTTGGTTAACGCAGGAGCAGTGATGTGCAGCAGATTCTAATAAATCGAGTTCATGTAGCGTAACGTAATGGACGGGCTGTATGGCAGATGACACAAACTGTCTTTCGTTTTCACTAGCGGTCTTCCTCTCATACTTCACTAAATCGTGTAAACTTCACTAATAATTTTATTAGGTCTGGGATTATCAGGTTTCAACCTTGCGGTGGTAACCTATTATAGGGACACCGGGTTCGTATCCCGCGTGCAGATGTGCGTGCCCTAGCTCAGGGTTTTGTTGGCATGGAATTTTCTCAGATGTGGTAAGATACAAGTAATTTTCTTCGAGTTCCAGATTATTATTGAACTCATTTATTCATTTTCTTCGGCCTTTTCTGCCGTCGAACAAACACGCGTTCCTCCTAGATTTTCCCTTTTCAACTACGCTTTACACGAATATCATTCCTTGATATTTTTGACCGTCTGCTGGTGCATCAAATAAACACTGTTGAATGTAGCCCGTTCATTTCTACCGCGGACTCAGCTATCACGTCTTACCTCTGCGCATCTTCCAGGGCTAGTGAATTTGACCGCATTAAATAAACACTATTTCCGTCGCGGCCATGTGTTGCCTGTTCGGCTTCTCCGCGGACTCAAATATCACATCCTCCCTCTGCCACTCTTTCATAGCTTGTGAAAAGGTGTCGCTCGACCAGCAAGGGAATTATTTATTTTTTTGCTTTCTCTACAAGTACTATGTACATGTGTATAGAGAAGGTATTGCACTCCACCCAAAAATTCGATACCGAGATTTCACCGGAAATATATATTTTAGGGTCCCCTGAATAAAAAAAACCACATTTTCAGAAAAAGGTCCGTGTGTGTGTGTGTCCGTGTGTCTGTGAACACGATAACTCAAAAACAAAAAGTCGGTAAAATACCAAACTTGGTATTGAAGTTTAGTATCTTCCAGGGATGCAACACCAAGATTTTGAGAAAAATCCCCTCACTCCAAACTACCCTTTACATGGACTTTTTTTCGAAAATTGTGATTTTGATTAAAATATCTATATTAAAGATATTTACTTGACAAATAAAATGTATATTTGAATTTTCTGGGAATAGCATCTGAAGACTGCTTTATTCTGGATGAATTTTACGGAATTTTGAATAACTGCAAAATCGTAAGAGATGCACAAAAACTTACCACACAAAAAATGTAGAGTACGTTAAAACACACAATTTCTGTTATATACACTTTTTTGGTGAAGTTGATCGTTTTTGAGATATTCCTTGTTTTTGGTTTCAGCTTTGAAAAACTTATACTTTTCTCATACAGGAATTTGTCAATTCCTGTCCATACAAACAAAAGAACTTCAGTCACATAGCAACCAGCTTTTGACTATCACTTTAACCAATGGTACTCCCTTATTTTCCTTCTACTTACAAGGAAGCAAGTAATAAGACTATTTTTGCTAATTTTTTCTCGATTAGCATGAAGTAAGTAGAAGCATAAGCTTTCTAATAATATTTTTTTGCAGAGATGTAGGGAAAGTCATGTAAATGGTACACATCTGATTTTTCTTTCTGCAAAATGTTCCTTGCGGAGCAGTTTTTATGTTACACAAATAAAATTTGATGTACATGTTCACAGAGATACAATGAATAAGAATTGCCCTAGGTTTTACTGTGAGATGTATTTAAGCATTTGTTTTCTATTTTCAAATACAAAAATTATGTTTTATGACAAATAAAGCACATTCATACCTTTAAAAAATTTATTGGATTCTAAACCAAAGGAGACAGAGAGAAACTTAAGACAATTTCAAAAAGTAGATGTATTTTTTATTCTCGCAAGGGACTTTTAAAAATGTTGACTATTACTTCCAAACTATTAGATCAAAATGGATGAAATTTGTCCGTGACTCATTTGCGTTATATTACACAGTCAAAAAGTTTGAGCTTTAAATCAAACATGTCCTAAATTGTATCGAGAAGTATCGATAGCTGTTGAACAAGTGGTCGATGTAAGAGTGGAGACGACGTGTGTTCACCACGAGGCAAGAGCCTCTCTGCGCAAGAAATGGAATCTGTTATTGATGACAAACAGCAGGGAAAATGTAATTATGTAGCCAGCGAGACAAAGAAGCGAAGAAAACAGCAAGACAAGTGGATAAAAGATTGCAGAGGGACAGGAAATAAGAATGATGTGGAAGCAATACTGGAGAGACGCTTGCAGCGAAGAGCTTCTGCAAGCGACATCTTGACAGAAGGCTTTGGTGCCTTCTTCTGTCTCAAGGAGAAAACACAATCGTCATTTAGATAGTGCTCCTGTCGTCTTATAGCCCTGGGCTACGTCACTCAAACACAAAAACTTGCTTTTTAAAATGTCACTCTCCTTGCAAATAAACTTCTGTTTCTGTTGACTTCAAAACTGAATCTTTCAACAGCTCTCAAACTGATACCAAAATCTTATGTAAATAGGTAGAGTCAGACTGAAAAATTCAACGCCATAGCCGGTTGCTCCACCATGGCAACATTAAATTTCTCAACCGACTCGCATGTTTCCCGGTAAACCACAAGGTGATCCCAAATTATTTTGAGATGACAGTCTCAGTCTGACTCTACCTATCCAACTCCTGTCCTACACACGGCTTGTGTTACAAAACGATTAATCCAATACCCATTGACCATAATAGTTGGCTATACTATGAATCCTGGGACTTAAGTACTTACAACATTGTAAGTCGCCATTGGGGTTGTCACCTCAAAATAATCTGAGATCATCACCTTGTGGTTTACCGGGAAACATGCGAGTCAGTTGAGAAGTTCAATGCTATGCCGGCATGTTGCCATGGTAGCTCAGTGGAAGAGCAACCGCTAGAGACCGGGAGATCCGTGGTTCAAATCCCAGCTATGGCATTTAATTTTTCAGTGTGACTCCACTTATCCAACTCCTGTCCTACACACGACTTGTGTGAAAGAAAAAAAAAAAAAAAAAAACCAGTTAAATCAATACCAAACGTCTTATATGTATTTCTCTACCTATTGTGTGGAATGGAGGGAAAAATATTTACCACGATCCTATACTATCGCGAATGAAGAGCTAGAAGCATGTTGGACACTACTGGCAGACACGGAAAACGCGGACGGGCTAGGTAAATTTTTATCTACTTAAGGCAAGAGAGCTGAGATCTGAGAAGGCTGACAATAGGGAAGAGGTGGGGGGGGGGGGGAGGAGAGCAATAAGAATAGGCAAACAAAAGTAATTATGTTTTACATACATATATTTTATGACTTGCTTATGTCATTGTTGTATTATGTGTTATATATTGTGTATATATTTCTCTTCAGTGTTTGTCTATTATAATAGGGTTCATTAGTGCATCTGAATAAAACTATAAATATATTGTGTTGTAAATTTAAATTGCTGTATTTGAATATCTTTGTTCTTTTGTTTTCGTGTTTGTTCTTTTAATTCTTTGTTATTGTTGTTATTATTATTTAAATATTGCTTACTATTTTTGGTATCGCAGAAGCACGTACGGTGTGTGGACCCGTGCGATTGATGAAGGTCAATATATGATGCTGATATTTCAATAAATACGCTTATTCAACTCAACAAACTATTCTTACAATAGCTTATTACTTTCCTTACACGTACTGTGTACCCAAATACACCCGAACCGTGTTTTTCTGTTGCGTACAAGGAAACAACACACAGCTGGTCACATTGCTGACTTGTTTTTCTCTGCTCTGAAAGTGCAGTATTGAACTGACAGTGATATCGTGTGCATTATTATTATTATGCCCTGTACTTTGTCAAATAGTGTACTATGGATCAGCATTTGTTTTCTGCTGCACTGGGTGTATTTTTATGATCCGTATGTGTTAACACATTTTGTGAGTGGACTCTCAATAATGAAATTGGTTCCACCTTCAGGGATATGTGTGGACACAAAGTAATCGCATTGGAGCTCTGAGAAACCTAATATTGCTCTGACCTAACCCTTCATAACGAAAAAGTTAGTGTATGGCACGCCATTTGAGGAGAAACAGTTATACGCCCAATTTTTTTGAGTCCTCAGTTGACGCTAGGGTTACCACCTTTTTATTTTTACATTTCCAGACACTTTTTTTTTTTTTTTTGAGCGGATTGGACAGAGGGTGCGGGGAAGAAATATTTTTGTGTACTGCTTAGTCAATCAAATATTAACTTAATGTTATAATATTCAGAAAAGTTTTAAAAATATTGTGTCTCTTATACCGCATATTACTATATCTTTGATCACTGAAAGTTAAAGTTGCATACTTCTTGTTTGAGTTTTCAGTCTTATCAATAGAAGGAGGTCACAAAAACCACAATATTTTATTGATTCGAGTTTCTGCTTTAACCACATTTACATCCAGGCCATTACGATTGTCAGTCCAAACATTTCACATTATGGAAAACACTCGTTCTGTAAAAACATTATTCACAGCAAAAGAAAATATATACTGAACAATTACAAAAATTTGGTAAGGAATCAACTCCAGCTTTTGCAAATAAGAAGTGCCACTTTGAGGCGCTTGAATTATGTTTTTAAATAAACTCTGGAAGAACTTCGTTTGTTACGCTGTTTGTCAGAGCAACTGTGTACTAACTGATTATTGCTGCCCTCTATTATGTAAAGTCTACTGCAGTATGACCAAACATATAAATAACAAATTATTGTGGAGTTAAAAATATCATGGTGGAAAAATAAATCAGATTCCCGGACATTTTAAGCCTGGGTCCGGACTCCGGACACGTTTTTGAATACCCGGACTGTCCGGAGTAATCCCGGATTGGTGGTAACCTTAGTTGACGGCCATACATACCTGAATACAAATTTTCCCCCTTTTTATAGAATTAACAGACAGGGAGTGATTTTGCCTTTTTTTCAACAAGACTCTGCAACAGCTCACACAGCCAATCTTTTGATAACAACAATTGAAAGTGTGTTTCAGGACAGAATTATTATTAGAGATTTGTGCCCCCCCTCGACCTAGTCCCCTGCGGTTTCTATCTCTGGGGTAACTTAAAGCATAAAGTGTACAAGACAAACCCACACACCCTGGAAGAATTAAAACAAAATATCTGCCAGGAAATTGCCGGCATTTCTCAACATGAACTACGGCGAGTGATGGCTAGTTTCCTAAAGAGGTGCCAAAAATGTATGTGGCCATCTCCTTTAATAACATTGGTAAGTAAAGCCTTTAAAAGTAGTTTTAAAAAGTTGCATGGTTTCATCTGCACTTTCTATGATAGAGGCATATGGCAACAAGCGCCGAGGCAAAACACCGCGCAGCCGGTTCGTACGTTTTTGGATCACCCGGTACCTATATAGCGTATTGAGAAGGTATTGTATTGCACCCAAAAATTCGATACCAAGATTTCACTGGAAATACATGTTTTAAGACCGTGAATAAAAAAAACATTTTTAGAAAAATGTCCGTGTGTGTGGTATTTAAATTCGGTATCTTCCGAGGGATGCAACACGAAGATTTTCAAGAAAATCCTCCCATCCCAAACTACCCTTAACATGGAACATTTTTCGAACATTTTGATTTTCTTAAAAATGGCTCTAACGATTTTGATTAAAATACCTTATGTTAAAGACATTTTAACGGCAAACGAAATGTATATCTTGAATTCTCTGGGAATAGCCTATGAAGACCTGTTCATTCTAGACGAATTTTGTATAACAGGCAAACCGTAAGAGATATACAAAAAACGTAAATCTCATTAGAGTACCAATTTATGACTTACATTTTCGTTGTGGAGGTAACCGTTTCAGAGATATTTATTGTCATTCGTTTCACTTTTAAAATACCTGTGTTTCTTTTGATTTATTTCTGCCAAGCAAAGCAGTGAATTTCAATGACAGTCGCACATCGCGACAGATTATAAAACATTTGACTACTGCTTTTTTACTTTCTCTACACGTACTATGTACATAGTGTATAGAGAAGGTATTGTTTTCCACGCAAAAATTTGATACCGAGATTTCACCGGAAATACACGTTTTGGGTCCAAAAAAGCATTTTTGGAAAAAGGTCCGTGTGTGTCTGTGTATTTGTGGACAGCATAGCTCAAAAACGAAAAGACCGTTAAATACCAAACTTGGTATTTAAGTTTAGTATCTTCCAAGGATGCGAGAAAATCCCCCACCCCCAACTACCCTTTACATGGAACTTTTTTCGAAAATTTTAATTTTCTCAAAAATGGCTTTAACGATTTCGATTAAAATATCGTACATTAAGGATATTTACCTGAGAAATAATATGTATATCTTGAATTTTCTGGGAATAGCTTCTGAAGACTACTTTATTCTGGAGGAATTTTGCATAACTGCTAAACCGTAAGAAATGGACAAAAACTTACCACACAAAAAATGTAGAGCACATTAAAACACACAATTTATGTTATATGATTTTTTTTTCGAGGAGTTGATCGTTTTTGAGATATTCCTTGTTTTTGGTTTCAGCTTTGAAAAACTTATACTTTTCTCATACAGGAATATGTCAATTCGTGTCCATACAAACAAAGGAACTTCAGTCACCTAGTAACCAGCTTTTGACTTCACTTTAACCTATGATACTCCCTTATTTCGCTTCTACTTACAAGGAAGCAAGTACTAAGACTGTTTCTGCTAATTTTTTCTCGATTAGCTTGAAATAAATAGAAGAATAAGCTTATTAACAATAATTTGTTACACAGAAAGTCATGTGAATGGAACACATCAGATTTCTGCTTATAAGGAACTAAGTAATAAGAAGTTTTTGCTAGCCTTATATCGTCTAGTATAGTAGAAAGAAGAATAATCTTTTGTAAGAAGTTTGTTTGTAGAACAGTTATAGAGGTAGCATTTCTTTTTTGATTCAATGGTCTTCAAAACATGTATTTACATGACGTGATCAAACTGCTGGTTGGAATATACGTAATACTTTCTCTAGTTTCTATGAGCGTAAGTGAATCGCACAGATCGCCAAAAGCGTCAAGTCCTGATGGATACGAGTGTTTTTCTAGGAAATGGGTAGTGTGTTGGTGTTGCAGAACAGAAATAAATTGGGTAAACACTAAGGGCGAGAGAGGGCGACAGTGTAACTCCTCTTCCATAATTCACCGCCATGTTTCACATCACTTTCCGCCTAAAATGTCTGCTCGACACGCGCTATATAATTCATCAGCTGCCTCTCCCGTTAAATAGAAAATCCGATTTCATCAACACGGCCCACTAATCTAATGCGAGCAGACCATCTTTGTTATCAAACCAAACATGTCTTTCCTTGCCTTTGTTTACGCCGCACTAAATATAATGCCTGTCTTAATTCGCATATATTGTTATGCAGGTCAGTTATACGGGATTTAGTGATCCGCTTTTTACTTTCTCTACGCATACTATGCTGTAGACTACACACTAATATACGAGGGCTGTTTTTTTTTCAACCTCCGATAGGCTATAAATAAAAGGCAAGTTCATAGAAAACAATTATTTTATTACTAACAGTTTTGTACACTCATGGTTACTTTTCAACATAATCACCGAAAAGATTGAGACATTTATCGTACCTGTGCACAAGCTTTGCAATACCCGCTTCAAAAAATGTTGCCGCCAATGATTTCAAATGAGCATTGACCTTGTTTTGAAGATCTTCGTACTTAACGACGTTTGTGGAGAGCCGTTCAAAACAAACGAAGAGCAATGGTGTCTTCAGGAATTGTGTTGATCCATGACAACGCTCGTCCACACATTGCTGGCACAACCCATCGGCTCCTTGAACAATTTCAATGGAACATTTTCGATCATCCGCCGTATATATATATATATATATATATATATATATATATATATATATATATATATATATATATATATACACACACACACCCCTATATTCATATACCCAAGGTCGTGGATTCAAACCCGGCGGAGGACGATGGATGTTTTCGGGTGTAAAAATCCTTAACATAGCTTCCTTCGGAAGGGAACTGGTTCCGTGTCGTAGATTTACGGCACGTAAAAGAACAAGCCTGATAGAGACGCCTCTGAGCAAAATTAAGCGGTCTTTGACGCCCAGTATAGAATGGGACGCGGAAACCAGGGTCGCAGTTAAAGAGCGTCCATAAAAACACGCCATTTCCATTTCACACAAAAATTCGATCTCGCGATTTCGAAATATATGTTTTGGCGTCCGCTGAATTAAAAAAAAAAAAAAAAAAAAAAAAAAAAAAGGAAACGGTCAGCGCGCGCGGGTGTGTATGTGTGTGTGTAGACATAACTAAAAGACCTGATTATTCCTTTCACATGACTTTCTCTAGATGTTCCGCAAACAAAAATTGTATTGATAAGATGAATCTTTTTATTCGTCTGCATTATACTAATCAAGATAAACATTAACAGAATAATCTTATTACTAGCTTCCTTGTAAGTAGAAGGGAAATAAGAAAATGCACAGGCTAAAGCGATAGTCAAGTCCTTTAAAAGCCGATTGCATTGTGAAACAATTGAAATTCCATGTCTTTGCTTGCCAATGGTAAACAAACGAGAGACGAGAATAAAGATGTCTTCCCGTCCGAGAAAAGTTTAAGTGGCTTAAAATTGCAACCAATAATTCCGAACATCTCGAAAACAGTTATCTCTACCAATAAATAAATGAATAAATATAACAGTCACTGTGTGTTTTAATGGGATCTACATTTTTTGTGTAGTAAGTTTTGTATATCTCTTACGGTTTGCCAGTTACACAAAAGTCATCCAGCATGAAGAGGTATTCGAAAATTTAAGATCTACATTTCGTTTGTCATAAAAATATCTTAAACATAAGGCATTTTAACTAACTTACTACACAGAAAATGTAGATTTCATTAAAACATATAATTATACATTATTTTCTCTTGCATTACCAAGGAGTGAAACAAATGGGAGAAAGACAGAGAAATATGAAACGATGGATGACTCTCCATAGAAACATTTAAGTGATTTAAACCAATAACAAAGAATATCGCGGAAACAGTTAACTCTACAAAACACACAAAATAAAACAAACATATACCTATATATTCCCTTTTGAGAAAAGTTTAAGTTGTTTAAAATTGAAATAAATAACAAGGAATATCTCGGAAACTGTTACCCTACAAAAATGGATATATAATTTTTGTATTTTGTAGAGTTAACATTTTCTAGTTATTGGATTAAATTTTAAACTATTTAAGCTTTTCTCAAACGGAAGCCATTTTTCGTATCATCTCCATCTTTTATTTCACTCCTGGCAATGCAAAGAGAAGCGTATTTCAATTGTTTCACATAGTGATACTTTTAAAAGATTTGAGTATCGCTTTAGCCTAATGTATTCCCTAATCCCCCTTCTACTTATAAGAAACTAAGTAATAAGTTAATTTCTGCTAATGTTTATCTTGATTAGCATAATGCTGATAAAAGAAATCTTTTGTAAGAATAGTTTGTACATGGGACAGCAGAGAAAGTCTGTAAAAGGGACGCATTCGATTTTTTTTTAATTAAGAATTTCAGAGAGATTTCTGGTTATTGCTTTACATTTTCCACATGGTTTAATGAGTTTGGTCTATGGCCCGCATTCAGAAGATCGTGAGTTCGCTTCCCATTGGGTTTCCCCAGGTCGCAAGGCGAATGCTGAGTAGGTTTCTTTCATCCCCAGAATTTCCTGTCCCTCCATGTTGCCTCCTCGCTATTCACATTGTCAGCATTTTTACTTTCTCTATATATACTATGTACATAGTATATAGAGAAGGTATTGCACTACATCCAAAAATTCATACCCAGATTCCACCAGAAATGTATGTTTTAGGGTCTCCTGTATCCAAAAAAGGTATTTTTAGAAAAAGGTCCGCGTGTCTGCAAACACGATAGCTCAAAAACGAAAAGTCGGTAAAATATCAAACTTGGTATTTGAGTTTAGTATCTTCCAGGGATGCGACACGAAGATTTTGAGAGAACTCCCCCACCCCAAACTACCCTTTACATGGGATTTTTTTCGAAAATTGTGATGTTCTCAAAAATGGCAAAAACGATTTTGATTAAAATATCGTATATCAAAGTTATATATCTGGCAAATATATATATATATATATATATATATATATATATATATATATATTATATCTTGAATTTTCTGGGAATAGCCTCTGAAGAATACTTTATTCTGGATGAATTTTACGGAATTTTGCATAATTGTTAAACTGTAAGAGATGGACAAAAACTTACCACATAAAAAATATAGAGCACGTTAAAACACACAATTTATGTCATATACTTTTTTTTCGTGGTGTTGATCGTTTTTTTAGATATTTCTTGTTTTTGGTTTCAGCTTTGAAAAGCTTATACTACTTGTCAACTCACAAACAAAGGAACTTCAGTCACATAGCAACCAGCTTTTGACTATCACCTTAACGTATGGTACTCCCTTATTTCACTTCTACTTACAAGAAGTAAGTAATAAGACTATTTCTGCAATTTTTTCTGGATTCGCATGAAGTAAATAGAAGCATAAGCTTTTTAACAATAATTTATCACAGAGATGTAGAGAAAGTTATAGGAATGGAACACATCAGATTTTTCAGTTGTTGTTCATTGAGTAGAGAGTGTGTTACACATCTTGAGGTACTGCATGCAGAGGAAACTGGCCCCCGAGGAACTAACGTGGTTTTTGTGTCTAAGTGGTGCAGGGAACACTTACTCGGTTTGATGAATATGGAAATGCATGGGGATTTCTCCATTATGCATAAATTACAAGCCAGGGAGTTTGTGGCCAACTGTAATTGGTGCAAGTGAGAAAATCTATCAGAACCTTTGGGATCAAAGGTAGCAAGTTCCTTCCTCATCCTCACTCAGCCGAGTACATCTGGGACCGCCTCCGCCATCCTGCACAGATATCGATACTTTCTCTACACCAACTATCTATTTGCACCCAAAAGTTCGATACCGAGATTTCCCGGAAATTCAGGTTTTAGGACCGCCTGAATAAAGTAAAATTGATGTGTTCCATTCACATTACTTTCTGTACATCTCTGCAACAAATTATTGTTAAAAAGCTAATGCTTCTATTACTTCATGCTAATCGAGAAAAAATTAGCAGAAATTTTCTTATTTCTTGCTTCCTTGTAAGCAGAAGCGAAATAAGGGAGTACCATAGGTTAAAGTGATAGTCAAAAGCTGGTTACTATGTGACTGAAGTTCCTTTGTTTGTATGGACAGGAGTTGACACATTCCTGTAGGAGAAAAGTATAAGTTTTTCAAAGCTGAAACAAAAAACAAGGAATATCTAAAAAACGATCAACTCCGCGAAAAAACGTATAGAACATGAATTGTGTGTTTTAACGTGCTCTACATTTTTGTTTGGTAAGTTTTTATACATCTCTTACGGTTTAGCAATTAGGCAAAATTCCATGAAATTCATCCAGAATAAAGTAATCTTCAGAGACTATTACCAGAACATTCAAGATATATATTTTATTTGGTACGTAAATATTTTAAATGTAAGAGATTTTAATCAAAATCGTTAGAGCCATTTTTGAGAAAATCAAAATTTCAGAAAAGTGTTCCCTTTAAAGGGTAGTTGGTGGTGAGGAGTTTTCTTGTAAACTTCGTGTCGCATCCTTGGGAGATTGTATTTAACGTACTTTTCGTTTATGATTCAGGGGGTCTCACAACATGTATTTCTGGTGGTGCATACACTATGTACACAATTCGTGTAGAGAAAGTAAAACTATCTATGCATAAAAGCTCAAGGAAAGTCCAAAAGCTGTCACATAAACAATTGAATAAGCAGACGAACCAAAGGAAGAAATGCTGCAATAGCTGGAAATAATTGGATGATATTAGGCATTGAGTCAGTTGATTAGTGTTGAGGAACGCTGTTTGCAAATCGTATTCAGTGCCGCCTGCCGTAGGTGCGGAATTCCAACAAGATGCTTTACTCGGATGATGTTGTACAGAACAACGTGCGGCGTCGAGGAAACGTAATTACCACTAATTCAGTACAAACAATGTCTGCAGACAGCTAAACTCCTGTCTTGTCTACGTGACGCCTCCGTAACTTGGGCAACACTCGCTAGCTTTTCTGCTCAGCCCAACTCCCCAATTGTTCAACACTATAGCCGTCCATACTTCACTCCACGGGGGAGTGGGCAAACTTTTACACATTCAGGATGAAAACATTTCATGGGGATTGGGGAAGCTTTACCACATTCAAGGTGAAAACATTTCATGGGGGAGTGGGCAAACTTTTTCACCCTCAAAGTTAAAACATTTCATGGGGGAGAGGGCAAAATTTTACAAATTTAGAAAACACATCATTTCATTGGGGAGTACAAATTTTTCACATTCAAGGTGAAAACACTTCATGGGGATTGGTGAAGCTTTACCACATTCAAGGTGAAAACATTTCATGGGGAGTAGGCAAGCTTTTTCACATTCAAGGTGAAAACATTTCATGGGGGAGTGGGCAAGCTTTTTCACATTCAAGGTGAAAACACTTCATGGGGATTGGGGAAGCTTTACCACATTCAAGGTGAAAACATTTCATGGGGGCGTGGGCAAGCTTTTTCACATTCAAGGTGAAAACATTTCATGGGGGAGTGGGCAAGCTTTACCACATTCAAGGTGAAAACATTTCATGGGGGAGTGGACAAACTTTACCACATTCAAGGTGAAAACATTTCATGGGGGAGTGGGCAAGCTTTACCGCATTCAAGGTGAAAACATTTCATGGGGGAATGGGCAAGCTTTACCACATTCAAGGTGAAAACATTTCATGGGGGAGTGGGCAAGCTTTACCACACTCAAGGTGAAAACATTTCATGGGGGAGTAGGCAAGCTTTACCACATTCAAGGTGAAAACATATCATGGGGGAGTGGGCAAGCTTTACCACATTCAAGGTGAAAACATTTCATGGGGGAGTGGGCAAGCTTTACCACATTCAAGGTGAAAACATTGCATGGGGGAGTGGGCAAGCTTTACCACATTCAAGGTGAAAACATTTCATGGGGGAGTGGGCAAACTTTACCACATTCAAGGTGAAAACATTTCATGGGGGAGTGGGCAAGCTTTACCACATTCAAGGTGAAATCATTTCATGGGGGAGTGGGCAAACTTTACCACATTCAAGGTGAAAACATTTCATGGGGGAGTGGGCAAGCTTTACCACATTCAAGGTGAAAACATTTCATGGGGGCGTGGGCAAGCTTTTTCACATTCAAGGTGAAAACATTTCATGGGGGAGTGGGCAAGCTTTTTCACATTCAAGGTGAAACCATTTCATGGGGGAGTGGGCAAGCTTTACCACATTCAAGGTGAAAACATTTCATGGGGGAGTGGGCAAACTTTACCACATTCAAGGTGAAAACATTTCATGGGGGAGTGGGCAAGCTTTACCGCATTCAAGGTGAAAACATTTCATGGGGGAATGGGCAAGCTTTACCACATTCAAGGTGAAAACATTTCATGGGGGAGTGGGCAAGCTTTACCACACTCAAGGTGAAAACATTTCATGGGGGAGTAGGCAAGCTTTACCACATTCAAGGTGAAAACATTTCATGGGGGAGTGGGCAAGCTTTACCACATTCAAGGTGAAAACATTTCATGGGGGAGTGGGCAAGCTTTACCACATTCAAGGTGAAAACATTTCATGGGGGAGTGGGCAAGCTTTACCACATTCAAGGTGAAAACATTTCATGGGGGAGTGGGCAAACTTTACCACATTCAAGGTGAAAACATTTCATGGGGAAGTGGGCAAGCTTTACCACATTCAAGGTGAAAACATTTCATGGGGGAGTGGGCAAACTTTACCACATTCAAGGTGAAAACATTTCATGGGGGAGTGGGCAAGCTTTACCACATTCAAGGTGAAAACATTTCATGGGGGAGTGGGCAAGCTTTTTCACATTCAAGGTGAAAACATTTCATGGGGGAGTGGGCAAGCTTTACCACATTCAAGGTGAAAACATTTCATGGGGGGTAGGCAAGCTTTACCACATTCAAGGTGAAAATATTTCATGGGGGAGTGGGCAAGCTTTACCACATTCAAGGTGAAAAGATCGGAATTGATTCTGTCGTAGTAAGTTTTTGTCTATCTGTTACGGTTTATCAGTTGTGCAAAAGTCAATCACAATAAATAGCTCTTCGGAGTCTATTCCCAGAAAGTTCAAGCTACACATCTCCTCGTATATTGAATATGGTTATTTTAATCAAAATCACTTGAGAATTTTTAAGAAAATCAAAACTTTCGAGAATTTCTCCATGTAAAGGGCGGATTGAAGTGGGAGATTTTCCCGAGAATCTTCACGTTTCATGCTTGGTAGATACTGAAACTTAAATATCAGGCTATACCAAGTCTGGTGTGTAAGTGACTTTTCGCTTTTGAGTTTTGCTGTGCGCACACACAGACCTTTTTCTAAAAAACCCCTTTTTGAGTCAGGGGGCCCCAAAACATGTATTTACGGTGAAATCTCGGTATTGGACTTTTGGATAAAAACAAAATTGTCTTACTTTTAAATCTTCAAATGTACACTGAACACTTGTGCTAGAGAATGCCAAAGATCTCAGCATTAAAATACTATTTATTAATTATTATTATTATTATTATTATTATTATTATTACCTTTTTAAGTTTAACGTCCTTTAACCTGGTACGTCATATCGGACGATGAATGAACCCGGGTCCATAGAGCTTAAACCTATCCAACATTTTTGTCTTCTCTGGATGAAGGGAAATTCCGGAAATAACCCTTATCCGGGTAATTTACCCTCACCGAGATGATGTGTTCCTTTCACATGACTTTCTCTAGCTGTTCCGCAAACAAACTTTTCTTACCAAAGATTCTTATTTTATCTACATCCTGATAGTCGAGATAAACGTCTTAGTTACTCACTTCCTTGTAAGTAGAAGCGAAAGGCTAAAGAACCACTTAAATCTTTTAAAAACCGGTCGCTATGACAAACAATTGAAACTCCGTTCTCTTTGCTTGCCAGGAGTAAACAAAAGATCGACGAAGGAAAGATGACCTATCGTTTGAGCAAATTCTAAGTAACTTATAATTGAAACCAGTGACATGAAATATCTCGAAAGCCGCCTGCGGTGCCATTAGTAGTTAAAGCGGGCGTTAAACACTACCAAAAAAAAAAAATATATATATATATCTCGAAAGCGATCAGCGCTAAAATAAAACTGTAGAGACATAAATTGTGCGTTTTAACGAGATCTACACTTTTTTATGTGGTACGTTTTTGTCTATCTCCTTCGGCTTACCAGTTATTCAAAATTAAAAATAAATCTAACCAGAATATATATCTTACTATTAAGACAGTTTAATCAAAATCGTTAGAGCCATTTTTGAGGAAATCAAAATTTTTGAGGTTTTTCTACTTAAAGGGTATTTTATATTGGGGTGATTTTTCTCAAAACCTTCGTGTTGCTTCAATAGAAGATACTTACATTTAAATATCAAGCTTTGTATTTTACAATCTTTTAGTTTTTGAGCTATGCTGTTTACACACACACACAAATATTTTACTAAAATGTTTTTTTTCGGACTCGGGGGATCTCAAAATGTATATTTCCGGTGAAATCTCAACATCAAATTTTAGGTGGAATACAATACCTTCGCTATCTACACATTTGTACATACGTGCTAGAGAAAATAAAATTGGTGGTGTCGAAGTTTATATTTCAGGACTATAAGGGCTAAAAATAGGAATTAAATACCCTTCAGAAAATAAAAAATAGACAATAAATTATATTTAAACTACAAAAAGTAAAATATAATATAAAATCATAAATAAAATAACTTATTATAACATTTATAAGAAATAACAATAACTATCTAGTAATAGAATGGTGAGAGAATTATTGGTGGTTACTTTTGTTGAAGAATGAAATCAGGGGTCATCGACCTCGACATTAAATTAAAAGCCTAGATGGACAGGTATCCCCGGGCGTAGCCAACGAGTGAACGTTTAGAGACTCGATGTTCGTGCATCCGAACACGAACTCTTTGTTTAACAACTAACATTTTGCGATCTCTTGAATCTAAAATGACTTTCTAATGTATTTAAAACGTTGCCAGACCACGATCGTTTATCAAGGAAATGTTTCCTTTTCCTTTGTAAGTTACTTATGTTTTCCGAATTTCCATGCTACAACTGTTTATACCGCTATAAACGACAACGGAAAATAATGGCTTCCAGCGCAGGAATATTAAAAAGAGCACAAATATAAACATCGCATGCAAGACGTCAGATTTATAGCCTTCTCCGTTTGATTTCTCTCTACCTTCATATCTATACATTAAAATGCATTGTGCCTTTCAAACTTGACGTTCAAAACCAGGTCTGCAAATAAACCAGATGTATATTTCATAAACGCTCAGTCATTCTATTCGTAAAGGGAATAGCTCGCAGCGAAATCGATTATATTTAGTTTTACTAACTCTGCCACGTACAATGTACATAGTAGGTAAAGAAAATCAGGTATTGCATTCCACCCAAAAGGTTGATACTGACATTTCACCATAAATACACGTTTTAAGGACTCCTGCAACAACAATTTCTGACATTCCATTCACATCACTTTCTCTACATTTCTGCAACAAAGTATTGTTATTGTTAAAAAGCTTATGCTTGTATTTACTTCATGCTAATTGAGAAAAATTAACAGAAATAGTGTCATTAATTGCCTCCTTGTACGTAAAGGCGAAATAAAGGAGTACTATAGGTTAAAGTGATAGTCAAAAGCTGGTTGCTATGTGACTGAAGTTCCTTTGTTTGTATGGACAACAGTTGAAAAATTCCTGTATAAGAAAAGTATACGTTTCTCAAAGCTGAAACTAAAAACAAGGAATAACTCAAATCGGTCAACTCCACGAAAAGAATGTGTGACATAAATTGTGTATTTTATCGTGATCTACATTTTTTGTGCAGTACATTTTTGTCTATCTCTTACGGTTTAGCAGTTATAGAAAATTCAATAAAAATCATCCAGAATAAAGAGGTCTTTAGAGGCTATTCCCAGAAAATTCGAGATATGCATTCTGTTTGGCATGTAAATATTATAGGTATAAGAGATTTTAATAAAAATCGTTAGAGCCATTTTTGAGAAAATCAACATTTTCGAAAATTTTTCCATGTAAAGAGTAGTTGGGTGTGGGGGGATTTTTCTTGAAAATCTTCGTGTCTGATCCTTGCAAGATATCAAACTTAAATACCAAGTTTGGAACTTAACGGTCTTTGCGTTTCTGAGCTATGCTGTCCACAGAGACACACACATACACACACGGACCTTTTTCCAGAGATGCTTTTTTTGGATCCAGAGGAACCCAAAACACGTATTTCGGGTGAAATCTCAGTATCGAATTTTTGGGTGGAATACGATACCTTCTCTATACACTATGTACATAGTACGTGTAGAAAAAGTAAGAACCAGCATTTTCAGAAGTTCCATATATGTCCGTGTGTATGTGTGTGGGTGTCTGTCTATCCCTTTTTAGCTTCTCTACATGAACTATGTACATAGTGTATAGAGAAGATATTGTATTCCACCCAAAATTCGATAACGATATTTCACCGGAAATACACGTTTTAGGGTCCCCTGTATCCAAAAAGAGCATTTTCAGAAAAAGGTCCGTGTGTCTGCAAACACACAACTCAAAAACGAAAAGCCGGTATATTACAAAACTTGATATTTAAGTTTGGTATCTTCAAGAGATGCGACACAAAGAGTTTCAAGTAAATTCCGCCTCTCCCACTATCCTTTACATGGAACTTTTTTCGAAAATTTTAATTTTCTCAAAAATGACTAACGATTTTTATTGAAATACCGTATATTAAAGATATTTATATAACAAACAAACTGTATACATTGAATTTTCTGGGAATAGCCTCTAAAGACCTCTTTATTCTGTAAGAATTTTGCTGGATTTGACAACCATAGGAGATAGACAAAAAATTATTTCACAAAATGTGTAAGTCTCGTTGAAACCATAATTTACATTATATACATTTTTTTGGTGGAGTTGACCATTTTTGAGATATTCCTTGTTATTGGTTTCAGTTTTAAAATGCCTAATCTTTTCACATACTGTTATCTCCTGGCAATGTAAAGAGACGGATTTCATCCACATGGCAATCGGCTTTTAAAAGACTTGACTATCGCTTGAGCGTAATGTATTCCCCTTCTACTTACAAGGAAGCAGGTAATACTGCTTTTTATCATATTTATTATGATGTAGATAAAAATAATTTTTGTAGGAATAATTTGTGGCGGCGGAGCGGTTAGACCGCTCGCCACCCACCTAGGCGGCCCGGGTTCAATCCCAAGCATATGGGATTTGTGGTGGGCGAAGATGCGCCTGGGAGGGTCTTTTCCGGGTCCTCCGATTTCCCGCGCCACTAATTCCACCAATTGCTCCATCATCATCTTTCCTATCATCCATTTCGCTTCCTCCGACCACTCATTCCAGGTTCTCCGTTCTGTGGTTTCGTACCGCTGCTTCTCGACAGGCTCCTGACCTCTAGACTTCCGCTTGTAAGCCCTAGGGGAGTGTCAGTCTTAAAATATGGGGAGGGTGACCCGACTAAGAAACGAAAAACAGGTAGATAGGGTCATGTGAATGTAACTTAGGGTAGCATACTGTAGAGGAAATGAAGCGAAAGCCGAGCAGTAAAACTTTGACGTCTTACATTCACATGAGTTTCTCTACCTTTCTGTAACAAATTATTGTTAAACAGCTTATCCTATATATAATCGAGAAAAACATCAGCAGAAACGGTCTTATTATTTCCTTCCTTGTAAGTAGAAGGGAAATAAGCGAATACACTAGGCCAAAACGATAGTCAAAGCTGGTTGCTATGTGGTTGATATCTGTTTCTATACAGAGCCAGGAGTTTACAACATTCCGTGTGAGAAAAGTTTTAAGCATTTTAAATCTGAAATAAATAACAAGGAATATCTCAGAAATGATCAATTCCTCGAGAAAAAAAAAAAAAAAAAAAAAACGTAAATGACATAAACTGTGCGTTTTAACGTGATCTACATTTTTTGTGCAGTAAGTTTTTATTCTCTCTCTGACGGTTTATTAGTTACGCAAAATTCAGCAAAATTCATTCAGAATAAAGGTCTTTAGATACTATTGCTAGAAAATTCAAGATAAAAATTCAAATATATTTTATTTGTCGCGTAAATATTTTTTTTCCAGTTAAAGGGTAGTTTGAGGTGTCGCATCCCTGTAAGATACTAAGCTTAAATACGAAGTTTGTTATTTTACCCGCTTTTCGGTTTTCAGTTATCGTGTTCAGAGTTACACACACACAATGACCTTTTTCTAAATCTGTTATCTTTTTATTAAAGGGACCCTAAAACGTGTAATCCCGGTGAAATCTCGGTATCAGCTTTTTGGGTAGAATACAGTTCTTTCTCTACACACTATGTACATAGTAGTGTAGAGAAAGTAATAATTTGTTTGCAGAAGAGGTAGAGAAAGTCATGTGAATGTAACGCAGAGGAAATGAAGCGAGAGCCGCGCAGCAAAAAGGGAACAAGTCTCTAGCCGTGTTTTATTTCTTAATCCCGAAATCCAGCAGCGTCGCCTCCACTCAAATTGAATCCTGTGATCGAATTAAGAATGGCGGCCGTTATTCCACTGCCGGGTCTAACTGCTTCCCGTGTACACGCTGCTCCAGATTAACCCAATTTCCGCTTTCTCCCTCAACGCAAATCCGCAGACGATAAGACGGATAAAGCATCCTGCTGTTCAACAGCAAAAACTCGGCCCCCGTTCGTCAGTTATTGTCTTTGACTCTTAATCGCAAGAGTAACTCGTGCAAATGTATCGCTTCAGGCTGGAAAACCTTCTCCATAGCTTACTGGGGGAAAATACTGCGTTCCAGCAAACAATTCCGTGTCCAGATTTCTCCGACAAACATCTGATGTGTTCCATTCCCAGGATGCTCTGGAACAAATTATTGTTAGTAAGCTTATTCTTCTATCCACTTCATGCTAACTGAGATAAACACTAGCAGAAATGATCTTACTACTTAGTTCCTTTTAAGTAGCAGGGAAATAAGGGAATGCACTAGGCTAAACCGACAGTCAAATGTTTCAAAATGTGGTTGCTATGGGATTGAAATCCGTTTCTTTGCGTGGTCAGGAGCTTACAAGTTCTCGAATGAGAAAAGTTTATTTTAAAACTTTTTTTCAGACGTAAAATTCTTTAGCATGACTTCCTTGGGAAGAGAAGTAGATTTACGGCATTTAAAAGAACCTCAAGTGTGATAAATTAAGAGGTCTTTCAAGGCCAATATACAATAGGAAGAAGAGCATTTCATCAGTCTATATATAAAACACAATTTCAATTTCTGAAAACAAACAAATGAATAACTACTGATAACTGTTACATGCACATAACTGCGAAGTTTAACTGGAAAATAACTTGTTACTGGTAACTGTGACCGTGATAATGCTGAAAACAAACACCTTTATCTCTATAGGAAATGGACGCTCTTTAACTGCTGAGATTCCAGCGTCCTATTCTATACTGGGCGTGAAAGACCGCTTAATGTTGCTCAGAGGTCTCTTTATCAAGCTTGAGGTTCTTTTACGTGCCGTAAATCTATGAGGCGGCTCAAACGGCTTTACTTTCCTTCCGAAGGAAGCCATGCGCCCGAGAAAATCCATCATCCTTCGCCGCGTTTAAACCCGCGACCCTGGATATATGAAGCTAGCACGGTAACCATTACACCACTGGCAAAAGGAACATTTCGAACACATCAACTTCATGAACAAAATATATATAACACAAATTGTGTGTTTTAAGGAGATGTACACTTGTGTAGTAAGAATTGACTATCCCTTACGGTTTACCAGTTATACAAACTTCAGAAAAATTCATCCAGAACAAAGAGGTGTTCAAAGCCTATTATCAAGATACGTATTTTATTTGTCATATAAATATCTTAAATATAAGCGATTTTAATCAAAATCGTTATGAGGCATTTTTGAAAAAACAAAAATGTTCGAATTTTTTTCCAATTAAGGGGTAATTAGGGGTAGGAGGATTCTCTTGAAAATCTTCGTCTCGCATCCTTCGCAGATACTGAAGCTAAATATCAAGTTTGGTATTTATTCTTTTTTGAGCTACGCTGCTCACACGCGCGCGCGCGGGCAGTTTTCTAAAAATAATTTTTTTGATTCATGGGGTCTCAAAACATATATTTCCGGTGTATTGAATTTTTGGATGAAATACAATACCTTCTCTGTAAACTATATATAGTGAAGAGAAAGTAATTAGAGGGAGGTTCAATAAGAATCTTGTCGCGTGCAAGTCGCCAAAACAAATTTGGTTTGTCATTTACATTTTAGCTGTCCAACTGCCTGAGTACGGAAAAAACTTAACACATGTTTCCGAAGCAAATAAATTATTGGATAGGTAGAGTCAGACTGAAAAATTCAATGCCATAGCCGGGATTTGAACCACGGATCTCCGGTACCTAGCCGGTTGCTCTGCCACAACGTGCCGACATAGCAGTGAATTTCTCAGCTGACTCGCATGTTTCCCGGTAAACCACAAGGTGTTCAAATTATTTTGAGATGACAACCCTAATAGCGACTTACAAGGTTGTAAGTACTTGAGTCCCAGGATTCATAGCTTTAGCCAAATATTGTGATGATTTTAATTGTTTCCTCACAGAAACTGTGTGTAGGACAGGAGATGGATAGGTAGTCAGACTGAAAAAATCTGACATGTTCCATTCACATGACTTTCTCTACATCTCTGCAACAAACTATTGCTAAAAAGCTTATGCTTCTATTTACTTCATGTGAATCCAGAAAAAATTAGCAGAAATAGTCTTATTACTTGCTTCCTTGTAAGAAGAAGTAGGCTAAAGTGATAGTCAAAAGCTGGTTGCTATGTGACTGAAGTTCCTTTGTTTGTATGGACAGGAGTTGACAAATTCCTGTATGAGAAAAGTATGTTTTTCAAAGTTGAAATTAAAAACAAGGAATATCTCAAAAAACATTCATCCCACGAAAAAAAAAAAAAAATGTATATAACATAAATTGTGTGTTTTAATGTGCTCTACATTTTTTGTGTTGTAAGTGTTTATCCATCTCTTACGGTCTACCAGTTATGCAAAATTCCGTAAAAATCATACAGAATAAAGTAGTCTTCAGGGGCTATTCGTAGAAAATTCAAGATATTCATTTTATTTGTCATATAAATATCTTTTAATCAAAATTGTTAGTCATTTTTGAGAAAATCAAAAATTTCGAAAAAAGGGTAGTTTGGTGCGGGGGGATTCTGCTTAAAATCTTCGTGACGCATCCCTAGAAGATACTGAGCTTAAATACCAAGTTTGGTATTTTACCGACTTTTCGTTTTTGAGTTATCATGTTCACAGACAAACGGACACACACGGACCTTTTTCTGAAAATGCTTTCTTTGGATACAGGGGAACCCTAAAACATATATTTCCGGTGAAATCTCGGTATCGAATTTTTGGGTGGAGTGCAATACCTTCTATACATACTATGTACATAGTATGTATAGAGAAAGTAAAAATGAATTCCTTTGCCGGGATTTGAATTTTTCAGTCTGACTTTTGTTTTCTTGTTCTTCTTTTGAAATTGTGGGGAAAGCGCTTCTATGCACACTATGTCACTGCATGTAACAGAGCGTGACAACCATGAAAACTATAAATTAAGCGTTACTGGTAACGGTTACGTGTAACAGCGACCGAGATAACCATGAAAGCAAATAAGCTAATCATTACCGATAACGGTTACATGTAACTTCGAAAACACATGACTTAATTCTCCATGATACTAGCCTCTGGTTCCCAAGGTTAAACCCGGCGGAGGGAGATGGATTTTTCCGACGTAAAAATATATAGCATGGCTTCCTTCGGAAGGAACTAAAGCCACGCGTAAGAACCTTAAGCCTCATAAAGAGGCCTCTGAGCAAAATTAAACGGTCTTTCATGCCCAATATAGTCTGGGACGCTGAGAACCTCAGCAGTTAAAGAGCGTCTATAAATAAAACACAATTTCAATTTCTGAAAACAAATAAATGAATAATTAATGATAACGGTGAAGTTTAACCATTAAAACTAACTTAATCGTTACTGGTAACAGTTTAACTAAAATAACTTGTTCCTGGTAACTGTTACATGCAACTGTGACCGCGATAATCCTGCAAACAATTACCTTTATCATTATGGGAAATGGAGTTGTATTTATGACTGTTCTTTAACTGCTGTGGTTCTCAGCGTCCCTTCTATACTGTACGAGAAAGACTGCTTTATTTTGCTCAGAGGCCTCTTTATCATGCTTGAGGTTCATTTATGTGCAGTAAATCTACGACACGGGACCAACGGCTTTACTTGCCTTCCAAAGGAAGCCGTATTAGTGATTTTTACGCCCGAGGATGATGATAAAATTCATCCCCGCCGGGTTCGAACCCGTGACCTTGGGTATATTAAGCTAGCATGATAACCATTACATCACGGGAGTTATAATTGTTACACAAAAATAACTGTATCTCAAACCCTTATTTAAGTAGTGGTTGTCGAAGAGGGAAAGAGTCAGTTTGGTATGAACTGAGGTGAGAGTATACTACCGTTAACTACAAAACAAAAGCCGAACGAACGTCTCATTACAGGTTCAGAAAGCTACTATCATGGAGTTTCTGGAAATGATACCCCATTACTTTTGAGCCCCACATGATGGTGCAGTCCATCCTTCTATTGTTCATGGAAATGCGGGCTCTGTCAGAGACGAAAAGCTGTTTATTTGTTCTTGATGGCGGCGAGAGCGCCCTTTTTATTCGGTTCATTAGCGCTGGACCCTCTCGTCTTGCGTTTTTATTTGACGTCAGACATATGTACCTTCATTAATTCACTTCCTTTGTTAATTACGCCACATTCCCTTGTGTGCTGTCCCATGAAATGCACCCTTCACAGGATATAAAAGGGAAGCATTAAAAAAACAAGTGAAGGCCGCAATCATCGATGTGTCTCGTTTATTAATTTCGTTATCGCCTTCAGTTGAGAATGCTTTCGGATCGGTTGCTCTCCGTGGCATTCGTTGGAAGTTTAAATGAGAGAGCCATTGGAATGTGATTCATCACTCCGTGTTCACAGTGGGATGCAAATTCAAACACACGGCCTGTACCTAACGGAGAAGTGCTGCTTCCCTCTAATGGAGCTATAGCATTTCACTTTAGCAGAGGGCATCCCCGATACAAAACACACTACACACGTGTAACACAATAAATCCTAAAGCCTCAGAAACCCTAAAAAATCTGATGTGTTCCATTCACATGACTTTCTCTACATCTCTGTAACAAACTAAATGGTCTTATTACTTGCTTCCTTGTAAGTAGAAGCTACCATAGGTTAAAGTGATACTCAAAAGCTGCTATGTGACTGAAGTTCCTTTGTTTATATGGATATGAGTTGACAAATTCCTGTATGAGAAAAGTATGTTTTTCAAAGCTGAAACCAAAAACAAGGAATGTCTCAAAAACG
Source organism: Hymenopus coronatus (assembly GCA_030762935.1). Classification (NCBI taxonomy): domain Eukaryota; kingdom Metazoa; phylum Arthropoda; class Insecta; order Mantodea; family Hymenopodidae; genus Hymenopus; species Hymenopus coronatus. Next base: position 6,732,426 of record CM060883.1, read on the forward strand.
ATCAACTCCACGAAAGAAATGTATATAACATAAATTGTGTATTTTAACGTGCTCTACATTTTTAGTGCTGTACGTTTTTATTTATCTCTTACGGTTTAACAGTTATGCGAAATTCCGTAAATTTCATCCAGAATAAAGTAAGCTTCAGAGGCTATTCTCAGAAAATTGAAGATATCCATTTTATTTGACACGTAAACATCTTTAATACACGATATTTTAGTCAAAATCCTTAAAGCCATTTTTGAGACAATCAAAATTTTCGAAAAAAATTACATGTAAAGGGTAGTTTGGGGTGGGGATTTTTCTCAAAATCTTCGTGTCGCATCTCTGGAAGATATAAACTTAAACACCAAGTTTGGTATTTTACCGACTTCTCGTTTTTGAGTTATCGTGTTCACAGACACACGGACACACACATACACACACCACACGCGCGCGCGGACATTTCTCTGAAAATGCTTTATTTGGATACAGGAGACCCAAAAACATATATTTCCGGTGAAATCTCGGTATTGAATTTTTGAGTGGAGTGCAATACCTTCTCTATACACTATGTACATAGTACGTATAGAGAAAGTAAAAAAAAAATGAAACTATATGATTATAAAATGTATGAATAATTATTAACAGGAGTCTTTTGTGTCACTGGTTAAGAAATGTTGTGTTAGTTTTGTTTCAGTCTTTTGTGTGGAGTTTTGAAATGCAGGTTAAATGCTAGAGCACCAGGAACGTTGTTGAAGAATGTCTTGGAGAGGCGTTTCATGTAGTGTTCTATTGGAAGTTGTTAAGTTGGTGTTGAAGCTGCGTATTTCTTACAAACCTGGTGCAGTTGTAGCTCTGCGGAGAAACTTATTGTGTACAACTTGCAGTTTATGAATATTAGTTTTATTTGTTGTGGAGCAAATAGAAGCTGCGTAAGTGAGAAGAGGTCCAATTAAAGATTTGTTAAGAAGAAAGGAGCAGTGCAGGCCAATCTTGGAGTGTTTATTAATTAATGGATAAAGTTTGATGAGCCTTGAGTTAGCGATGCATGTAATATGATCATTCCATGTCATTTTTGTGTCCAGTAGAACGCCAAAATATAGGTTTGAGATAGCAACCAGGTTAGCTTTTTATTCTGTAAATGTAAATAATCAAGGTTTTGACAACGTCTTAGAGAAAACATGTTGCTGTTAAGTGAAATGTGCCATACTGTAAGCCATTCAGCTTATGCTTGCAAACGTCTAATTGCTGTATTTGGTTTGGAGTGTGAGTAAAAAGGGAGGATGTCGTCTGCGTACATGGCGATGGAAGCTGGTTGTGCATCAGGAACATCATGAGTGAATACATTAAACAGTAGCGGAGCGAGAGCTGATCCTTGTGGTACTCCTGCGGCGATTGTTCGTACAGTTGATTTGAAGGCATCTATGCGGACTAGAAATTGCCGTCCTGTTAAAAAAACTCCTTATTATCTGTATAAGATAATATGGTATTCCTACTCCATATAATTTTACTAGTAGACCTTCGTGCCATACCGTAAAAAATCTGATGTGTTCCATTCACATGAGTTTTTTTCTTCTCTGTAATAATTGTTGTTAAAAATCTTATTCTTCTATCTACATCATGCTAATCGAGATAAACGTTAGCAGAAATTCTTCTAATACTTTGTTTCTTCTAAGTACAAGGGGAAAAATCTAATATGTTCCATTCACATGATGTCCTCTAGCTGTTCGGTATATCAACCTTTTATTCAAAACATTAATCTCTTATCTGCATCCTGCTAATCAAGATAAACATAAGCAGAATTAGTCTTATTACTAGCCTCCTTGTAAGTAGAAGGGAATGCACAGGCTAATGCAATAGTCTCGTTCTTTAAAAGCCGGTCGCTATGTGAAACAATTGAAATTCCAATATCTTTGCTTTCCAGGAGTAAACAAACGAGAAAAGAGATGTGCTCCCGTTCGAGAGAAGTTTAAGTGGCTAAAATTGAAACTAATCATCCGGAATATCTCGAAAACAGTTAACTTTACAAAATAATGTATATAACACAAATTGTGCGTTTTAATGTGATCTATATTTTTAGGCAGTACGTTTTTGTATATCTCTTACGGTTTGCCAGTTATATAAAAGTCATCCAGAATGAAGAGGTCTTCAGAGGCTATTCCCAGAAAATTCAGGATATAGATTTAGTTTGTCATAAAAATATCTTAAACATAAAGTATTTTAATCAAAATTGTTTTAGCCATTTTTGAGAAAATCATAATTTTCGAAAAATGTTCCATGTAAAGGGTAGTTTGGTGTAGGGGGATTTTCTTGAAAATCTTCGTGTCGCATCCTTGGAAGATGCCAAACTTAAATACCTAGTCTGGTATTAACGGTCTTTTCGTTTTTGAGCTATGTGTACACACACAAACACTGACCTTTTTCTAAAGATGTATTTTTTGGGATTATGGGGAACCCAAAATATGTATTTCCGGTGAAATCTCGGTATGAATTTTTGGGTACAATACAATACGTTCTCTATACACAATGTGCAAAGTACGTGTAGAAAAAGTAAAAATGCCGATAGGTAACACAATGTGCTTCACCAGAAACAAGTTGATATTGCTGGTTAGAGAGACATTTGCCACATAATCAGTAAGCCAAGTGATATTGCTGCCTCGTCAATCAGTTACCTGGCAACAAAAAATTCCTGAGTGTCAGACAGACACATGGGATCAATAGTTTCTGGGTCACGCAGATAGCCAATAAACAAGTCATCTGTTAACAGCAACGCCATACAATTACAACAAAGGAATCAAAGTGTCTAGAGTAGGTAGACATTAGTAAAACTTTCCTGGCCACGCAAAATAACAAAAGAAACACGAGTTCAAATACACTACTCATCATTATATCCTCTCTGTCACTCATTATGGAGTAAGTGCGTAAAAATCTGATGTGTTACACTCACATGACTTTCTCTAGTTGCTCTAAAAACAAACTTCTTACAAAAGATTATGCTTCTTTTTACACAATGCTAATCGAGATAAACTTTAGCAGAATGTTCTTATTACTTAGTTCCTTATAAGTAGAAGGCAACTAAAGGAATGTGTTATGCTAAAGTGATAGTCAAATGTTTTAAAAGCTGTCGTCATTGTCATTACAAATCGCTTCTTTGCTTGGCCAGGAGTAGAACAAAAGAAAACGGACACTTCCGTCTGAGAAAAGTATAAGTATTTCACAATTGCAACGAATAACAAGGAATATCTCGGAAACGGTTACCTCCACAACAAAAATGTAAAGGACATAAATTGTGTATTTTGACGAGATCTATATTTTTTTGTGTAGTAAGTTTTTGTCTATCTCTTACGGTTTATCATTTAAGCAACATTCAGCAAAATTCATTCATAATAAAGACGTCTTCAGACGTTATTTCCAGAAAATTCAAGATAAACATTCTTTTTGCCATATAAATATCTTTAATATTTTCATCAAAATCGTTAGAGCTATTTTTTCCATGCAAAGGGTACTTTGGGGTTGGAGTAGTTTTCTCAAAAACTTCGTGTCGCATCCCCAAAATATACTAAACTAAAACAATAAGTTTGGTATTTTATCGACTTTTGGTTTTTGGGTTACTGCGTACACAGACACACGGACACACACGAACCTTTTTCTGAGAATACCTTTTCACTTACTCTACACATACTATGCGTATAGTGTATAGAGAAGGTATTGCACTCCACCCAAAAATTTAATACCAAGATTTCACCGGAAATATATGTTTTAGGGTCCCCTATATCCAAAAAAAGTATTTTCAGAAAAAAGGTCCGTGTGTCAAGATTTTTACGAAATAAATGTGGCATTACTTATTCTCCAACCCTCGTTTTGGAAACCACCAGTTCCTACTATTTGGCTATATTTCCCATTCACTTATATTAAAGTAACTCGTAACTGCTGGCAGCCTAAAGAAAGTAAAATATCTTCCTCCAGAGACTACAATCTATATTATCATCTCTGAACAACATTTAAATGTAAGCAATAAAGTTGGCAAGTTGAGAGCGTCTTGCCTGGTGAACGAATTCGCTCGCTCATTGTTATGGATTGTGAGGTGGATTTAGCAGCAGATGGACAGCGCGCGGAAGAAGCTCGTTTGCATAAATATGGAAACGGGCAGACAAGGTGGTGAACGATGGGGCAGTTGCAATCCATGCATAATCAATCACCCGCTCACACTTGGGTCCTCAAACTGTATGCATTTTCCTGAATTTTCCCTCTCCTGTCTCTTCGAATTTTGAACACACGTCACAGTGAATATTAACCCTGACGCAGAGGTGGCTTGGGAGATAGCGCTTGCGTTTGCAGACCAGGGCGGGTGTTTTGTAAAACGATCATGTTCTTCAAGTCCATATTCGACCAGAAAGAAGCGACCAACAAGCAATTTGATGGCGGTTCCCAAGAATCCAAGGCAACTTGACCAGAGGTAGTTCACTAGTTTGAAGCCAATCAGCTCTTTTGCGATGTTTTATCGCCGGGAAGTGATTTATTTAGATTTTGTAGATAGAAGACAATTTAATTCATCTTTTCAAGCTACAAACTTCATATATATATATATATATATATATATATATATATATATATATGTGTGTGTGTGTGTGTGTGTGTGTGTGTGTGTGTGTGCGTTAATTGTATATGATACCAAATTCAGCAACTCCAGCAAAGTAACTATGTATGTATAGTTGCTGAATTTGGTATCATATACAGTTAACAGCCTGGCTATTTATGTATATGTACCTTTCCCTCTATTTGTACATGTTTATAGCTTACCAACTAAATCTGTTTGTGTCTTCTATAAATGACATCATCAGTTCTATTGTTAAGATCCTCTCTTTCTTTGGCGATTTCCCTCCGCCATTCTCTCTGAAGCATGGGATCCTTTTCGCGTTCACGCTAAATCTGAAACAGAAATTTACTCACGCTTGCGCCTGGTTTGAATCAGCAATCGACTCTTATCTCAGCGCATTTTAATGGGTTTTTTGGGCTTTACACATCCAGACTACTTGGCGATTTCTTAAATAATCCATAATTTGAATTTTAGTTGTGGAATTGAAGTTTATTCACAATTATCTCGTACAATTCTTATACGAAACTGCAATCGCTCGATGCAATTATGTTCGAACACGAACAACTCAACTTCTTTTACAAGTTCCGACGGGAAAATCTGATTCCTCGCAATAATATACTTTCACTTTTTAATACAAATGAGCAGAAATTACTCAACGATCCCGCTACAAATTTTTGTGCGTATACAATTCTACGCGAATACTTCAATGTACGCGTATTCTCCAAGTGACTTATTACATGCTTTTTACTTTCTCTACACGTTCTATGTACATAATGTATAGAGAAGGCATTGTAATGCAACCAAAAATTCGATACCGAGATTTCACCGGAAATAGATGTTCTGGGTCACCCTGAAACCAAAAAAAGCATTTCTGGAAAAAGGTCCGTGCGTGTGTGTGTGTCACTAATGCATTCTAATTCTGATGGCGCTTCATAAAAATATAGACAACTAGATGTGGGCGTGATCCGACGCACAATAATCTACAAAAAAGCCAATTTTAAAATATTCTCATATAATGTCCCATTAAAATAAAACTAAATTTCCAATTGTCAATGTTGACAAAAATCGAATCCAGGACTTGCCGAATGCGTGCCTCATACATTATCGGGGAAACATATCGCTTGGTTGCTTCTAAAAAAGTCCCTTGTGTCTCAGAGCTGCAGGGAATTTGGCTGCCTTAACCATTTTCGACTGTAACGCCCCTAAATTTGAAAACGATGAAATAGGCTCTTTAAAAAGGAATTTGCCTTCAGCTTGTGCACAAATTTAGTGGAGGGAATGTCTCCAAGATGTTGTCGGTGTAGTAGGCTGCACCATTAAGCCATGCTATTAGATTATACCAGCTCGGGTCTGACACATAAAAACTCCTGCAGTCATTATGAAGATAAGGCGTCATGAAGCTGAGAATGTTTATTATCACCGTCGTGGCCTTCCCAATTTTTCTTCAACCTCAGCGGGATCTTTCGCAGACGCTAGTAATCCTGCCTTCAGTTTCAAACGAGCATAGTTGTGCCTTTCCTAGGATTTATACACACCTCTCTTACTCTTCGTTATTACACAGAGTTCCCATTGTTAAATATATACTAGGGCCATCCAGAAAGATTGGCATACCTAAATAATAACAAAATTATCAACACAAAACTTTATTTATAAATTACAGCACCTTACTCTATTTCTCAACGTAATCGTCACTGCTATCAAGGTACAGTGCAATCCATATAAACCTCAACCATTTCAATGAGCCATAATTTCTCTATGAAAGCTCGTAGAAATGTGAAATTTGTTTTCACAATCTCGGTGGCTCAGGGAGAATCGACAACAATCATGGAAACAATAGATCAATGCCATCTGTTGACTATATTGATGATTTCGATGGAGATTACGAGCATTTTCATGACAGTCGCAGCTCTTTGACATGTGCCATATGAATAGCCTGATTCCTGGCTCAATCGACGTAACCATTTGTTGAGAGTTCAGTAGCCTTCTTCCAACATTTGTAACATTCTCTGCACTCAATGGTGGTCTATGTTTTCCACTCTCACTAACGAGTATACCAGTTGTCTCCAGCTTTCTTGCTAGCGATAAAATTGTTGCCTTTGTCGGAACATCCCATACATTAAATTCTCTTAGAAATTCCCGTTGTGTTGTTACCAAGGAATTTGTCTTCACAATGAAAACACGCTCTTGAAGTGAGTACTGCATGTTACCGTTTAAGACTGCAAACTAAAGACTGTCCACAATATCATGAAAATGCTCACAATTTCCATCGAAATCATCAATGTAGTCAACAGATGGCATTAATCAATTGTTGACTTGATTGTTGTCGAATCGCCCTGAGCTACTTTGATCATTAAAACAAATGTCACAGTTCTACTGTGAGCTTTCAGAGAGAAATTATGGCCTATTAAAATGGCTCAGGTTTAAATGGATAGCACTGTATTTATTGTCACGTAGTACCGGTTCTTGCATGCAGATTTTGTACTCTTCCACCACTAAAGATATGAGTCAAGATGTCACTGCCACTTTGAGGTCTTCATTGGTTGAGAAGTCTGTTTCATCCAAAATGTCACGTGCTGCGTCCAAAGTGAAACACCGCTTTTCTTTTATCAATATTTACTTTCAAATCCTCCATAATTATTGATGAACTTCCACTCCGGTACACACTGGTTCCTCCTTGATTACTCGTAAATTATGTGCCATTTCCTCACTGAAGACTCGTTTGCATTGTCACCATTTGCCTATAAAATTAGATTGGCCGAACATTTTGTGCATTCAAACAAAGGAATACGTTCTTTGGCAGTAGAAAAGTATAACATCGGCATTGAGAAACTGGTACCACGTGACAATAAACATCTTGACAGAATGGAGATTACGCTGAGAAATAGAGTGAGATACTGTAATTTTGTAAATAAAGTTTTGTGTTGATATCTTTTATTATCATTTAGTTATGCCAAATCGTCTATCACTTTCTGAATGGCTTTTGTATATGAATGTAATACATTCATTTGATTTTTTCGGCTCACTCTTCCACAAAGTGTTCTTAAAACGCTTATTCTGCACCAATTCTGCTACCGTGAACAGCTGAGAATGAGTCGACGTATGTATCAAAATTAAAGAAAGAGCTACATTTGGATGACGGGGCAGGGAAACAGACGGAGTGTTTGGAGAAAGATTAAAACCACCTCTGTGATACTGACAAACAGCAATTAATTACACAATGCAATGAAGATGTCGTTGGAAGTACATTCTGGGGTAAACTCGGAGTGGGGCAGACTGCAATACATCAAAACAAGAACCAAATTCATTTGTTGGGGCTCGAGTGGATTAGACTAGCAACATGGTGGATGATAAAAGTCTGATGTGTTCCATTCAAAGGACTTTCTCTGAGTGTTCTGCAAAAAAACTATTCTTACAATAAAGTATTTTTTGTCTACGTCATGCTAATCGAGATAAACTTTGCCAAATATGCTCTTATTACTTAATTCCTTAATGCGTAGAAGGGAAAAGAGGGAGTAATGGCCAGAAGTAAAACAAAAGATATGAAACGGATGAGACCTTCGCGTCTGAGAAACGTTTTAAATATTTTAAAATTGAAGTCAATAAAAGGGAATATAGTGGAAATAGTTAGCTCTAAAAAAAATAGAAACTATCTATATATGACATAAATTATGTTTTAACATCTACATTTCTTGCATAAGAAGTTTTCATTTATCACTTACGGTTTACCGTTAGACAAAAGTGATTTATAATGAAGAGGGGCTATTCGCAACAAATTCAGGGTATTATCTGCCGTGTAAATATCTTTAATAGACGCTAATTTAATCAAAATCGTTATCCATTTTTTACAAAATCAAAAACTTTGACAAATGTTGCATTTAAGGAGTGGTTTGAATGTAGGGGATTTTATTAAAAATCTGATGAGTTCCATTCACGTGAATTTCTCTAAAATGAATCTCATTCTCTGTATGAATTGTTAAAAAGCATATTCTTCTATTTCATGATAAACGTTAGCAGAAATTGTCTTAATTACACTAAAGGAATACACCAGGCTAAAGTGATAGTGAAATATTTTCTGTGTAGGGCCAGGAGCTTACGACTTTCCAAGTGAGAAGAGTTTAAGTATTCTAAATCTGAAACAAACAACAAGGTGTACCCGTTATGCAAATTCCGCAAAATTCGTCCAGAATAAAGAAGTCTTCAGAGGCTACTCGCAGAAAATTCAAGATATACATTTTATTTATCAGGTAAATATCTTTAATATACGAAATTTTAATCAAAATCGTTAGAGCCATTTTTGAGAAAATCTCGGTATGGAATTTTTCGGCACAATACAATACCTTCTCTATACAACATGTACATAGTACGTATAGAGAAAGTAAAAAAAAAATTAAAAGAGTTAACACAAAAATAAAAGAACAAAAATATCTATAAACCGTACAGTAAATTTACAACACAGAATAAACCGTATTCAGATGCATTAATGTATCCTATTATAGTAGACAAATACACTTAAGAGAAATATATACACACAATACTAACACTACAACAAAACAATGCCCGAAAAGTATGACAAATTATATGTAAAACATTATAATCGCGTTTTCTTAGCTGTTCTTGCCGCCCTCTGCTCTTCCCTATCAGATCCCAGCTGTCTTGCCTTAGGTACAAATTGACCTAGCCCGTGCGAGCGTGCGTGTCTGGTAGGCTCGTGATGAGCCTAGATGTTGTTGCTGTGTACCTACCCTGGTAAGGGTTTAACCACAGGAATGAGGTTTTGTATTTTGAGGTTTCGGGTGATGATGTTAAGGAGGTACCGCTGGTAGGCTCCTCGAGCGGTTGCATTTTTCAGGAGCAGCATCCTTTCCTCTGCTCCGCTGGTGTTTATTTTTATTTAATTATGTTGGTGACATTTTGATAGACCTCTCCCAGGGAGAGGGGGGAGTGCTTTGTTCAGCTATTACGCTGTTGGCTGGGTTAAAGCCGTTGTTACCGGGGGTGCCCACAAGCCATACGGGGAACCCGGAACCGTCTCTTTCGGCGTTCAGTGGGTAAGTACTCCTCCAGAGATCTGACAAGTGCGTTCTCATGTTAGCCCAATCTGGCGTAGAATTTTTGGGCCCGGCGCCTAATGACATCTTTCACATATGGGAGGGCCGAAGCTTCATGTAGTAGCCTCAAAGGGAAACGTCGACATACAGAATATATGGACCGAAGTCCTCTATTCTGTATCCGGTGTAACCAGAGAAGCCAGGAGTCTGCTGCCATGCCCCACACTTCGCAGGCATAGAGCATCAGGGGGACTACAAGCGCCTTGAAAAGGCGTAACTTTAAGTGAACCGGCATCTGGGAGGCCAGTACAGGGTAAAGGGAGGCTACCGCCCCCTTCGCTCTGTCCGACGTTCACCGCACGTGTTCACGAAAAGTTAGGCCCTTATCAAGAGTGACGCCCAGGTATTTAATGGAATTTCCCCACTCTAACCTTTGGCCCTGATAGGAAAAGATGGGTATCTCTGCCAAGATGTGGGTCCACGACTATTCCTCCTCGCAAATGGGGCAGATTCTCATACCATTCTCGTCAGTAATTATTGTGCTCCTAGTCCAATTCCCTCTCTAATGTATTTGGTACCTGTTTTGATGTATTGCTCCATAACCCACTCTGATTTTAGCCCAGACTATACTTCCAACGAAACCTTCTCAGTGCATTGCGTAATTATTTGCTATCGGTGAACATCAGAGACGGTTCTTAATTTTTCTCGACTCCGTCTGTTTCTCTGCCCCGCCATCCAAATGTATCCCATCCCTATGGTTTCCAAACCTTTCTTTAATTTTGATACGCATGTCGAATTGGCTTCCATTCTCAATTGTTCAGGTAGCAGACTGCCCTAATCGGTAATTTGTTTCCGTGAACGATTCTCATCCAATATTTAACTGCTCTGATTTTGCACTCTATCGTTTCATTATACGCCCCAAATTCCCTCATTATTCCGCAGTTGACCGCACCCCCCCCTAAGCCCAGAATTCCTTTAAAAAATTGGGTCCTCATTTGATCCAGATTCCCTGATTGTTCCCACCCCTTATGTTATTGTGGATCCAACTGTCGCTCCGTATACAGTTTCCAGCAAGGTTATGGATACATTCGGAATTCTGAAGCGTATCCGGAGAGCTTCCTCTGCTTTCACCCTTGCCTTCGTTTCGTGATGTCAATGTGTTTTTTCCATTTTCCATTCATTGTAAAATATGAGTCCTAAGTACACACAAAGTTTAACATTGTCCAGTGTCTGTCCTGCAATGTCCAGGTCTCCTCTGTGATATAAACGAAACAATGTTTGGAAGTCATTGCCTTAGTCTTATTCACATTAACTGTAAGTAGCCATTCGTCGCAATAATTTGGAGAAACAGTCAGCAAGGACTTGCAAGATATTCGATATATTTCCAGCAAGACATCGTATCCGCAATGTCTATGTTTAATGTACAGAAACAATTGGATTCATCGATGTTGTTGCGCTACTTTTGAATTCTAAAGTACTGCTACACAAAGAAAGAACTCCCGATAGCTAATATGTCAACCCGAGACTATTAATGTTCTTTGCTTTGCCCATAAAGACAGTTTTTGTGCAGCTGTCATAATTTATCACCCAGAGCAACACACAAAACAGAAAGAATCTCTGGATTGCGTGATGGACGTGTCCCAAGCCCTTCATTCATTTTCCTTTGCTGAAGAGAAACAGCCCTCAACAAATTGATTTCTTTCTTATTACTTTCTCTACACGTAATATGTACATAGTGTACTCAGAAGGTATTGCACTCCACCCAAAAATTCGATACCGAGATTTCACCGGAATTATATGTTTTAGGGTTCCCGGTATCCAAAACAAATCTTAGGTGCTCCATTCACACGACTTTCTCTACATCTCTGCAACAAATTATGGTAAAAAAGCTTATTCTTCTATTTACTTCATGCTAATTAAGAAAACATTAGCAGAAATAGTGTTATTACTTACTTCCTTGTAAGTAGAAGCGAAATAAGGGAGTAGCATAGGTTAAAGTGGTAGCCAAAAAGCTGGTTGCTATGTGACTGCGGTTCCTTTGTAAGAGAGGAAGCTAGTAGTGCGCGGTGCAAATCTTGCCAGAGTAACGTGAATGTGCGCTTGTCACATTTACTTCATGGAAAAAATAGAAAACATTTAAAAGCATCTGGACCCATTCCAATTTCACAGTCAAAATTGCCATTTCTCTATCCAACACATGTATGAACGTGCAACTGTTCTTACATTGTTGGCAGTTCATCACTGTGAAATTAGATTCCTTGATATTCTTTCAGATCTAACCACGAAATTGTTCCAAAGCGCTGACCTTCAGTTTTAATTAAATTCCATTTTTGATAGAAAATAAGGAAATTTCGGATTTTGACGGATTTTTGGGTGCTGACTGGCAGAAAAAATAATTGTGTGTTGGCAACACTGATACTGAGACGAGTTAATATGTTCAGTATTATCGGATAAGACGCTTCCTCTACTGTGGTGTTACCTACCATATACATTGTATGTGGTAGAGAAAGTAAAGGTTAAAAAAATCTTTTTTAAAATTTACGAATGAAATTTAACAGGACTAGGAAGAGTCAGACTGAAAAATTCAATGCTATAGGCGGGATGTGAACCACGGATCTCCCGATCTCTAACCGGTTGCTCTGAGTCCTATACACGCGGTCCCATTCTCTTAGTTGAATGATTCTTTGTAATATTAAGTTAATTATATAAATGCTCCATATTGAAAACCCTACTGAATGTGTGAGGCTTCCTGAAGGCCTTTGTTGTCCCAGAGGTCGTATAATAATATCTCATTTAAAACGAGAACCTGAAACCAAAGCCACACAGGTGTCGATAACCACTTTCCCACAGACAGGATTTCGTTTAAATCTAATCAACAAACATGTACGAAAAGCAATCAGCGTTTCATTTTATTTAGATATTCGTTCAGAAGCCATGTGCGCCGAAATGAGTAGCGCCAACAAAATTTATACATGTAAACATGGCACACACACACACACACAAATTAATAACCCATATTAATTTACATTTTACGTTTGGATTTATCAAGGCTTTCGTGTTTGATAGCTTCGGTGTCAGTTTGCTGGTGTCAAACAGAAGAGGCGAAAAGTAAACATGTTTCAAATATTTTGGCTTTAATTAGAGATAGAAGCGATGCAAAATACATTGCATAACTAGTTAACACAACAACAGAAAAAAAAAAAAAAGAACGAGCACATTTTAATGCGTTGTTTTTCTGATGATAACAACAACAGAATGCTGATATTTATTATTGCCCTCGCAAATGTATCTCTGCCATTCCTGGATGGCACTGATATTTTTAGAACGCCTTGTTTAAAAATGCGATGTTCCATTCACTTGACTTTCTCTCCATCTCTGCAACAAGTTATTGTTTTAAAGCTTATGCTTCTATTTACTTCATACTAATCAGAAAAAAATAGCACTTGCTTCCTTGTAAGTAAAAGCGAAATAAGGGAGTACAATAGATTAAAGTGATAGTCAAAACCTGGTTGCTATGTCACTGAAGTTCTTTTGTTCGTATGAACAGGAGTTGACAAATTCCTGTATGAGAAAAGTATAAGTTTTTCAAAGCTGAAACGAAAAACGACGAATATCTAAAAAAACTATCAACTCCACGAACAAAATGTAAATAGGTAACATAAACTGTGTGTTTTAAGGTGCTCTATAGTTTTTGTGTGGTAAGTTTTTGTCGTTCTCTTACGGTTTAGCAGTTATGCAAAATTCCGTAAAATTCATCCAGAGCGAAGTAGTCTTCAGAGGCTATTCCCAGAAAATTCAAGATATACATTATATTTGTAATGTAAATGTCTTCAATATACGGTATTTTAATCAAAATCGTTAGAGCCATTTTTAAGAAAATAAAAATTTTCGAAAAATGTTCCAAGTAAAGGGTAGTTGGGGTGGGGGATTTTCTTGAAAATCTTCCTGTCGCATCCTTCGAAGATAACAAACTTAAATACCAAATTTGGTATTCAACGGTATTTTCGTTTTTGAGTTATGCTGCCCACACACACACGGACCTTTTTCTGAAAATGCTTTTCTTTTTGGATTCAGGGGGACCCAAAACATGTATTTCCGGTGAAATCTCAATATCGAATTTTTGGGTGCATTACAATACCTTCTCTACATCTCTGTAACGATTTTTTTTTTTTTTTTTTTTGCTTTCTAGTTGGTCATATCGGACGATGAATGAAATTGGTGAAATGATGTTCATATGATCTCGGGGTCCTTGGAGCTTAAAGTTACTCGACATCCGTCTTCTCAGCAAAAAGGAAAACTCCGAAAAAAACCTTATTCGGTAACTCACCCTAAGCGAGATTCGAACTCACGACCTTTTGAATGTGAGGCAGACACACTAAACAAATTATTGTTAAAAAGCTTATTCTTCTATCATTAACAAAAATTGTCTTAATTGCTTTCTTGTAAGTAGAAGGCAAATAAGGGAATACACTAAGCTAAAGAGATAGTCAAAAGTTTTAAAAGCTGGTTGCTATGTGATTGAAATTCGTATCTTTGCACGGCTAAGAGTTGACAAATTTCCGCATGAGAAAAGTATAAGTATTTTAAAGCTGAAACTAATAGCAAGAAATATCTCAAAAACGATCAGCTCCACGAAACAAATGATATAACATAAATTGTATATTTTAATGTGCTCCACATTTTTTGTGTGGTAGGTTTTTGTCCATCTCTTACGGTTTAGCACTTATGCAAAATTCCGTAAAATTCAACAATAAAGTAGTCTTCAGAGGCTATTCCCAGAAAATGCAAAATACATAGTTTATTTGTCAGATAAATATCTTTAATATACGATATTTTAATCAAAATTCTTAGAGCCATTTTTGAGAAAATAAAAATTTTCGAAAAAAGTTCCATATAAAGAGTAGTTGGAGTGGGAGTATTTTCTTGAAAATCTTCATGTCGCATCCTTGGAAGATATCAAACTTAAGTTTGGTATTCAACGGCCTTTTCGTTTTTGAGCTATGCTTCCACAGACACACACACACCTTTTTTCTAATTTTTTTTTATTCAGGGGGCCCAAAACATGTATTTCCGGTGAAATCTCGATATCGAATTTTTGGGTGCATTACAATACCTCCAATACACACTATGTGCATAGTACGTGAAGAGAAATTAAAAATGTGATGTGTTCCATTCACATGACTTTCTCTATATCCCTGTAACAAATTCTTCTTCTATTATTTCATTCTAATCCAGGAAAAATTAGCAGAAATAGTCTTATTACTTGCTTCCTTGTAAGTAGAAGGGAATTAAGGGAATACACTACGCTAAAGCATAGTCAAATCTTTTAAAAGCTGGTTGCTATTTGATTGAAGTTCCTTTGTTTGGCCAAGATTTGACAAATTCCCATATGAGATATGTATAACTATTTTAAAGCTGAAACTAATAACAAGGAATATCTAAAAAATGGTGAACGATATAGAAACGTATTTCAACAGAAGGCAAACCAGCTTTTAAAACACTAGACTAGTGTATTTTCTTATTTTCCTTCTACTTACAAGAAAACAAGTAATTAGGAAAATTTCTGCTAATGTTAATCTCTATTACCATAAAGTACATAGAAGAGTATGTTACAGCGATGTAGAGAAAATCACGTGATTGGAACACATCAGATATTTTCTTAATGTTCAATAAAATATTGAAAAGCAATTTTGATTTATTATTGTTTTTTTACAGTTTTTTCAAGTATTTCAAAAAGCAATTGGCTAACCACGAACTGTAAGTTACTTATCAGATCTCGTATTCCCATTATGCATTCTCGACCAGTTCTTAGTACGCAATATACTATTATTAAAGCTTCATCAATTGCCAATAGAAATACAGGGTGTTAATGAACTACACCCAAATAATGTGCGAAATTGTGCACGCACGTGACTGATATAAGTAATTTGAGATCGGCGAGGCATGGTCCCCGGATAAACATAACGTTATCAGGTGCTGATAAGTCGGTGTTAAAGTAAAGCAGATTGCAAAAATGGCTTAGAATGTCTTTAAAACTGCTGTCCGAGTATAGAAATATCGATTTTTAGCAGCTCGTAACTAGCGTTCTCAAGATTTAATGTCGCAAAAATCTGTAAGATCTCGAACTAATCACTTGACAGTGCGACACTGAGCATTCATTAGCTACGTTCTTGAGTTATGTAGCCTACTCTGGTGGCTTAATGCGTAACGCGGGATGCTGCTATCCCAAAGATCATGAGTTCGATTCCTGCCATAGAGTAAATGATTCTTATTATTTTTTTCGTTCCAGACGAAGTGCCGCGATACGTGGCGTACTGGCACTTCAGGAACTTATAGCCGTTACTTCGACATTTCAATAAACAGGCCATAAGGCTCCTATCTCAAATTAATTATATAAGTAATCTACACATTCTGTGAAAATATTTCGGAATAGTTCATTAACACCCTGGATATGCTAACAGCTGCTGCCAGTCTGACGAGGCATGGCGAGTTCTGTGGACCACATACACTCTGGGACGTCGCCGTCGTGGAGGTTGCATTAAACCTCACTGCAGTTAGGATAATCTCAAGCGAGATCTTACAAAGGCAGCAAGGGAAATATCCCTGGATGTTGTATTCACCGCATCACACTTCAGAGATCCCTCTAAACCCCTTACAAACGTTCTTTAATTAATTAAATTATACTGCATATCTAATGAGTTCCAGCTGCGGAAACATTTGCCAAGTTCTCGACTGGAATCCCATCAAAATGTTGAAGAGTTAATAAGGGATTTAAAGCTAAAGAATCTGTTATGTTCCCTTCATATAACTTTCTCTACATCTCTGCAACAAATTATTCTTAAAAGGGTCATGCTTCTATTTACTTCATGCTAATCGAGAAAAAAAAATTAGCAGAAATAGTCTTATTACTTGCTTCCTTGTAAGTAGAAGCAAAATAAGGAAATACTATAGGTTAAAGTGATAGTCAAAAGCTGGTTGCTATGTGACTGAAGTTCCTTTGTTTGTATGGACAGGAGTTGACACATTCTATATGAAAAAAGTATAAGTATTTTAAAACAGAAACCAATAACATGGAATATCTCAAAACGGTCAACTCCACAAAAAAATTGCATACTAGATAAATTGTGTGTTTTAACGAGATCTAAATTTTATGTGCAGTAAGTCTTGTCTACTCTTACGGTTTACGAGTTATGCAAAATTCATTCTGAATAAAGAGATCTTCAGAGGCTATTCCCAGAAAATATTTGTCATGTAAATAGCATTAATATGCGGTATTTCAATCAAAATCGTTAAAAAATTGTGGAGAAAATCAAAGTTTCTGAAAAGGGTAGTTTGGGTTTGTCGCATCCCTGAAACAAAATAAACTTAAATACAGTTTAATGCTTTATCGGATTTTTGTTTTTGAGCTATGCTGCCCACAAACACACGCGCATGGAGGTGCTTCTAAAAGGGCTACTATTTGATTCAGGGGATCTCAAAACGTGTATTTTCGGTGAAACCTCGGTGTTGACTTTTTGAGCGTAATATAACAGCACCTACTCTATCCTCTGTGTGTGTTGTACATACGGGCTAAAGAGAGTAAGAAGAGGACTTTTCCTCATTTTCCTAAAAACTATCTAGACCGTTTTAGGGTCCAAAAAAGAGGCAATATCCGAGTAAAAGAGGAGAAGACATTGCGATCGGAATCGAGTTTTATCGCAAGGAGTGCAATGAGACCATATTTATGCTCAGCCTGTAATCAGGGGTGTACATCATTCGTGTTATTGATATCTTTTATATGCATGCAGTATACATTTCATGTATCCTAGGAAACAGCAAAACCGAGTCTTTATTTCATTACACCACGGAGGGACGTAACAAACCAAGTATAGCTTTTTTAGCATAATCTACTTCTACGGGAATATTCATTCTCAGTCCTTTATTGATTTATTTGGTGCAGTTTGAACAACCAGAATTGAAAATGTTTATTCTGGCGGGGTTACGCAGCAACGAACAAACAAAACACTACCTACGTCACGACTAAAATTCAATTCCTCGTAATGACAACTCTAATAACATTAATAAATATAGGAATATTTCAGTTAATATTAGGATAGGATAAAACGTTGTATATTACACGTGGCTTGTTAGACTATTATTTGTTCATGAGAAATTAGAACACTCGTGTACTAAACATTCCACTCACACAACATAAATAGCTATTATTCTAATAATAGCTAATTTAATTTAGGGATAATATTTAAATGGAATAAGAAACTGCAATGTAACTTGTGAGGAGCAAAGGGAATTTGACTCCAAAATGGTATTTGTATACAAGGAACGGTAGAAATGGGGTGAGGGTTGTAACTATTTACAATAGACAGACGAGGTTAGTGCAATAACGTCTTTTAAATATATAGAGCCCAAAACTTTCATGGTTAAAAAGAACGAATCAAAACACCTTGTGACGTAGAAGAATTTGAGTTGAAATAAACCAATAAGGGTATACTATTTTGAATAAGCAAACTAAGCCAACGGTTTAGATTCGTCGCATTGTTTCCAAAACAGAATTTTTACTTGGCATCTAAAAGTCTTACAAGTCTGATAGTTCCAGAAAACCACGTTAGGTGCCGCTAAAATATCAGTAACTGTAACTATTATTGATGTTAGTGAAGTTCGCTTTGTGTTTGTCAGAATATAGTAATTATCTGCTGCTGAGCGCCAACATTACGCATTAAATTCTAAAATTTCATTTCTGAACTCATTCACACGCCCTGAGACCAAGCAAATCTCAGATCAGCAATCCTGAGAAAAAAAAATCCGAGATAAATAAACTCTGAGGAATTTAATAAACAGCTGGCCGAGGAGCAAATTGCTAGTTATATTACCACCGGACGCTGATGAGTCATCGACAATCGTCCAAGTAAGTGCCAGTATATTAATTAGATTTATGAAAATATTTATGATAATGACAATTATTATGGGGATGGACGACGCATATTAAATGGCGCCCAACGTGGGCCACGACAAAGTTCGCAATAAGACGACGAAAACCAAGCCACGACCAACTCAAGATATTTTTTATATTTATTTTATATTTTATATTTGTTTGGCTACAGCCAACAAACTACGAATACATCCTTCGTTATTTATAAAATGTAATTTATTTTTATATTTTATATTTGTTTGGCTACAGCCAACAAACTACGAATACATCCTTCGTTATTTATAAAATGTAATAGAAATTCTTTCTTTACAAAATGACTGGGGTTCCCAGCTGGCCTGGCTAAGCCATACAATACGCCCCTGCGGTGGACGTGCCAGCTAACATGTACAAGTTAACGTGCATTGTTGCAACCAGTGTAAACAAATAAAAGACTGTTGTAAACGGATTAGCGAGCGCTGTTTTCGGTCGGCTACAGTGTAACAACAACAACAAAAACAATACTAACGATGCAGCCTGTAATGCAGTAACAAAAGAGGCACAACCGGCATATTAAACTAATAAATTTGGCTCGGTTGTCGATAAAGCGTGTCACATGGCAGACAGATGACGACCTTCCTTTGTCTTCTGGCCCAGAGTAATTCCATCTCGTGGCCAAGACACCAACTTCAGCTCATGTTTGAAGTCTCTCGTGCAAGTTGTAATTCCGTTTTCCCCGGGCTTCTGTTTTGCCGTACACAACTTCATTTGCCGTTCCGCCTTGCACAATTGTTAATATTCATTTAATATTCCAGCATATTCTTTTAACATTTCCTTCGTTTGCTCTGAGTAGAAATGTTTCTTAGGGGTTCTTGCGTAGGTGCCTCGGGACTTTGTTTATTATGCAAACACTGCGCATGCTTCGCGAGCATAAGAAACTGTTTCTGTGAGCTCACAGCGTTAGAATTATGAGGTGCAAAGGGAATTTAAAGCTATTTCTGCACCGAAAAATATTTTATTAGTTACGGCGCGCTTAACAAGAAACAAACTTAATATGTAGAAGCGCTGGGAAAAACAGTGTAGCTTAAATTAATATCATTGGCTACACACGGAAATAAGACATGTTAAAACAAGATGGCGTGGTTGTGTATCATTACAGCGCCCCCTTTGAACGAAACTTTAGTTAATACAATTAACATTCAAAGAGCCCTAGACAGAATGACAACGGAATACAACATCTACCTGAGGAGAAAATAATGACAAAAATCTGGTGTTACACTCACATCACTTTCTCTACCTGCTCTACAAACAAACTTCTTACAAAAGATTCTTCTTCTTTTTACACCATACTAATCGAGATGAACATCAACAGAATACTCTTATTACTTAGTTCCTTACAACTAAAAGGCAACTAAAGGAATGTGCTATGCTAAAGTGATAGTCAAATGTTTTAAGCAATCGTTATGCGATTGTCATTGCAAATCATTTCTTTGCTTGGACAGGAGTAGAACAAATGAACTTCGTGTCTGAGAAAAGTTTAAGTGCTTTACAATTGAAATCAATAACAAGAAATATCTCGGAAATGGTCACCTCCACATAAAAAACGTAAAGAACATCAGTTCTGTGTTTTGACGAGATCTACATTTATTTGTGTGGTAAGTTTTTGTCTATCTCCTACGGTTTACTAGTTATGCACAATCCAGGAAAATTCATCCAGAATGAAGAGGTCTTTGAAAATTTTTCCATGTAAAGGGTAGTTAGTGATGTAGGATTTTCATGAAAATCTTCGTGTCGCATCCACCTAAATACCAAGTTTGGTATATAACGGTCTTTTCGTTTTTGAGCTATGCTGTCCACAGACACACAGACCTTTTTCTAAAAATGCTTTTTTCGGACGCACGGGACCCCAAAACATATAATTCCGGTGAAATCTCGACATCGAATTTTTGGGTGGAATACAATAGGTACCTTCTCTGTCCCTATGTACATTGTGCATGTGTGCAAGAGAAAGTAAAAATCTAATGTGTTCCATTCACAAGACTTCCTCTACATCTCTGTAACAAATTATTGTTAAAAAGGTTATTCTTGAATCTACTTCATTAGCTACTATAAACATTTAACAGTAATAATTGTCTTCTTTGTAAGTAGGGAAACAATCTAAAGCGTGTTCTATCTCTTACAGTTTAGCAATTCATTCAGAAGGCTATTCCCATATGTATATTTTATTTGAGATGTAAATATCTTTAATATGTGGTACCTATTTCAATCAAATTTGCCATTTTTCGGACGTAAAAATCCTTTGTATGTCTTCCTTCGGAAGGGAAGTAAAGCCGCTGGCCCGTGTCGTAGATTTACGGCACGTAAACGAACCTCAAGCCCAGTATAGAATGGGATGCTGAGAATCACAGCAGTTAAAGAGCGTCCATAAATAATACTCCATTTCATTACTTTGCTGTTACTAGCAATCCGCTCTTAAAATACTTTACAATCGCTTTAGATGTGCCCTAGTTGCTTTATATATACAAGGGAATATTGTAGGATACCCAGTGTGGTCGCCTGCGGTGCCAAAGCAGTAAAAGCGGGCGTTAAACACTACCAAAAATACCCAGTATGGGCTTGGTTTTACCCCTACACTGCGCATACTAGGGGTAGTAACTACAGAGGCAGAGTGTTCACGAGAGGGAAGCGATTGGCCTTAGGGTTTAAGCTGCAGGAGGGTGTATCTTGGTTAGAAATATCAGGAGCCATAAATAAAAACGTAAGGGTGCAAGAAGTCACAGGGCTTTTACTTTAAAAAAAGGATAACTTATGACTAGGATGAGGAAACCCAAGAGTTACCCAGCTCCATTCTGCAATCACCTGTACATTATGTATCTTGCAGTTTCACTGTAAAATAAACCCATGCCGTCGGACAGTATCACGTCAGCAACTCAGATGAACAAGGCTGAACATGGCTGGACAAAGCTGAATAAGATGCTTCTGACCTACTTACCGAAGCTTTTATAACAGAACCCATGCTTATGCCACCATTACTTCAGGAGTGCATAGCTAAGTCAGCACTACGACATCTTGCCGCTAATAACGAATGTGGAAACTGGTGCCCCAGTACCTTCTTCGTTTCGTTTCGTAGTCGGTTTACCCTGCCCGTATTTAGGACTGACACGCCCTAGGACTTACAAGCGGATGCCTAGGGGTCAGAAGCCTGTTGGGGAGCCAACGGCACGAAATGGAGAACCTGGCCCGTAGCTAGGCATGAACATGAAGATATGAAATGCAAGCGAAATGGATGATAGGAAAGGTGATGAGTAGCAACTGATGGAATAAGCGGCGGAGGAAACCGGAGGACCCGCAGAAAACCCACCCAGGCGCCGCTTTGTCCACCACAAACATTACCTTCTTACTAAATGAAATATAGTTTACTCGGAATGATCTTATCAGGTACCCTATAATATACAGGCTGTTTCAAAATAACACCAAACGAAGATGTGGACCTTGTTGGTCATACCGTACGTGATACGTGAATATAATTTTCAGCTCTAAATTCGGCACATACAAAAACTGCCATAAAATCACAATGGATTAGGTAGTCGAACATAACCAAATGGCACGTGCCTGGCCCACTCCAAGAGAGATGCGGTTGGTAGCGAAGGCTCCAGTCGCGTGATGTAGGCGTGGTTTGATAGACACGCCGGCGCAGCACAGGTCACCATAGTAATGGAAGACGTAACATGTGGATTTTGTAATGTGTTTCGTATGACACATTCTGAGACTGTTTACGTGGCGTATGACAACCGTTGTTCCTTCGCTGCCTAATCCCAAATGTGTGCGATTTTTAACACACATAAAACTTAAATAGCAGAAGAGTTTGAAAATGTAAGCTAATCGACTGCTATCTTCGCCTGGTGTCGTTTTGAAACAACTTGTATAATAAAACCATTACTGCTAATGTTTATCTCAATTAGCAGGAGTACGCACAATAATAGGCGTTTATAAGAATAGTTTCTTGCAGAATAGGTAGTATTGCTTATGGACTCAGTTTTGAAAAAAAAATGGAGTTTTATTTATGGACGCTCTTTAACTGCTGTGGTTCTCAGCGTCCCATTCTATATTGGACGAGAAAGACCGCTTAATTTTTGCTCAGGGACCCTTTTATCACGCGTGAGGTACTTTTACGTGCCGTAAATCTACGACACGGGACCAACGGCTTTACTTCCCTTCCGAAGGAAGCCATGCTAAGGACTTTTACGCCCGAAAAAATCCATCGTCCTCCACCGGGTTTGAACCTGCGACCTTGGATATATGAAGTTAGCATGGTAACCAATACACCACGCAGGGCGACGACTCAGTTTTGAGGTCCTCTGAGAATTATTTTAAAGAGATATACGAATGGTTTCTCATTAGTATTCATATAACGAAGGTGCAGTAATACAGCTCGGAGCGCCGAATTACTAATTCACTGCCCGCAATTCAATATTTAGTCCCACAGATTTGATGGATTCCCAAGAGAAAAACGTTTTCATAAAACCGCTGTATCGTAATATCCCTGTGGGGTCCACATTGCCCCGGAGGTCGATAAGCATTGATTTTCTAAAATACCTTCTCTAACGTACAGGAGAGGAGAATAAGATCGCTAACAGATTCTATCAGAGATTACGAGCGGACTTCAACGCAAATAAATCCGTCATTACAGAAAGGTCACGAGTACATATGTGAATTCAAATTTTAAAGCAGAAATGTAAAATTATTTAGAAGCGGAAAAATTATTCTTTTTGCTTTTTGCTTGTTTTTAGTAAAACTTAATGAGGATATAACTGAGCCAGGTATCATTCGGCAGACTTGGTCTTATTACCTGCTTCCTTATAAGCAGAAGGGAAATAAATTTACTTTCTCTACACGTAGTATGTACATAGTGTAAAGCGAAGGTATTGTAATGCACCCAAAAATTCCATACCGAGATTTCTCCGGAAATATATGTTTTGAGACCTCCTGAATGCAAAAAAAAAGCATTTTTAGAAAAATGTCCGTGTGTATGTGTGTGTGTGTGTCTGTGGGCAGCATAGCTCAAAAACGAAAAGACCGTTATTGGTATTTAAGTTTAAGGATGTGACACGAAGATTTTCAAGAAAGTCCTCCCACCCCAAACTACTCTTTACATGGAAAAAGTTTTGAAATTTTTGTTTTTCTTAAAAATGGCTCTAACGATTTGGATTAAAATACCACATATTAAAGTTATTTCTATCACAAATAAAATGCATATCTTAAATTTTCTGGGAACAGCCTCCGAAGACTACATTATTCTGGATGAATTTTACGGAATTTTGCATAACTGCTAAACCGTAAGAGATGGACAAAACTTACTACACAAAAACTATAGAGCACCTTAAAACACACAATTTATGTTATATACTTTTTTCGTGGAGATGATAATTTTTGAGTTATTCCTTGTTTTTGGTTTCAGCTTTAAAAAAACATACCTTTCTCATTCAGGAAGTTGTCAACTCCTGTCCATACAAACAAAGGAGCTTCAGTCACATAGCAACCAGCTTTTGACTATCACTTTAACCTATGGTACTCCCTTATTTCGGTTCTACTTACAAGAAAGCAAGTAACAAGATTATTTCTGGTATTTTTTTCTCGATTATCTTGAAGTAAATAGAAGTATAAGCTTTTTAACAATAATTTGTTGTAGAGATGTAGAGAAAGTCATGTGAATGGAGCATATCAGAATTTTTTTTATTCAGGGGACTCTAAAACACATATTTCCGGTGAAATCTCGGTATCGAATTTTTGGGTGGAGTACAATACCTTCTCTGTAGAGAAAGCAATTACTAACAGAGATTTTGATTAAGTGTTTATCGATGTTTTATTTTAAAAGAAGACAAGGATATTAAGGTTTTGGGTAAAAGCAATTAAAATAAGCGTTAAATGCGGGCGTTAACACTTTTGCTAATAAAATCCGCTCTAAAGTAGATCGCAGCAAGTGCATAACAAAAGCTCAGAGGGAATTATAATTCCCCTGTGGCATTTAAACATACATCACAACACAATCCCGCTTGCCATTTTCACTAAAACACTTTTTATGCGGCTTGCTTTCATCAATATGCGCAGATTCGGTTAGTGTTGTGTTAACAGCCTTTTGCAGAGCCAATAGCGGCCGGCGAATCCACAGGCTCAAGCGCGTTTTGTGTCCAGCCGCCATCTTGTGCACTACACACTACCATAGGCCACATCTGTCAAATTGATTGTTTTTCCAAGTTTTTGAGGTAAAGAACAAAGGACAATGGAAGGGGAGAGATATCTAGTTGAAGGAATATGTAATACGATCACAAGTTATTATTGCAGTAAACATCGCGGCAAGGCCATAACCTAATTTTGTTCTAATTTCTTGGTCTAAAACTGCTGTTAATGTAACAAAAGGCTGTGCCATATATTACACCATTGGTTTAAAGCTTTAGTAGAATGTGTGATATTAATCAAGAATTTCGGTCGAGGAATATATCGATAATTATCATTACATTCCGAGTGCGAGGCACACGCCCCCTATTCTCACGGTTCTGGTACTATAAACACATTATCTGATAGTAATTATTTCTCGCGATAGTTGCTAAATGTGCGAGTTGGCAAGAGGCTTCTTATAGACCGGAGTTGGTTGCCAATTTTGTGTGCGAATTGCCTTTACCCAAGCTTCTAAACGGTCTTTCCGAGTTGGAAATCTTAAATCTAACAAACAATACAGAATCGTT
This sequence comes from Hymenopus coronatus, assembly GCA_030762935.1. NCBI lineage: Eukaryota > Metazoa > Arthropoda > Insecta > Mantodea > Hymenopodidae > Hymenopus > Hymenopus coronatus. Next base: position 6,757,698 of record CM060883.1, read on the forward strand.
CTGTTGATAATGTATAATAAATTTCACTAACTATACCACAGAAAAATCACTTACAGAAGTACACCAACCTATGTTTTGAAACAAATTTCCCTTTCGTTGTTTTTGCTTCAGTTATTCGAGAAATAGAACTAAACACAACACACGTATTGACCATTATACTGGTTTAAAACTTACAGTCTAAATTAGCTGCTTAATTGAACATTTAACACCGTAATATTGACAATTTTGTTTTCTCACAGAAGCCGTGTGTAGGACAGGCGTTGGATAGGCAGAGTCAGACTGAAAAAGTCAATGCCACAGCCGGGATTTGAAACCATAGCTGGCTTCTGTGGGAAAACAATTAAAATGATCACAATTGAGCATAATAGTTGGCTATACTATGAATACTAGGTCTTACAGTACTTACAACATTGTAAGTCACCATTGGGTGTGTAATCCCAAGGTCGCGGGTTCAAACCCGGCGGAGGGCAATGGATTTTTTCGGGTGTAAAAATCCTTAGCATGGCTTGCTTCGGAAGGGAAGCAGTTGGTCCCATGACGTGGATTTACGGTAGAGAGGCCTCTGAGCAAAATTAACAGACTTTTACGCCCAATTTAGAATGGGACGCTGAGAACCACAGTAGTTAAAGAGCGTCCATAAATAACACGCCATTTACATTTACCAAAATGGTTTGAGATCATTTTGTGGTTTGCCGGGAAACATGCGAGTCAGTTGAGACATTTAATATTATGCCAGTATGTTGCCATGGTAGCTCAGTGGTAGAGCTACCGACTAGAGACCGGGAGGTCCGTGGTTCAAATTCCAGAGCTATGCACTGAATTTTTCAGTCTGACTCTGCACCACAAAATCTTATTTGTGTGTGTGTGTACATTTAACTCTCTAAAGGCGTGCTCAAAAGTGTAGTGGCTAACTATGGCGGCTGCGCGAAAATCCTGCTTCACCAACCACAATGATCAGGATAGGATATTTCCAATCTAATCTTTCGATACAGTGCATTAATGAACTACACCGAAATAATTTGCGAGACTGTGCACGTGACTGATATAAGTAATTTGATCGGTGATGCATGTCCCCGGATAAACATAACGTTAAACGTGTGGGTATCAGGTGCTGATAAGTCGGTGTTAAAGCAAGGCAGGTTGAAAAAATGGCTTAGAATGTCTTTAAAACTGCTGCCAGAGTATAGAAATATCCATTTTTAGCAGCTCGTTACTAGCGTTCTCAAGATTTAATGTCGCAAAAAATCTGTAAAATCTCGAACTAATCACTTGACAGTGCGACACTGAGCATTCATTAACTACGTTCTTGAGTTATGTAGCCTTCTCTGGTGGCTTAATGCGTAACGTTGGAAGTGTCATCCCAAAGGTCATGAGTTCGATTCCTGTCACAGAATAAGTTTTTTTTATTATTATTTTTTTCATTCCAGACGAAGTGCAGAGATACGTGGCGTACTGGCACTTCAGAAACTTAATAGCAGTTACTTTGAAATTTCAATAAACAGGACATAAGTCTCCTATCTCAAAATACTTATTTAAATGATGTACATATTCTGTGAAAATATTTCGGTATAGTTCATTAACACCTGTATATCTGTGAGCCAATAGCGGCCGGTGAAACGCGCATTCTTCATGTGCTAATTAAGGGTGCTATGCGCATGCGCTTCTGCCTTGTAGCGCTTTCTGTTCCCAAACCTACGCTTAAAAGCACACTTCATATATTTCCATCTGAAAACAGAATAAGAATAAATGTATGTGGAGAGGGAGAGAGGGGGAGGCAGAACGTCCCTTGCCGACACTTTTTCTTTGCATTATAAACACGACAAATTGTCTTTTCTCGCCTACGATATTATGGCTACAAGTTTTAACTCCATTATTACAAGACAAGGAACCTCGCTCGCATTTCAAATCCGCAATGAAAAATGCTCCTTCTCACAATCGCAAGAAAGGGAGGAGAGTAAATTTCATCAAGCATGAAAGCTTCGCAACACTTTTATGAAGATATCTTCACTCTAAGAGTAAATAATAACATCGGAGGGGAACTCTCTTCAACTACATAAAGAAGGGGGAATTTTGGAGATTAATAGCAAAGGTCGGGATAATATTAACTTTTACACACAAAACTAAAATTTCCTTTAATGTTAAAAAAAGAAGAAAAGGAACGAACGCATTATAACTTACGCAATTCAACCTTTTGAGAAAGAATTTGATCTCGCATGACTTTCTCTAGCTGCTCTAAAAACAAACTTCTTACAAAAAAGTATTCTTCTTATTACACAGTGCTAATCGAGATAAACATTAGCAGAATGTTCTTATTTCATAGTTTCTTATAAGTAGAAGGAAACTAAAGGAATGCGCTATGCTAAAGTGACAGTCAAATGTTTTAAAAGTTGTCGCTATGCGATTGTCATTGCAAATCGCTTCTTGCTTGGCCAGGAGTAGAACAAAAGAAAAACGGATACTTCCTCTCTGAGAAAAGTATAAGTACTTTACAGCTGAAACCAATACAAGGAATATCTCGGAAACGGTTACCCCACAACAAAAACGTATAGGACCTAAATTGTGTGTTTTAACGAGATCTACTTGTTTTGTATAGTAAATTTTTGTATATCCATTACGGTTTACAAAATTCAATAAAAATCACCCCTAATAAAGAGGTCTTGAGAGGCTATTCCCAGAAAATGCAAGGTATATATTTTATTTAGGATGCAAACATCTTTAACATACGGAATTTTAATCAAAATCGTTAGAGCCATTTTTCAGAAATTCAAAATTTTCGAAAACTTTACCATGAGAAGGGTAGTTTGTGGTGCGGGGATTTTCTTGAACATTTTTGTGTCGCATCCTTGGAAGATACCAAATCTATATACCAAGTTTGCTATTTAATGGTATTTTCGTTTTTGAGCTATGCTGTCCAAACACACGGACCATTTTTTAAAAATGATTTCCTTCGGACTCAGGGGACCACAAAACATATACCTACGGTGAAATCTCGATATCGAATTTTTGAGTGGAAGACAATACCTTCTCTATCCACTATATACGTTGTAGATGCGGGCTAGAGAAAGGAAAAGGAAAAGAACAGAAATGAACGCATTACATGATCTAACGTGACTTTCTCTAACTGTTCTACTAAAGATTATTCTTTTTCTACACCATGCTAGTCGAGATAAACATTAGCAGAATGCTCTTATTACTTAGTTCCTTATAAGTAAAAGAGAAGGAGCTTTGCTCCCGTCGTCAATTGTCCTAAGAGAGGAAAACACGAGTTGTATTTGATAAGACAATTCCGCGAAATAGATAATTAATAATTTATAATACGAGGGCTGTAAAGAAAGTAGTGGCAACATGGTCCCCACATTCACAGGAGCCAATAGGATATGGGAGCGATCAGGTGACTAGTGTCGATGTGTGGTCGGGCTGCCAGTTGAGAGTGTGTTGTTGCTGTGAACAGTGTCAAGTGCACCGCTCTAAAGCATGTTTACCAAAGGCGATCAGCGTTCGTGGATTAAAATCGAGGTTGCCCGTGGGAAAAATGCATCAGCATGTTATCGAGGATTACGTGAAGCCTGTGGTGGGAATGCATAGCCGTACAGGACGGTTGCACGATGGGTCAAGGCGTTTCGTGCAGGTCGGACTGAGACTGCGGATTTGCACAGCACAGGTCGGCCGTCCATTCCGCAAGATCAGATTGACATCGTGAGTGGTCTCGTTGCCATGGGCCATCGATGGACTGTCCGGAAGTTATCTCAGTCATCAAACTGTGTGGCATATCCTGACGAAATGTCTTCACCTGAGACAAATTGCGTCCCGTTGGGTTCCACATCGACTCACTGAGGTACAGAAATGGCACTGGCTGGCATCCACCTGGACAGGAGACACATTTCTGCAGCGTATTGTCGCCATTGATGAGACGTGGGCACGAGCCTATGAGCCGGAATTGAAGCGTCAGTCGAATGAATGGCGCCACCACGTCCACAGAAAGTTGGACAGGAGCCCAGTCGGGTGAAGCTGATGCTGACTGTGGCATACGGCTACGAGGCGGTTATTCTTACGCATGTTGTGCCTGAGGGACAAACCGTCAACAGTGACTACTATTGCCGATTTCTGGAGCGACATCTTCGTCCGGCTACACACGTTGTCATGTCGCTCTTATTGCAACGGTGGCATTGGAAGGTTTTGGAACATCCTCCGTACTCACCAAACATGAGTCCTTGTGACTTCGACCTGTTTCCGAAGTTGAAGGAACCCCTTCGAGGCCGCCGACGTGCCCTCTGTAGTCCGCGCAGTAGGGCGCTCCGTCGCAGAGATCGCCTTGCCGACGGTCCCCAACGGCTGCCCTACATTTGGCAAAAGGTCAGGGACTTTGCGGGTGACTACATTGAAGGAATGTAATGCAATTGCACTTGTGAGTTCAATAAATATTGTGTTCTATCAATATTGCCACTACTTTATTTACAATCTTCGTATATAGGAAGGGAGATTTTATCATTGTAATACTTACATTAGTTCTCAAATGATAGATGACGCATTCGACCATGTTTATTTACTGATTTTTTTCTTTTTCTTTCTCACTACTTCCTGAATTATGATAAGGCCGACCGTGTCTACACCCAATGTACGAACGCAACAATAGAAAGAAGGAACAATTATTTTATTTCAGCTTTTAATTACTAATACATGAAGTGCACATAAGTGTACATCTCATACATAAGGAATACACTCCTTCTTTGAACTAAATACATTATGAACTGAATAAAACTTTAAATAAACAGTGTACCTGAATTAATTGAAAGTACAATTGTGGTACTGACAGTTATTAAAAGTGAAAGTTAGCTGACTGGATTGTCAGCTTGCTACCAATAACCAAGACAGGAGATTAAACAAACAAACGTCAGGTGCGACAATATTTCAAATAAATGAACATCAGCTGCGATAAGATGTTTCAACAATATCGCGCCAGTCAGATGATCGCGATTGGTTGAAATTGCCTAATCTCGACCATTGCATTGCCGCTTTAATCGTGGCATTGAGTTTTTATTTTTTTTTTATTTTATTTTATTTTTTTAGTTAAACGTCCTTTAACCTGGTTGGTCATATCGGACGATGAATGAAATTGGTGAAATGAGGCTCAAATGATCTCGGGGTCCATGCAGCTTAAAGTTACTTGACATTCGTCAAATCCCGAAAAAACTTTATCCGGGAAACTCACCCTAAGCATGATTCGAATTCGCGACCTTTTGAATGTGAGGCAGACACGCTACCACCACACTATCCAGGTGGGCGGAGCTCAGTTATCATTGAAATTGGCTTCTTTGCTTGGTCAGGAGTATAGGAAAAGAAAAACGGACTTTCTGAGAAATTTGTAAGTATTTTAAAATTAAAAGCAATAAGAAGAAATCTATTAGAAACGGTCAACTCTACAACAAAACTGCATCTGACATAATTACATTATGTGTTTTAACGAGATCCACAGCTTTTGTGTAGCTCTTAAGGTTTAACCGTTATACAAACATCAATCAGAATAAAGTATTCTTCAGCGGCTATTCACAGAAAATTCAAGATACACATTTTATTTACCATGTAAATATCTTTAAAATTGTTTAGTCATTTTTGAGAAAAACAAATTTTCAAAAACTATTTCCATGTAAAGGATACTTTGGAGTGGGGGACTTTGCTCAAATTCTTCGTGTCGCATCCTTGGAAGATATTAAACTTATTCACCAAATTTTGGTATTTTACCGACTTCTAATTTTTGATTTATCGTGTTCACAGACACATGGACCTTTTTCTAAAAAAAGATTTTTCTGAGTCACGTGATCCCAAAACCTATTTCCGGTGTCATCTCGACATCGAATTTTTGGGTTGAATTCAGTACCTTCTCTAGTTATAGTTTTCTCCAAAACATGATATCCGACAAACGGGACCGCTCCCCTACTAACACTGGGCAACAACCAGTAGCAAACAAAAGACGACCTTATACTAGGGACCAGAGGCAACGTAGTAAAATCTGTTTCCTGGAGACTCTGCTTGCAAATCGAGAATCGCGCCTCAGTTAAGGGACCAATAAGTGTAAGATTTAGCAACAGCGAGGGTTGGTTTCCAACCGCAAACTTTAAAGTCAGGACGCCTTTGGAAGAAGAGTGGGGTAGGGTCATCATGTTCTAAAAATACCCTACTATGTACACTGTTATGTACCTACATACGTGCTAGAGAAAGTAAAAACAATTAAAACATCAATGAGTTTACATAGGTCATGTACCATAGTATGTGTACACAATTTTTTTAAGTTCCTAGAAGGTAGATTTGAAATCATTTCGCGCCCATAAAATGAAACAGAGAAAAGAAACATTTCGTAATCGTACACTCGCTAATAATAACAGCGGGTAGAGAAAATCATATGAATGTACATATGAAAAACAGTTTTTACTTTCTCTACACGTACTATGTACATAGTCTATACAGAAGGTATTAAAAATTCGATAGCAAGATTTCAGCGGAAATATATGTTTTGGGTCCCCTGTATCAAAAAAAAAAAAAAAAAAATTCAGAAAAAAAAAAGTCTGTGTGAGTGTGTGTGTGTGTCTGTGTGAGTGTGTGTGTCTTTGGACGGCATAGCTCAAAAACGAAAAGACCATTATATACCAAACTTGGTATTTAAGTTTGGTATCTTCCAAGGATGCGACACGAAGATTTTCAAGAAATCCCCCCACCCCCAACTACCCTTTACATGGAAAGTAAATTTCGAAAATTTTGATTTTCTCAAAATTGGGTCTAACGGTTTTGATGAAAACCTCTCGTTTTTGAAATACTTACATGATAAATAAAATGTATATCTTGAATTTTCTGGGAATAGACTTTGAAGACCTTTTTATTCTGGATGAATTTTACGGAATTTTGCATAACTGCTAAACCGTAGAAGATAGATAAAAACTTATTACACAGAAAATATAGATCACGATAAAACACACAATTTATGTCATATACATCTTTTTTGTGGAGTTGGCCGTTTTGGAGATATTCCTTGTTATTACTTTCATTTTTAAAATATTTAAACTTTTCTCTTACGGGAACTTGTCAACTCCTGGCCACGCAAAGAAACGGATTTCAATCCCATAGCAACCACATTTTAAAACATTTGACTGTCGGTTAGCCTAGTGCTTTCTACTTATAAAGGAACTAAGTAATAAGAGCGTTTCTGCTAGTGCTTTAGTATTAAATAGAAGAATAAGCTTATTAACAATCATTTAGTGGTCAGCAAGCTGACTTCTCACCCGGAGGTCCCGAGTTCCATTCCTGGCTGAGGCGGGGAATTTTTCCCTATCCCCCACAGAGTCTGGAAGTTTGTGTGTTTGAGGAAGTGAACATGATTTATATCAAACGTAAAAAAGAACCTACAGATAACGAGTGCAAAGCCCCCGATATGATCTTAGATGTTAAAAGGGGGCTATAGAAATGAAACAATAATAATGTAGCCCGCCTGGGTAGTGTGGTGGTAGCGTGTCTGCTCCATATTAACAGGTCGTGAATTCGAATCTCGCTTAGAGTGAGTTACCCGGATAAGGATTCTTTCGGAGGTTTTCCTTATCCTGAGAAGACGAATGTCGAGTAACTTGAAGCTCCATGGACCCCGAGATCATTTGAGCATAATTTCATCCATTCTCCGATATGGCCAACTAGGTTAAAGGACGTTAAACTACCACAAAAAAAATTGTTACAGAGCTGTAGAGAAAAACTGTAAATGGCGTGTTATTTATGGACGCTCTTTAACTGCTGTGGTTCTCAGCATCCCATTCTATACTGGGCGTGAAACACTATTTAATTTTGCTCAGAGGCCTCTCAATCAGGCTTGAGGTTCTTTTACGTGCCGAAAATCTACGACACGAAACCAACAGCTTTACTTCCCTCCCGAAGGAAGCCATGCTAAGGATTTTTACCCGAAAAAATCTATCGCCCTCCGCCGGGTTTGAACCCGAGACCTTGAGTATATGAAGTTACCATGGTAACCATTACACCACGGAGGGCGATAACAGAGACGTAGAGAAAGTCATATGAATGGATCACATCAGATTTTCTTGTGTGAATCAGCTGCCAACAGAGGGTATGTGGGAATGAAAAGTTCATGCCACGCTCTGTTCGCTATTCCTCTGTTTCTTTAACAGCATTATTCTTCTTATTACAAGCACTTGAGTACACGCAAGTGGCACGTATGCTTGGCCGCGCTTGAACCAGTCTTTTTCAGCCCCCCCCCCCTTTTCGTGCCATTTGCCTTTCAGCTTTCCTTGATTCAACTACATCTCCCATTTTTCAGCAATAATAGTATAAGAAGAAACGCCTGCACCAAAATAAAATTATAGAATCATTCGTTTTTACTATGGTGAGCAATTCTCATACACTTCGGTGAAAAGAAACCCGAAGTGGGGTGCATAAGGGACGAAATAATAAAATTTCCCCAAGCTCCTCGCAGAAAATGGAAGGGAAGGAATAAAGAATAGAGAAGTAAATCATGCCCTCATTGGAGGGGTGCTCGTGTTACAACCCATGTACAGTAAAGACCTTATGAAGAAGCTGAAACATTTGTACGTCTACCTGGCTCTTTTTACTTTCTCTACACGTACTATGTATATAGTGTATAGAGAAGGTATTGTAATGCACCCAAATATTCGATACCAAAATTTCACCGGAAATACACGTTTTGGGTTCTCCTGAATCCAAAAAAAAAGCATTTTTACTTTCTCTAGCCCAATATGTACAACGTACATAGGGATAGAGAAGGTATTGTAATGCACCCAAAAATTCGATACCGAGATTTCACCGGAAATATATGTTTTGGGATCCCCTGAGTCCGAAAAAATCATTTTTAAAAAAAGGTCCGTGTGTGTGTCTGTTTGTGTGTCTGTGGACAGCATAGCTCCAAAACGAAAAGACCGTTAAATACCAAAGTTCGTATTTAGGTTTAGTATCCTCCAAGGATGCGACACGAAGATTTTCAAAATAATCCCCCTACCACAAACTACCCTTTACATGGAAAAAAATTCGAAAATGTTGATTTTCTTAAAAATGGCTCTAACGATTTTGATTAAAATCCCGTATACTAAAGCTATTAATGTCCGAAATAAAATGTATATCTCGAATTTTTGGGGAACAGCCTCTGAAGAGCTCTTTATTCTGGATGAATTTTGCTTAACTGCTAAACCGTAAGAGATAGAAAAAAACTCAGTACACAAAAAATGTACATCACGTCAAAACACACAATTCACAATTATGTTCTTTACATTTCCGAGATATTCCTTGTTACTGGTTTCAATTGTGAAGTACTTAAACTTTTATCAGACAGAAAGTGTCTGTTTTTCTTTTGTTCTCTCCTGGCCAAGCAAAGAAGTGATTTGCAATGACAATCGCATGACGATAGCTTTTAAAACATTTGACAATCACTTTAGCAGAGCGCATTCCCTTATTCTCTCCTATTTATAAGGAACTAAGTAATAAGAACATTCTACTAATATTTATTTCGATTAGCATTGTGTACAAAGAAGAATAGTCGTTTGTAGGAGGTTTGTAGAGCAGCTAGAGAAAGTTATGTGAGTGTAATACATCAGATTTTTGGAAAAAGGTCCGTGCATGCGTGTGTGTGACTGTGGACAGCATAGCTTAAAACCGAAAAGACCGTTGAATACCAAACCTGGTACTTAAGTTTGGTATCTTCCAAGGATGCGACACGAAGATTTTCAAGAAAATCCCCCCACCTCCAACTACCCTTTACATGGAACTTTTTTCCAAAATTTTGATTTTATCAAAGATGTCTCTAACAATATTGATTAAAATATTGTATATTAAAAATATTTACCTGACACATAAAATGTATATCTTGAGTTTTCTGGGAATAGCCTCTGAAGACTACTTTATTCTGGATGAATTTTACGAAATTTTGCATTCTGCTAAACCATAAGAGATGGACAAAAACTCAACACACAAAAACTGTAGAGCACGTTAAAGCACACAATTTATGTCATATACATTTTTTTGTGGAGTTGATTTTTGAGATATTCCTTGTTATTGGTTTCAGCTTTAAAAATCTTATACTTATCTCGTACAGGGATTTGTCAACTTCTGTGCATACAAACAAAGGAACTTCAGTCACATAACAACCAGCTTTTGACTGTCACTTTAACCTATGGTACTCCCTTATTTTGCTTCTACTTACAATGAAGCAAGTAATAAGACCATTTCCACTATTTTTTTCTTGATTAGCATGAAGTAAACAGAAGCATAAGCTTGTTGCAGGGATGTAGAGAAAGTCATGTGATTGCAGAGGACTACGCCCTTGTCTGGTTCGAGAGCACATTGAGAAGTGTTGGAAAAGGCAAGTCTGTGGTGAGACTGACATGTTCCCCAAGGAGCAAGTTTGGTTACTGACTTGCCCGTCCACAACACCTGCACCGCAAAACTTTAAACTCGCTCTGCAACCAAATGTATCTTGTCTCTGCAAACTTCACCCAGTCTGGACAATGCTCTTCTACAATTAGCACAGGACTATAGCTCTCTGAGCCTTAATACCACCAGGGGCGTTCCAAATGTCCTTACTTTGGTAGATTTTATTTTTAACATTATCTGCTTTTAGCTCGATACACTTTTCCCAGCCTATCTCCAACTGTTTTACGCCTTCCAAAAGTAGGATTTGGGAAGGTTCTCAATGTAGCAATCTTCGTTAGACGTGAATCGTTTTCCGCCGAGCCAGTAATTCGAACCTTAATTATACAATGTTCGTCATGCAAACTGCGCAGATGTGCGCCCTTGCATTGTCTTAATGGAAGAGAATCTTTTTCTTTGCCAGATGAGGGCGTTTTTTCTTTATTTCTCCGTTCAACCGGTACAATAACATGTACACACTCTCCATTTAGCGTTCTTCCTTTCCATAAGTAATCAATGCAGATGATTTCGCGTGCATCTAAAAAAATCTGATGTGTACCATTCACATGACTTTCTCTATATCCCTGCAACAAATTATTCTTAAAAAGCTTATACTTCTATTAAGTTCATGCTAATCAGTAAAACATTAGCAGAAATAGCCATATTACTTGCTTCCTTGTAAGTAGAGGTGAAATAAGGGAGTACCATAGGTTAAAGTGATAATCAAAAGCTGGCTGCTATGTCACTGAAGTTCCTTTGTTTGTATGGACAGCAGTTGACAAATTCCTGTATGAGAAATGTATAAGTTTTTCATAGCAGAAACTAAAAATAAGGAATGTCACAAAAACGACGAACTCCACGAAAAAATGTATATAACATAAACTGTGTGTTTTAACGTGCTCTACATTTTTTGTGTAGTAAGTTTTTGTTCATCTCTTACGGTTTAGCAGTTATTCAAAAGTTAGTAAAATTCATCCAGAATAAACTACTCTTCAGAGGCTATTCCCAAAAAATTCAAGATATACATTTTATTTGTCAGGTAAATAGCTTTAATATACGAAATTTTAATCAAAATCGTTAGAGCCATTTTTGAGAAAATGAAAATTTTCGAAAAAAGTTCCATGTAAAGGGTAGTTGGGGGTGGGGGGATTTTTCTCAAAATCTTCGTATCGCATCCCTGGAAGATACTAAACTTAAATACCAAGTTTGGTATTTTACCTACTTTTCGTTTTTGAGTTATCGTGTTCACAGACACACGGACACACACACACACACACACACACACACACACACACACACACGGACATTTTTCCGAAAATGCTTTTTTTAGATAAAGGGGGCCCTAAAACATATTTCCGGTGAAATCTCGGTATCGAATTTTTTGGTGGAGTGCAATACATTCTCTATACACTATGTACATAGTGCCTATAGAGAAAGTAAAAACCGAGGCCATCACTTTGTCAGCACCTTTGCCTTCTTCGGAACTGGTTCATCTTTAAAAGCCCATGTTTCGACTGTACTTTTGTCTCTGGAGTGTAGTAGTGTATCTATGCTTCATCCACAGTTATGCATCGACGCAAAAACTGCCAGGTTTGCGAGGAAAAGTGCTAAAGCAGCTTCCGAATCATTCACACTATTGCGTTTATTCTCCACTGGGAGCAAACGTGGCATCCATCTTGCCGAGACCTTCGCCACCCCTAATTTTGGTGCAAAATTGGGGACATTGTACCTTATGATTTGCCCGTGAGCTCTACTATTTTGATCACTCAAAAACCATATCCTGGATTTTGTCAATTATTTCGGAGGATGTCACTTTTACTGGACGTCCGGAACGATGTTCATCATTTGGGGATGGACGGCCACGTTTAAATTCATTTATCCAATTGTGAATTGTTGCAAACGCAGGAACAGATGTGCCATGCACTTCATCCAACTCGGCTTTTATCTATTTCGGTGTCAAGCCCTTTAAATAGAAGTGTTTAATCACCGCACGAAGCTCGTCAAGTCTAACGATTTTTATTCAAATGCATATATGAAAGATATTTACCTGACAAATAAAATGTATATCTTGAATTTTCTGGGAATAGCCCTTGAAGACCTCTTCATTTTGGACGACGGGTAACCCAGTTAAAATCTGCAGATCTCGTTAAAACATACAATTTATGTCAAATCATTTTTTTTGTGGAGTTAATCATTTGCAAGATATTGCTCTTTTTTGTTTACATTTTGCAATATTTTTACTTTTCGCAAATAAGAAGTCATTCATCCCGCCTGGGTAGTGCGGTGATAGCGTGTCTGCCTCACATTCGACGGATCACGCGTTCGAATCTCGCTTAGGGTGAGTTACTCGGATAAGTTTTCTTTGGGGGGGGGTCTCTTATTCTGAGAAGACGAATTTTGAGGAACTTGAATTCCTCTGACCCCGAAATTATTTGAGTATCATTTCATCAATTTTATTCACCGTCTGATATGATCAACCAGATTAAAGGACTTTAAGCTAAAAAAAAAAAAAAAGTATTCATTTATTTTTATTTTTTTATTTTTTAATCCCAGCCATAGACAGAATTTCACAGTCATCATATAGCGATCCGCTTTAAAAAGTCTGACTATCACTTTAAGCCTACTGTGTGCTTCCACCTACAACGAAAGTTTATCTCGTTTACCAATAAATATATAGAAGAATAAGCTTTGGTCAGGATATTTTGTAGAAGAGAGAATAGAGAAAGTCATGCAAATTTAAGACATATTGTTAGTAAATGAAGCACTTACCAGAGTCGTGCGTGCCTAAGCGCTAGAGTTACTGCAGTTGGTACTTACCTGAAACAAAGAAACACATTGTTATTTTAAAAGTTCTAGTAAAACACAACAAAACTTGCTTATCTTTAAACTTCTGGTGTTCACAAAGGTACATATGCAAATACTATAGTTTGTACGCGAGTTATTCATTGTAGCAGTCACACAGACTCTTGCAACACGCCACGCAATATAACAGTTTGTATGCTTGCGTTGAGTGCGTCCTTTCCTCTAAGCATTGCCTGCAGTTCAACAGCAGCGAGATTTTACATGTATGCTAATGATCCATTTGGCCGTGTCGTACCACATTAATACTGACGGTAGAGCTTTTATCTAGTTATTTTAATGCACTGGATGATACCCTTATGTCAATTGCTTGGCGCGGAACAAATTGGTATGCTATACAAGGATGATACCTAGAAGTCTGGCTAACACCACTACTTACCCATAGATGGTGAAAGCAACTAGTCTGGATGGCACCCTAACGCCAACCTCTTGGTGTGGAGTAAAGTAGTTCTGGATGGAATAAAGGGATGATACCTACTTAGAAAGCTGGCTGTACAGCCTCTATTCATGGACTTGATGGCACCCTAATGCTAACTGGTTATCGCCGAGCAAAGTAGTGTGCTACAAAGAGATGAGACCTAGAAGTCTGGCTGCATAGCATCCATTCATAGATGACGAAAGCAACTATACTCGATGTGACCCTAACGCCAATTGCTTGGTGCGGAGCAAAGTGGTATGCTATAAAGGGATGAGACCTAGAAGTCTGGATTACAGCATCTATTTCAAAGATTCTGAAAGCAGCTAGACTTGATGGCACCCTAATGTTATCTGCTTGGTGCAGAGAAAAGTGGTATAAAGGGAAGGGCATGGCAGATAGGTAGCTGTACAGAATCTATCCACAGATGTAAAAGGAGCTAGACTGGATGGTACCCTAATACCATTTTCTTGACCGAAGTGAAAGGTGGTATGACACAGGGATGAGACCTAGAATGCTGGTTGTACACCATCTATTAAGAGATTTTGAAAGCAGCTAGACTGGATGGCACCCTAATACCATCTTCCTGACCGAAGTGAAAGGTGGTATGACACAGGGATGAGACCTAGAATGCTGGTTGTACACCATCTATTAAGAGATTTTGAAAGCAGCTAGACTGGATGGCACCCTAATGCCATCTTCCTGACCGAAGGGAAAGGTGGTATGACACAGGGATGAGACCAAGACACGCTATCTATTCACTACTAGAGTGAATGGTATCCTAAATCTTCTCTTTGACACAGAGCAAAGTGGTATGGTATAAAAGGATGAGGCCTAGAAGGCTGACTGTATACCATGTATTCAAAGATGGTAAAAGCAGCTAGACTGGATGGCACCCCAGCGCCAAGTGGTGTGGTGCAGGGATGAGACCTGGTAGGCTAACTGTCCCAGCTAAGAGATCCGAGGCGACATAAAACAAAGAAAGAGACCAAACCGCAGGTGACCAGCGGACCAGAATCTATTCAGCGACTTTATTCCTTCTCTAGTGACCTACTGAAGCGCACAGCAACATAACAATCAATTTAATGTCCGCCAAAAGGAAACTCTGACAACTTTAACGGGGTCGTTCTTGTAAATCACAAGTAACAATAAAGGGGCAGCCGTTGTTTTATTCCCACAAGAATGGTATCGGATGTTGAAGCACATATTACGAGAACGACCGACGTGCCAGTGTAATATTCACAGCTAAGGAACTATTCTCTCTGCAGTTAGCATTTTAAGGCCATGTATGTCTGAAATTTCATAAAAAAATCACACACAAAACATCTAATTTTTTATTTTAATTCCATAAAATAATTTAAACATTGCTCAATACAAAAATCTGATGAGTTACACTCAGATGACTTTCTCTAGTTGCTCTACAAACAAACTCCTTACAAAAGATTATTCTTCTTTCTACACAATGCTAATCGAGATAAACATTAGCAGAATGTTCTTATTACTTAGTTCCTTATAAGAAGAAGGGAAATAAAGGAGTGCGCTATGCTAAAGTGATTGTCAATGCTTTAAAAGTTGTCGTTATGCGAAAGTCATTGCAAATCCCTTCTTTGCTTGGCCAGGAAAAAACAAAAGAAAAACAGACACTTCCTCTCTGAAAAATGGCGTGTTATTTATGGACGCCCTTTAACTACTGTGGTTCTCAGCGTCCCATTCTAAATTGGGCCTGAAAGACCGCATAATTTTGCTCAGAGGCCTCTCTATCAGGCTTAAGGTTCTTTTACGTGCCGTAAATCTACCACACGGGACCAACGGCTCTACTTCCCTTCCGAAGGAAGCCATGCTAAGACTTTTACGCCCGAAAAAATTCATCGTCCTCCGCCGGGTTTGAACCCGCGATCTTGGGTATATGAAGTTACCATGATAACCATCACACCACGGAGGGCGACTTCCTGCCTGAGAAAAGTATAATTCATTTACAATTTGAAACCAACAACAAGGAATATCTCGGAAACGATTACCTCCACAACAAAAACGTAAATTGTATGTTTTGACGAGATCTACATTTTTTGTATAGTAAGTTTTTGTGTATCTCTTACGGTTTAGCAGTTATGCAAAACATTCGGCAAAATTCATCCAGAATAGAGATCTCTTCAGGGGCTATTCCCTGAAAATTCTATTGTTGGCGCATTTGGGACGCAGGTTAGGTTCATCACAAAATTTCTAATGCGGCAACATGTGCACTTGTTGCCGTGAGCATGGCGAATTTAGGCCAATGACCTCTTCTTTCAAGATAAATGGTCATTTTAAGCACAAATAAACATTACACGGGACCACCGTGCTTACTTCCCTTCCGAAGGATACCATGCCAAGGATTTTTACATCCCTATCAAGGTTTCCTTCGGAATAGAAGTAAAGCCGGTGGTCCCGTGTAAAATTTAGTTGAACATAAAACGCTTCATACCTTGAAAGAAAAAGGTTTCTAGGCAAAATTCTGCAATTTCGCGTCACCAAGATGTGATTTTGTCCTACAGTGACATCTGTGAGCGACGAGCCGATCCTCGTCACCATGGTGCATAGCGGCGAACTCGCGAACTAGAAATTGAAATCCAATCAAAGAAACATCACAACAATGCCCTATGCTCCAGTTAGAAACTACAGGAAGGTAACTAACTAATGGTAAACACTACCGAGCCAGGTGGGTCAGACGGTTTCGTCTGTAACTGGCTTTCGGGAGGTCCGGGTTCGCTCCCCGTTGACCGCGCAGTCTGGCCCTGAGGTTTTCCATGATTTTCCTGAGACCGTTTTGGGTACTGTATATCTACCACGGTTTCTTTCCCGGCGGCAGATGGGACGAGTAAAATTCTCTTACCCTTGGTTGCGCTGGCTGAGGTCAGGTGTCGTCGTATAGACCTCCTTCTGGCCTCCTAGAGCCTGTATAACGTCCGTGGCGTGCCAGAGTTGTCATCTAGTGACACTGTTAGGGGCTTCCGTACGTCTCTGCGTTTCCTATGTGCTGGCCTGTGATTTCTCCCCTCTCATCCCTTCCCTCGAGGGGGGTGTTAGGCCGTATAGATCAATGCAGCAGCCGAAGTGTCCCCCGCCGTTAACATGCTCATACCTCATGGTAACCACTATATTATGGAGGGCTTAAGATATCCTTTTCAAAGCCGTCATCAATTCTGCTTTATCTCTAAAAGGACTGCAATGTATTTGTGTCATCAAGGATAATTTAAAATCACATAAATACCAAAACTGGCTTGTATCCATTGTTTTCATGTGCTATTTACTTTAAAAGAATTTAGCATTAAACTGGAAAACATGTTTTAGATCCGCAAACATGAACAAATGATATATTTCCAGTCCAACAAAAGACACTGATTCATTATTACGTAATATCATAAAGTGGAAATGTAATGATATTTGGCACACCAATCTCTGCTACTGTTCGCCGATATTATTGCCAAAATGTTGGCTAAATAGCAGCAAAGTTAAAATATACGTTTACTGGCAACCACAAACTGCACGTCCCAAAAGAAATACTGCGCTGATATAAATGAGTAAACCATGTACAAGAGCAAATAACCACGTGAATTATAGCTCATATTGATTCGCAGAACAACTGACAAGCGCCATTATACCTGAAAATAATGTACGCTACTTTACGTTTCCATCAGAGCGTTGGTGAAGGTTTTTGTGGTCCGCTTGTAACAAGCACAACAAACGTAAATTCGAAAAAGGGCCGTAAAGATGACAACAGGCATTTAAAACACAAGCCGGGAGTAAAAATTATAGCGCTCGTTAAGTTTGGAAAATGGGACTCCCAGAACTCAATCCCGTGCTGTCTACAAGTTCAGCTTTTAATACTGTTCCTTTAATATCTCTTCCCTTCTTTCCTGGGTCAGGAAAAACATTAACATCCATTTCATGGGGCTTAAATATATTTTCCTGACGTTTCCTCTAACTGCCGTTTCTCGTATTTTCCCGTCACACAGTTAATGTCCACAACTTTACGATGGGATTGTGGAGGAAGCATTATCCGATGTATTGACTGCCCAACATAAGTAACACAGCGTATTTCACGAATAACTGAACCTGAGTACAAAGTCCATTCACAATAAAAGAAAAAAAAATCTGAAGTGTTCCATTTACATGACTTTCTCTACATATCTGTAACAAATTATTGTTAATAATGTAGCCTACAAGCTATTGTATCAGAAAATTATTTAAAACCATCACTTCAAGTGGTGTAATAGATTAAGGGTCAGCAGATATTGAATCGTTTCCTCTTTTGAATCATGGAATGTGTGGGCATAACGTCGCAAGTCAATGATGAATGTTTCCTGGCATTCCTTATTTGGTTATTTCTGTATGTAGGCGGATTGCTAGTCGATATATAAGCTGTCGTAGTGGTTATGGATGTTATTGCTGGAGCTATGGTACCTAGGAATATGAAAGTGACTAGAATCCTGCCGTAGGAAGGAACTCAGGGCTACTGGCTTCATCTGCTCCCAGGGTACTATCATATCAGACATAAGATATGGAAAATCAGTGTGTAAATTGTTTTATTGTGATTAATTTCCTATATTTTATTACATTAAAGTAATACTTTTATAGATGCATGTTTTATTGCTAGTTGCTTCCCTCTATCCTACACCCCCAGTGACGTGTTAAGAGACCCTCGTAAATCTATAGACGTCACATATGGTGGAGATGCCGAATTATTCTTCTATTTACTTCATACCGGTCCAGATAAACATAAGCAGAAACGGTCTTATTAATTAGTTCCTTTTAAGTATAAGGGAAATAAGGGATTACACTAAGCTAAACCGACAGTCAAATAAATGTTTTAAAATGCGGTTGTAATCCATTTCTTTCCGGTAAGGAGTTGACAAGCTAATGTAAAAAAATGTAACTATTTTAAAGCTTAAAAAAATAACAAGGAATATCTAAAAAACGGTCAACTACACAAAAAATGACATAAATTGTAGGTTTTAATGAGATCTGCATTTTTTGTGTAATACGTTTTTGTCTATCTTTTACGATTTATTGGTTATCCAAATTAAAAAAAAAAAACAAAAAAACATCCAGGATAAAGAGGTCTTTAAAGGCTATCGCTAGAAAATTTAATATATACATTTTACTTGTCATGTAAATATCTTATATATAAAAGGTTTTAATCAAAATCGTTAGAGCCGCTTTTGAAAAAATCAAACTTTCGATTTTTTCCCATGTATTGGGTAGCTGGGGGTTGGGGTTTTTTTCTTGAAACTCTTCGTGTCGTATCCTTGAGAGATACTGAACTTATATATCAAGTTTGGTATTTAACGGACTTTTCGTTTCTGAGCTATGCTGTCCACACACAAACACACATACTGACCTTTTTCTAAAAATTCTCTCTTTGGACTCAGGGATTCTCAAAACATTTTCCGGTGAAATTCTGGTATCGAATTTTTGTGTGGAATACAATACCTTCTCTTTCTACTATGCAAGTTGTACATATGCGCTAGTGAAAGTAAAAATGTAATCTCGTTAAAATACACAATTTATGGCATCAAATTTAAATTGGGTACTTAAACTTTTCTCAAACAGGATTTTGTCTTCCTGTCTCTTTGTTTAACTCCTGACCAAATAAGGCGAACCGAATTTCAATCGTATAGCGACAACTTTTGAAACATTTGACTATTGTCTTATCCTAGTGAATGCTTACAAGAAACTCAGTAATCATTCCTGCTGTTGTTTATCTGAATTATCATGAAACTTTTGTAGGAATAGTTTGCTATAGAACATTATGTGAATGGAACACATTAGATTTTACTTTCTCTACACGTACTACGTATATAGTGTGTAGAGAAGGTATTGCACTCCACCCAAAAATTCGATACCGAGATTTCACCGGAAATGCATGTTTCGGGGCCCTCCGATTTTCAGAAAAAGGTCCAAGTGTGTATGTCTGTGGACAGCATAGCTCAAAAACGAAAACATCGTTGAATACTAAACTTTTGTATCTTACAAGGATGCGACGCAAAGATTTTCAAGAAACACCCTCACCACCTACTACCCTTTACATGGAACTTTTTTCGAAAATTTTGATTTTCTCAAAAATGGCTCTAACAATTTGGATTAAATATTGCATATTAAAGATATTTACCTGACAAATAACATGTATATCTTGAATTTTCTGGGAATAGCCTCTGAAGACTACTTTATTCTGGATGAATTTTACGGAATTTTGTCTAACTGCATAACCGTAAGAGATGGACAAAAACCTACCACACAGAAAATGTAGAGCACGTTAAAACATACAAATTATGTTATATACACATTTTTCACGAAGTTGGTCGTTTTTGAGATATTCCATAATATTGGTTTCAGCTTTACAAAACTTATACTTTTCTCATACAGGAATTTGTCAACTCCTCTCCATACAAAGGAACTTCAGTCACATAGTAACCAGCTTTTGACTATCACCTTAACCTATGATACTCCCTTATTTCCCTTCTTGCTTGGAAGCAAGTAATAAGACTATTTCTGCTAAATTTTTCTCGATTAGTATGAAGTAAGTAGAAGCATAAGCTTTCTAACAATAATTTGTTACAAAGATTTAGAAAAAGTCATGTGAATGGAACGCATCTAATTTTTTTGATCCACAGAGTCTCAATGCATAGAGGTATTACCGTTGAAATCTCGGTATTAAATTTTTGTGTGCAACACAATAGGTTCTGTATCTATTGTACATGCTTACTAGAGAAAGTAAAAATAGACACAAAGCTAAAATCTGTTGTCTGCTGATAAGCGAACACCACGATGATGTTATAGAATATATAGCACATGACCAGCGGGGAACCCCAAACACCGTATTCCCCTTTATGTAAATTTTAATAGTATTGTAAAACAATGTATCGGCGAATGAGATTAAAATTATGCCATGTATGTCGCAGTACCAGTTGATTTTCCACGTCAATACATTCTTTATACCTCTCACTGACAGAACACAATCACCCTAACATATGTATTTTGTTAAATAACTGCGTCGTGTATATAAAATAATAACAATGCTCGCAACATAATGTGATATACGTCAGGTATAGATGTGGGCCCATCGATCCACATCCCCCTTTCAATTGTCATTTCCAACTGCAGCAGAAAGAAATTCCACCCCACCCCCGCTCTCTGGGTAATAAAGCTCTACTGTCGTGAATTCAAATTACAACATTGAAATGCAAGGACTGTTTAGCTCACGAGCCCGGTGTGCTTTTTCCTCAATCATGTGCAGCCCCGTGGTGCATGCTGGGTATGTCGCGAGTGTGACTGTTTGTTCCTACAGTGGCGTGGACCCCACAGATATAGAAGATTTTGTGGTGTTAAATGATCAATTAAACAATAAATTTAGACTAAGTTTTAAACCAGTATAATGGTCCATACGTATGTAGTGTTTGGTTGTAGCTTCTCGAATAGTAGAAGCAAAAATAAGGAATGCGAAATGTGTTCGGATACTTAAAAGCATTTTTAGAAAAAGGTTTGTGTGTGTCTGTGGACAGCATAGCAAAAAACTAAAACACCGTTGAATACCAAAAGAGGTATTTAAGTTTGGTATTCTACACGGATACGAAACGATGATTTTCAAGAAAATCCCTATCCCAAAATACCCTTTACATGGAAAAATGTTTGAAACTTTTGATTTTCTCAAAAATGGCTCTAACGAGTTTGATTAAACACCGTACAATAAAGCTATTTACATGACAAATAAAATGGGAATAGCTTCTGGGACCTGTTCATTCTCGATGAATTTTGCATAACTGGTAAACCATAAGAGATAGATAAAATTGTACTTACAAAAATATAGATCTCGTCAAAACACACAATTTATGTCGTTTACATTTTTGTTGTAGAGGTAACCTTTCCGAGATATTCCTTGTTATTGGTTTCAAATTTGAAATGTGTACTTATACTTTTCTCAGCCAGCAAGCGTCCGTTTTTCTTTTGTTCTACTCCTGGCCAAGTAACGAAGCGAATTGCAATGACAATCGCAAATCGACGGTTTTAAAACATTTGACTCGCTGTAGAGTAATGCATTCCTTTAGTTCCCTTCTACTTATACGGAACTAAGTAATAAGAACATTCTGCTAATGTTTATCTCGATTAGCATGGTGTAGAAAGAAGAATAATCTTTTGTAAGAAGTTTGTAGAACAGCTACAAAAAGTCATGTGAGTGTAACACATCCGATTTCTTTTTCATTCAGGGGGGTCTCAAAATATGCTTTCTCGGTGAAATCTCGGTATTGAATTTTTGGGTGGAATACAATACCTTTTCTACATACTTTTACATTGTACACACGTACTAGAGAAAATAAGAACCTTATTGCTTGTCCAGTATGTGACTTTCTTTTGTTTTATCCTAACTGAAATTTTATAATATTTTGAGGGGTTTAAATTTATAAGTAACTTTTGAAAGAAGCTGTCCTCCACGTGGAACAGAAGCGCACGCCACTGACTGCCGTACTGGAGCGCTGCTGCGGATTTTGTGTTAAACAAATATAACAGAAATTTTATGATTAGTTGACGTCGGATACAGCCATTGTTATGGGGGAGGTAGTGCAACATGCGTGTATGTTTAGCAAGGGATTATGGACGACAGGTTTTGTGCGAGGGGCGGGGGAGAGGGAAAGGATGAGCGTACAGAGGTATGAAATCTGATAGCCGACAAATGTGGGCAAAAGGAACAAATAAAATAGCTTACATTTAGACCTACTACTGGGATCCGTCACGCTGCAGCATCACGTTTTGGTCCATAGGAACTTGCAGCTCTTGAACATCGGAGAAGAATACCGCGAGATGTTTAGGCAACGTAAAGTGACAGTCAAGTTATTGAACTTAAAAGATGAACATGTGATATAAACAGACATAAAATAGAATCTGAATGTAGAAAAACAGAGCGTGGCTTAGGTTGGGCGAGTCGAAAGCTCGTAAGATAGTCAATGATGCTGGTAGGAGGATTTGCCCATAATGCGGGGATCAGGAAAACTAGACGCTTATTTTGGCAGATTGCGTGCAGTTGGAGGATGTTAGGAAAAAAAGTATTATCTGAGGTATTTTTTGCTTCAAACAAACGGACTTGATTCTAAACAGCCAAAACTACTAAATCTGGGCATATACTTAACGGACGAACGTATGTTGCGAAATAAGGTGTTTGTGTAAAAAATCTGATGTGTTCCATTCACATGACTTTCTCTATAACTCTGCAACAAACTATTGTTAAAAAGCTAGTGCTTCTATTTACGTCATGCTAATCGACAAAAAAATTACCAGAAATAGTTTTATTACTCGCTTCCTTGTAAGTAGAAGCGAAATAAGGGAGTGCCATAGCTTAAAGTGATAGTCAAAAGCTGGTTGCTATGTGACTGAAGTTCCTTTGCTTTTATGGACAGGAGTTGACAAATTCCTGTAAAGCTGAAACCAAAAACAAGGAATAACTAAAAAACGATCAGCTCCACGAAAAAAAAAATGTATATGATATAAATTGTGTTTTAACGTGCTCTACATTTTTGTGTGGTGAGTTTTTGTCCATCTCTTATGGTTTAGCAGTTATGCAAAATTTCGTAAAATTCATCCAGAATAAAAGTCTTCAGAGGCTATTCCCAGAAAATTCAAGATATACATTTTATTTGTCAAATAAATATCTTTAATATACGATATATTAATCAAAATCGTTAGAGCCATTTTTGCGAAAATCAAAATTTTCGAAAAAAGTTCCATGTAAAGGGTAGTTTGGGGTGGTGGGATTTCTCTCAAAATCTACGTGTCGTATCCCTGGAAGATACTGAACTTAAATACCGAGTTTGGTATTTTACCGACTTTTTGTTTTTGAGTTATCGTGTTCAGACACACGGACACACACACACACACACATATGGACCTTTTTCTGCAAATGTTTTTTTTGGATACAGGGGACCCTAAAACATATATCTGCGGTGAAATATCGGTATTCCATTTTTGGGTATATTACAATACCTTTTCTATGCACTATGTATATAGTAAGTGTAGAGAAAGTAAAAAGGCATGGATATATAAGCTCCTATATGAGTGAATAAGTGGCATAGGTGGATGTGTGTTCTCTCTTATATTGTTGTAGCGCACGCGCTTGTGTGCGTGTGTGTGTTTGTGTTTTCAAGTGTTGTGACTATAAATGACGCAATTGATGTAATGCTATGCACTTAAAAACTACCACCACCGCCGTCGCCACCAAGTTTGGTACTTAACGGTATTTTTTTTACTTTCTATGAGAAGGTATTACACTCCACCCAAAAATATGATACTGACATTTCACCGAAAATATTTGTTTTAAGATTCTCTGTATCCAAAAAAAAAAAACATTTTTAGAAAAATGTCCGTGTGTGTGTTCGTGTATCTGTGAACACGATAGTTAAAAAACGAAAAGTCGGTAAAATACCAAACTTGATATTTAAGTTTAATATCTTCCAGGGATACGACACGAAGATTTTCAAGAAAATCCCCACACCCTAAATTACCTTTTACATGGAACTTTTTTCGAAAATGTTTATTTTCTCAAAAAAATGTTCTAACGATTTTGATTAAAATGTCGTATATTGAAGATATTTACCTGTCAAATAAAATTTGTATCTTGAATTTTCTGGGAATAGCCTCTGAAGACTACTTTAGTCTGGATGAATTTTATGGAATTTAGCATAACTGCTAAACCGTAACAGATGGACAAAAACTTACCACACACAAAATGTAGATCAGAATAAAACACACAATCTATGTTATTTAAAATTTTTCATGGAGTTGATCGTTTTTGACACATTCCTTGTTTTTGGTTTCAGCTTTGAAAAGCTTATACTTTTCTCATACAGGAATTGGTCAACTCCTGTCCATATAAACAAAGGAACTTCAGTCACATAACAACCAGCTTTTGACTATCACTTTAACCTATGGTACTCCCCTATTTCACTTCTACTTACAAGGAAGCAAGTAATAAGACTATTTCTGCTAATTTTTCTCGATTAGCATGAAGTAAATAGAAGAATAAACTTTCTAACAGTTATTTGTTGCAGGGATGTAGAGAAAGGCATGTGAACACCTCAGATTTGTTTGGTTAATGTTTCTATGAAGCATATATTAGAAGGAATGTAAAAGTTCCCTTCCACCCAGCATTTGAATGCGTTACGAAGATCGAACCGAATTTCTTTGTAAAAGATTGCACATGTTTTGACGTTATGACATGTAATAAGTTAAATGGCAGCAGTCACTTTCGAATTTGTTTGAACCTTGGACACACAAGAGCAATAATTGCCTCAAGCTGTTAACGGAATTAATTAGGAGTAGCAGTAGTGCTGGAGGACCTGGTGATCTGCAATGTTCATTAATCTCGGCTCCCGGCATATCATCATAATTGATGTAGTGTACGGCGCGCGGGGAGCTGACCAGCCCACGCATTATACAGATTAACAAGCATCATGGTGGGGTACTGCGAACACCGCGACAAACGTCGCATGCTTGCTGCGAGCATAAACCTGTACTCTGTCACAGTCATTTTACCCTTTGATGAAATGCTCAACCAACCAGATATACGTACATATTACCAGGCACAAACGTTAAAGTCAGACGAAATTATTATCCTTGTCCTCCGTAGTGCAGTGGTTAGCATGCTCCTCTAGCAAGATCAAGCCAGTAGGTACAGAAGTGGCGATTGTTCTTGTACAAAACCCTTGTTCCCCCAGTCCCGATTCACTCATATTGCACATGTTAGCGAACACTACACTGAATGAACCGGTTTCTTTGGCTCTACGTGACTGTCGAAAGAGAGTAGCGGGGATCAAAGGGAGGGTGAGTTCACACCTCCAGCACTTTCCTTAGCAGGCCTGCTCTAAAACCCAAGATTGTTGATTCAAATTTGGCGAATGCTGTTGTATTGTTTCGGATGTGTTTAAAAATGGGAAGGCAGCAGGTATAGAAGGCTTGTCAGCTCAGTTATTATTAGTATACGATGGTTCCACCACCTGGCACTACTCCTATACTTGGGCGCTTTTGTTATTTCGTCATTAGAGCCGCATTGTAGTTACTTACTGGTCTGTTATAAACATTAGGGTCCTAAGCTGCAAAGCAAAGACCAACGTGGAGGGCCCTAAGCTGCAAAGCGTAGCCGAGGGATATTTTTTTATAAGTTGAGGAGTGTACCAGTTGCTGCCGAAGACCGCTACTGCGAAACGACGACAATGTGTAGCCGAGGGATCTGTGAAGCTAAAACACCAATGATCCCAAGAAGAAGTAAACATTTCGGTAATCTGGCAACTTTCACATCTGAACAACTTAATGTTTTCAACACTTTCAAGTATAGATCGCCAGTAAAAATCTTAAGACCATTTGTGTGTATGTGTGTGTGCGCGCGCGCGTTAGGCGTGCCGCGCGCATGTCCGTATGTGCGGTGGAACCATTGTATAGCTTTACCACTGAGTTCTTCAAGAGCTCTCTAGAAATTAAAAAAAAATCTGGTGTTCTCCGCTCACACAATTTCCTCTGCATCTCTGTAACAAATTACTGTTAAAAAGCTTATTCTTCTATATACTTCAAGCTAATCGAGATAAACATCAGCAGAAACGGTCTTATTACTTAGTTCCTTATAAATAGAAGGGAAATAAGGGAATACGCTAGGATAAACCGACAGTCAACTGTTTTAAAATGTGGTTGCTATGGCTTGGAAATCCGTTTCTTTGTGTGGCCAGGAGTTGACAAGTTTCAGCATAAAAAGTTTAGTGTTTTAAAACTGAAATCAATAACAAGGAATATCTTGAAAACGGCCAACTCCACGAGAAAATGTAAATGACATAAATTGCGTGTTTTAAGGAGATTGCATATTTTGTGTAGTAACATTTTGTCTATCTCTTAGGATTTATTACTTAGGCAAAATTCAGAAAAAATTCATCCCCAATAAAGAGGTCTTCAGAGGATATTCCCAGGAAATTCAAGGTATACATCTGATTTGTTATGTAAATAGCTTTAATATACGATATGCTAAATATGCTAAAGCCATTTTTGAGAAAAGGAACATTTTCGAAAACCTTTGCATGTGAATGCAATACATCAGATTTTTTTGTTATTATTGTTATATTTTGCGATCAAGCTTGACTGTCATTAACCTGCAGTTCAACAACTATTCATTGCCAAGGGTTTGTTATAAAAGCAAGTATTAGTGTATCTCTGATACATAAAACGTGTTATCATTTAAACATTTCCCTCGTAAATAAAAAAGAAGAAATGATGCTGGAGAGAGAAACAACACCTACTGGTGCATGTTTAAATTATCAATCGCTCAATTAGTGGTTTTGCAGGAGCCGTCAGTTTAACGATAGATGTATTTTCTCTACAAACTGACGTAACATGTTGCGGAAGCTGAAAGCAAATATCATCCGTAAAAAATGTAATTTATTTTACTTTACCCTTGTGATGTAAACAGGAGACACGAGTTTCTCGCAGTTTTATTGCTTTCTATACATAGTACGTAGATATGTGTGTCCATCAACACGATAACTCAAAAACGAATGCGACACGAACATTGGGATGCCTAGGGGTCAGAAGCCTGTCGGTAGCCAACGGCACGAAACCACAGAATGGAGAGCCTGGCCCGTACCCAGGCATGAGTGTGAGGAAGTGGATGCTATGAAATGCAAGCGAAATGGAAAATAGGAGAGGTGATGATGGAGCATTTGGTGGAGTGAGTGGCGGGGGAAATCGGTGGACCCGGAGAAAATCCGCCCATACGCCGCTTCGTCTACCACAAATCCCACATGCAAGTGCGTGGAATCGAACCTTGGTGGAAGAGGAGAAGTCTAACCACTCAGCCGCCACCAACTACCCTATACAGGACATTTTTTTTTGGAAAATTTTGATTTTCTCAAAGTTATTCCACCGAGTTTTATTAAAATGCTGTATATTGAAGATATTTACATAAAAATAAAATGTATATTTTAAAGAGGTCTTCAGTCAGAATGGATTTTGTTGAATTTCGCATAGCTGGTAAACCGCGAGAGAGAGAGAGAGAGAGAGAGAGAGACAAAAACGTACTACACAATACATGTAGATCTCGTTTAACCACACACTTTATGCCATTTATCTGAAGTTCTCGTGAAGTTGACCATTTCTTAGATATTCCTTTCAGTTACTGGTTTCAGTTTAAAAGAAATTAAACTTTTCTGATATGGAATTTGTCAACTCCTGGCAATACAAAGAAATGTATTTCAACCACATGGCAAACAGCTTTTAAAAGATTTGACTGTCGATTTAGCCTTGTATATTTCCTTATTTCCCTTCTACTTACAAGAAAGCAAGCAATAAGACAATTTCTATTAATGTTTATCTAGATTAGCATGAAGTAAAAGGAAGAATAATCTTTTGTAAGAAGTTTGTGGAGTTGGCAGAGAAAATAATGTGAATGAAACACATCAGATTTCTTTTCAATTTTACTTTACAAGGAAACATTAAAACCAGTGCTAAATAATACATGTGTGTGCGTTTGGGGAGGGGGGTTAAATTGGTGTCAGCCTATTCGGGACACTTTAGTAACATCAAAAACAATAATAACAATATAACAAAATATTGAATTACAGAGTTATTAAACGATATGCACTATGCTAACGTCTATGGCCCGCATTCGGGTGGTCTTTGGTTCAAATCCCGTGGTTTCCCTCATCGCCAAGTAAATATCGGATTGTCTCAATATCAGTCTTATAAATCAACAATAATTGGGATTACGCCGCCATCTAGCAGGGGCAGTACAATCTACAACTTTGTAGAGAAATGTTTGAGTTTTATTCCCATCGCCATCTATAGCTTCCAACTTTGTAACAAAATATCTGAGTTGTATACTCTAACCTTATAGTCACCGCCTTCTGAAGCATCTAAATGTGTAAGAAAATATTTGAGTTTGATACTCTAACCTTGAAGTCACTGCCTTCTAAAGTTTCCAACTTTGTAACAAAATATTTTATTTTTATGCTCTCAGCTTGAAGTCACCGCCTTCTAAAGCATCTAAATTTGTAACAAAATATTTGAATTTTATGCTCTAGCCTTGAAATCACTGCCTTCTATAGTTTCCAACTTTGTAACAAAATATTTGAGTAATACTCTAAGCTTGAAGTCACCGCCCTCTAAAGCTTGCTATTTTATAACACAAATCTGTTTTGTATGTTGTAAGTTTAAATAAAAGTGTTGTGTTATAAAGAAGAGAGACAGATGTAGCAAGGGCCCGCGCTGCGGGGACAGATCTATCTTCATTGTGCTAGATTATGATTAACGACACTAGCGCTGTTGCATTAGCAGGGAATGGAGTTGTGCTAATCGTCCACGTGATAGTGACACGTCGACACCTCCCGCAAATGGAGCGCATTGGCCGTGAAATGGGGTGGAGCTCAGGGCTCTACATGGTCATGTACATTCAAAAATAAACACTTCGTCTTAATCCCCATCCGAACTGGTTAAAATAGTTTGTAATACTTCGAATATCCTTTTTACACTCCAAAAACAGAGCCTTGGTCGAGTGGTTAAAGCCACCATCTAGGCGGCCCGGGTTGGATCCCAAGCGTTCGCACGTGCGATTTGTGGTGGAGAAGCGGCGTCTGGGCAGATTTTCTCCGAATCCTCCGGTTTCCTCCGCCACTCATTCCACCAATTGTTCAATCATCACCTTTCCTATCATCTTCTTCGCTTGCATTTCATATCATCCACTTCTTCAGGCTCATACCTGGCTACGGGCCAGGTTCTCAATTCTGTGGTTTCGTGCTGCTGGCTCCCCGACAGGCTTCTGACCCCTAGACATCCGCTAGGGGGGGGGTGTCAGCCCTAAATATGGGGAGGGTAAGTCGAGTACGAAACATTGCAAAAGATCTGATGTTCTGCATTCGCAATACTTTCTCTACCTATTTTGCGACAAATGTTTCTTACAAAAGCGTTCTTTTATCAACGTCATGCTAATAAAAGTTAACAGAAATGGTTTTACTACTTAGATCCTTATAAGTAGAAGCGAAATAAGGGACTACACTAGGCTAAAGCGATAGTCAAATCTTTTTAAGAGGAAAAGGAAAGCTTAGGAGTCAACCTACCAACCTGGAGGATTTTAATGTGAGCCATGCATTCAAATCTTTCCTTGTTTTCTCACTATTTATATTTTCAGCGTTTTTCTTCCTGTAAAATGTTCCTTGCGGAGCAGTTTTTCTGCTGCACAAATAACTTTTTCTGTACATATTCACAGAGGGACAATAAATAAGAATTATCCTAGGGTTTACTATCAGCAATATTTAAGCATGCATTTTCAATTTTTAAACATAAAAGCTATGTTGCTTATGACAAAATAAAGCACATTCATAAACGTAAAAGATTTTGGAGCCTAAAACAAAGAAGACATAGAGAAATCTAGGGTAGTTTCAAAAAGTAGATGTATTATGAAACTAACCTTAAAATATTAGGTATATATATATATATATATATATATATATTTTTTTTTTTGTCGCAATGGATTTTTTTAGTGACGCGACAAAAAGATAATAGTTTTATTTATTATACAAGTGGATAAACAGAGAGTTTAGCCATGAGTAGAACAATTTAAAACGTGACGAGTGGATAATAGAGGTTTGTCCACTTGTATAATACATTTTATCCTATAGATACGATAAATTAATAAATGACAAATATTCAGTTAACGATTTTACAATAGTAGTAATAAATTAAATAGGGAATAAGGCATTGAATTGCGGCGTTCTGATAGTTATAACATATGGTAGGCTATGTAAGAATACTAATTTTGTTTTTATTGCTGCTAGTTTCAAATTGATTAAGTTTACGATGGACGTTGAGAACGTTAATATATTGGTTCCAAATGATATATTAAATGAAGCAGTTGAGGCTTTATTATCGTCGACTTCACGGAAATTATACGAAAAAGAGTTAAAAGTTTGTAGAGAATTTGTAGTTATCAAGCATTTATTTATTTACTTTCTCCCACTGGTTACCGGAGCAACGAGTGAGTTTTGTTTACTGTATCCCACCCGTGGCGCTAATAACTATCGCTTTGATTTAAAGTCCCAGTTTACTTATCTCGTTTCTGCATAGCAACGGTGTCTATTACAAGCATCTGTACAATACATTTTTACACTCTTACGCTGTACTATGTGTATAGAGAAGGTATTGCATTCCACCCAAAAATTCGATACCGAGGTTTCACCGGGAATACATGTTTTGGGTCCGCCTGAATAAAAACATTTTTGGAACAAAGTTCATGTGTGTTTACGCGCGCGCGTGTGTGTGTATCTGTGGACAGCATACCTCAAAAACGAAAAGTCCGTTAAATACCAAACTTTTTATTTAAGTTCAGTATCTTCCAAGGATGCGATACGAAGCTTTTCAAGAAAATTCCCCCACACTCAAGTACCCTTTATATGGAAAAATTTTCGAAACTTTCGATTTTCTTAAAAATGGCTCTAACGATTTTGATTAAAATAGTGTATATTAAAGATATTTACCTGGCAAATGAAATGTATATCTTGAATTTTCTGGGAATAACATCTGAAGGCTACATTATTCTGGATGAATTTTACTAAATTTTGCATAGCTGGCAAACCTTAAGAGATAGACAAAAACTTGCTACACAAAACATGTAGATCAGGATAAAACACACAAGTTATGTCATATACTTTTTTTTCGTGGAGTTGATCACTTTTGAGATATTGGTTTCAGCTTTGAAAAACTTATACCTTTCTCATACAGGAATTTGTCAACTCCTGTCCATACATACAAAGGAAGTTCAGTCACATAGCAACCAGCTTTTGACTATCACTTTAACCTATAGTACTCCATTATTTCGCTTCTACTTACAAGGAAGCAAGTAATAAAACTATTTCTGCTAATTTTTTCTCGATTAGCATGAAGTAAATAGAAGTATAGGATTTTTAACAATAATTTGTTGCGGAGATGTAGAGAAAGTCATGTGAATGTAGCACATCATTTTTTTTATCATAACCTCCGAACTGTTAAAGCAAAATAAATGAAAGTTGCACGGTAACTTAGTTGCATTATATTGCATCTGCGGTATAAATTTATTATTTTGGAATTTCATGCAGGACCTTACAGTTCCTGCGAAGGCAGGAGAAAGACAAAGGGACGCCGAGGAAGAGGAGAGAGAGGTGAATACATATGACTGTCATTGTATCGGATATCAGGGCGGTGCTGGAGCAGGAGATACAATGTTTTTCACCAGAAATTACCTGCTCACTTGTGCTCCCATCATCAGCAAGAACCCGAGTCGGAACAACATTCAATTTCCGAAACGTCACGACGTATTTATCTAGACAACCTTGTCGCCCTTAAATGTAAAGATGCTGCTAAACTTCCTCTGCCCGTCACAAAGGGAAGAGAAGCTTCACATTTATTTCTATTTTTATTGCCCCTGTCGATGTTTTCTTTTGCTCAAACAGGGAAATTTATTGTCTCTCTCCTTTTGTCTACTACGAATGCCGTTTTTTTTTTCCAACCTCCGATAGCCTATAAATAAAAGACAAGTTCATAGAAAACAATTATTTTATTACTAAAAGTTTTGTACACTTATGGTTACTTTTCAACATAATCACCGAAAATATTGAGACATTTATCGTACCTGTGCACAAGCTTTGCAATACCCACTTCAAAAAATGTTGCTGCTAATGATTTCAAATGAGCATTGACCTTGTTTTGAAGATCTTCGTACTTTACGACGTTTGCGGAGAGCGATTCAAAACAAACGAAGAGGAATTCTGACTTCAGGAATTGTGTTGATCCAACGCTCGTCCACACACTGCTGGCACAACCCATCGGCTCCCTGAACAATTTCAATGGGACATTTTCGACCATCCGCCGAACAGTCCTGACCTGGCACCCAGCGACTTTCACCTTTTCCCTAAACTCAAGACGTGACTAGGAGGACAGCACTTTCAAACCAACGAAGATCGTAATAAGGACAAGTTCTGCTAATGTTTATCTTGATTAACATGAAAATAGAAGAATAAGCTTTTTAACAATAATTTGTTACAGAGATGTATAGAAAGTTATGTGAATGGAACACATCAGATATTTTGTTCTTCAAGATGTTCTTTCATCCATATTCTTTAGTTGCCATTATCTATCTTTGTGTTTTCCTAAAACACTCTTGAGTTCAAAGTACGCGCTGGATTACGTCGCAAAAGACGAATCATCCAAATCTTCAACAACCGCCATGTTACACACGCAACCTCTCCGCTTCTCTGCCAGGTGGAAGGAAAAAGGAAGGGGCGATTGTAGGGGTAGAACATTTCACTCTACGGGAGTTGATCTTACCGACCCTGCTATAGTAACAACCGCCATGTTACACACGGAACCTCTCCGCTTCTCTGCCGGTGGAAGGAAAAAGGAAGGGGCGATTGTAGGGGTAGAGCATTTCACACTGTGGTGCTTATCTTACCTGCCGTGCCGAAGTTGGCCCCGCCAACACAAGGCCTATATAGTTTTTTTCCAAAACATGATGGCCCTCAAACGGGAACGCTCCCCCCTACCACTGGGCAATAACCATTAGCAAACAAAAGACGAACCTGCACTAGGGGTGAGAGGCAGAGTAGTAAAAGCTGTTTCCTAGAGACACTGCTTCAGAATGGCGCCTCAGTTAAGGGACCAGTAAATGGAAGACTTGGCAACAGTGAGGGTGGTTTCCAGCCGCACACATCCTAACACCTAAACATGAAAAACCGCAAATCCTAACTTCAAAGTCTTTGGAAGAAGAGTGGGGCAGGGTCTTCATGTTCTGAAAAATCTAATGTGTTCCATTCATATGACTTTCTCTACATCTCTGTAACAAATTATTATTACAAAGCTTATTCTTCTATTTAATGCTAAAACACGAGCCCATATTTACGAGTCACCATAAACGACGTAAACAAATAAACACAACAAAGAAATAAATATATATTTTTATAAAGTATAACTAAAATCAATAATAATATTATTGAACGAACAGATGTCGAAATGTAACGAACCGCTTTGAAATGTAAAATCAAGAAAAACCCAAGCTAGCGAGGCATGCTAAAAGTAACGGCAAATAGTCATGCTTGACAGACTTTGCTAGATAACGCCCTTGAGTGCATTCCTGAGCTGATGGCAATCACTCCAGGAGTGAGCAGTAGATACCTACATTTAGGAAATAGGGGTCCATGGGAGTGCCAAGCTATGTCCGGGCCAATATAGAACACAAATAATAATTTTGGCAAATGAGAATCTTGTGCTATAACAAGAAGTTTCGGCGACTTCCAAGATGTGAGACTCTGCTCTCCGACAGGAAGAACACTTCAGCTCTTACGGCAGATAGAGAAAGTCCAGGTCCCCGTGGGACCTCGATAAAGAACACGCACTTCAGCTTGTGCATGTCGGTGAAGGCTCTCGTGTGACCTCAAAAGAGGCCTAACCTCAAGTATTGAAACCGTGTCTCGCACGGCGATACAGAAAAGTAACCTCGGGGCGTTCTCTATGAAACAACGTGTAACGAGAAGCTGATAAGTGTGTCTCTGTTCGGCTCGGGCTGTAGGTCCAAACTATTTAAATAAGATCAATGAAAAAGTAAATGGTGAGTTTTACTCAGTACCAGGAACCCAATCCGTCGATGAGGATACACCACGCCCTGAGAACGCAGCCAACAAGATCTTCATGCTCTCGCTGACCTGCAGTGGAGTAGAAATCACCATAAGGTACGTGATTATCGGATTCCTTTTAAATTCCGATCACCCCTCGGAGATTTCACTCCCAATCCCGACCAAACAGGCACATATTATATGATAGCCAACGTGTTAAGCTTCTGATTATCCTCAAAACACCAACCTTCACACCCAACCGTCAACATTTCAATAACGTCGAGAAACACGCCGAGCAGCGGAGCAGGCAGTCAACTACCACCCAACCGTCAAGATCCTGAATAACGCCGAGCAGCGGAGCAGGCAGTCAACTACCACCCAACCGTCAAGATCCTGAATAACGTCGAGAAACACGCCGAGCAGCGGAGCAGGCAGTCAACTACCACCCAACCGTCAAGATCCTGAACACGCCGAGAAACACGCCGAGCAGCGGAGCAGGCAGTCAACTACCACCCAACCGTCAAGATCCTGAACACGCCGAGAAACACGCCGAGCAGCGGAGCAGGCAGTCAATTACGAGAGCTTCATAAATCCTCCCTCAAGAAAGAAGGTCAAGTACCAAGAAGTTCTGATTCCAGTACAACAACCCCCCCCCAAATTAAAGTGAAAGTGTTGGATTATTTTTTACCTCTACATGCCTCCACAGAGCAGAAAAACGTAAGCTGAAAAAAATATTGTTGTTGGTTTAGATTTCTTCAGCATGTATAGATAAAAGTGTACAAATTGATGATATAATTGTATTTATGTTTTTTTTTTTTTTGGATGGGCATAGTAGGAAGGAGTGTTTAGTGTAAAGATTAGGTAGTACGATTTGTGTTTTGTATGAACTAAAGAAGCAACAGAATAATTGGCAGGATGGCAGATTCAGAAGAGGGAACCAATAAAAAGTGTAGGAAGCATAAGAAACGAAGATGACATCTTACGCTGCGTTCTTGATCATCAACGTCAATCTGGGGACTAGAAAGTTCATGTTCTGGACTTTTCGGAGATTTTCACTGCCCCAAATTCATTTCTTCCAACCGATGTAACATGTCCACACAGAAGCCCTTACGAGCAATCTTATAACTGCCGCTAGCGCTTGCGTTGGCGCGATTCTGTACTAGCGTACCACGCGAGGCAAAACTTGATCTATTTTCATTCAAGATGACACCAAAACTATGCCTGTAAGTGAAATGAATAAAGAACTATGAGCTGTCAAAGTTGTAAAGTTTTTTAAACACGCTATATATATATCCGCTGAAATCTTGGTATCAAAATTTTGGGTGGAATAAAATACCTTCTCTGAACGCTATGTAGATAGTACGTGTAGAGAAAGTAAAAGACATCGAATAACTTTTGGAAGTATAATGTGGAGACTGAATAGAGGAAGCCATGTGAATGTAACCATCAGAGAGGGAAATGAAATCTTAAGCAGAATTTTGCTTTCTCTCTCGGATAGCATTAAAGAAATATTCATCGCGGTTTTACTATCCGCTAGTTCACTCAACAATTTAGGGCACGAATGCCTGCTTTTGTGCCAAAGCACACCGAAAGGAAAGCAATATAAGAAATCTCGCACAAAAAATAGAAAGTGCAATAAAAGTCAGCAAGAGGATTCTGGGTCAGATGTTTGAGGATGGACACGACCTCCACGTTTTTTGGGCTTACTCAGGAACGCGCTGCTTGATATATGACTGTACCACGCGATTTAAAATTCAGTAGTGTGTCTTTGAAAAACATCGCAACGGATCTGGAAGTTAGGGCTGCATAAGTAGGGGGGGGGGAGGTGGCAATGACGTCGGCACGCATAAATGTCGAATTCTGTAAAATATGGCCCTCGATAAAGGCAAGAAGCGCTTGTAGTACCTCTTTCAGCCAGCAGGGGCAA
This sequence comes from Hymenopus coronatus, assembly GCA_030762935.1. NCBI lineage: Eukaryota > Metazoa > Arthropoda > Insecta > Mantodea > Hymenopodidae > Hymenopus > Hymenopus coronatus. The sequence continues at coordinate 6,793,939 of CM060883.1, forward strand.
ACTTGTTCACCCTCTTGGCGACACAGATCGGCAGCTAGACTGCTTCAAAATCAAACTGGCACAAAGATACGTGATTCATCTGTCCAAAGGATACTCCGATCTCAAAATGTTAACTTGTACAAATGGCACACAATTCAGCCGATATTTTTACTTTCTCTACACAAAAAAAAAAAAAAAAATGTAAATGGCGTGTTATTTATGGACGCACTTTTAACTACTCTGGTTCTCAGCGTCCCATTCTAAATATGGCTCAGAGGCCTCTCTATCAGGCTTAGGTTCTTTTACGTGTCGTTAATCTACAACACGGGACCAACGGCTTTACTTCCCTTCCGAAGGGAATGCTAAGGATTTTTACACCCGAAAAAATCCATCGTCCTCCGCCGGGTTTGAACCCGCAACCTTGCGTACATGAATTCAGCTTGGTAACCATAACACCACAGAAGGTGACTCACTTTCTCTACACGTACTATGTAAATAGTGTATAGAGAAGGTATTGTTTTACACCCAAAAATTCGATACCGAGATTTTACCGGAAATACATGTTTTGAGAACCGCTGAATCAAAAAATTTTTTTAGAAAAACGTCCCTGTGTGTATCTGTGGGGTGTATAGCTCCAAAACAAAAAGTCCGTTAAATACCAAACTTGATATTTAAGTTCAGTATCTCTCAAGAATATGAGACGGAGATATTAATCAGAATTCCCCCACCCCAACTACTATCTACATGGAAAGAATTTCTAAAATTATGATGTTCTAAAAAATGACTTTAACGATATTGTTTAAATTTTGCATATTATGCATAGTTACATGAAAATAAAACGTATATTTTGAATTTTCTGGGGATAGCTTCTAAAGACCTGTTTATTCTGGATGAATTTTGCTTAATTTGGCATAACTAGTAAACCGTAAGAGATAGATAAAAAGTTACTTTACAAAAAATTTAGGTCTTGTTAAAATACAAAGTTATGTACTATACATTTTTTTTCGTGGAGCTTAACGTTTTTGAGGTATACCTTGTTATTAGTTTCAGTTGTGAAGTGTTTACACTTTTCTCAGATGGGAGTGCCCGTTTTTCTTTTGTTCTACCTCTGGCCAAGCAAAGAACCAATTTGCAATGAAAATCGCATAAAGACAGCTTTTAAAACATTTGACTAGCCTAGTTCATTCCCTTCGTTTCAGTCAACTTATAAGGAGCTAAGTAATAACATCCGCTAATGTCTATCTCGATTAGCATGTTGTAGAAAGAAGAATAATCTTTTGTAAGAAGCTAGTTTGTAGAGTAGCTAGAGAAAGTCATGTGAGTGTAACACATAAGATATTCTTGTAATATTATTGTATGTAGAATGTTTAATTGATTTTTACTGTCTCGTGACGTAGCGTATGCATGTTCTATACTTGATGACTGAAAATGAACTATGCATCTATCTGTAGTTGCAGGTCGATGTACAGTAAACATGCGACCCGGAGACAAAGGGTGTACTTTGGAACCTGGGAACAACCTGTCCCAACACATAATTACTCGGCTCATTGAAAGCACAGCGTGAGGCGAGGTGAAATATTTCTCCAAGCGAAAAACCGAAAAACATTACGTGCAAGTTCTTCATCCGCGTGCAACTCCTCCTAATGCCATTCGCGTCCATAATTAGAAGTACAATGCTAGCCTACTTCCATCCTCTCACATTAGGGGTACCCAACCTGTTGCCAGATTGGGCGAAAAGTCGCCGATTGGCCTACTAAATTCCGCTTTTTACGACCAAATTTTGATGAAGACGATTTTCGAATCTTTGCGCTACTAAAATATTTCTGCAAAATATAACTTTTATTAATGTCTGTTTATAACTTTATAGGCCGTTTGGTAGGGAAGACAGCTCTAGATCTAAATTGACGAAAGACAAATACTAAATTCTCTGTGACGCGAGTAAAACCATTTATAAGTACAACATTATTTTAAGCCTGCCAATATAGTTATTAATATTGTTGCTATGGATGGATCATAAAGTGAGCCTTCTCACTTGCAATGTGGTTTCAAAGAAAGCAAAAGAAATTTCCGTTCTGGTAGTTAATGTTTCATTATACTTCTTATATATTAGAATTGTTGGTTTGGTATTTTCCGATATTTTAACAATTAAATTTAATCATGATCAAAAGCATTAGTGCGGGAAGTAAAACTATACAAATAAAAAGTATGCCCCCATAGCAACACATCGGAGAATCGGCTCCTAAAATGTAACGTTTATCGTTCTGTTAGTAAGCTTGTATGGTTATAAGTCGATACGTCTATAAGGCAGCCCTCAACTGAGGGAAGTAATTAATAAAATAAATACTTCAGGTAACATCTCAATATAATTATCGGCGCAAACGCTTCATATTTTCATACTCTTTCCTGAATCTGTGTCACACTAGTTAGTATTCCAATAGTATGCCATTTATTATGATTGTGCTGTACTTACAGAGATACCGGTTATAAGAGTCTTTTGAAAATATTGCAAGTGTGTGTTTGTGTGTACATATATAAAATAGTAAAATAAATTGCATATTTATATAAAGATATTGGGCGACTTCAACTGAAGCTTTGCGATTTTTTTTTTAATGATTCGGGCGAAATTGAGAAATGCTTCTGGCAACCCTGCTGGCGGCGGACGCGCCTCCATAGGTGCCCAACCTCTGCTCTTGTGAGGTAATTGCGTCACCTAGTCGCGTTACCCCGCCTCCTTCGTTTTGTGTATGTCCAGGTTTGAAACATTTCCCCTTCAATCACCCAGTGGCGTTTAACTGGGTTCGACTCTCGACACAATGACAGTTTTCAAGCACACCAAACTTCTCGTACTCCACAAAGAACAATGTTTTATTTGTAAGCATCACTTATCTTGGGGTCCCGATGTAAATTTAAACTACACTTTGAGAAATACCATCATACTAATTATGGCAAACATTTTTTATCAGGCATACTATCAGTAACATCACTTTAATTTGAATCCATTTTGCCTGCATAGAAGCTCCTCACGAACTTGAAATGGAACTAGTTGCTTTGCAAAAGTCAACGGCAATTAAATATTCTCAGAAAATATCTGATGTGTTTCATTCACATGACTTTCTCTACAAATTATTGTTAAACAGCTTATTCTTCCATATACTTCATGATAATCGAGATAAACATCAGCAGAAACGGTCTTATTACTTGCTTCCTTGTAAGTAGAAGGGAAATAAGTGAATACACTAGGCTAAAGCGATAGTCAAATCTTTTCAAAGTTAGTTGCTATGTGATTCAAATCCATTTCGTTTGCATGACCACATGAAAATAGTTTCAACTATTTTAAAACTGAAACCAAAAAACAAGGAATATCTCAAAATGGTCAACTCCACGAAAAAAATGTATGTGTTCAAATTGTGTGTTTTTAATAAGAATTTTTGGGTGGTAACGTTTTGTGCATCTCTTACGGTTTACCAGTTAAACAAAATTCAGCAAAATTCATCCAAAATGCAGAGGTCCAGAAATTTCAGGATATACATTTCGTTTGTCATTAAAATATCTTAAATCAAAATTGTTAAGAGCCATTTTTGAGAGCATCAACATTTTCGATGAATGTTCCATATAAACTGTTGGGCAATTTTCTTGAAACTCTTCGTGTCACATCCTTGGAACATATTGAACTTAAATGCCAAGTTTGATAATTTATCCAGTTTTGTTTTTGAGTTATCAGACACACGGACCTTTTTCTAAAATGTTTGTTTTGGATATAGGAGACTCTAAAACGTGTATTTCCGGTGAAATCTCGGTATCAAATTTTTGGGTGGAGTGCAACACCTTCCGTACCTATGTATCACGTATTATATAGAAAAGTAAAAAGGTTGACAGAAAATAATCTTAAAATTTGCGAGTGTCTATTAATAAGCATGCGCCTACCCATTTATAGCTTCAGTTATTGGTAGTTAAAGTGCGCCAAGTGGGAAAAAGTTATGTACGATGTACATAGTGTATAAGGAAGATCTTGCATTACACCAAAAACTGCCATACTGAGATTTCACCGGAAATACATGTCTTGGGACACCCTGAATTAAAAAAATAGAAAAAGGTCCGCGACTCTGTATGTCTATTGGTAGTTAAAGTGCGCCAACGTACGATGTACATAGTGTATAAGGAAGATCTTGCATTACACCAAAAACTGCCATACTGAGATTTCACCGGAAATACATGTCTTGGGACACCCTGAATTAAAAAAATAGAAAAAGGTCCGCGACTCTATGTCTATGGACAGCAAGCTCAAAAAGGAAAATACCAAATTTGGCATTTAAGTTCACAATCTTTCATGGGTGCGACACGAAGATTTTAAAGAAAATACCCCCACCCAAAACTACTCTTAACGTGGAAAGAAAATCGAAAATTTTGATTTTCTCAAGAATGACTTACGATTTTGATTAAAATCTATTATATTTAAGATATAATAACATGCTAAATAAAATGTATATCTTGAATTTTCTGGGAATAGCGTCTAAAGACCTCTTTATTCTGAATTATTTTTATTAAGTTTTGCATAACTGGTAAACCGTAAGAGACAAAAACTTACCACAAAGAAAATGTAGATCACGATACAACACACAACTTATGTCAGACACATTTTTTTATGGAGTTGGTCGTTTCCGAGCTAAAACTTGTTATTCATTTGTTATAAAATACCTTAACTTTTTATCACACGGGAACTTGTCAACACTTGGCCACACAAAGAAACGGATTTCAATCACATAGCAGCCCCATTTTAAAATATTTGACTATCGGTTTAGTCTAAAAATAACTCCATGGCGCGACAGCTGACAATGAACCTTGGCCTACCGCCCGGCCGCTGCGTCCCCCATCTCGGTCCACTACAGACGTATTGGAGGGTAAGACGTCGTCAGCGCCTCGAGTTCCCCGGCCGGTTAATGCGGTCCTCATGACCTGGAGCTGCTACTTCTCCATCAAGTAGCTCCTCAATTGCCCCCCCTCCAGGGACCTCACGAGGCTGAGAGCATCCCGGACCAGGTCTCACAGCGGGGGAAATATCCCCATGCCGGTACTGGGAATCGAACCAAGGTCTCCCACTTGGCATGTAGCTACGCTACCACCGCGCTAACCAGATGATCATTTTTGTCTAGTGTATTCCCTTATTTCCCTTCTACTTATACCTAAAGGAACTAAGTAATAATACCGTTTCTGCTAACGTTTTAGCATGCAGTAGATAGAAAAATAAGTTTTTTAACAATAATCTGTTGAAAGTCAAGTTAATGGAACACATCTCATTCTTTTGAAGATTAGAATTAATTTTATTATGAAAAATACGTTTTAAACTTTTTTATTCAAGTTTCACTTTTATCGCTACACATTAATGTTACCATGGAGTTGCATATCAAAATACTTACGAGAATTAATTGATTCAGTTACTCTTGTACGATAGTTCTAAACGATAATCGAGGATGTTTATTTCACAAGGTAGGCCATGTCGAGAGACACGACAGACAGATCGATAAATCACAATCGAAGGAAGGGGAAATCGCCGTTTAACACTCCAATGAATTCTTGTTTGGTGCTGAAAAGTCGGAGTAATTTAGTTGGGGACGTCATTATAGTCTCTCTCCCTCTCTAAAATGACGTCAGGACGCTAGTGGTTAAACACGTGACGGTTGTCAGGTTCATCTGAGAATTTTCAGTCCTGCTCAAACTTTTGATGCATACCGGGCAAATCTAATGTGTTCCATTCGCTAGCTCTTCCAAATACAGACTATTCTTACAAAAGGTTATTCTTTTTTCTACATCCTGCTAATTGAGATAAACATTAGCAGAAATAGTCTTATTACTTGCTTCCTTGTAAGTAGAAGGGAAATAAGGGAGTACCATAGGTTAAAGTGATATCATATCTGTTAAAAGCTGGTTGTATTTTGGATAAAATTCCTTTGTTAATTCGGACAGGAACTGACAAACTCCCGTTAGAGAAAGACTAAGTATTTTAAAGCTGAAACCAAATAACAAGGAATATATTGAAAACGTTCTGTCTCTCAGGGTTTCACTCTTATACAAAATTCTGCAAAACTCGATCAGAATAACAGCTCTTCAGAGGCTATTCCCAGAAAATTCAAAATTTACCTTTTATTCGTGTTGTAAATATTTTTAATATACAGGATTTTAATCAAAATCTCTACAGCCAATTTTGAGAAAAACAAAATTGTCAAAAATGTCCTATGTAAAGAGTATTTAGGATGGGAGATTTCCTTCAACATTTTCGTGTCACATGCTTGCAAGATAATAAACTTGAATTTCAAGTTTGGTATTTAACCGACTTTTCGTTTTTGAGCTATACTGTCCACACACGCAGAACTTTTTCTAAAAATGCTTTTTTAGGAATCGGGGGACCCCAAAACATGTATTCCCGGTGAAATCTGGACATTGAATTTTTGGGTGGAACACAATACCTTCTCCATCCATTGTTGTCTATGCGAGCTAGAGAAACTAAAAATGCAGTTGTCCAGCAAGTGAGTCTACAAATATATGTCACATTATATTTTTTATATTTGCTCTACTTAGTGGTGAAACATTATTACTTTTCGTAATCTGCAAAATTTTGATTTTTCAAAATGTAGTAATTTATTTAGCAAAATTGGTGCATTGTTTTGAAAAAATAATAAGACTATTTTTAATGTGTTTTTGAGAGGCGGTACAAAAATGTTAAGCATATTAGTTGAAAATCTGATGTGTTCCATTCACATAACTTTCTCTACATCTCTGTAGCAAATTACTTATTCTTCTATTTACGTCATGCTAATAGAGAAAAAATTAGCCGAAATAGTCTTATTACTTGCTTCTTTGTAAGTAGACGCGAAATAAGGGAGTGCCATAAGTTAAAAGGATAATCAAAAGCTGGTTGCTAAGTGATCGAGGTTCCTTTGTTTGTATGGACAGGAGTTGACAAATTCCTGTATGAGAAAAGTAAAGCTTTTTTAAAGCTGAAACCAAAACCAAGGAATATCTAAAAAACAACCAACTCCACGAAACAAATGTATATAATATAAATTGTGTGTTTTAACGGGCTCTACATTTTTTTATGTGGTGACTTTTTCTCTATTGCTTACAGTTTGCCAGTTATGCAAAATTCCGTAAAATTTATCCACAATAAAGCAGTTTTCAGAGGCTATTCCCAGAAACTTCAAGATATACATTTTATTTATCGTGTAAATATCTTTAAAATATAATATCTTAATCAAAATCGTTAGGGCCATTTTTGAGAAAATCAAACTTTTCGAAAACGTTCCATGTAAAGGGTAGCTTGGGGTGGGGGGATTTTTCTCAAAATTTTCGTGTCGCTTCTCTGGAAGATACTTAACTTAAATACCAAGTTTGGTATTTTACCGACTTTTCGTTTGTGAGTTATCGTGTTCACACACACGGACCTTTTTCTGAAGATACTTGTTTTTTTTTTTTGGATACAGGGGACCCTAAAACATATTCTTCCTGTGAAACCTCGGTATCGTATTTTTGGGTGCAATATAATGCATGTATGTACATAGTACGTGTAGAGGAAGTAAAAAAGCATTTATTTCTGCTAACATTTATCTCGATTAGCACGAAGTAGATATAAACATAAGTTTTTAGCAATAATTTGGTTGATTTTCCAAATATTTTCAGCGTCGCTTCGCAGAGAGTTTTCTTGTTGTGCCTGACATAGATTACACATTCTCGAGCAGACGTTTAAGGAGGAACATATTAGAGGTCGCTGCGAGAAAAATGCAGGTTAAAGTGAAAATGAGTAGGCAGGCACTTGAAAACCTAAAGCCCTCATTAGGAGCGAACAGCCTTTAAAAGCTTGTGCCATTCATCAGGCTTATTTGCGCGCGAGAAAGACACGCTGTTGTTGATATTTGACAGCAAGTGCGAGGTACACGCGATCTGCCCGCAGCATCTCCATGCATAATAATGTTCATTAAACAACACCCCATTAATTCCGCGCTCCCGTACAACACAGGGATCGGTATAATTATTTCCTTAAGATGGGCGTAATTTAAAATTCATCGGCGTCGTCGGCAGCTGACATCGCCGCAGATTTGACGCTTTTCTTATTAATTACAAACTAAATTCAATTTTGCATGCATGTAGCTCCAGCCTTGTAAAATGTATCGAAATTGTAATTACTAGCAAGCGCTGCTCTTCTGTTTGTGTTACCAACGTTCTCAAACTTCCCTATATTAAAATGTTCATGACTCCTCTCTTTAGTTTCTCTACACGTACTGTGTAAACAAGTGTATAGAGAGATTTCATAACGAGATTTCACCGATAATACATGTTTTGAAGTCCCCTAAGCCCCAAAAGCTTTTAGAAAAAGATCCGTGTATGTTTTTGTGGACAACATTGGTCAAAAACGATATACCATAATTTCACATTTATCTTTAGTATCTTCCAAGGATGCAAAACGAAGATTTTCATAAAAATATCCCCACCAAAAACTACCCTTTACAGGTAAAATTTTTTTGAAAATGTTGTGTTTCTCACAAAAACTCTAACGATTTAGATTAAAAGATCGTATATTAAAGATATTTACATCCCAAATAAAATGTATATTTCGACATTTCTGGGAATAGACTCTGAATGACTCTTTATTCTGGAAGAGTTTTGCAGAATTTTCCACAGCAATTAAACCGTAAAAGATAGACAAAAAACTTATGGCACAAAAAACGTAGATCTGGATAAAACATACTAGTACTATTTATGTTATATACATGTTTTGCTTTCTCTATACGTACTATGTACATAGTGTATAGAGAAGCTATTGTACTGGACCCAAAAATTCGATACCGAGATTTCAACGGAGATATATGTTTTAGGGTCCCCTGTACCCAAAATAGCATTTGTAGAAAAATGTGCGCGCGCGCGCGTATGTGTGTGTGTGTGTGAGAGAGAGAGCAGCATAGCTCAAAAGCGAAAAGTCCGTTAAATACCAAAGTTGGTATTTAAGTTATTCCAAGAATGCGCCACGAAGATTTTTAACTAAATCCCCCCCCCCCATGAAAACTTTTTCGAATATTTTGATTTTTTCAAAAATGGCTTTTACGATTTTGATTAAAATGTCATATATTAAAGCTATTTACATCGCAAATAATATGTATACTTGAATTTTCTGGGAAAAGCTTCTGAAGAGCGCTTCATTCTGGATGATTTTTACATAACTGGTAAACAGCAAGAGATACACAAACACTTGGTATATAGAAAATGTGATCTCGTTAAAACACCCAATTTATGTGATACACATTTTTGTTGCAGAGTTGACCGTTTCCGAGATATTCCTTATTTTGGTCTCTATCTTCTCAAACGGGGTCACCTTTCGTTTCATCTCTGTTTTGCTTTTCTAGAGACGCAAAGCGAACCGAACATCAATTGTTCACATATCAATCTGCTTCTAATAGATTCGAGTATTGCTTTAGCTTGGTAAATTCCCCTATTTTCTTTCTAATTATAAGGAAGTAAGTGTCAGGTCTAACTGCGTTAAGGTTTATCTCGTATAGATAGAAGAATAATCTTGTGTAAGAATAGTTTGCTTTTAGAACAGGTACAGAAAATCACGTGAATGAAACACAGCAGATATTTTTTGGGATACAGGAGTCCCCAAAATATAATATTTCAGGACAAGTGTCATTGGGTGGAATGCAATACCCACTATATGCATAGTACATGCTAGAGAAAGTAAAAAGTTTACACACTGGTTCATCTCAGCGTTCTCAAACGCTAATACAAATACATACGACATTCAAAAAGTTTCCAAAATGTGTAACAGGAACAAGTTACCATAAGGCAATTTACATAACATTTCCCTTTCGCACCGCGTGTAAAGAGACTGGAAGTCATTTTCAAGTGCCTGACGAAGTGCCCTTGTCGCATGTACACAGTAGCTTTCGAAAATCTTGACTGAAACGTTTATGCCATTCTCATCGCTGCTTCAACATAAGCTTCCTTCACCATTCTCAGTGTTTCTTAGCGAGATTCGTTTAAGAAATCACAAAACTTTATGTTCGAACGTTGCTGCGTTGCCGACATTATGAAATGTGATAAACGAACATGCATACAGAACAAAGACTAGTTGCCAAACAAAGATAACACTCATTATCAACATGGATATTAAAATGTCATGGACGTTACAAACACCTAAATATAAAATATCCTTTATTTTCGTATTCATTAAAGAGACACTAGACGATTCCGAGGACTTTTTACTTTCTCTAGACGTACTATGTACGTAGATAAGGTATTGCATTCCACTCAAAATTTTGATACGCCCTATATGGTAAGTAAAATTTATATCTTGAATTTTCTGGGAATAGCCTCTAAAGATCTCTTTATTCTGAATGAATTTTACATAACTGCTAAACCGTAAAAGTTAGGCAGAAGCTTACTACAAAAAATATAAATCATGTTAAAACAGACAATTTATGTCATATACGTTTTTTCGTGGAATTGACCATTTCTGAGATATTCCCTGTTATTTAATTCAGATTGAAAATACTTAAAACTTTTCTCACACGTAAAGTTGTAGACTCCTGGCCCTGCATAGAAACGGATTTCAACCACATGGCAGCCAGGTTTCATAAGATTTGACTTCGTTTTAACCCAATGTATTCCCTTATTTCCCTTCAACTTACAGGGAAGCAAGTAATTAAGACAATTTCTGCTAATGTTTATGTCGAATATATAAAGCAGATAGAAGAATATGCTTGTTGTGGCGATGTAGAGAAAGTCATGTGAATGGAACACATCAGATTCTTGAATCTAGGGTTTACTCCCACTTGTATAAAGGAATTTTAAACTGTTGGTGCCGGCAGAGTTTGCACTAGTGTCTAGTGTAATGTAAATAGCGCTTACACAATTAGGCTATACTATGTTACAACAATAATTAGTGACTGTGAGATAGTCGCCGGAAGCGATAAATTCAAAACCGACACTGCTGGGTTTAGCCACATAGCTACCTTAATAAAACATAAAACAACAACCTCAATGGGGTATCATCAACACGTGGGGACATTAAAGGTGAAGCGCCAGTCGCTCTTCTCTATACATGTAAATTATATAGCAATAGTTATGTCTGCCCTGACACGTTTTATGCCTCAGAGCACAGGGAAATTCAAGACTGCAAACATTATGTGAACTGTCTGAATTTCTCTACATTAGGAGATGACTCTTGGCCTGTTGCTAAGGGGATCTTTACTTTCTCTACACGTACTAAGTACACAGTGTATAGAGAAAGTTTTTTAATGCTCCCAAAAATTCGATACCGAGATTTCACCGGAAATATATGTTTTAGGGTCCCCTGTATCCAAAAAAAAGCATCTTCAGAAACAGGTCCGTGTGTGTGTCCATGTATCTGTGAACACAATAACGAAAAGTCGGTAAAATACCAAACTTCGAATTTAAGTTTAGTATCTTCCAGGAATGTGACACGAAGATTTTGAGAAAAATCACCCCACCCCAAACTACCCTTTACATGGAATTTTGTTTCGAAAAGTTTCATTTCCTCAAAAATGGCTCTAACGATTTTGATTAAAATAGCATATATTAAAGATATTTACCTGACAAATAATATGTATATCTTGAATTTTCTGGGAATAGCCTCTGAAGAGTAGTTTATTCTGGATGAATTTTACGGAATTTTGCATAACTGCTAAACCGTAAGAGAGAGACAAAAACTTACCACACAGGAAATGTGGAACACATTAAAACATACAATCTATGTTATACACATTTTTTTCGTGGAGTTGATCGTTTTTGAGACATTCCTTATTTTTTGTTTCCGCTTTGAAAAACGTATACTTTTCTCATACAGGAATTTGTCAGCTCCTGTCCATACAAATGAACTTCAGTAACATAGCAACCCGCTTTTGACTATCACTTTAACCTATGGTACTCCCTTATTTCGCTTCTGCTTACAAGGAAGCAAGTAATAAGACTATTCTGCTAATTTTTTTCTCAATTAGAATGAAATAAACAGAGGCATAAGCTTTTTTAATAATAATTTGTTGCAGATATGTAGAGAAAGTCATGTGAATGGATCACATCAGATTGTTTTTTTGTTTTTTTTTTGTCGTTATTATTTAGTTATGGCAAATTGTCTGTCTTCCGGATGGCCCTCGTATATTGTCTGTCTCCAGTAATAATTACACCTCGTGCAGAGAACGCATAAAGGCAGGAGAGGTAAGGGAGGGGGGGGGGGGACAAACACAAAGCTCCAAAAATGATGCGGTATAAAAGAAGAGCAATCTTACAACTTGGATTCATTTTGTTATATTTGCATAGGAAGCCGCTTGGAGGAAAACAATGCGTAAACACGGTCCAAGAATGCAGGCGCTCGCTGCTTGCCTTTAAAACTGTTAAAAGTTTCTCTTGCTAAGACGGGGAGAGGATGCTGTTGTAATGTAATTTTGAGGCTTTCCCGAAGTTCTCGTCGCCAGCTGCGATAGCTTCACGTCTTGTAAAGCTGACCGCTGCTTACAGACACACTGCTAAACAACGTGACGGTTTCACACCCACTGAGCTGTCTCCAGTTTTGATAGCGTTCAATAACTCCTTAGAAAGTCCAAGAAAGTACACTTGTAGCATCGAAAATAGTTTCTATTTAATAACCGTCGTCTCTTACTAGATGGCAGAGCTATATCCATCGAGTGGTTTCGTTGCCATAGACAACTGAATCAACAATCCTATGCTTCTTTAAAAAGATGGGGGGGGGGGGAACGAGTTCCGTGCAGTAACTAAACACTTCTATTTAAAAGGCTTAACACTGAAAGAGATAAAAGCCGAGTTGGATGAAGTTCATGGCACATCTGCACATGCGTTTGCAACAACTTACAATTGGATAAATAACATTTTTTTGGTAGTGTTTAACGCCCGCAATAACTATTTATGGCACCGCAGGCGGAATATGAATTTAAACGTGACACTATATCCACAAATATGAACATCGTTCCGGTCGTCCAGTAGAAGTGACTTCCTCCAGGATATTTTGAGTGATCGACGAACCAAAATTCTCGAAATACCAGAGGCCACTGGCATATCACAAGGTACAGTGTTCTCAATTTTGCACCAAAAAATAGGTCTGACAAAGTTCTCGGTAAGATAGGTGCCGCGTTTGCTCTCAATTGAAAATAAACGCAATCGTGTGTCGGCTGCTTTGACACTTTTCGTCGCAAGCCTCACGAATTTCTGCGTCGATACATAATTGTGGATAAAATATGGATACACTACTACACTCCAGAGACAAAAGTACACTTAAAAACAAAGGGAATTTAAAAAGCGAAAAAGCTAAAGGTGGTGAAATCTTCAGCCAAAGTAATGGCCTCAGTTTTTTTGGGAAGCACGCGGAATCATCCACATTGATTGCTTACAGAAAGGAAGAACGATAAATGGAGAGTATTATGCGTCTTTATTGCAACGGTTGAACGGCGAACTCAAGAAAAGACGCCCTCATCTAGGAAAGAAAGAGATTCTCTTCCATCAAGACAGTGCATTTCAAAGGCGAAAATTGAAGAACAAGGTTCGAATGACAAAAACATCCAATGTATTCACCAAATTTGGCCCACACTGACCTTTTTTCAATTCCAAAGTTAAAAAGTGGTTCGGCGGAAAAAGATTCACGTCTAACGAAGATGTCAACTTCCAAAAAGCTGCCTATTTTGAGGACTTTCCTAAATCCTATTTTTTGAAGGCATAAAAAGTTTGGAGAAACACTGGGAAAAGTGTATCGGGCCAAAAGAAGATTATGTTGAAAGATAAATAGAATTTACCAAAAAAAATCTGATATGTTACATTCACATGACTTTCTCTATATCTCTGCAACAAATTATTTTTAAAAAGCTTATGCTTCTATTTACTTCCTGCTAATCTAAAAAAATGTAGCAGAAATAGAATTATTACTTGCTTCCTTGTAAGTAAAAGCGAAGTAAAGAAATGCCATAAGTTAAAGTGATAGTCAAAGGCTGGTAGCTATGTGACTGAAGTTCCTTTGTTTGTATGGACATGAGTTCACAAAGTCCTGTTAGAGAAAAGTATAACTTTTTTATAGCTGAAACCAAAAAACAAGGAATATCTAAAAAAAAAATCTCCTTCACGAAAAAAATGTATATAACATAAACTGTGTGTTTTAAAGTGCTCTACATTTGTTGTGTGGTAAGTTTTTGTCCATCTCTTACGGTTTAGCAGTTATGCAAAATTCCGTAAAATTGGCCCAGAATAAAGTAGTATTCAGAAGCTATTCCCAGAAAATTCAAAATATACATTTTATTTGTCAGGTAAATCTCTTCAATATACGATATTTTAATCAAAATCGTTAGAGCCATTTTTTAGAAAATCAAAGTTTTCGAAAAAAATTCTATGTAAAGGGTAGTTTAGGGTGGGGGATTTTTCTGAAAATCTTCGTGTCGCATCCCTGGGAGATACTAAACCTAAATACTAAGTTTGGTATTTTACCGACTTTTCCTTTTCGAGTTATCGTGATCACAGACACAAGGACACACACGGACCTTTTTTTGAAAATACTTTTTTTTGGATACAGGGGACCCTAAAACGTATATTTCCGGTGAAATCTCGGTATTGACTTTTTTGGTGGAGTGCAATACCTTCTCTATACACTACGCACATAGTACGTATAGAGAAAGTAATAATTTGATTTTCTTCTTATTCTAGGGATTTATTGAACGCCCCACGTATCATCATCCAGCCGTAAGATTCCCTTATATGAGGAATTTTAGGTTTTGTTTATGTTCTCAAAATCAACTCTAGTGCTTTTGATAAAAACTAAAATTTGTAGTACAGAGTGGTTTTCACTTTGGTCCGATAGGCTTTAAGGGGACCAATCTGTGAACATTTCAAATTCAATGTTTCTTAAGCAATTATCTTCATTTTTACTTTCTCTACACGTACTATGTACCTAGTGTATAGAGAAGGTATTGTATTGTACCCAAAAAATTCATACCGAGATTTCAAAGGAAATATAATATGTTTTGAGACCTCCAGAATAAAAAAAAAAAAAAAAAAAAAAAAAACATTTTTAGAAAAATGTCCGTGTGTGTGTGTGTGTGGGCAGCATAGCTCGAAAACCAAAAGTCCGTTAAATACCAAACTTGGTATTGAAGTTCAATATCTTCCAAGAATGCAGCACGAAGATTTTCAGCAAAATCGCGCCACACCCAACTAGCCTTTACATAGAATAATGTTTGAAAAGTTTGATTTTCTCAAAAATGAAAAAGAAGTATTTTATTTTGGGTTAAAATACCATATGCTTAAGATATTTTCATGACAAAGGAAATTTATATCCTGATTTTCTGGGAGTAGCCTCTAGAGACCTCTTTAATTAGGATGTTTTTTTTTTGTTTTTCTTTAATTTTGCATAACTAGTAAACCATAAGAGACAGACAAAAGCTTACTATACAAATAATGTAGAGCTCCTTAAAGCACACGATTCATGTCCAATACATTTTTTCCGGGAGTTGACCGTTTTCGAGATATTCCTTTTTATTGGTTTCAGTTTTAAAATGCTTTTCTCATGCATGAACTTGTCAACACTTGGCCACGCAAAGAAACGGATTTCAATCCCTTAGCAACCACGTTTTAAAACATTTGACCATCGGTTTAGATTAGTAAATTCTTTTATTTCCCTTCTATTTAAAGAAACTAAGAAATTCGACCATTTCATAATATTTATCTCGATAAGCATGAAGTGGATGGAAAAAAAATGTGATGTGTTCCATTCACATGACTTTCTCTAGATCTCCACAACAAATTATTATTAAAAAGCTTATGCTTCTATTTACTTCATACCAATCGATAAAAATTAGCAGAAATAGTCTTATTCCTTGCTTTCTTGTAAGTAGAAGCGAATTAATGGAGTACCATAGGTTAAAGTGATAGTCAAAAGCTGGTTGCTATATGACTGAAGTTTCTTTCTTTGTATGGACAGGGGTTGACAAATTCCTATATGAGAAAAGTATAAGTTTTTCAAAGCTGAAACTAAAAAACAGGAATATCTCAAAAACGACCAGCTCCACGAAAGAAATGTAAATGATATAAATTGTGTGTTTTATCCTGATCTACATTTTTTTGTGAAGTGAGTGTTTGTTTTTGTATTTTTTCCATGTAAAGGGTAATTGGGGGTGGGGGGATTTACTTGAATGTTTTCGTGTCGCATCCTTGGAAGATACCACACTTACATACCAAGTTTGGTTTTTAACGGTCTTTTCGTTTTTGAGCTATGCTGCCCACAGACAGAAAACACACACACACACATACATACGCACACGGACATTTTTGTAAATATGTTTTTTTCAGGGGGTCTCAAAACATGTATTTACGGTGAAATCTCGTTATCGAATTTTTAGGTGCATTACCAATACCTTCTCTATACACTGTGTACATAGTACGTGTAGAGAAAGAAAAAAGCTTTTTAGCAATAGTTTGTTACAGAGATGTAGAGAAAGTCATGTGAATCCCGAATATTATAATATTTTTAGTGGTTTGAAGTTTGGAGCGATTTTTGAAAGACCGTATACATTTCCTATTCTGTGTGGCTAACTGCTCTTGTCTCTAGGGCACGGTTACGAGATGGAGAACAATGACTCAGATTTAATAAACTTCCATATAACTTTATTTACGTTACGTTAATACAAAATGATAGCTTTGGGGCTCTGCCCTACTTTTCTTCTCAGAATGCTCTCATACGGGACCGCTCCATTAGGCTACAACCATTAGCAAACAAATTAGGGGCAAGAAGCAACGTAGTAAAGTCTTGTTTCCTGGAGACACTGCTGAAAATCGAGAATTGCGCCTCAGTTAAGGGACCAGTATGTGGAAGACTTGGCAACAGCGCACAGACTAATCCCAAACTTCAGTCAGGCCTTTGCAAGGAGAGTAGGGCAGGGTCATCATGTTCTGAAAAATATTGTACATGCTCTTTCTATTTGCCCACCATGCGTAATCACTCATTTCCCCTCAAGAGGTTATGCTAGCTCCTTGCGAATCTTCTTTTGATTTAATGGATATGCACAACATCTGCATCTAGACTTCTTGACTCTCATAAATTGTAAGGCGCAAGAAGATAATGTACATTACATTAAATGTGTAGCTTTATCACTTTGTGGAGTGTTTCTGCTTGCACTGTTTTCAATATTTTGACTAAACAATCAGTGCGACACTGCTGCGAACATCAGTTGTGTGTATGCACTGTTTATAATCTTTCGTAGTCGGTTTACCCACCCCGTATTTAAGACTAACGCCCCTCTAGGACTTACAAGCGGATGCCAGATGTCAGAACGGAACGACACCACAGAATGAAGAACCTGGAGCGAGTGGTCGACCCGAGCTAGGCATGAACTCGAGGGAGTGGGTGGTATCAAGTGAAATTGATGATAGGAAAAGTGATGTTAGAGCAATTGGTGGAATGAGTAGTGGTGGGAACAGGAGGACCCCGAGAAAACCGCTTCGTCCACCACGTGCGGGCGCTTGGGATCAAACCCAGGCCACCTAAGTGGGAGGCGAGCGTTCTAACCACACCTATTAATTTCTCTACACGTACTATGTACATAGTGTACAGAGATGGCATTGTAATGCACCCGAAAATTCGATACCGAGATTTCACTGGAAATGCATACCTTTAGATCCCCTGAATAAAAAAAAAAAAAACATTTTTAGAAAAATGCCGCTGTGTGTGTGTGTCTGTGTGTATGTGTGTGTGTTTATGTGTGTGTGTGTGTGTGTGTGGGCAGCATAGCTGAAAAAGAAAAAGTGCGTTAAAAACCAAACTTGGTATTTAGGTTCAGTATCTTCCAAGGATGCAACACAAAGATTTTCAAGTAAACTCCCCCTCCCCCAACTACACTTTACACGGAACTTTTTTAGAAAATGTTCAATTTCTTAAAAATGGCGCTAACGATTTTGATTAAAATATGTATATTAAAGATATTTGCCTGACAAATAAAATGTATATCTTGAATTTTCTGGGAATAGCCTCTGAAGAGTAGTTTATTCTGGATGAATTTTACGGAATTTTGCATAACTGCTAAACCGTAAGAGATGGACAAAAAGTTACCACACAAGAAAAGCAGAGCACGTTAAAACATACAATTTATGTCATATACATTTTTTTCGGGGAATTGATCGTTTTTGAGATATTCCTTGTTATTGGTTTCAGCTTTGAAAAACTTACACTTTCCTCATACAGGAACTTGTCAACTCGTGCCCATACAAACAAGGGAACTTCAGTCACAAAGTAACCAGCTTTTGACTATCACTTTAATATATGATACTCCCATATATCGCTTCTACTTACAAGGAAGCAAGTAATAAGACTATTTCTGCTAACTTTTTCTCGATCAGCATGAAGTAAATAGAAGCATAAACCTTTTAATAATATTTTTTTTTTGCAGAGATGTAGAGCAGGTCGTGTGAATGGAACACATCAGATTTTTTTATAACCTATCTATTCATTTATAAAAGTCTATGTGATTTTTATTATACGGTATTGTTAGTTATGTTATTCAGTTTGAAACTTGGAAGATGCACTTTACAGATCTAGCAACCCGTGCCAACTTCTTACGTTACGCTTACGACAGAATTGTGAATGTTCTTCCCTCGCGCGTGCGCGTATGCTGTGTGACGTCTGTGCTTGCATCTCATTGCCAATGTAGCTGAAAACAAAATTTCATAAAGCGCCCGCAAGATAGGTGAATGACAAACGGTGTTGAAACATAAATAATAAATGAGTGATAAAAAACTAAGAAATATGGTGATCGATAGTAAACAACCTAGAAGAAACACAATACACTCACCGTGACTAAATAAGTAATTAATTTATTTCACTTACGATTATAGAATGTTCGTGTTCGTGAACTATTTCCAAGTGCCTAATAAAAGCACAAAACACATGTTTGCATGGGCTATATGTTGTTACTTTGTACATTTCAAGTGTTAGAAAACGTGTTTTTTTGTACTACTTTCGAATTACTTTGAACACATGTGTGCTGCTTGCGCATTAAATAATTATTTAATTAAATGAGATTCCGGCTGAAAAAAAAAGTACTCTTCAACAACAAATATTTATTTACGATACATCAAAACAGATCCATGCCATCAAGTGTGTAGAGAATTTTAGACATATTCCCTGGCAGGAAACTGAGGAGCAACTATTGTAACATATTGGTGAAACAAAACTGTACGTCATAAGCTTATGTAAGTTTACGAGTAGAATACTCGGGAAATTACCATGTACATCTCCGCTTTTACTGTCTGTATTCCCTGTATTTATCAAAATATTGTTTAGTGCGGTAAACTAACTTTTAACGGGCTATGAATAACCGGCAATCAGCGCCCTTCCAGTGCTAAGAACACTGCAGTGAGGCCGGCCACATATCCAAACGAAGACACTATATTACCTTTTACTGATGTGTTCCATTCACACGACTTTCTCTATATCTCCGCAACAAATTATTGTTAAAAAGCTTACGCTTCTATTTACAGAAATAGTCTTATTACTTGCTTCCTTTTAAGTAGAAGCGAAATAAGGGAGTACCATAGGTTAAAGTGACAGTCAAAAGCTGGTTTCTATGTGACTGATGTTCCTTTGTTTGTATGGACAGGAGTTGAGAAATCCCTGTATGAGAAAAGTATGCTTTTCAAAGCTGAAACCAAAAACAACAAATATCTCAATAACGATCAACTGCAGAAAAAAATGTATATGATATACACTGTGTGTTTTATCCTGATCTACATTCCTTGTGCAGTAAGTTTTTGTGTATCTCTTGCGGTTTGCCAGTTATGCAAAATTCAGTAAGATTCATCCAGAATAAAGTAGCCCTCAGAGGCTATACCCATCCGAAGCTACAGGGCAACTCAACGACAACAGTCAGAGTTAAAGTAACGATACCGAAAATAGAAAAGATTGCCTATCTTTTAGTGAATACAGTACACCGTCAGCTTCTGGTGGTAATTAACATAGAAATATATGTAATTGGTAATGTATGGTTACCCGTAAATAACATGTATTTAGTAGTTTATAAATGCAGAGAGGAAGAAAGAAATTGTCGTTTATTTTCTGTGGAGCAATTGTGGAATTCTAGTAAACAATTTGAAAATAACTGGTAAGAATTGGATTATTTTCGTTAATATAAGAAACGATGTGCCAGGGTGTGGCTTATAATTTTATTTTATTCTTTTATTACATTTAGATGTTTGCTGAGCGAAGTAGCTCAGATGTTTCGTCTAGACTGGCATTCGGGATGTTGTGAGATCGATTCCCCGCGGCTGACCTCTCTGGTCCATGAGTTTTTTTCGGGGGTATACCCGGTTCACTAGACGAATGCTGGGGGGGGGAAGATCCTCATTTACCCAAAATTCCTGTCGCTTCATTTCATCTCCAGTTCATCTAATCGAACTCTTTCAGGCTGTAAGTGCCGACGAGGACTGCGGTGGTGACGCCCTTCCGTGGTGTTGACTGCGCTTTGGAAATACAGCTCTCGGAGGCAGGATGGCGTTGAAAGTCGATTGTAGACTCGGGGAGCTCAGTCAGAGCTGTGGGGCAGGCTCCTAGACATGAAGAACTCCTTAGAATGTCTCCACGTCGGTTCCGGCCGCCCGCTGCAATTACTATTATCTCATCCTATCCTTCCGGAGTCTGGGGTACAATAAACCAATGGCTGCAGCGTGGAATCCCCTCCAGCAGCACACAAACACACTGTGGTGGCGCCCTTCCGTGGTGGTGACTACGCTGTGATAATATAGCTCTCGGCGGTGGGACGGCGTTGGAAGTCGTCTATAGACCCAGGGAGTTTAGTCAGACTTGGGGCACGGGCCCCTAGCACTACCTGCGTCGAGATGAGCTTCTTGGAATGTCGTCGCCCTCCGTGGTGTAGTGGTTACCATGCTAACTTCATATACCCAAGGTCGCGGGTTCAAACATGGTGGAGGACGATGAATTTTTTCGGGAGTAAAAATCCTTAGCATGGCTTCCTTCGGAAGGGAAGTAAAGCCGTGGGTCCTGTGTCGTAGATTTACGTCACGGAAAAGAACCTCAAGCCTGATAGAGAGGCCTCTGAGCAAAATTAAGCGGTCTTTCACGCCCAGTATAGAATGGGACGCTGAGAACCACAGCAGTGAAAGAGCGTCCATAAATAAAATTCCATTTCATTTAATTTCTTGGAATGTGTTAGGGACCTTTCACGGTGGCTCTCACCCCATCGTCCGGTTCAGGCCGCCCGCTCATGTCATTCTATCCTCCTGGGGTCTGATGTGCAATAAGGCAGATGCAGTGCGGAATCCCTCCGTAATCTCTCTCTCTCTCTCTCTCTCTCTCTCTCTCTCTCTCTCTCTCTCTCTCACAGACACACACACACACACACACACACACACAGATACTTTGGCGATTATTAACATGGAGACCAGTTTCCCTATTTATTACATTTCTTCCTCGTTTTATTTCTGTTTATCAAGTATTATTTATTTTATCCAACTATTAAGTAACTACCTACCTGGTTTGGGAGCAATGTTTATCTTATATTTTCATTACATGCAGATAACTTAGCTACTCCTCAAAGTTCGATCTTTTATTGTAAAGACAATGCAGAAGCTATTAGAATTCCTAGAGATCGTTGCTGAGATATGTACACGAAAACAAAAAGAAATGTAAGGAAATTCTTCTCCAATATATACGACAGCATCCTTTGCTTATCATCGTGCCGTATTGTTTGAGCGTATGATGGAATTCCTTCCATCAATTGTTTCCATTGCATTTTCTCCTTTCCTTTCGCATAGTTTTACCATTCCTGCTTTTGAATAATGGAAGGTTCACAAATGCCAACTTCTGTGCGTGAAGTATGAAACAATGCAAGCGAAGAAGTGAGTCGAAAAATACGCGTACATTTTACTTTCTCTACACGTACTATGTGCATAGTGTATACAGGAAGTATTGTATTCCAACAAAAAATTTGATAGGTACCAGAATTCATTGGAAAGACATGTTTTGAGTCAAAAAAAAAACATTCTTAGAAAAATTCTGTGTGTGTAATTTTCAAGAAAACCTCCCCACCCCAAAATTTTTGTAAACTTTGTTTTTCTCAAAACGGATTTTGATTCGAATGCCGTATACTAAAGATATTTACATCGCGAATAAAATGTGTATCTTGAATTGTCTGGGAATATCTACCAAAGATCTATTTATTCTGGATGAATTTTGCCGAAATTTGCTTAAATGCTAAACCGTAAAAGATAGACAAAAACTTACTGCACAAAAATGTAGATCTCATTAAAACATATAATTTGTATCGTTTACGTTTTTGTTGTGGAGTTGGCCGTTTTCCAGTAATTCCTTGATATTGATTTCAGTTTTCAAATACTTGAAACTTTAGTCTCACAGGAACTTGTCAACACCTGGACTGTCGGTTTAACCTAGCGCATTCCCTTATTTACCTCCTACTTATAAAGGAAGTAAATAACAAGACCGCTTCTACTAGTTATGTGAATGGAACACATCATATTTTTACTTTCTCTACACATACTATGCATATAGTGTATACAGAAGGTATTGTACTGCACCCAACAATTCGATACCGTCATTTCACCAGAAATACATGTTTTGATACCTCCTGAATAAAAAAAAAATTTTTAGAAAAATGTCCGTGTGTATGTCTGTGGGCAGCATAGCTCGAAAACTAAAAGACCGCTAAACATAAACCTTGGTATTTTAGGTTGGTATCTTCCAAGAATGCTACACGAAGATTTTCAAGAAAATTTCGCCACCCCCAACTACCCTTTACATGGAAACATTTCGAAAATTTTGATTTTCTCAAAAATGGCTCTAGTAAGATATGTTGAATAAAAACGAAATGAATCTTCTGGCAAACCGTGAGAGAGGGACAACACCAAAAATGTACATATCATTAAGACACGACTAATGTTATATACACATTTTTGTAGAATTAATCGTTTTCGAGAAATTCCGGATTATTGGTTTCAATTTTAAACTTTTCTCGAACGGAAACACATCTTCCTTCTCGTTTGTTTACTCCTGGAAAGCAACGAGGTTGGAATTTCAATTATTTCACAGAGGGACCGGCTTTTTAAAGGACAAGACTATCGCTTTAGCCTTATTTCCTTTCTAGTTACAAGGAGCTAGTGACTCCGTGACACAGCTCACTAAGAGCCTTGGCCTACCGCCCGGCCGCTGCGTCCCCCATCTCGGCCCATTACAGACGTCATGGATGGGGTGCAGTATTGGGGTGTGAGACGTGGCCAACGCTTCGACCCCCCTCCCCCCGGCTAGTTAATGCGGTCTTCACGACCTGGAGCTGCTACTTCTCCAAGTAGTTCCTCAATTTGCCCCCCAAGGACCTCATGAGGCTGAGTGCACCCCGTTTCCCAGCGGTCTCCCTCTTGGCAAGCAGCAACGCTACCACTGAGCTAAGGAGGCAACCCAAGGAGCTAGTAATAAGATTAACTCTTGATAAGCATGATGCAGATAACAGATCCATGTTTGAATAAAAGGTTCCTTTGCCGAACAGCTAGAGGACATCATGTGAATAGAACACGTTAGACTTTTACCGTTCTACTTACAAGGAAGCAAGAAATAGGACAATTTCTGCTAATGTTTATCTCGATTAGCATGAAGCATGTAGATGAATAAGCTTTTCAACAATACTTTGTTATAGAAATGTAGAGAAAGTTATGCGAATGGAGCATATCAGAATTTTTATTATTAGGCTCATACTATAGTTAAGGTTGAGAGCTACGGTAAAGACACGTAAGACAGTTGGCAATGCAGCAGGTAGCATTGTTGGCGGTGTGAAACGACAATGGGCCGCTAAACAATACAGAGGCAGGACGTTTGGGTTGTGAATCTAGTTAGCTTACCAAACTAATGTTGTGGCGGAGGACAAAGGGCAACGTTGCGACATAATGTTTCATTTAGAATGGACAACATTCAGGTAGTGGGCCATTTACACGGCGTAACACCATCACAAGGAGGCAAATTAGTACCAACCCAACAACATCCATTTCCCGCACTACTACGCGATTTAAATTATAAGTAGCGCCACTCTCGGCCATTAAGACTCAACAAAACAATCCAATCTAGAGGAAAACTTTACTCCGGCATGTAAGCGCGTTTTCAGCTTTGTCTTTCCAAGTCAAACGAGAAAGGTAAACTGTAAGGAAATTAACTGTCTGTTCCTACTTTATCATTAAAACCAACCAGGCGCGTTCGAAATCTATTGCGAATAATTATTATAATAAATGCATTCTAGATCTGAAAGCGTGCCTAAGACGTTATTTGATAGAATATATTCTTGAAAAACATATACAGGGGAAGCACGGGTAACCCCGGTTGATCAGTGGGTAATGCCGGTCTGGATTACCATCACAGCAGTGAGTCTACTGTCCTCTGTAAATGCAGTCTTAAAACACATCTAGCCATTTCCTTAGTAGCGTAGTGAGAAAGAATATGTTAAATGTATTTTTGATGTAGTTTTTCCTTCAAGAACAACACCAACGTAAATGTGCCGTATTGCATTTATTATACAGGGTGTTAATGAATTATACCGAAATATTTTCACAGAATATGTAGATTACAGAATAAGTAATTTGAGATAGGAGACTTATGGCCTGTTTATTGAAATGTCAAAGTAACGGCTATAAGTTTCTCAAGTGCCAGCTCGCCACGTATCGCAGCACTTCGTCTGGAATGAAAAAAATGATAATAAAAAAACGTTTACTCTATGACAGGGGTGGAACTCATGACCTTTGGGATAGCAGCTTCCCGTGTTACGCATTAACCTACCAGATCAGTTGAAAAAACGCCTCCAGAGTAGGCTACATTACTCAAGAACGCAGTTAATGAATGCTCAGTGTCGCACTGTCAAGTGATTAGTTCGAGATTTTACAGATTTTTGCGACTTTAAATCTTGAGAACGCTGTAACGAGCTGCTAAAAATCGATATTTCTATACCCGCGCAGCAGTTTTAAAGACATTCTAAGCCATTTTTTCAACCTGCTTTCCTTTAACACTGACTTATCAGCACCTGATACCCACACGTTTAACGTTATGTTTATCCGGGGACCATGCATCGCCGATCTCCACTTACTTATATCAGCCATCACGTGCACAATCTCGCAAATTATTTCGGTGTAGTTTATTAACATCCTGTATATGTTTGTAGGGTTTTCCAAAAAGTTCATTATTCTCTTAACCCTAGAATGCATACTGGGGTTATGCATAGTCCCATCATAACGTTCTGTTGCTAGTAACTTTTTCATTGTTGTGTTAGTAAACTTAAGACTCTTCGCCAACAATGAGAGACACTTCCTGTTTATATTTGCATTAGTCCACATTTGCCGCTGTGCATTGCAAGAAGTCGCGTGTGTGGTGACCAGTAACCCATGTATGGTATTTAAGGTTCTGTTTCCTAGAATGGACGACAACTGATCCCAGCTGTGAAGAAAAGTTGATTCAGTGGTTCAACAAGAGTGACAGCGACAATTCAATTTTACTGATTGTGTGTCAATAGAAAGTGGGCACGACAGTCTTATTTCAGAAAGTGAGCTCTCAGATTTCCACGTCTATGGGCATTATAAAGCGAAGAAATGGTTTCACTTGCAGTTCTATTGAACCTCGATCATCTAGGACACCACACAGAAACATCGTCGTTAGGAGGCAAAGGAGCTGCAAGAAATGTATCTTCAATGATTCGAGACTATCTTGAGCGACCCTTTCTAGACCTTTGAACAAGGAAATTCGAAAATCAGTTTCGGAGATTCTGAGTAAGTCAGAAGAGAGAGAAGGTTCTTTATCACCAGCACCAAAGACGTGTACGCAGACAAGATGCGCCTTGTGTGAAAGTAGTAGGGACCACAAAACAAAGACAATGTGTTGTAAGTGCAAAACGGCAGTGTGTGCTGATCAACTTAAGTGTGCAAACTGAAAATACTTGTAAGTGAACGTAAGCAAAAGTCTTGTTAAAGATTTTGTTGCCCACCTGAGTAGTGTGGTGGTAGCGTGTCTGCTTCACATTCAAAAGGTCGTGAGTTTGAATCTTGCACAGGGTGAGTTACCCGAAATTTTTTTTCGAGGGTTTCCCTTATCCTGAGAAGAATGTCGAGTAACTTTAAGCTCCATGGACCCCGAGGTCATTTGAGTATCATTTCACCAATTTCATTCATCGTCCGACATTAGGAACCAGGTTAAAGGACGTTAAGCTACAAAAATAATATATATAGAAATGCATATTTTTCCGGAAAATGTTGATGGGGTTACAATAGCCCCATGTATGCTCTAAAGAGAGCATTTATCATACATACATTCTAGGGTTAATGATATACCTAGCATATGTGAGAATTAGTTGTAAACAACATGCATTGTTAAAGCAAAATGTGTGCGTTGGGGTAAGGCCCTCAATTGAACGGTGGTGTACAGTACAGGAACATGTTGACTCCAAAGGAAGAAAAGAGTAGCTCTGTGACCAGTTGGGAGCGAAGTAGGAACATATCATGACATGCCAAGTTTCCATTGAAACATTTCATCAGACACGCAAAGCCTGGTAAAGAAACTCCAGTACCTATTGCTGTTATGGCAGCCATATTAATATGGAAGTTTTCAAAAACAATTATTTCTATTGCTCCACACACGTCCAACAAGCTTCAGCCTCTGGACATTACTTTCTATGGACCATATAGTCTGTAGACTAATTTAGAATGGCTGCGACAATCCGAAAAATTATATTTGTTATATAGCTATGTGTAAAGCTGGGAGAATGATTTAGATGATAATGATTGTGCTTTTCAAATTATCTACACTGCCCTGTAATGTTATATTGAAGCTATAAAATTAAATTTGTTCTTTGTTTTTACATTTTAATGATCTTTATACCTAAATAACAGGTTCGAATATAGTGACCGGCATTATCCGCTTGTGTGGGTCAGTGACATCACTTAGAATTTCGCTTCATTGAGGTAAGAAGTAATTTCTTAAATAAAGTTCTCCTTGGCATACATTTAGGTAAGGAACCAAACTAACGATTGACATAAAAATAACACTTTTAAACTCGAATTCTAAGCCGTTCATAGCGACTTTGCTTAAGTGACCGCCATTACCCCATTCTCCCCTACGAGGGCGATCCAGAAAGTAAGGAACGTTTTGTCATAACTAAATAATAACGAAAGATATACATTTTATTTGTCATGTAAATATCTTAAATATAAGAGATTGTAATCAAAATCATTTTTGAGAAAACCAACTTTTTCGAATTTTTTCCATATAAAGGGTAGTTGAGGTTGGGGTGATTTTTTTAAATCATCGTATCGCATCCTTGGAAGATACTGAACTCAAATATTAAGTTTAATATTTAACGTACTTTGGCACCCAGTGACTTCTTTTTGTTCTCGAATAGACAACGATTTTCGTTGGCAGAAGAAGCCGTTGATGTGTTCAAAAACCATGTTTTGGAGGTGTCTCAAGCAGATCGACAAAAATCCAATGATAAATGGTCGAACGCATGCAAAATATAATAATCTTAAAGGGAAACACGTTGAGAAACAATAAAGCAATTTCCAATGAACAAAATTTGTTTTTTATTATTAGGCTCAAAATATAAATAGTATCCCTCGCAGAAAGCACCCGGGGCAAACCCTAAACCTAGTGACACGTGTACGAGAGACATCCAGAAAGCAGTGAACGTTTTGGCCTAACTAAATAATAACAAAAGATATGAACACAGAACTTTATTTACAAAGTTACAGCACCTTACTCTATTTCTCGACGTGATCACTATTACTATCAAGGTATTTATTGTCACGTGATACCAGTGATTCAATGCCGATGTTATACTCTTCCACTGCTAAAGATCTGAGCCAAGATGTTGAGGTTTTCATCAGTTGGGAAATCTTTTCCACCCAAAAATCCTGTATGATGCCAAAGAAAACACCGTTTTTTTTAATCCTTTAATTAACATTTGTTTTCAACTTCTCCACAAGATTGCCAAACTTCCGTTCTGGTCTTTGCCATGCACACTGGTTCTTGCTTGGTTACTCGTAAATCATGTCCCATTTCCTCACTGAAGACTCGTTCATTGCATTGTCACTCAACACTTGTTATTATTTACTTATAAAATTCGATTGGCCGAACGTTTTGTGTATTCAAAAAACGAATAAGTTCTCTGGCGGTAGAAAAGTATGACATCGGCATTGAAAAACTGGAAACACGCGACATCTCGACAGAATGGAAAAATGCGTTCAGAAATAGAATAAGATTCTGTACCATTATATAGTATATTGCGTACTAAGATCTGATAAGTAACTTACAATTCGTGGTTAGCCAATTACTTTAAAAATACTTGAACAAGCTGTAAAAGCACAATAATGAATTAAAATTGCTTTTCAATACTTTATTGAGCATTAAGAAACAATTAATTCTCGATGTGATCAAAAGAAAAGCTACATCATGGACAAAGCCTTCTTATACACTCTTTTGTTAATGAATTTTGCAATAGATTCTTTACTTGAAGTAGCACATGTCTTGAGTGTTACGTCATTTCCTAATTGTACTGGTATTAATGACCTCTCAAACTCTTACAGTGCTTGTTGCCATGGCAATTAAATAATGAATTTTAAATTTAGCTTACATTACCAAATAATATGTGTTCAGAATGATTAAGTTACATTTCAGAAAATAAACTTTTGTGTTGATAACTTTCACTATTATTTAGTTATGCCAAATCGTGTGGAAGGTAGCGCCTCTCTCGGCCATTAAGTCTAAACGGCTGCCTCAAACAAAACAATCCAATCTAGAGGAAAAGTTTGCTCCGACATGTAAGCGCGTTTTCAACTTTGTCTTTCTAAGTCAAACGAGAAAGGTAAACTGTAAGGAAATTAACTGTCTGTTCCTACCATGCTTCATCATTAAAACCAACCAGGCGCGTTGTGAATGATTATTACAATAAATGTAATCTTATTCTGAAAGTGCATCTGCACTGCTCGAGCGGAAAACTAACGTCTAGTCCCGGCTGATTTTATAGAATATATCCATGAAAATCTGATGTGTCATTAAAATAACGTTCTCAACTTCTCTGCTACAAGTTACTGTTAAAAAGGTTATTCTTCTATTTGCTTCATGCTAATTCAGTAAAAAATAGCAGAAATAGTCTTATTACTTGCTTCCTTGTAAGTAAAAGCGAAATAAGGGAGTACCATAGGTTAAAGTGATACTCAAAAGTTGGTTGCTATGTGACTGAAGTTCCTTTGTTTGTATGGCCTGGAGTTGACAAATATCCGTATGAGAAAAGTATAAGCTGAAACCAATCACAAGGAATGTCTCAAAATCAGTAAACTCCACGAAATGTATATACCATCAATTGTGTGCTTTAACGAGCTCTATATTTTTGTGTAGTAAAAGTAGGTCCATCTCTTACAGTTTACCAGTTATGAAAAATTCCGCAAAATTCATCCTTAATAAAGATGTCTTCAGAGGCTATTCCTATACGGCCGGGATTCGATCCCAAGCGACCACATGTGAGATTTGTGGTGGACAAAGCGACGCTGGGGCGGGTTTTCTCCGGATACTCCGGTTTCCCCTGCCATCGCATTCCACCGGTGCTCCATCATTCATGTATCATCAGTGTCACCGCCTGCGGTGCCATAAGTAGTTAAAGCGGGCATTAAACACTACCCAAAAAAAAAGAGACTATTCGCAGAAAATTCAAAGTAAACACTTTAATATACGGTATTTTAATCAAAATAGTTAGAACCAATTTTGTGAAAATCAAAAATTTCGAACATTTTTACATGTAAAGGGTAGTTTGGGGTCGGGGGATTTTTCTCAAAATCTTCGTGTCGCATCCTTGGAAGATACTAAACTTAAATACCAAGTTTGGTATTTAACGGTCTTTTTGTTTGTGACCTATGCTATCCACACACACACACGCGCGCGCGTGCGGACCTTTTTCTAAAAATGTATTTTTTGGATTTAGGGAGACCCAAAGCATATATTTCCGGTGAAATCTCAGTATCGAATTTTTGGGTGCTATACAATACCTTCTCCATATACAAGGTATAGAGAAAGTAAAAAGGCTTCTAAAATCGACACTAGAGATTGCAGCTGTGATAACCAACGCTTCCGATATAAGCAGAATAGATTTACGGGGAAACGCAAAAGACAAGAAACACTGTGAAATGCGTTTAATCTGCGGGAAAGCGCTCGACAAAAGAAATAGGTGCGTTACAAAAGGGAACACCACAAAGTCTCAGAAGAATATGCAATCATTAAACCTAGTGCTGGGAACATTTTCCTGATGAAAACCGGCGTTTGTCTGAAGAAACAAGCGAATACCTACCTGTACAAGCACATGACTTTTTCTATTTATTACCGTTTGTTTCTTTCTCTGCTACGTATAACAAGTAGAGGAAACAATGTATGCGACCCAAAATTCTTAACACGATTCCACTAGAAGCAACGTTTCTGAATTTCCCTGAATAAATAAAGAAAAGCATCATTAGAAAAAGGTCCGCGCGAGCATCTATCTGTGAACTTGAAATTTAAGTTCAGCATCTTTGAAGGATGCGACACGAATGTTTTCAAACCTCGCCTGGGTAGCGTGGTAGTGCCCCACATTCAACAGGTCGCGAGTTCGAATCTCGCTAAGGGTGAGTTATCCGGATAAGGTTTTTCCCCACCTTACCGTGAGAAGACGAATGTAGAGTAACTTTAAGCTCAGTGCACCCCAAGATCATTTGAGCACAATCTCACCGATTTCATTCATCGTGCGATGTAACCAACCAGGTTAAACGACGTTAAGCTAAAAAAGTTTCAAGAAAATCCTTGCACACTAAACTAACTTTTACATGAAACATTTTCATTTCCTCAAAAGTAGCTCAAAGGATTTTGATTAACTACCATCTGTTCAAGATAAATCATAAGTGAAAGCGTAAGAGGACAATTTGTTTTTTTACGACGATGAATGAAACTGGTTTACGACCCCGGAGTCCACGAAGCTTCTTTACTCGACATGCCTCTTCTCAGGATAAGGGAATAGTTTAGGCGGATAATGTGAGACAGACGCGACTAACGAGGCAGGCGGCAAACACTTACTACAAGAAACTGTACATCCTCATAAAACACATATGCTTTTCTTTCATTTATTTATTTTTGTAGAGTAAACCACTTCCGAGATATTAGCTATTTTTGCTTCTATTTTAACATTCTTAAAACTTTTGTTAAGCAGAGAGTCGTCATTTACGTCATATCTATTTTGTTTTACTTTTGCCCATGCTAAGAGAACAGCATTCCAATTGCATCACATAGCGACCATCGCTTTAGCCTAAGTATTCTCTTATTTCCCTTCTACTTACAAGGAAGCGAGTAATAAGACAATTTCTGATAATGTTTATTTCAATTAGCATGATGTAGATAAAAGAAGAGTTTCTTCATCTGCTGCACAAACTAATGGCTCAAGGTACCCCCAAACAATAAAAATCCAAAGGAGAATGTGCAGCCCATGAAACTGATCCTCCTCTACCAATCCATTTGTCATGCTAGATACCAGTCAGTGAGACTAAAACGTGCTAGAGCATCATGTTTCTTGTTATTTGCAGAGGCACATTTTCTAACAAGTCCGGGAGAGTGTTCTAAATGAAGACAGCACTTGTAAGGCGAGCTGGGGGAATGTATTACACATCTGGTAAATGTTAACAAGTAGCCATGGCAACACATGGCCAACTCAGTAGAGTAAAATCGTTCAAACTATTCTATGAATGAGTGCATAAATAAATGAAGTTATTAGGTATAACCCGGAAACCAGTTAAAGGTGACTTTCATTAAAATAAAAATCGGATGTGTTCCATTTCTCCACATCTCAGCAATCAATTATTGTTAAAAAAGTTTATTCTTCTATT
This sequence comes from Hymenopus coronatus, assembly GCA_030762935.1. Lineage (NCBI taxonomy): Eukaryota > Metazoa > Arthropoda > Insecta > Mantodea > Hymenopodidae > Hymenopus > Hymenopus coronatus. The sequence continues at coordinate 6,825,853 of CM060883.1, forward strand.
GCTAATCGATAAAAACTTTACAATAAAGGTCATGTTACTTGCTTCCTTGAAATTATAAGGGAAAAAAAGGATTAGCGTAGGATAAAGTGATAGTCAAAAGCTGGTTGCTATGTGGTTGAAATCCGTTTCTATGCAGGACCAGGAGTTGACAACTTTCCGTATGGGAAAAGTATGTTGAATCTGAAATAAATGACAAGGAAAATGTCAGAAATTGTCAATTCCACGAAAAAAAAAAAAACGTATATGACATAAATTGTGTATTTTAACGTGATCTACATTTTTTGTGTCGTCATTTTTGCCTATCTCTTACGATTTACCAGTTACGCAAAATTCATTCAGAATAGAGAGGTATTCAAAGGCTATTCCCAGAAAATTCAAGATAAACATTTTATTTGCCATATAAATATCTTTAATATACGGTATTTTAATCAAAATCGTTACAGGTATTTTTCAGAAAATAAACATTTTAGAAATTGATTCTATGTAAAGGGTAGTTTGGGGGTGGGGGATTTTTCTCAAAATCTTCCTGTCGCATCCCTGGTAGGTACTTAACTTTGATATTTAACGGACTTTCCGTTTTTGAACTATGCTGTCTGCAGACAAACACACAAATCTCGGTATGGCATTTTTGAGTGCAATACAATACCTTTTCTATACACTATGTATATAGTACGTGCGTTTTTACTTTCTCAACACGTACACCCAAAAATTCGATACCGAGATTTCACCGGAAATATATGTTTTAGGATACCCTGTATCCAAAAAAAGCATTTTCACAAAAAGGCCCCCGCGCGCGCATGTGTGTGCGTGTCCCTAAACACGATAACTCAAAAATGAAAACTCGGTAAAATACCAAACTTGGTATTTAAGTTTAGTATCTTTCAAGGATGCGACACGTAGATTTTTAGAAAAATACTCCCACCCTAAACTACCCTTTACATGGAACTTTTTTCGGAAATTTTGATTTTCTCAAAACTGGCTCCAACGATTTTGATTAAAATATCATATATTGAAGATATTTACCTGACAAATAACATTTATATCTTGAATTTTCTGGGAATAGCCTCTGAGGACTACTTTATTCTCGCTGAATTTTACGGAATTTTGCATAACTGCTAAACCGTAAGAGTTGGAGAAAAATTTACCACACAAAAAACGTAGAACCCTTTAAAACACACAACTTATGTTATATGCATTTTTTTGTAGAGTTGAACGTTTTTGAGACATTCCTTGTTTTTGGTTTCAGCTTTAAAAAACTTACGCTTTTCTCACACAGGACTTTGTCAAATCCTATCGATACAAACAAAGGAACTTCGGTCACATAGCAACCAGTTTTTGACTTTCACTTTAACCTATGGTACTCCCTTATTTCCTTCTACTTACAAGGAAGCAAGTAATAAGACTATTTCTGCTATTTTTTTCTCAATTATCATGAAGTAAATTGAAGCATAAGGTTTTTAACAATAATTTGTTGCAGAGATGTAGAGATAGTCATGTGAATGGAACACATCAGATTTTTGAGTATATGTTTGTTTATATGAACACATTTCCTTGTTTTGATGTCAGGAAACATCCCCAAGCTTTGTAAAAGTTTTCTCTAATCATTCTCTATAATGTTTTTATGTATTAACAGATTTATTTCCGTTTGCGTCTGGTAGGTATCATGCCTGAAACATTTCCCATGGTAACTCAGTCCTTATCGACGCTCCGCCTCTCTTCTTCTCTTTCTGCTATGGACGCAAGTTTACTGTCTAACGTACCTCTAAGTCATGTTCGCAATATCGCGAGTTTGTCCCTACATTTCTCACCCCTCTATCTCTCCATTTGTCTTTATCCTCTCTTCCTTTAGCATGTTGTGGGAAGCTCGCCAAGGTACATGGGGTGTTAAAGGGAGGAAGATTTGAGCCAGAAATTGTGTGAGTAGAATCCCATTCCAAACAACACCATCAGCTGCCAAAACCCACTTTTGTTTTAGGTCGTCGTCTTCGCTCTTCGTCTCTTTTCTTGCCGCGCAACTGTAGTGCCAACTTGTGAACGCAATACATTCTGGAGTCGATACCTGCGCGGCAAGTTGGCAACACGGAAAGCGAGAACTTGCTTCTGTCGACACTTAAGACTTAAAGAGGCGAGAAACTGGTAGAAACAATTTCACACATAAACTTCAAGTATATCACTGTAAGGCTTTGGAAATCTTCGTTTAGACACTGTACTGAAAACAAAACACTTCCCAGATCGATGTTCGAGCAGCATCTCCGCTGTAAGCGCTGTGATTGTTTACTTTCTCTACACGTAATATTAACATAGTGTACAGAGTAATTACTGCATTGCACCCAAAAATTCGATACCGAATTCGGCCTCACCCAGAGATCGCGGCACTATTTGCATGACTTTTTTCCCCTTACGTTGGTATACAAGTTAATAGACCCTATCTAAAATTACAAGTCATTCCAATAGTTGACTGTAGGCAGTTGTTTGAAGCAGTGGAAGTGCGCATTGCCTTGAAAATGGAGAAATTCGAGTATCGTGCTGTGATAAAATTTTTCGTTAAAGAAGGTTTAACTCCTACAGAAATTCATTTGCGGATTGTAAATGTGTATGGTGACTCTTCCCTTTCAGTTTCCACTGTGAAGAAATGGGCAGCCGATTTCAAACGTGGCCGTGAAAGCGTCCAAGACGATACACGCATAGGACATCCAAAAACTGTACCACACCGGAAATCATTGACGAAATGCATGACATGATTTTGGAAGGTCGGCGTAAAAAAAGTGCGTGAAATTGCTAATGCTCTTGGAATTTCAAACGAACTTTTTGGTCACATCTTGCATCAGGAATTAAACATGGAAAAGTTTGCGCAAGATGGATGCTTGGCGCATTTTCAGAAGAACAGAAGTGACTTTTTTCGCCGATACGTTACAATGGATGAAACATGGATTCACCACTACACACCCAAATCCAAGCAGCAGTCGAGGCAGTGGACAGAAACTGGTTCTTCAGCTCCAAAGAAAGCGAGGATGGTGCCATCGGCGGGAAAGATTATGGCATCGGTGTTTTGGGATGCAAAAGGAATTTTGTTGATTGACTATCTCGAAAAGGGTAAAACCATTACTGGAGAATACTGCTCTCAACTTCTAACGAAACTGAATGCAAGCATTCGTGAAAACAGACCCGGGTTAAAAAGATAAAAATTGTTTTCCATCTGGACAATGCACCTGCCCACAAATGTTTTGGCAATGGGGAAATTGAGAGATCTGCACTATGAAGTGCTGGAATATCCACCTTATCCCCCAGATTTGGCTCCCTCGGTCTTCTATCTGTTTCCAAAACTGAAGAACTTTTCGTCCAATGAAGAAGCAATTGCGGCTGTAAATGTGTACTTTGCAGCACTTCCAGAGGAGCAGTCCAGAGAGGGGATAATGGCATTGGAACACTGCTGGACAATTTATATTAGAGGAGATTATGTTGAAAAATAAAACTACTTTGAAAGCATGAATTGGCATTTTTCGCTATCAGGCCGAGAACTTTTCAGACCACCCTCCTATTTGAAAATAGTATGTAAATATATATATTTAGTGAAGTTTATTTATTTCGGAAACGATATGTTTAGAGGACGGGTGATGTGGGCTTTGGAAAGGGGGGGGGGGGAAGACACGATAAATCAGAATGATTCCAGAAAAGAAAAGCGAAGTTTACTTATGAAGTTGTACAAAATAGACTGAAAAATATTAAGGCTTTCAGTCCTTGGAGTGAATATTCCGCGGTGAATTCAATGTTTTTACCTAAAGATAACATTATTACGGGAGGGCGTTAAATAAGTCCTTAGAAAATAATACTTTTTCAGATTTTCACTTTCCCGACACGTACTAGTACATAGTGTATAGAGAAGGTATTGCACTCCACCCAAAAATACCGAGATTTCACCGGAAATATACGTTTTAGGGTCCCCTATATCCAAAAAAAAAAGTATTTTCAGAAAAAGGTCCATGTGTGCCCATGTGTCTCTGAACATGATAACTCAAAAACGAAAAGTCGGTAAAATACCACACTTGGTATTTAAGTTTGGTATCTTCCAGGGATGCGATACGAAGATTTTGAAAAAATCCCCCAACCCCCAACTACACTTAACATGGAAAAATTTTCGAAAATTTTGATTTTCTCAAAAATGGCTCTAACGATTTTGATTAAAATATCGTATATTAAAGATATTTAGCTGAAAAATAAAATGAATATCTTGAATTTTCTGGGAATAGCCTCTTAAGACTACTTTATTTTGGATGACTTTTACATAATTTTACATAACTGCTAAACTGTAACAGATGGACAAAAACTTACCACACAAAAAATGTAGAGCACGTTAAAACACACAATTTATGTTATATACATTTTTTTTTCCGTTGAGCTGATCGGTTTTGAGATACTCCTTGGTTTTGGTCTCAGCTTTGAAAAAGTTATACTTTTCTCATACAGGACTTTGTCTACTCCTGTCCATATAAACAAAGGAACTTCAGTCACATTTTGACTATCATTTTAACTTATTGTACTCCCTTATTTCGCTTCTACTTACAAGGAAGCAAGTAATAAGACTATTTCTGATAATTTTTTCTCGATTACCATGAACTAAATAGAAGCATAAGCTTTTTGACAACAATTTGCTGCAGAGGTCTAGAGAAAGTCGTGTGAATGAAAGACATAAGATTTTATAGTAGTATATAAAGGTGAGTTTAGGTCATCAAAATCCGCCCACTGGCAACAATGTTCAAACATTGAATATTTGGGAAACGCTAAATTGAGCGCAGACTGCAGCTGTGTTGCAAGAAGCGTAGTGCTGATGGTAGAGGAAGCTCGTCGGTTTCCTATTTCATCCCCACGTAAGAGAGCACGTCATTTCCTTACCTCGATCCAATCCCCCCCTCTCTCTCTCAGCATAAAATCCTGGTGGATGATCCTACCCACTTCTCCTCCCCCGGGGTTACTGCTTTCTTCCTTTCCTTCGTCCTATGTTTTCCGCTACACTTGTGTGACAAAACGCTCTAACTTGACAGCATGGAAATGAACGGACTGGGTGACAAGAGAGTCTTATGTGCCACATCCTGGGGGACCAAGCGGCTCCACAACATCTCCAAATTTCCGTTACGTATCAAAAAAACGCTCCACCACAATCTTGTACAACTTCTCTCTATGGCCACTAACACTCACAATGAGTATGACGTAGTACATACGAGGGTTGGGGAATAAGTCATGGCAACTATTTTTACGTTCTTTACTTCGTACATAGTGCACGCATTGTGTAGGGCAGGTCGCTTCGGATCATACCATCTCTGCAAGTACTATGTACATAGCCTATAGAGGAAGTATTGTATTCAACTAAAAAAAATCGATACCAAGATTTCACCGGAACTATATGTTTTGAGACCCCCTGAAATAAAAACTCTGGTTGTTCCATTATATAACTTTATCTATATCTCTGTAACAAATTATTTTTAAAAATCTTATTCTTCTATCTACATCATGCTAATCGAGACAAACATTGCCAGAAATTGTCCTTATTACTTACTTGATCCTTTGTAAGTAGAAGGGAAAACATCTAATGTGTTCCATTCACATGATGTCCTCTAACTCTTCAGCAAACAAGCCTTTTATTCTAAAGATTAATCAGTTATCTACATCATGCTAATCAAGATAAACATAAACAGATTTAGTAGTATTACTAGCTTCTTCTAAGTGTAAGGAAAATAAAAAAATACACAGGCTAAAGCGAAGGTATCGTCCTTTAAAAGCACAATTGAAATTCAATCTCTTTGCTTTTCAGAAATAAACAAACGAGAATGGAGAAGTTGTCTTCCTGTTTGAGAAAAGTTGAAGTGGCTAATATTCATATTAATAATCCGAAATATCTGGAAAACGGCTAAGTCTATCAAAATAGAGACATATAATATAATGACAAAGTGTGTGTTTTAATGAGATCTACATTTTTAGGTTATTAGTTTTGTCTAACTCGTACAGTTAGCAGCTGTACAAAAAATAATCTAGAATGAAGATATCTTCAGAGACTACTGCCAGAAAATTCAAGACATACATTTCTTTTGTCGCGAAAATATCTTAAACATATGGAATTTTAATGAAATTGTCAGGGCTATTTTTAAAGAAAATGAACATTGAATTTTTTCCCAGTGTAGGGAATTTTGGACGGGGGGATTTCTAGAAAATCTTAGTGCTACTTCCTTGGAAGCTACCAAACTTAAATTCCAAGCATGGTATTTTATCGACGGTTAGTTTTTGAGTTATCGTGTTCACACACACACACACACACACACACACACACACACACACACAAAGTTTATCCACTTGTATAATAAATATTAGTTGTGATGTGAATGTCTTTAATATACGGTATTTTAATCAAAATCGTTAGAACCAATTTTGAGAAAATCAAAATTTTAAAAAAATGTCGATCTAAAGGGTAGTTTGAAGTGGAGGAATTTTCTTGAAAATCTTTGTGTCGCATCCTTGGAAGATACTTAACATAAGTACTAAGTTTTAATGGCCTTTTCGTTTTTGAGCTATGCTATCCACACTCGAACCCTTTTTTTAACAAAAAAAATCGGACTCAGGAGATCCCAAAACAATGTATTTCCGGAAAAATATCGAAATCGAATATTTGGGTGGAATGCAATACCTTCTTTAGCTAATATATACATTGTATGCACATAGAGGCTAGAGAAAGTAAAAATTAGCATTAGAATGTTTTTGCATAAGTCTTAAATTCTTCATCGTGTGCTGCATATTCACTGTTAAATAACTGCTTAAACAATTAATCACTTCCAAACTATCTACCTATTTTTGTTTATTTATGTGAATTAGGAATTCCACTTATGGGTGGGTACCTTTAAAATGATGCATCTGTGCAATTTGGAAGATCCATATCATGAAAGATGTCTTATTGACGTTTATAGCAGGCATATACAATAACACTGATATTCCAGCATGTAGCAACATTCTAGCTTGCATGGTTAATTAACTAAGAATGTTTACTGCATAAAGTTGGTATTCCAATAAAACTGACTATATATTGCATTTTTACTTTCTTTATACGTACTATGTACATAGTGTATAGATAAGGTATTGCACTCCACCCAAAAATTCGATACCGAGATTTCACCGGAAATATATATTTTAGGTTCCCTTTATCTAAATAAAGCATTTTCGGAAAAAGGTCCGTGTGTGTGTGTGTGTGTCCGTGTGTCTCTGAACAAACTTGGTATTTTAGTTCAGCATCTTCCAGGGATACGACACGGAGACTTTGAGGAAAATCTCCCCACCCCAAAGTACCCTTTACATGGAACTTCTTTCAAAAATTTTGATTTGCTCAAAAATGGCTCTAACGATACTGATTAAAATATCGTATATTAAAACCATTTACCTGACAAATAAAATGTATATCTTGAATTTTCTGGGAATAGCCTCTGAAGACTACTTTATTCTGAATGAATTTTAAGGAATTTTGCGTAATTGGTCAACCGTGAGAGATAGGCAAAAACGTACTTAAAATGAAATGTAAAGCACGTTAAAACATACAGTTTATATTATATTCATTTTTTTTTCGTGGGGTGGATCGTTTTTAGATATTCTTTGTTATTGGTTTCAGCTTTAAAAACGCACTTTTCTCATACGGAATTTGTCAACTTGTGTCCATACAAACAAAGGATCTTCAGTCACAGAGCAACGAGCTTTTGACTATCACTTTAACCTATGGTACTCCCTTATTTCGCTTCTACTTACAAGGAAGCTAGTAATGAGACTATTTCTGCTAATTTTTTCTGATTACCATGAAGTAAATAAAAGTATAAGCATTTTAAGAATAATTTGTTGCAGAGATGTACAGAAAGACATGTGAATGGTACACATCAGATTTTTAAAACATGTGATGTGTTACACTCACATGGCTTTCTCTACACTCCTTACAAAAGATTCTTCTACTTTCTACACCATGCTAATCGAGATAAACATTAGCAGAATGTTATTACTTAGTTCCTTATAAGCAGAAGAGAACTAAAGGAACGCGCTATGCTAAAGTGATAGTCAAATATTTTAATAGCTATCGTTAGGGATTGTCATTGTAAATTACTTCTTTGATTGGCCAGGAGTAGAACAAAAGAAAAACGGACTCCTGTCTGAGAAAAATAAGTATTTTACAACTGAAACTAGTAACAATGAATATCTCGAAAACGATTAAATCTACGAAAAAAAAAATATATATGACATAACTTGTGTATTTTAACGAGATCTACATTTTTTTGTTTGGTAAGTTTTTGTCTATCTCTTACGGTTTACTAGTTATGCAAAATTCGGCAAAATTCATCCAGAATAAACAGGCCTTCAAAAATATTCCCAGAAAATTCAAGATATACATATTATTTGTGATGAAAATATATAGAATGTATTTCTGGTGAAATCTCGGTATCGACTTTTTGGGTGGAATACAATACCTTCTCTATACACTATGTACATTGTACATAGGGGCTCGAGAAAGTAAAAATTCATATAAAATTCAGTTTTAAAGTAAACGAGTTTTCAAATATATCGGTCATATTACTTTGTTTTATGTTAATCCTAATTGGAGGAGAAAAAGTTACTTTTCATATTCTCCAAAACTCTTAGTTATTCAAAATTTAATAATTTATTTTAAAAATTTGGAGCAATGTTTTGAAAAATTAATATGAAATTTTAGATCAACTATTAAGCGCTAATGCACTGGCGGATTTTAGGTAATTTCAACCAATCGCGGTCATCTGACTGAAGCGATATTGTCGAAACAGCTTATCGCAGCTGATGTTCATTTCTTTGAAATCTTGTCGCACCTGACGTTCGTTTGTTTAATCTCCTGTCTTGGTTATTGGAATCAATGTGACAAGCGCACCAACTTTAACTTTGAATAACTGTCAGTTCCACAATTGTGCTTTCAATTAGTTCACTTACAATGTTTACTTAAAGTTTTATCCAGTTGATAATGTATTTAGTTCAAAAAAGGAGTGAAAATAATTATTATTTGTATTTCTTATGTATGAGATGAGTGCAATAACCTCAAATAAAATAACGTTTGTTTCCATTTCATGTATTAGTTATTAAAAGCTGAAATAAAATAATTGTTCCCTATTTCTGTTGTTGCTATCGATATTCATACATTGGGTGCAGGCTCGGTCGGCAGTATCATAATTCAGGAGACAGTGAAAAATGAAAGAAAAAAAAGTGGTAAATAAACATGGTCGAATGCGTCATCTACCGTTTGAGAACTAATGAAAGTATTACAATCATAAAATCTCCCTTCCTATATATTATAAATTATTAATAGTCTATTTCCTTGATTTGTCTTATCAAATACAACCCATCGCTTCGTTCCGGTTGTGAATTATCGACAAGATAAAAACAATCGTCGTATTACTTATGTATCACAATTTTATGTAACGTGCTCTTGAGCGGCAGTAAAAAGTCTGGAGCAAATTAGTGGAAAACAGTTTGCGAGAAAATAAAGTTGAAAGTTGGGAGTGTCTATTAACAGGCATGTGCCTATTAATCTAGAGTAGTAAAAGTTCACCAAGTGAGAAGAAATCTGAAGTGTTCCATTCACATGACTTTGCCTACATCTCTGCAACAAATTATTGTTAAAAAGCTTAGGCTTCTATTTACTTCAATCTAATGGAGAAACAATTAGCAGACATGGTCTTATTACTTGCTTCCTTGAAAGTAGAAGCGAAATAAGGGAGTACCATAGGTTAAAGTGATAGCCAAAAAGCTGGTTGCTATGTAACTGAAGTTCCTTTGTATGGACAGGAGTTGACAAATTCCTGTATGAGAAAAGTATAAGTTTTTCATAGCTGAAGCCAAAAACAAGGAATATCTCCAAAACGATCAACTCCACGAAACAAATTTATACAACATAAATTGTGTGTTTTAACGTGCTCTACATTTTTGAGGGGTAAGTTTTTGTCCATCTCTTACGGTTTAGCAACTATGCAAAATTCCGTAAAATTCATTCAGAATTAAGTAGTCTTCAAAGACTATTCCCAGAAAATTCAAGATATACATTTCATTTGTGAGATAAATATCTTTAATATACGATATTTTAATCAAAATCGTTACTGCCATTTTTGAAAAACTCAAAAATGTCGAAAAAAGTTCCATGTAAAGGGTAGTTTGGGATGGGAGGATTTTTCTCAAAATTTTCGTGTCGCATCTAAATTAAAAGTTGGATATTTTTACCGACTTTTCGTTTTTTGAGTTATCGTGTTCACAGACACACACACACGAACCTTTTTCTGAAAATGCTTTTTTTGGATGCAGGAAACCTAAAAAATATATTTCCGGGGAAATCTCTATATCGAATTTTTGGGTGGACTGCAATACCTTCTCTATACACTACGTACATAGTACGTGTAGAGAAAGTAAAAACGGTATATATTTTCGTAAAGTTTAGAGTTATTGCATTAGAAACAAAATAATGTTTCAATTTTCACAATTTTTGTTAAAATTTCACAGGTGCATCACGTTACAATGGATGTAGATATTTGTAATGTTATCGCGGTGAACGGAATCTCACTAGTGAGTGAAGTTAGTTGAGGGAGAATAAAGGCACGCTGTCAAGACGACCACAACAAAAGAGTCCCAGACTTCCTCACCAGGAAGCCAGCTTGAGGAACGTAAAGGCAATTAAATGCGTCTCTTCTTTGTCCCTTTTCCGGAGATGCTATCATTTGCTGAAATATCCTCAAATAGACCGACCGATATATTGTGGTCATTTTCTTTTTTACTCTATCAGCGCTTTTCGTAGTTGCTCGTAGAGACAGTGCAAGGGATAAATAGTGCTAAAACAAGAGAAGAAAGAATTGCAGAACGTACAGGGTTTGAGAAATGTTGGAACTTGAGACGGGGTAACATGAGCCTTGCTGCCTATGCAACTTTCAAAACATAAGGACTTAACTTCTACGCTTATACATCAAGCGATAGCAGTCTCTGACAAACATAACCTTCCAGAAGAAGTCCAGCACCTATGTAAAGTCTTTAGACAGAGACAGTATACCATCCCAAATATCAACAAAGTTTTCAGGAAACTCCGCCACAAACCAAATGCCAATGCGATAAAAAAGAAACTTAGCTCCAGCTATTATTCTGTACTTGGGTGCAGGGTCGCACAAAATAGCAAGAATACTGTCTAAACGCAATAGCAAGACGGTTTTTAATCCCCTTGCCAAAATATAACAACATTCTGTACGTGGGCGCAGGGTCGCACAAAATAGCAAGAATGTTGTCTAAACGCAATATCAGCACGGTTTTTGATCCCCTTGCCAAAATATAACAACATTCTGTACGTGTGTGCAGGGTCGCACAAAATAGCAAGAATGTTGTCTAAACGCAATATCAGCACGGTTTTTAATCCCCTTGCCAAAATCTAACAACATTCTGTACGTGTGTGCAGGGTCGCACAAAATAGCAAGAATGTTGTCTAAACGCAATATCAGCACGGTTTTTGATCCCCTTGCCAAAATATAACAACATTCTGTACGTGGGCGCAGGGTCGCACAAAATAGCAAGAATGTTGTCTAAACGCAATATCAGCACGGTTTTTGATCCCCTTGCCAAAATCTAACAACATCTAGACTCGGTCAAAGGCAACCTGGGCCTCCGAACTGCCGGTATTTGCAAAATCCCGTGTGAATGTGGAGAAATTTACATAGGTTACCCACAGCCCACCCCAATTGTGGAAGAGCGCATCAAAGAACGCTGCATCTGATTGGGCTACCCAGAAAATTCTGCGTCGGCACAACATACTTACGATACTGCCCATAAGATCAGTTTTTCATCCACCAAAATAATAGGAAAATCTACCGGATACCACGAGAGACTGATAAAAGAAGCAATATACATAAAGACAAACAAAAGTAATTTTAACAAAGACAAACGTCTGCAAATAAGCAAAACATGGCTACTTATAATTCATAACCACTTGCCCCATCCTCCTTAAACCCAGCGCTGACCAATAGCAGCGCGCTAGGTGGTCTTTCAGCCTTCACCTCCCGGTATAAATACCACCGCCAGAGCACGTTCAGAACAGGGCACTAAGAATGATCTACGATACTGGGTGCAGATTCCCATCTCACATCCTACATACCTACTTCGGAATCCCGTACATCATCGACGTCCCTTTCACCCCAACCCTTTGGTGCACACTTTGGGTGACTACGACCATAGGGCGCCAAGAAGGAGAAAAACCTTACCTCCTGCCAAGGGACGCTCTCGGGCCCCTAGCCTGAGAGACTGCCATCCCTTCAACCAATATCCCCTAGGTTAAGCAGTAACGGGAACGGTCACAGTCGAATGGGTGACCATGCCGGCAGTGCCCCCCCCCATATTCCCAAATACTACCAACTTTCCTGCCATCTAGTATGGTTAACTCGGTGGCCCCACAAGCGGCATGCCGAGTTAAGCAGAATTGAGCGTGGTCATCATTTGGGTGGGTGGCCGCCCAGAAGGCCGACTATACTTAAGCCTAAGGTTGCGCAGGAATTTTAACACCGCCCGGCGGACAAAGACAACACGCTTGTGAACAAATCTATTCCCCTATAATATCGCACGGGTAAAACCGCTTTTAGCGGTTAGGTATTGTGGCGAAATTATATTCCGCCCAGGTAAACCCGGACGACCTGTTCTTCCACTCTAGACTGCTGGTGAATCGTGTTAGTGGGCGCAGCCCTCAACACGCAAGATCAATGTGGTAAAAAAGGAGGGAAATAACACCCCAGAAACAGCAGAAAATATCAACGAATCACAACAGTCCATTCCTGAAGCTGCAACAACACCTGGAACACCAATAAATGATGTAGAAACCTCCACTTCAACCACAACCATCGTAACACCAACACCCAGCGAAGGAGGCGCCACAATCTCACCTCAACTCACAACACCACACCAACGAGGGATTCTCCCGGCCGCTGTGATGGATGTTCTTGCTTGATTTACTGACGTTCCGAGGGATGTAGATAGCTTGAAAGCAATGACGATTACGTTGAGAAATAGAGTAAGATACTGTTATTATTTAGTTCTGCCAAATCATCTGTTACTTTCTGGATGACCCTCGTATATGTCAGAAAAAGATTTATAAAACCTCATCTGAGGAATAAAAACTGCCAGGCATATTTTGGTACTCGGCCACTCGCCTTTCAAATTGACTAGCTCTGCCACTGTTGTACTTTACATGCTGAACAACGCTCTTATTAACAATTTCAGGTGGAATGGGGAGGCACTTCCCCTCCGTTTACCAGCTTTTAGTGGGGAGGTTCCAACTTCTTCAGCTGCGAACCCGGTGCACCCGTGGCACTTATGACGTTACTGGAAGTAGTCGCGCCGAACACCAAGGCCCTCCCAGAAGGAAGCTGCTCGGATCGGGTTGAACTCGACGTGGAAGTGGCCCGATACTCCTAAGAGATTGAGTACATCTGGACGGTAACGTCTGTGCGGCGTTGTGAGACGCCTTAATGTCCTCCAGCAATAACCAGGAAAGTTAGTTGTCACAAGCTGGTAAAGGCAGTCTTACTCTTTGGGGTTGACGCACGTATCTACTTCTGTCCTTGCTTTCAAGGGGGGGCGATGATTAAAATAAGCACCGGTCTAATGTTTCCTGAGCAGGTACAGGGATGTCCTGGAGCTTCTGCACGTCACTAGTACGTTAGCCAATCAGGCGAAAGGGTAAGGAAGAATACTATCGAGCGAGGCAGATTCTAAGAAACAAGGTTTATTGAGTCAATAAATCGCAAACTATGGCACTGTAAGATCTTCTTGAACAAGTTGAGAATGTAGTCGTCGAGCCAGAATGGATCTTGGCGTCGCCCGCCAATTGACAACGCTCTGCTCCCTCATCTAAGAAATGTAAATTATAGTCTTGCAAGAATCTTGTAGCAATTAAAAGTTTCTCTTCCTTATTGCCCATTTATCTGCGAGTGTTTTTTGTTTTAATTTTCTACAGGACAAAACTCTTGCTGGAGTTTGAATGCCTGCAATGATGTTGCAGGATTTCTGTCCTAAATCCTGAAAGAGGGGCGGGAAAGGGAGGGGAGCTAGTCCTTGCCAGCAAAACCATTTGCCGTCTCTAGTGACAAATAACAAGACGCTTTTTCTCGCACCAAGTCTGATTTAGTAATGCGGCCAAGTCCGGCGTCGAACCGCAGTCTTCCCCTTGTGAGGTCACACTGACAGCCTCCCAACATGATGATGGACCGACACTCAACAACAGTTTTCCTTACATTCCCGCAGTTATACGTATTTCACAAACATCTGATTTTTTCTAGCTGTACTACAAACTCCTTACAAAGGATTATTCTTCTTTCTACACCTTGCTAAATGAGATAAGCATTAGCAGAATGTTCTTATTACTTAGTTCCTTATAAGTAGAAGGGAACTAAAGGAATGGACTATGCCAAAGTGAAAGTCAAATGTTTTAAAAGCTATCGTTATATGATTGTAACTCAGAAAAAATCCGGTGTGTTCCATTCACTTGACTTTCTCTAAATTTCTGCAACAAATTATTGTTAAAAACCTGTGCTTCTATTTACTTCATCCTAATTCAGAAAAAATTAGCAGAAATAGTCTTATTGTTCGCTTCCTTGTAAGTAGAAGCGAAATAAAGGGTATCATAGATTAAAGTGATAGTTAAAAGCTGTTGCTATGTGACTGAAGTTCCTTTGTTTGTATAGACAGGAGTTCACAAACTCCTGTGTGAGAAAAGTAGAGCTTTTTAAAAGCTGAATCCAAAAACAAGGAATATCTCAAAATCGACCAACTCTACGAAAAAAAAATATGACACACATTGTGTGTTTTAAAGTGCTCTACATTTTTGGTGTGGCAAGTTTTTCTCCATCTCTTACGGTTTAGATATTATGCAGAATTCCGTAAATAGTCTTCAGAAACTATTGCCAGAAAATTCAAGATATACATTTTATTTGTCATGTAAATATTTTTAATATACAATATTTTAATCAAAATCGTTACAGCCATTTTTGAGAATATCAAAATTTTCGAACAAAGTTCCATGTAAAGGCTAGTTTGGGGTGGGGGATTTTTCTCAAAATCTTCGTGTCGCATCCCTGGAAGATACTAAACATAAATACCAAGTTTGGTATTTTACCGACTTTTCGTTTTTGAGTTATCGTGTTCACAGACACACGGACACACACAAACATTACTTTCTCTACACGCACTATGTATAGAGAAGGTATTGCAGCCCTCCCAAAATTCGATACCGAGATTTCACCGTAAATATATGTGTTAGGGTCCCTTATACCAAAAAATAAACATTTTCACAAAAAGGTCCGTGTGTGTGTGTGTGTGTGTGTGTGTGTGTCCGTATGTCCTGTGTCCGTGTGACTGTGAACATGATAGCTCAAAAACTAAAAGTCTGTAAAATACCAAACTTGGTATTTAAGTTTAGTATCTTCCAGGGATGCGACACGAAGATTTTGAGAAAAATCCCCCCACCCCAAACTACCCTTTACTTGGAACGTTTTTAAAAATTTTTGATTTTCGGAAAAATGGCTATAACGATTTTGATTAAAATATCACACATTAAAGACATTTACCTGACAAACAAAATGTATATCTTGAATTATCTGGGAATAGCCTTTGGAGACTACTTTATTCTGGACGAATTTTACGGAATTTTGCATAACTGCTAAACCGTAAGACTTGGATAAAACCTTACTACACAAGAAATGTAGAGCACGTTAAAACACACAATTTATGTCATACATTTTTTCGTGGAAAAGATCGTTTTTGAGATATTCATTGATTTTGGTTTCAGCTATCAGAAACTTACTTTTCGCATATAGGAATTTGTCAACTCTTGTCCATATAAACAAAGGAACTTCAGTCACATAGCAACCAGCTTTTTGACTATTCACTTTAACCTATGGTACTCCCTTATTTCGCTTCTACTTACAAGGAAGCAAGTAATAAGACTATTTCTGCTAATTTGTTTTCAAGTAGCAGGAAGTAAATAGAGGCACAAGTTTTTTAACAATAATTTGTTGCAGAGATGTAGAGAAAGTCATGTGAATGGTACATATCAGATTTTTGTGAAAATGCCTGCTTTGGATACAGGGGACCGTAAAATATATATATATATATATATTTACGGTGAAATCTCGGTATCAAATTTTTGGGTGAAATACAATACCTGTTCTATACACTATGTACATAGTAAGTGTAGAGAAAGTAAAAAATATAAGGACTTTAAAATTGAAACCAAAAACAATGAATATCTTGGAAACGGTCAACTCTACAACAAAAATGCATATGACATAAATTGTGTGTCCTAACAAGATCTACATTTTTTGTTGAGTTTGCTCACTTCTTATGCAAAATTAAACAAAATTCATCCAGTTTGTCTACATGTTCAGAAGTCATTGCCAGAAAATTCAAGATACACATTTTATTGGTGATGTACATATCTCTAATTTACCAAATTGCAATAAAATCATCACAGTCATTTTTGGGTAAAGTAAAATCTTGTTTTCCATGTAAACGGTAGTTTGGTGTTGGGGAATTTTTATCAAAATCTTCGTGTCACATCCCTGGGAGATACTAAACTTAAATACCAAGTTTGGTACTTTACCGATTTTTCGTTTTTGAGTTATTGTGTTCACAGACACACGGACAAATTGACACACGACTCACACGCGCGGACCTTTTTCTAAAAATGATTTTTTTTGCTCCAGGGGACCCTAAAACGTATACTCCCGGTGAAATCTCGGTATGCAATTTTTGGGTAGAATATAATATCTTCACTATAGACTATGTACATAGTACGTGTAGAGAAGGTAAAAAGCGGACACTTCCTGTCTGAGAAAAGTATAAGTATATCAAATGCGAACCAATAACAAGGAGTATCTCAGAAACGGTTACCTCCACAACAAAAATGTAAAGAACATAAAATTGTGTGTTTTGACGAAATCTAGACTTTCTGTGCACTAAGTTTTTGTCTATCTCTTACGGTTTAATCGTTATGAAAAATTCTGCAAAACTCAGCCAGAATAAAGAGTTAATATACGTTATTTTAATCAAAATGTGTAGTCATTTTTGAGAAAAAGAGGATTTTCAAAAAAATTTCCCTGTAAAGGTTTATGGTGGGGGGTTTTCTGAAAAATGTTCGTGCTGCATTCTCGGAAGATATTAAAGATAAATACAGAATTTAATATTTAACAGTCTTTTAGTTTTTGAGCTACCCTCCGCAGACACACAAGGAACGTTTTGCAAACAATTTTTTTTACTAAAAAGAGTAAACAGAGGACCTCAAAACATATGTTTGCGATAAAATCTCGGTATCAAAATTTTGGGTGTAGTACAGTACTTCCTCTGTACACTATATACGTAGTACGTGTGGAGAAAGTAAAATAGCTTAAGAATGAGAAAGAATTAAAGTGAAGTTTAACCATAAATTTAGCATTACAACTTATAATTACAGTGCTCTGATATTTAAATAATGGAACCCTCGCTCTTCTGTGCTGTTTCCCACACTTCCGTTTTCCAAGGCAATGAACCTTCTTTGCTAAATCTTAAATAAAAGTAACCCCATATTAAGATGCATAGCGTGCAAGATTACTTCTATACAAGCCTTCATTCCCCAATTGAAATCCAAAAATAGTCGTTTATGATGTAAGAGCGTAAAGTTATGGTTTTGTATCGAGCGGGAATATTATGAAACGAGAATCAAAAAGAAACTTTACGCTCGGGAATCATTCTATGAGAATGTTCTGATATTAAAAGAAAAGCAACGAATGATGACATAAATTTGAGGTTAAGTTTGAGCCACTCACCCAGAGTTATAGTTCTTTAGGATAGGGTGCGTTCAGGGGTCTAGTTTCGCTTTGTGGTTGCTGGGCGTGATGACGGTACGGTTATAGCAGGCCGTGACAAACTAATATTATTGTTGTTCTGTGAGAATTATGATATCCTTAGAGCTGCGAAAGAATGTTTGTCACTTATTGACGTTGAACATAACATTACATCGTGCACGATTAATTTTAATTGCTTGTCTGTTGATCAGTGATGTATACACACTAATATCGTGAATTATTTTGGCGTGGATTCCGTAAAAATCAAGTTTGCGATCTGAAATGAGTTCGTAAACTCCTTAATTATGCTCGGTCGCAGAAAAAACCCTCTCAGACGTCGCTTTGTCCACCACAAATGGCACATACGGTCTCTTTGGATCGAACCTGGGCCCCTTGTGAGAGGCGAGTGGTCTAATCACTAGGCCACAGCTCCACCTATATGTGAAATAAGGAAACTAGTATCGCGATAATAAGAAAGTCCAATTTAAGCTGTTAAGATTTCGTCACACATTTGCTACGCAGATGGAGATTTACTCAATGAGAAGGAACATCTGACTACCAATGATTGCTGGTGGCGAATCAGAACAAAACCTGTCTCAGATATGACTACCATGCCCCATTAGGAGCGAGCAACGCTTAAGAAAACGCAGGAAGGAAAGACGAGAAATGAAAAGGCTTATGCATGCGCAGCAGGAAGGCAAGCATATGATGTGGTCGCTGGAACACATTACGCCTTTCACTCTGCCACTAATACGGTCTTTGGGAAATTGTTATTCCCTGAAATTCTGCCTGTACCACTGCGACCCTTACATTCTTTCAGACATGCGACATTATTCCCAGTTTTACAACTGAAGGGAGAAAGCTTATAACTGGAGTATCGCTGAATTTCTTCCGACCAGTGGCGGCTGGTGTCTAAAATTGTTGGCTTTAATTCTATTAACTCTTTCATGGATACCCAATGTAGGTAAAATCTCTTGTATCGAATTTTTGGGTGTAATGCTATAGATACCGTTTTTATACGCTAGGTGCATAGTACGTGTAGAGAAACTAAACACGAATTGAGCACCACAAAATTATCCGTTGGGATAAATAAAGTTAACTAAGACGTTATGGTCCCGCCTGGGTAGTGTGGCGGTAGCGTTTCTCAACAGGTCGTGAGTTCGAATCTCGCTTAGGGTGAGTTACCCGGATAAGGGGTTTTCGAGATTTTCTGTTATCTTGAGAAGACGAATGTCGAGTAACTTTAAGCTCCATGGACCCCGAGATCATTGGATCCCCATTTTAACAATTTCATTCATCGTCCGATATTGCCAAATAGGTTAAAGGACGTTAAGCTACAAAAACAGAAAAAAAAAATGAGGTAAGTCACTTAGGATAAAAGGTAAAAAGCGTATCTACCGAATCGTTGTCATCCCGAATGACTTCCGCAAGGGAAACCGGAAGCTAGAACAACACGCTCCATGGCAAAAGGAAAATTCTGCTGTACATAGTGAACCCATTGGTACATGTTGTAACAGTGACCAAAACGAGCCAAAAATCACTTCCTCACAACTATATTTATGAGAGGAAGTTAACCAGATCTTTCATCACTTTTAGCTTCTTGCCGCAGAAACATAATCTATTTACGCTAATCCCGTTAAACGTTGGTCTTATTACTTGCTTCCTTGTAAGGTAGGAAATAAGTGATAGTCAAATCTTGAGTTCACAATGTAGCACAGTAATATTACAACATAAGTTACTCATAAATCACGTGACAAACTCGTTAACAACTAGCAAGTAACTATTTAAACCTTCAATAACACCAATGCATGAACTCTCACTGTTATTATTAGAATAATTGTTTTTTTTAACACAAGTCGTGTGTAGGACAGGAGTTGGATAGGTAGAGTCAGACTGAAAAATGCAATGCCGTAGCCGGAATTTGAACCACGGATCTCCGGGATCACTAGCCGGTTGCTCTACCACTGAGCTACCATGACAACATGCCGGCATAGCATTGAATTTCTCAAGTGACTCGCACGTTTCCCGGTAAACCACAAGGTGTTCTCAAATTACTTTGAGATGACAACCCCAATGGCGACTTACAATGTTGTAAGTACTTTAGACCCAGGATTCACAGTAAAGCCAACTATTATGGTCAATTGGTCTCACACAAGCCGTGTGTAGGACAGGAGTTGGATAGGTAGAGTCAGACTAAAAAATTCAATGTCATTGGGGTTGTCATCTCAAAGTAATTTGAGATCACCTTGTGGTTTACCAGGAAACATGCGAGTCAGTTGAGAAATTCAATGCTATTCCAGAATGTTGCCATGGTAGCTCAGTGGCAGAGCAACCGACTAGAGATCGGGAGATCCGTGGTTAAAATCCCGGCTATGACGAATTTTTCAGTGACTCTACCTATCCATCTCACTGCTATTGTTCAGGTTTTATAGGCAATCCGAGCTAGCAACATAGAAGCGCTCGCATGCCCGCCATCTAGCTTTCTCGTACTAACCGAGATGCCATGCGATACCGCGTCCGAGCGGGCAACTCTACATATCCATTACAATCAGCTGGGCATCCAATGAAATAACGTATTTTTCTCCTCCAAGGAAACAATTCAAATGTTTTAAAAACTGTCGCCATATTGCATGGCAAAGAGTAAAACAAAATGTGAATAATGACTTACAGTTTGAGAAAAATACAAGCATTTTAAAATTTCAACCCATTACCAGGTTAACTCCACAAAAAATGTGAATGACATAAATTGTGTATTTTAACGAGATCTAGTAAGGTTTTGTCCATTTCTTACGGTTTACCAGATATGCAAACGTCATTCAGAATGAAGAAGTCTACTGAGGCTATTCCCAGAAATTTCGAGATTTAGATTTCATTTATCATACAAATGTCATATGGCATTTTAATAAAAATTGTTTGACTATGACTATATATGTTTTCTTGGGCACTAGTGTTACAGGAAGAAGAGAGAGCTCGCTCACCTGTCTTTCCGCAGTTTTGTCAACCAAAGAAAGTTTCTCTCTGTGAGCTATTATGATGAATAAATTATATAATATACCGCGAACTAGCTTAATTATTAAATTAAACACAGCGCACGTGCATGAACTTTGGGTTCTATAGACAGAATGAAATCTTAGCACTGAAGGTATTATATGTCAGGGTGTATAGCGTACTTCAAGTCCCAATGTTGTTGCTCCGTGCTTCCTCCGAAATTGCTCGAAACCTACCGAAATGAAGATTAGGAAACCGAGTGATCAAGAAAAGGTTCTGGGTATAGTAGATACTACTAAACACCTTTTCACTTCTGCAATTTGTAATCAGTCCAATGATTTTTCCAGTTTTTTGCTCTATTGCTTGTCAGCTCAATGATTTTTCCAGTTCTTTGCTCTATTGCGTCCCGGTTCGATGATTTTTTTAATTTTTTTTTTTCCAGTTCTTTGCTCTATTGCGTCCCGGTTCGATGATTTTTCCAGTTCTTTGCTCCCTTTTCGGCTCAATAGCTTTCCCAGTTCTCCCCTAAGATCCACGTCTACATTTTCCACTGCATTAATGGTTTCCCACTATGTTCTATTTCTTGTCTGCTTACATGGAACCTTTGTATTGTATTCTACCCATAAACTTGATGACGAGATTTCAGCGGAAATATGTTTTAAAGGTCACCTGAGTCCGCAAAAGGCATTTTTAGAAAATAGGGCAGGGTGTGTGTGTGCATGTATGTGTCTGGACAGCTAGCTCAAACAGAAAAGACAGTTAAATACCAAATTTGGTATTATTGGAACCAGTTGAAAAATCTATGCCAGAGTCGAGATTTGAAGACGGTTCTCCCGATCTCCTAACCATTGAGCTACCGTGACAACATGCCGGTATGCCATTCAATTCTCCAACTGATTATGAGTTTGTTTTAGCACGTTCAACCAAACAGCATGTCTCCTTTCAGAGCACTACCGTCGTAAGCACTTAGTCTGCGGATAATATTAACTAGTTATCGCCAAAATTGGTATTTATGTTTACAATCTTCAAAGGTTGCAAGACGAAAATTAAAAACAATCCCCCCACCACAAACTACCCTTTACATGAAAACTTTGTTTTTCTCAAAAATCCCTATAACGATTTTAATTAAAATGCCGTATATAATTACATAACAAACAACATGTATATTTTTAATTTTCTGGGAATGGGCTCTGAAGACCTCTTTATTCTGGATGAATTCATTTGAATTTTGCATTACTGTTGAACTGCAAGAGATAGACAAAAACTGACTTCACAAAAAATGCAGATCTCTTTAAAATCACACAATTTATGTCTTAAACATTTTTTTGTGCAGTTGACCGTTTTCGAGGTATTCCCTCTTATTGGTTTTGGTTTTAAAGTACTTTTTCTCATACGGGAGCTTATCAACTCCTGTCCATTCAAACAAAGGAACATCAGTTACATATCAAGCAGGTTTTGACTATCACTTTAACCTATGGCACTCCCTTATTTCGCTTCTACTTACAAGGAAGCACGTAATAAGACTATTTGTGATAATTTCTTCTCGATTAGCACGAAGTAAATAGAAGCATAAGCTTTTAAAGACTACTTTGTTATAGAGATGTAGAGAAAGTCATGTGAATGAAACACATGCATATTTTTCTTAATGTTCTAAAAAATGCTGAAATGCAATTTTAATTTATTGTTATTTTTTGCAGTTTTTTTCCACAAAAGCAATTGGCAAACCACGAACTGTAAGTTATTTATCAGCTCTCGTATTCCCAATATACACTCTCGACCTGATAAGTATAACTTACAGCTATTAGTACTATCACTTTAACCAAATTGATTCCCTTGTTAGTACAAGAACAGATAATGTTTATGTTGATTAGCAAGATGGAATGGAACAACGGATATTAGTTTTTAACTACCCATACCGACGCTCTCAGAGTAAAGAAGAGGAATGGACCAGAAACATAACCGAGTTATCCCGAACGCCTACATTAAACAACAAATATTAGTTTAATGTAGGCGTTTGGATGAAATCTTGTTGCCAACCGCAGCACGTTGGCAAGGCTTTGTTGTGGTCGCACTACCAAAGTTGCAGGTAGGGGACATCGACCGCAACACTTCAATTAAAACATTTGCAAGAGGAAGGCACCGCAAACTCTCAAAGGGACCGTGCTAATTAACGATGCTCAACTCCAGTGATACTTTGGATTCCAACAAAAACAATACTTGACGAAACAATATTAGCTGTAATGGCCTGGCACGGGTTCACACTCGACATTCCATAGCAAGTGTGCGCATCTAGACTTGCATATAGGTGTAGAAGTCTCTCGCGTTTTACTTTCTCTATGTACATAGAGTATAGAGAAGGTATTGAATGCACCCAAAAATTTGAACCCGAGATTTCACCGGAAATACATGTTATGGGATACCCTGAATAAAACAAAATAGTTTTACTTTCTCTACACGTACTATGTACAGAGTCTATAGAGAAGGTATTGTATTGCACCCAAGGGATCTTCTAAATAAAAAAAACAAACATTTTTACTAAGTAAGTACATAGTGTATAGAAAAGGTATTGTACTCCATACAAAATTCGATATCGTCATTTCACCAAAAATATATATCTTAGGACACTCTTAAACAAAAAGAAATGTATTGTTACAAAATATATCCCGTGTGTGTCTGTGTGTGTAAGTGTATGTGTGTGTGTGCGGGAAGATACCATACTTGGTATTTAAGTTTAGCATCTTTCAAGGATGCAACATGGAAAAAAAATTGAAAATTTTGTTTTTTTCAAAAAAATGGCTCTAACGATTTAGATTAAAATATCACATATTAAAGATATTTACATGAGAAATAAAATGTATATATTGAAAGAATTTTATTCTAGATGAATTTTGCATAACTATTACACCGTAAGATATAGACAAAAACTTACTCAATAAAACTGTAAATCTCGCTAAAAGACTTAAACGGAACCTCAATAGTTTCACATACCGACCAGCTTTTAAAACATTTGACCATCACTTTAGACTAGTGTATTCGCTTCTACTTAAAGGAAGCAAGTAATAAGACAATTTCTGGATTAGCATGACGTAGATAAAACAAACTCTTTTCTAAAAAGGCTTTGTTTGTGGAACAGGTATAGAGCCTTATGTGAATGGAACATATCAGCTGTTTAGTGTGTGTGTGTGTGTGTTTAGGGGGCAAAAAGAAGTGTCCATTTAATACCAAAATTGCTATTTGACTTCACGACACGAAATTTTTCAAGAAAATCTCACTCCCAGCTACTCTTTACATGGAAACATTTTCGAAAATTTTAATTTTCTAAAAAAATGGCTGTAATGATTTCGATTAAAATATCGTATATTAAATATATACACGGTAAATATAATGTATATCTTGAACTTATTTTTATTCTGCATTTTTTTTTTTTTTTTTTTTGAATTTTGCATAACTGGTGAACCGTAAGAGATGGGCTAAAACTTACTATACCAAAAATGTAGATCTCGTTAAAACACATTATTATTTACATATATACTTTTTTTTTCTTGGAGTTGACCACTTTCGAGATATTTCTCATACGGGAAATTGTAAACTCCTGGTCACGCAAAAGAAACGGATTTCAATCCCAAGCAACTATATTTTAAAACATTTGACTGTCGGTTTAGCCTAGTGTATTCCCTTTTATCCCTTCTACTTATGAGGAACTACCTAAGTAATAAGACCGTTTCTGTTGTTTGTCTATTAGCATGAAGTATTTTTTTTTGGTAGTGTTTAACGCCCGCTTTAACTACTTATGGCACCGCAGGCGGTGACACTGATGATACATGAATGATGATGGAGCACCGATGGAATGCGATGGCGGGGGAAACCGGAGTACCCGGAGAAAACCCGCCCCAGCGCCGCTTTGTCCACCACAAATCTCACATGCCTTCACTTGGGATCGAACCCCGGCCATCTAGGTGAGAGGCAAGTGGTCTAACCACTCGACCACGGCGCGGCCAGCATGAAGTAGATAGAAGAATAAGAATTTTAACAATAATTTGTTACAGAGATGTAGAGAAAGTCATGAGAATGGAACACTTCAGATTTTTACTTCCTCCACCTACCTGCCCCAGCAGGAAGATTTCCTCAATGCTGGGCAGTTCACGAATAACCTAGCTTATGCTAACTGCCGGCGAGAGAAAAGGGTTTAGAGAGGGCGAAAAAGGATTGGGTAACCTGTCTCTCATACTCTAGGCTGACTGTCGCGAGGCCTGACTTTATAATGTGACATCCTTATAAGTAACTATTGAATTTAATATTTTTCCATAATTATATGCTGCAAAATGTTTATAAGTAATAAAACTTTGAAACTATTCAACAATTTTCATTCAAATTATTTTCACCGTTGTTTTTTAAAATAGCTGGATATTTGTAAATTGTTGCATCTTTTCACACTAATATAACTATGTTTTTTACTTTCCCTACACGTACTATGTACATAGTGTATAGAGAAGGTTTGCAGTCCACCAACAAATTCGATACCGAGATTTCACCGGAAATATATGTTCTAGGGTTCCCTGTATAAAAAAAAAAAAAAAAAAAAAAAAAAAAAAAAAAAAAAATCTGATGTGTTTCATTCACATCACTTTCTCTACATCTCTGCAACAAATTATTCTTAAAAAGCTTATGCTTCTATTTACTTCATGCTAATCCAGAAAAAAATAGCAGAAATAGTCTTATTACTTGCTTCCTTGTAAGTAGAAGCGAAATAAGGGAGTATCATAGGTTAAAGTGATAGTCAAAAGCTGGTTGCTATGTGACTGAAATTCCTTTGTTTGTATGGACAGGAGTCGACAAATTCCTGTATGGGAAAATTATAAACTTTTTAAAGCTAAAACCAATAACAAGGAATATCTCAAAAACGATCAACTCCACGAAAAAAATATAACATAAATTGTGTGTTTTAAAGTGCTCTACATTTTTTGTGTGGTAAGTTTTTGTCCATCTCTTACGGTTTAGCAGTTATGCAAAATTCCGTAAAATGTATCCAGAATAAAGTACTCTTCAGAGGCTATTGCCAGAAAATTCAAGATATACATTTTATTTGTCAGGTAAATATCTTTATTAAACCTAAGATATTTTAATCAAAATCGTTAGAGCCATTTTTGAGCAAATAAAATTTTTCGAAATAAGTTCCATGTAAAGGGTAGTTTGGGGTGGAAGGATTTTTTCAAAATATTCGTGAGGCATAGCTGGAAGACACTAAACTTAAACATCAAGTTTGGTATTTTACTGACCTTTCGTTTTTGAGTTATCCTGTTCACAGACACTCGGACACACACACACACACACACACACACACACACACACCTTTTTTTGGATACAGGAGACCCTAAAACTTGTATTTCCGCTGAAATCTCCGTATTGAATTTTTTGGTGCAATACAATACCTTCGGTATACTCTAAGTACATAGTACGTGTAGAGAAAGTAAAAACCAAAAGTCGATTAAATACCAAAGTTAATAAGTTCAGTATGTTTCAAGGGCGTGACTTGTATATTTAAATGCCAGCCTTTATATGGAAGAGTTTTCTCAAACACAGCTACCTAGTTGTAATGATTCTTATTAAAATGTCATATAACGATATTTACATGGCAGTAACTTGTGAAACTCTCTTCATTGTGGAGGACGTTTGCATAACCGGCAAATTTCACTGGAAAAAAACTCGTCTCTCACCTAGACGGCCCGGGTTCGACCCTAAGCGATCATGTGAGATTTGTGGAGGGGTGGACTTTCTCCGGGTTCTCCGGTTTCCCCCGCCATCGTATTCCACTGGTACTCCATCTTATGTCATCGCCTGCGGTGCAACAAATAGTACAGCGGGTGTTAAACACTATAAAAAAAAACTGGACAAGACTTATAGATCTCGCAGTTTATTCAAGTACAGTTTTTATGGAGTTCGCCAGTTCTATCATTATAAAATATCCACACACGTCAATCGTTTTTCTTCTATTTTAATGCTCGGCTTGCAATGAGAAGCAAATTTCAATGTTTCCGCTAGCGACAGATTTGAATAATCGGCTTTGTTTTTAGAAACGTTGCATTCTAAAATTGTCCAGTGTACTTGATGAACACCCTGTAGCGGCAGGGAATTATCAGCTACAACGACTTGGAAGCCGTACACTTATTACTTATAACCAATCTCCCCGTTCTTTTGTGTGTTGCCTCTCTTGTGTGTGACGTCATTGATCGAGGGTGCGTACGTATATATCCCAGGAACAATTGCCGCTCCCCTTTGTTGTTGACTTCTTTTCCTTGTCCGTAACGAGGTTTCCCTCTTCCCGCCGTCTCCAAGGAAACAGCACGCCAAGCTGCAGTCATGAAATCAGTTATTATTTGAGCGTCTTAGCATAAGCGCATAACTGTTTCACCATTCACATATTATGTACGATATTTCTCTACCTCTGCTGCAAACAAGATATTCTTCTGACCCGGAGGTCAGATTTTCTGTGGAATTTTTCTTTAGCCAGATTTATTCCCTATCCCCCACAGAGTCTGGAAGTATGTATATGAGAGTGAATGTGTGTGTGTGTGTTTGAGGAAAATAAATTGATTTAAACCAACGTAAAGAACCTACAGACAACGTGTTGTTTCAAATGCAAAGTCCCCGATGTTAAAGGGGGCTATATAAATGAAACAATAACAAAAAAGATATTCTTACAATCAGAAAAAAACATTAGAAGAAACATTACTTATTACCTAATTCCTTGTAAGAAGTACAAGGGAATACAGTATACTATCTTTCAAATGGGAAGAGTTCTACTCTGCAGCAAATGAGATGCGTTATTGTACTCTGCGTTGCCAAGTCGTTTTTTTCATGCTTCCCTCTCACTCACACACTGAGCATGCAAATCTGCCTGGCGACATAAATGTGTATTATGAAAAGTATCTGAGCTAAAAATCTGTGTTTTTACGGTTCTGCCACGAACATTACTCCCTATCTTCCTCGTGAATTATTGTTTGCAAAATTTGAATATTTTGTCTTCGCGCAAGTAGTATTTATGAGAGACTGAATCACTTATCGCGTTACTCCCCAGTTAAGCGGGAATTCAATATGTCAACACAGCAACACTCCGGTTGGCTGCCTGCCTGGTGGCGCTCAACGACAAACCTCATCCTATTTGAAAGTCACTTGTAGGCTACAGCGATAGTAAAAAGTTTTTATTGTTTTGTTTTATCTTTTCATGGCCAGGAATTTGCAAATGACAGCATAAGAAAAGTTTAAATAAAACTATACTGTGTGTTTTAACGAGATGTACACTTTTTGTGCAAGAGGTTTTGTCTATCTCTTAAAATTTACCAGTTATGCAAAACACATCCAAAATAAAATAGGTCTTCAGAGGCTATTCCCAGAAAATAAAAGATATAGACTTTATTTGCGATGTAAATGTCTTTCATAAACGATATTTTAATCAAAATCTTTAGAGACATTTTTAAAAAAAAAAAAAATTCTAAATTTTTCCCATGTAAAGGGTATTTTGGGGTAGGAGGATTTATCTCAAAAACTTTGTGTCACATCCTTGGAGGATACTGAAGTTAATAACAAGTTTGGTATTTTACAGACTTTTCAATTTTGAGCACACGGACCTTTTACCAAACATTGCTTTTACTTTCTCTACACATACTATGTACATAGTGTATAAAGAAGGGATTGTAATGCACCCAAAAATTCGATACCGAGTTTTCACCGGAAATACGTGTTTTGAGACCCCCTGAATTCAAAAAATAATTTTTAAAAGATGTCCGGTTGTGTCTGTCTGTCTGTGTGAGTGAGTCTGTGTGTGTGTGTCTGTGGGCAGCATAGCTAAAAAACGAAAAGTCCGTTAAAAACCAAACTTGTTATTTAGGTTTCGTATTTTCGAAGGATACGACACGAAGATTTTCAAGAAAATCCCCCCACCCCCAACCACCCTTTACATGGAACATTTTTTGAAAATTTTGATTTTCTAAAAAATGGCTCTAACGATTTTGTCTAAAATATCGTAAATTAATGATATTTATCTGACCAAACCCATATCTTGAATTTCTTTTGGGAATAGCCTCTGAGGGTTACTTTATCCTGGATGAATTTTACGGAATTTTACATAATTGCTAAACCGTAAGAGATGGACAAAAACTTACCACACAAAAAATTTAGAACACGTTAAAGCACATAATCTATGTAATATACATTTTTTTCGTGGAGTTGATCGTTTTTGAGATATTCCTTGTTATTGGTTTCAACTTTGAAAAACTTACTTTTCTCATACAGGAATTTGTCAACTCTTGTCCATACAAACAAAGGAACTTCAGTCACATAGCAAAACCAGCTTTTGACTGTCACTTTAACCTATGGTGCTCCCTTATTCCGCTTCTACTTACAAGGAAGCAAGTAATAAGACTATTTCTGCTAATTTTTTCTCGATTAGCATGAAGTAAATAGAAGCATAAGCTTTTTAATAATATGTTTATGCAGAGATGTAGAGAAAGTCATGTGAATGGAACACATCCAATTTTTATACAGGGACCGCAAAACGTGCATTTCTGATGAAATCTCGGTATAGACCTTTTCGGGGAAATAAAATACCTTCTCTATCTGCTATGTACGTTGTGTAGAGGTGCCAGAGAAAGTAAAGAGAATATACTAAAAACAAGCAGAATACCGAGCCAGGGGGCTCAGACATTTCGTCTGGGACTGACATTCGGGAGGTCCGGGATCGATCCCCGTTGACGCGCACTCTGGCCCTGGGTTTTCCTGGAAACATTTAGGCGAATGCCGGAGTGCTGTATATCTACCAGGATCCTTTTCCCATCATTCCTTGATTTCATATTTCAAGTGTGACTTGAGGTTTTGCAGACAGATGGCACGGTTGCTTGCTCCGAGTAAAGCTCTCTTCCCCCTGGTTGAGGCTAGGTTCCTCCTTCCAGCCTCCCGGCGCCTGTATAGCCTCCGTGGCGCGCCCATCTAGCACTTAGCTCCTTGTTACCTGTGTGCTGGCCTGTGGTTTCCTCTCCTCTCATCCCTTCCCCCGAGGAGTGGTAGGCCGCAATACACCAGTACTTGGTAGCAGTTGCCTTTAGCATACTCTAAGCTCTAAATAAGCATAATTTAAAGCTATAAAATCTGATGTTTCAATTAACCTGACTTTTTCTGTATCTCTACAGCAAATTATTGTTAGAAAGCTTATGCTTCTATTTAATTAATGCTAATCGAGAGAAAAAATCTTATGTGTTCCATTCACATGACTTTCTCTACATCTCTGCAACAAATTACTGATAAAAAGCTTATTCTTCTATTTACTTAATGATAATCGAGAAAAAATTATCAGAAATAGTCTTATTACTTGCTTCCTTGTAAGTAAAAGTGAAATAAGGGAGTACCATAGGCTAAACTGACAGTCGAAGGCTCTGGTTGCTATGAGACTTAAGCTCCTTTGTTTGTATGGACAGAAGTTCACAAATGCCTGTATGAGAAAATTATGTTTTTTAAAGCTGAAACTAAAAGCAAGGAATATCTTAAAAGCAACCATCTCCACGAAAAAAATTTATATGCTCGTAACATAAATTGTGTGTTTCAATATGCTCTACATTTTCTGTGTGACAAGTTTTCGTCCATCTCTTACAGTTTAGCAGTTATGCAAAAATCCGTCAAATTCATCCAGAATAAAGTAGTCTTCAGAGGCTATTCCCAGAAAATTCAAGATAAACATTTTATTTGTCAAGTAAGATTCTTAAATATACGATATTTTAATCAAACTCGTTAGAGCCATTTTTAAGAAAACCATAATGTTCGAATTTTTTTCCATGTAAAAGGTGTTTGGAGGGGGGTGATTTTCTTGAAAATCTTCCTGTCGCATCCTTGAAAGATACCAAATTTAAATACCAATTTTGGTTTTTAACAGTCTTTTCATTTTAGAGCTATGCTGCCCACAGGCACACACACAGACAGACACACACACGGATATTTTTCTAAAAATACATTTTTTGGATTCAGGGGTCTCAAAACATGTATTTCCGGTGAAATCTCGGTATCGAATTTTTGGGTGCATTACAATACCTTCTCTATACGCTATGTACATAGTACGTACAGAGAAAGTAATAGCAGAAATAGTCTTATAACTTGCTTCCTTAAAAGTAGGAGCGAAATAAGGAAATACCATAAGTTAAATAATAGTCAAAAGCTAGTTGCTATGTGACTGAAATTCCTTTGTTTATATGGACAGGAGTAGAAAGATTCCTGTATGAGAAAAATATGTTTTTCAAAGCTGAAACCAAAAACAAGGAATATCTCAAAAACGATCAACCCCACGAAAAAAATGTATATAACATAAATTGAATGTTTTAATGTCCTCTAAAATTTTGTGTGGTAAGTTTTTATCCTCTCTTACGGTTTAGCAGTTATGCAAAATTCCGTAAAATTCATCCCGATTAAAGTAGTCTTCAAAGACTATTCCGAGAAAATTTAAGATACACATTTTGTTTCTCAGGTAAATATCCTTAATATACGATATTTTAATCAAAATCGTTAGAGCCATTTTTTAGAGAATCAAAATTTTCGAATTTTTTTCCATATAAAGTGTAGTTGGGGGTTGAGGGATTTTCTTGAAAATCTTTGTGTCGCATCCTTGGAAGATACTGAACTTAAATATCAAGTTTGGTATTTAACGATCTTTTCGTTTTTGAGCTATGCTGTCCACAGAAACACACACACACGGACCTTTTTCCAAAAATGATGTTTTTGTATTCAGGGGGACCCAAAACATGTATTTCCAGTGAAATCTCGGTATCGGTACATTACAATACCTTTTCTGTACACTATGTACCTAGTACGTATAGAGAAAGTGAAAGTTTCCTATAAATAGAATATGCTGAAGATTGTTACATTACCAGTGTTTTGTTATCTTTTACTGCTGCAGAGTGATCACGTGATCAATACAAGGTTGCTGGGCTGCCTTTGAAACAAACAATACTGCTTTATAGTAAGGAAAAACTTCCTTGAAGGGCAGTCTAGTTAACAAGCTCATATTGTCAAAGGATGTACCTGCCTGACTCCCACGGCATACATATATCAACCTAGTTAACGGAAAATTTACAAGCTGAACCAACACACGGTCAAGAGCACAGCCAAATTTCCACTAATGAGCTCTTTCTTTCATGTACCACATTAGATACTCTCTTATAATTGATATTTTAGTTTTTAGTTCTTCACTGACAATGGTCTAGCTGTTTACCTGGCTGGCAAATTTAAAAAAAACTCACACGGGTTCGTGTCACGTGTGCGGGTTTTGGGTATTCGGAATGGTGTGGATTTGTGGGTTGTCCTAGCTCTGGTTTTTGCTAGCATGGAAACTCTTTTCGGGTGTGGTACGACACAAGTGCTTTATTCAGTTAGTTCGGCCTTTTCCGCCGTCGAACACACATGCATTCCTCACACATTTTCTACTGTAAAAGTATGCTTTACACGCCCGCGGCTATTATTACTTATTACTTTTGATGCAGTGATCTATTCCGTACTCTGGTCAGTATTAAAATAACTATTTACCCCACAGCTAAAGGTAGCCTGTACGGCTCCACCACCGACCCTAAACATCACATCTTTGCTCTGCCAATGTTCTACGCCAAGTGGCCCAACATGTGTCGCTTGGCCAGCGGTAGCATTGTTTTCTCTTTTCCCGTTATGTTCCCCTTGGGCAGTGTACTCTCACCCCTTCGGTTCAATGCTCTACCCTTAACGGTACTGTGCTACCAGCTCGTGACAACTCGACTACTTAGACGTGTTTGATATCTTTCTTCCCTTCCCATTTTCAATGTACATTTATATTTCCCTTCTTGGTACAATTTATCTTTCCCTTCTGAATAACTGTTAGCCCCGTGACAAGACATCTACTGTCCCACTTGCCAATGTTAAACTTTGACCCATTATCTCAGCAACTGTTTAACATAATGGGCTACATTTTTACTTTCTCTAGCTCCGTATGTACAATGTACATAGGGATAGACAAGTATTGTATTCCACCCAAAATTTGATGTCGAGATTTCACCGGAAATACACGTTTTAGGACCTCCTGAATCCAAAAAAAGCATTTTCAGAAACAGGTCCGTGTGTGTGTGTGCGTGTGTGTATGTGGACAGCATAGCTCAAAAACGAAAAGACGGTTAAATACCAAACTTGGTATTTTTGCATAGTAAGTTTTTTTCTATGTCTTACGATTTACTAGTTATGCCAAATTAAGCAAAGTTCATCCAGATTAAACAGGTCTTTAGAAGCTATTCCCAGAACATTCAAGATATACATTTTATTTTATATTGTGGTATTTTAATCAAAATCGTTAGAGCCATTTTAGAAAAAATAAAAATTTTCAAAAAAAGTTCCATGTAAAGGGTAGTTTGGGGTGGGGATATTTTCTTGAAAATCTTCGTGTCATATCCTTGGAAGATACCAAACATAAATATCAAATTTGGTATTTAACGGACTTTTCGTTTTCGAGCTACGCTTTTTTTTTGGGATTCAGGGGGACCCAAAAGATGTATTTCCGGTGAAATTTCGGTATCGAATTTTTGAGTGGAATGCAATACCTTCTCTATACACTATGTACATAGTACGTGTACAGAAAGTAAAAACATCTGCTGATGTTTATTTTGACTATCATGAAGTAGATAGAAGAATATGCTCTTTAACAATAATTTGTTACAGCGATGTAGAGAAAGTCGTGTGAATGGAACACATCAGATTTTTTTTTGTCTCAAGAGTTGAATGAATCCGTGGTTTATCGGACTGCCGGGAGTCGCCAACATTTGCTGACCTTGACATCTTGGAGTGCCCACCGATTGGAAGTCTAAAACAAAGAGAAGTTGGCGAGCAAAGTTTGAAAGGAAAGTTTGCCGACCTTAGGTCTAATAAGTTGACCAGGGAGTAAAGTTCCTTGCCCCACGTCCATTACTGACGAGAGTAAAACAAGACCTGTCTTCCACCACACAAGGTAAGTAAGCACGTTTTCCTGCACTCCTTTGATGAGTTTATATGTTTTAATGTCTCGTATCACCCGCGACGAGGAAATGGTGGACAAAGAGATAACACACAAGCTCTGCTCTCATTCCTAGAACTGCTCACCAAGTATGTGAGGTTAAAGAATGTCCTGCATGAGATAAAACTCTGCTATTGTTAAAGAAGTGGACAGGCCATCCATTCAAAGCCGAAAGTTCCAAGTTTTCGAGTCTCAGCGACTGAAGTCAAATATGCCTGTGGTAAAGGATGGGGAGGTTCCAAGTAAAATAACCGGCGTGGTTGTACGTCTCGTATCAACTGTGCCCTGTGATGAGGAAATGATGGGCAAAAAGATAGCACACAAGCTCTGCTCTGATTCCTAGAACTGCTCACCAAAATAATATTACACGAGGTTTAAAATAATAAACTTTATGTGTGTTTAAAGAAGCTTCAGCAGGAGATGAAAATCTGTTATTGTTAAACAGGCCAGTTAGAAGCAGCTTTTACCCCTACATTGCATGAATTATTTTGCTACATATGCCGTTCTTCTTCTAATTCACAAACCTGCATTTATATCCCTTTCATAGACACCACGACTGAAGCGACTAGAATAGCCGTGATCGTTAGTGCAATACAAAGTGGACTGGCTATCCACCCAAAGCTGAACGTCTGCTGTGGTAAAGGATGGGGCGTGCTCAAGTAAAATAACCGGTTTCATGACACGCTTGGTTTCTGTGCCAGGAGTCGCGTATTTGCGGCAGCGAACATTTTTATATGTTTTAATGTCTCGTATCAAATGTGCCCTGTGATGAGGAAATGATGGACAAAAAGATAACACACAAGCTCTGCTCTGATTCCTAGAACTGCTTTAGGATACCGATTTCACTAAGATAATATCACACGAGTTTTAAAATAGTAAGACTTACGTGCGCTTAAAGAAGCTTCTGCAGGAGATACAAATCATCAGAATGAACTTACTACTGTCAAAGACGCCCTTAGAGGAAGCTTTTAAACCTGCTTTGCATGAATTATGTTGCTACATATTCCGTTCTTCCCGTAATTCGCAAACTGGTATTTATATCCCTTTCACAGGCATAACAACTGATTCGAGTTGAATAGCCGTGATCGTTAGTGCGATACCAAGTAGACTGGCCATCCATTCAAAGTCGAAAGTCGCAAGTTCTAGTCTCAGTAACTGCAGTCAAATGTGTCTGTGGTAAAGGATGGGGATGGCCCATGTAAAATAACCGGTGTGATGGCAGGCTTGGATTCCGTGTCGGGAGTCGTGTATTTGCGGCAGCGAACATTTGCTGACCTCGACAAGTTTATACATTTCAATGTCGCAGTTCCCTGTGATGAGGAAATGATGGGGAGGGCCCATGTAAAATAACCGGTGTGATGGCAGGCTTGGATTCCGTGTCGGGAGTCGTGTATTTGCGGCAGCGAACATTTGCTGACCTTGACAAGTTTATACATTTTAATGTCGCAGTTCCCTGTGATGAGGAAATGATGGGGAGGGCCCATGTAAAATAACCGGTGTGATGGCAGGCTTGGATTCTGTGTCGGGAGTCGTGTATTTGCGGCAGCGAACATTTGCTGACCTTGACAAGTTTATACATTTTAATGTCGCAGTTCCCTGTGATGAGGAAAGGATGGGGAGGGCCCATGTAAAATAACCGGTGTGATGACAGGCTTGGATTCCGTGTCGGGAGTTGTGTATTTGCGGCAGCGAACATTTGCTGACCTTGACAAGTTTATACATTTTAATGTCGCAGTTCCCTGTGATGAGGAAATGATGGGGAGGGCCCATGTAAAATAACCGGTGTGATGACAGGCTTGGATTCCGTGTCGGGAGTTGTGTATTTGCGGCAGCGAACATTTGCTGACCTTGACAAGTTTATACATTTTAATGTCGCAGTTCCCTGTGATGAGGAAATGATGGGGAGGGCCCATGTAAAATAACCGGTGTGATGACAGGCTTGGATTCCGTGTCGGGAGTCGTGTATTTGCGGCAGCGAACATTTGCTGACCTTGACAAGTTTATACATTTTAATGTCGCAGTGCCCTGTGATGAGGAAATGATGGACAAAAATATAACACACAAGCTCTGCTCTCATTCCTAGAACTGCTCACCGGGATAATAGCACATGAGTTTTAAAATAATAAGGTTTGTGTGTGCTTAAAGAAGCTTCCGCAGGAGATAAACATCACCACGTTTGAACTTACTATTGTCAAAGAGGTCAATTAGAGGAAGCTTTTAACCTTACAATGCATGAATTATTTTGCTACATATGCCGTTCTTCCTCTAATTCGAAAGCTGGTATTTATATCATCGGCATCACAAATGAAACGACTTGAATTGCTGTGATCGATAGTATGATAGGAAGTGGAGCAGACATCCATTCAAAGTCGTCCGTCGTGAGTTCTAATCCCAGCGACTAAAGTCAAATGTGCCTGTGGTAAAGGATGGGGAGGGCCCAGTAAAATAACCGGTGCCGTGACACACTTGGGTGCTGTGCCGGGAGTCGCGTATTTGTGCCAACATTTTCTGATCTTGACATCTTGGAGTGGCCACCGATTGGAAACCTAAAACCTAGAGAACTTCGCCAGCAAACTTTGAAAGAAACGTCTAATACGTTGACCAGGGAATAAACTTTCTTGCCCCAGCATTTCGCGTCCATTACGGACGAGTGTAAAACGCCATTTACACGACTTCTCTTCTAGTTCTTATACCACACAAGGTAAGTAAGCACGTTTTCCTGCACTCGTTTGATGAGTTTATATGTTTTAATGTCTCGTATCACCCGCGACGTGCCCTGTGATGAGGAAATGGTGGACAAAGAGATAACAAGCTCTGCTCTCATTTCTAGAACTGCTCTAGGATACTCATTTCAACAAGATAATATCGCATGAGTTTTAAAATAATAAGGTTTATGTGTGTTTAAAGAGGGTTCAGCAAGAGATAAAAACCTACAAGTATGAACTCACTATTGCCAAAGAGGTCAGTTAGAGGAAGTTTTTAACATAAAAAGATACTTCTTCTGTGGACCCTTAAAGAAGGTAATAAGGAAGAGACTAGCGAAGTGTTATGATTGGCAATATATGGTTTCTGCGAAGAAGTGAAGGAAAATAATTGGAAGCGTCTGAAGAGAAAATAACAATGCTAAAACTGGCAGCCATAAAGAGGAAATGAAATTGGCTGGATCACTGAACGAAGGGAAAATAGCACATAAAGACAAAATGCTTTATGTATAGATATTATTAAAGTTATTACAAAGAATAGTATCTTGGGGACCGATAGCTAGACACTTGCGCATACCAGTTGCATGCCTACCTATGGAGTAGAGACAGAACTGCATTGGTGACTGCACGCGCCGCATGTAAACAACATGTAGTAACGTGGCTCGACGCAGCAGTATACTATGCTGTATATTACAATACTGTTTTACAGGTCATTAATGCCTTTGATGATAGCGCATGTTCTTTAATCAAGATTGTAAAATTTCTTTCTTTAAATGGATTGTATGAAGATTTGCAATTTATACAGGAAAACTTTGCAAATACATCTACGATAATAACACATATTTGGAAACATCGAACATTGGAATGCCTCAAGCCCTGAAAGCTGACGCTGAACTTGCGCAAGCAATTGATCAGAGACCCGTGAACCCGTTTTAGACAGCGCTTGGAAGAAATATCGGTTTTACAATAATGCGCGAAATACGAAAATACTAATTGCTGATGGAGATTCTTATCCAATAGTCGTTGTAATGACCTATTTTCGTTTTGCTCCAATCACATCTTGGGATGTGGAGAGAAGTTTTTCAGAATATAAAGCCTGTTTACGTGCCAATCGGAGACGATTCACACGGAAAGAGAACTGAATTTAATCACGTACTTTTAAAAGATTTGACTATCGCTTTAGCCTAGTCGCTTTAGAATAATTATCTTTTGTAAGAATAAATTGTTAGCAGAAAACACAGAGACATCACATCACATTAACTTTCAAATGTAATATTTACCGACGGTTGTGTGACGTCAAGAAAATCACGGCGCTGCTATAGCGTGGACATTAGCAGCTCCCCATATTGAATCAACACCACAAACTATCGTGAAATTCCCGCTAACCGAATCCAATACATCGCCGTGAGCGAGCGAATCAACGAGAGATCGAGCGACCTAATGTAATTACGGAATTTGCCTGTGGCGTGAGTTACAGATTCACATGCTCCTCCTTATTTACTTTACACTACACTCAATTCACCTTTTGCGTCCTCAAATGCGAAAATATAATTTATTATCAAGCTCTCTCCAGCAGGAAACCTTCCTAAGAAACTGTGTTAACATTTGGTTCAGGGGCCAATTTCATACAGCAGAGGTTACAAGGTAGAAGCTATAAACTCCAAGCTTGTCCTTTTCTTTTAAGTTTATGTTTTATAACCAATGACAACAGTATTATTATTATTATTATTATTATTGTTTATAGTCTTTAACGTCCTCTTTTATTACTAAGGCACCGCAGGCTATGGTACTGATAATGCACTGAATGAAGGTGGAGCACCGGTGGAATGCGATGTCGGCGGAAACCAGAGAAACCCACCCCTGCGCCGCGTTGTCCATCACAAATCCCACAAATCCACGAGCCGCCTAGGTGAGATAAGCTTAATTAATAAATAATGCCAATAATAATAATAATAATAATAATAATAATAATATTTTTTGTAGTCGGCTTACCCTTTTTTTTTTTTTTTTTTTTTTTTTTTTGTTTAGGACAGGCACCCCTCTAAGACTTACAAGTGGATGCCTAGGGGTCAGAAGCCTGTCGGGGAGTCGACGCCACGAAGCCACAGAATGGAGAATCTGGAACGAGTGGTCGGCTCGTAGCCAGCCATGAATGCGAGCGAAATGATAGGAAAGGTGATGATGGAGTAATTGGTAGAATGAGTGGCGGGGAAAAGCAGAGGATCCGAGAAAACCCGCTTGGTCCATCACAAGTCCCACATGCGGGCGCTTGGGATTGAAACCTGGCTGCCTAGGTGGGGAGGCGAGTGGTCTAACCATTCGGCCATGGTGCCACCAATAATAATAGTAATAATACTTGTACTTACGTTACATTTATTGAACGAGGTGGCGTCGCAGTAGCGTAGGCGACTTGCATTCGGGAGGTCGCGGGCTCGATCCCCTCGAATGCCCACTCTTGACTTAGGTGTTTCGGGGTTACCGCTTTTCACTTAGGAGTATGCTGGGGTGCGTATTCTCCGATACTTCCTTTCTCTCATCCCCTTTCTAGACTTGTGGTTTGTGGCCGTGCTACATGATGCTTCGGCATTTCTACTATATGTGCAGGAATTGAGTAGGCGCCGGGCTCAAGAGTTTTACGCCAAATTGGCCTTCATGTCAGATCTTTCGGGGACTGCTTATCCACTGAATGCTGACGCAGGTCGTTCCGGTTCCCCGCATGTCTTGTGGACACCCCTGGTAATAAGGACATTAAACCAGCCAACAGCTTAGTTACTGAACTAAGTGCACCCCCACTCCCTACGAAATTGTCGTCAAAATCTTACACCAACTATTTTAGCGGATCAGCGGCAGGATGCTGCCGTTAATGTACCTACTCAGCAGCGCTACTTCCTTAACACCCTCAATATTAAATCCGCAACAACTATACAAAACCTAGGCGCCTACGAACCTACCAGGTGACGACAGACATCTGACTCTGGATGGTAGACAGCGAAACGAACGTAGTTTGGTTCGACGATGAAACTAAAATATTATTGTGCACCACATATTATCAACGAGGTATCTTACCGAACAGTTGCGTCGTGATATGGCCAAGTTGTTAAAGCGACGTAAAATTAAATAGAATAAAAAAAAAGAAAGCATCTGATGTGTTTCATTCTCACGAATTTCTCTACTTCTCTGTAACAAATTATTGTTAAAAAGCTTTCCTTCTATCTACTTTATGATAATAGAGATACGCATTAACAGAAATTATTGTTATTACATCCTTCCTTATATGTAGAAGGGAAATAAGGGAATACACTAAGCTTAAGTGATAGTCAATTTACTTTATTTATTTATTTTTTGCATGACCAGGAGTTGAAAAAATCTCCATATGAATAAAGTATTTGAAAACTGAAACCAATGCCAAGGAATATCTCGGAAGTGGAAAACTCAACGAAAAAGTATATATGAGATAAATTGTGTGTTTCGCGTAGTAAGTTTTAGTCCATCTCTTACGGTTTATCAGTCATCCAGAATAAAGAGGTCTTCAGAAGCTACTCCCAGAAAATTCAAGATATAGAGCTTATTTGTGATATAAATATCTTGAATATAAAGTACTTTAATCAAAATAGTTAGCGCCATTTTTTGAGAAAATCAACATTTTTTCCATATAAGAGGTGGTTTGGGGGAGGGGGAGACTTTCTTGAAAATCTTCGTGTCGCATCCTTGGGAGATACCGAACTTAAATACCAAGTTTGGTATTGTATTTTACGACTTTACAGTTATCGTGTTCAGAAACACAAGGACACACAAACACAAATGGAGCTTTTTCTAAAACTGTTTTATATATAAAGTAAAAATACTGAGAATATTAAAACGTTTGTTTGGTGTTTGGATAGGCATAAGGTAAAACAGTGAAATGTGGAATTAAATTTGCTGATTGGAGGAATATATCACTTATGAACTGAAAACAACCACGTGACAACTTAAAACTGTTTATATGGGGACAATATAACAAAAGTGCGGTTTAAAATAATGCAAAACTCAGCAGGAAAAATGTGCATTCTGTTGCCGGATACATGCGGATATTAAATGACATTCATTGAAATCTTTGAATAGGGGAAACAAGGTCTGTCTCATAATTTGTGAGACGCAGCCATTGTTTTGTGCACGTGCCATTGTTTTAACATGGCCATGTTTTATAGTTCTAACACAATGGCGGCCGTTTCGAAAGGCTTAACATTATATATGCGCCGGATAAAAACTGAGTCACAAGAAAACATTTGCCTGTTAGCAGCGCGTCGCATCAACCAAACATTGTATGTCAGTACTTTCTTTGAATGTTAGCTTCAAATTATTGTGCTCGGTTTACTAAAAACAAACATTTAAATTTGAGTTTTAGTTTTAGTTTTCATGTCACCAACAGTGTTCTATGGCAAAACAATCTGATGTGTTCCATCCACAAGCCTTTCTCTGTCACAAATTATTGTTAAAAAGATTATGCTTCTGTTTACTTCAATCTAATCGAGAAAAAATTAGCAGAAATAGTCTTGTTACTTCTTTCCTTGTAAGTAGAAGCGAAATAAGGGGGTAGCATAGGTTAAAGTGATAGTGCTATGTGACTGTTGTTCCTTTGCTTGTATGGACACGAGTTGACAAATTCCTGTATGAGAAAAGTATATAAGTTTTTCAAAGCTGAAACCAAAAACAACGAATATCTCAAAAGCGATGAACTCCACGTAAAAACTGTATGTGACATAAATTGTATGTTTTAACGAGATCTACACTTTTTGTGTAGTAAGTTTTTATCTATCTCTTACGGTTTGCCAGTTATGCAAAATTTAGTAAAAGTCATCCAGAATAAAGTAGTCTTCAGAGGTTATTCCCAGAATATTCAAGAAATACATGTTATTTGTCAGGTAAATATCTTTCAAATACGATACTTTAATCAAAATCGCTAGAGCCAGTTTTGAGAAAATCAAAATTTTCGAAAAAAATTCCATGTAAAGGGGGGATTTTCTTGAAAATCTTCGTGTTGGTATTCAACAGTCTTTTCGTTTTTGAGCTGTGCTGTGTACACACTCACACACACACACACACACACGGACCTTTTTGTAAAAATGCTTTTTTTGGATTCAGGGGGACCCAAAACATGTATTTTCGGAGAAATCTCGGTATCTAATTTTTGGGTGGAATGCAATACCTTCTCTATACACTATGCACATAGTACATGTAGAGAAAATAAAATCATCATATGTTACATTCACATTGCTCTCCCAATCCTCCAACAAACGTATGCCGTCAGTATGTTTGTGTGTGTCTGTGGACGATAACTCAAAAACGAAAAGTCGGTTAAATATCAAACTTGGTATTTAAGTTTAATATGTTCCAAGGATGCGACACGAAGATTTAAAGGAAATCTACCCCACCTCAAACTGTCATTTGCATGGAAATTTTTGATTTCCTTGAAAAATAGCTAATTATTTTTATTAAAACAGGGCAAGCGTATGAATTGGTTCATCTCCTTAGCGTGGTGGTAGCGCAGTTGCTTACCATGCGGGAGATTTGGGTTCGTTTCCCGGTGCCGGCGTGGAGATTTTTCCCCCGCTGGGAGACCTCCTCCGAGGTGCACTCAGCCTCGTAAGGTCCCTGGAGAGCCAACTGAGGAGGAGCTATTTGATGGAAAAGTAGCGGCTCTAGGTCGAGAGGACCGCATTAATCGGGAGGGATTGAGGCGCTGACCACATTTCATCCTAAAATACTGCACCCCATCCATGACGTCTGTCCAGTACAGAGATGGAGCACGCAGCGGCCGGGCGTGTCATGTCATGGAGTTTTATAAGGCTCTGAAGCCCGCTTCATTTTGATTGGCTTCATTCTTAACTGGTATACACAAAAACTTACTACACAAAAAGTAGAATTAAAAAAAAAAAACAAAAAGAAAAACACAATTTGTCATAAACACCTCTTTTCTTTTGGTAGAGCTAACCATTTCCGAAATATTCCTTTTTATTGGTTTGTTTTAATATACTTAAACTTTTTTCTCACACGAGAATTTGTAAACTCCTTGACATGCAAAGATACATGCAACGAGCTTTTAAAAGATTTGACTATCGTTTTATCCTAGTGTATTCCCTTTTATCCCTTCTACTTTGAGGAAAACAAGAATAAGACCATTTTTGCTAATGTTTATTTCGATTAACATGAAGTAGACAGAAGAATATTTTTTTTTAAAATAATTTGTTACAGAGATTTTTGGGGTAGTGTTTAACGCCCACTTTAACTACTTATGGCACCGCAGACGGTGTTTAAGTTATGTTGTTCACAGATACATAGACACAAAGATGGAATACTTTTAAAATGTTTATTTAATAATTCAGGGATACTCAAAACGCGTAGATGCGGTGAAATATCGATACTGAGTTTTTGGCAATACTTTGACTTCTTACTGTATGAATATATACTGTATATGAGCCATTCACCAAGGATTATAGTTCTTTAGGATAGGGTGCGTTCAGGAGTCTAGTTTCGCTTTGTGGTTGCTGGGCGCGATGACGGTATTGTTGTTCTGTGAGAACTATGATATCCTTAGAATTGCGAAAGAATATTTGTCACTTATTGAATATAACATTACATCGTGCACGACTAATTTTAATTGTTTGTCTGTTTATCAGTGATGTATACACACTAATATCGTGAATTATTTTGACGAGTTGGAACAAATTACTTTTCGCTTGCTGTACTTGTTTGCGCGTGGATTCCGTAAAAATCAACTTTGCGATCTGAAATGAGCTCGTAAACTAATCAATTACGCTCCGTGTTAGAAAATAGGTTTTATGAGTCAGGCTGATAAATAAAAATCTGATGCATTACACTCACATAATCTTCTCTAGCTGTTCTACAAACTTCTTACTTAAGACGTAAAGAATTCTTATATAAGATTCTTTCTACACAATGCTAATCGAGATAAACGTTAGCAGAATGTTCTTATTACTTAGTTCCTTATAAGTAGAAGGGAACTAAAGGAATGTGCTCTGCTAAAGTGACAGTCAAATGTTTTAAAAGCTGTCGTTATGCGATTGTCATTGGAAATCGCAGAATTGCTTGACCAGGAGTTGAACAAAAG
Source organism: Hymenopus coronatus (assembly GCA_030762935.1). Classification (NCBI taxonomy): domain Eukaryota; kingdom Metazoa; phylum Arthropoda; class Insecta; order Mantodea; family Hymenopodidae; genus Hymenopus; species Hymenopus coronatus. Next base: position 6,869,566 of record CM060883.1, read on the forward strand.
AAAAACGAACACTTTCTGTCTGAGAAAAGTATTATAAGTACTTGCCAATTGAAACCAACAACAAGAATAGCTCGGAAAAGGTTGCCTCTGCAACAAAAATGTAAAGCACATTGTGATTGTGTTTTGACGAGATATACATTTTGTGTGCAGTAAGTTTTTGTCTAGCTGTTACTGTTTAGCAGTTAAGTAAAATGCATCCAGAATAAAGAGGTCTTCAGAGGCTATTCCCAGAAAATTCAAGATATACATTTTATTTGAGATGTAAATAGCCATGTGAAGGGTAGTTTATGGTGGGGGGATTTTCTCAAAAATCTTCGTGTCGCATCCTTGGAAGATAATAAACTTAAATACCAAGTTTGGTATTTAACGGTCTTTTCGTTTTTGAACTATGCTGTCCACAACACAATTACACGGACCGTTTTTTTTTTAAAAAAAAATCGGATTCGGAGGACCTCAAAACATATTTCCAGCGAAATCTCGACACATAATTTTTGGGTGGAATCTTCTCTATCCACTATGTACATTGTACATGAAGGCTAGAGAAAGTGAAAATAATTATATATATATATATATATATTGAGAAACAGGAAGTTGTTATTAAATGTGGTCATGTTTTACTTTGTACAACAAGACAGGAGTAATTGTGGTCTTCTATTACAGTAAATAATGTTACCGCATAAGGTGGCGAAACTTAGCTCAAACAAACGTTACCTTGTTAAAGTAATCATTCAAATAACTTTTTCTAGCTGTTCCTCAAACAAATCTTACTTACAAAACATTATTCTTAATGCTGATGAGATAAATATTAGCAGAATTGATCTTAGTACTTTTTACTTCCTCTAGCCCCGTATGTACAATGTACACAGGGATAGCGAAGTATTGTATTCCACCCAAAACTCACCAGAAATACATGTTTTGGGTCCCCCTGAATCCAAAAGAAGCATTTTTAGAAAAATGTTCGTGTGTGTGGGTGGGCAGCATACCTCAAAAACGAAAAGACCGCTAAATACCAAGCCTGGTATAAGTTTGGTATCTTCCAAGGATGCGACACGAAGATTTTCAAGAAAATCCCCCCCACCCCAAACTACCCTTTACATGACACTTTTTTCGGAAATTTTGATTTTCTCAAAAATGGCTCTAACGATTTTGATTAAAATATCGTCTATTAAAGATATTTACCTGACAAATAAAATGTATATCTTGAATTTTCTGGGAATAGCCTCTGAAGACTTTATTCTGGAAGAATGTTAAGGAATTTTGCATAACTGCTAAACCGTAAGAGATGGACAAAAACGTACCACACAAATTGTAGAGCACGTTAAAACACAAAAGTTATGTTATATACATATTTTTCGTGGAGTTGATTGTTTCTTTAGATATTGCTTGTTTTTTGTTTCAGCTTTAAAAAACATATTTTTCTCATTGTTTGTCAACTACTGTGCATACAAACAAAGGGACTTAATCACATAGCAACCAGCTTTTGACTATCACTTTAACCTATGGTACTCCCTTATTTCACTTCCACTTACAAGGAAACAAGTAATAAGACTATTTCTGCTATTTTTTTTTTCTCGATTAGCATGAAATAAATAGAAGCATAAGCTTTTTAACAATAATTTGTTTCGAGACCAGAGGAGGCCATGGTCAGATGTATTTCATTTTGTGAAATCGTCTAACCAATAATTGTATTTAGACAATATTAAGCGCGTTATTGAAGTTTTCTTCTACTGAAGAAGGAAGAAGGCTTAGTGAGGTAAGCGTTAATATAATAAACACGCTCCGCGAGTAATTAAAACTGTAATATTGCTGCAACAGTTACCTCAAACAAAATGAAGGCTGGAAGTACAGGAACCCCCATAATTCAACAATCAGCCAAAGAAATAACCAAAACACAGCTGAGTTATGCTTCTCTAACACAAACTACCCCGAATAAGGATCAAGCAATAATAATTGATGCACACGAAGGTATACCCATAAAGGTATACATACAGATGCTACCAATATACGCTATGTTTCACGAACATCAAATTCACGAGTGTGCATATTCGTGTCAACCAAAAGTGTAGCGCAAGAGCTGCGTCTGAAACACCCTGCAGTGAACACAGCTGATGTAACTCTGATCACTGCTAACAAACGTATAACACTATCAAATGTATGCCCGGTCATACCCAACTCCGTAATATCAGCTGGGCATAACCCCAAAGTCATCCATATCGCACATTAAAGCAGGTATTCCCATAAAAGGACTCACACATATCCTTAGCTTTTGGCGACAGTTTTATGTTGCACCGGAGGACACAGTTTTACTCTCAGAAACTTTCCAGTGAGGAGACACACATACTGGATTTATGTATCATCTGATACTCCAGTAGGCTTCCTTTGCAAAGCAGAGGGCCACTTAGCAAGACAATGTACTACAAGTAATTGTAATCTTGTAGAAAACATCACATGAAACAAAAACTGGTGCAGCAACTGAAGATTTCCCTAATTTACCAACGGTTGCTATAGAAGACGTTCAGCTACTGAAACAAAAATGTTAGATCCGTCACCAGATCTCACTTCACGACACAAGGTTGCTATAGAAGACGTTCAGCTACTGAAACAAAAATGTTAGATCCGTCACCAGATCTCACTTCATCACGACACAAGGAGTGTAATAATAATTCAAAAGTAACTCCAAGGTTACCCTTATCACCGCAATCAGATAAACTACAGGCAACCTCTACAAATAGGTCCAAACGACCTCTCACATCTGAGGAATGTACAGTCAGTGACAATAAAACAGACCTTGCTTCGTGGTCGGATATTTCATCAAACACTCAAGATAACAGTGAAAATGAGCCACAGCCCACGGAAGTTAAGAAACAACCGAGGAAAAAATCTAAAAGGTCATGTAATCATCATTTCATAGATGAGCTGACATTTCCAGCTAAAAACATAATGGAAACCTCTCCAGCTAAAGAGCCTATTCGAAAATACTTGGGGGGTGACAGATGTCCCCCCCCCCCCATCGCTATGACATCAAATGCCTAATTGAGACATTCAAGAAACTTTATCCTCAGTACCAAGAAAGGCGCAACAAGAACAGAAGCTCGAGGATTGAAAAGAAATTGCTAATGTCCCTCTGCCATGAAAACTTAGAGTGTGAAGTGACCCAGAAATCACACTCTTGTTATAATGGGAACTCTCCTTTTACAATGGAACATTAATGGTTTCCGTCTTGAATATGAATATTTACAGCACGCGATAAATCATCACAAACCTCAAATTATATGTCTGCAAGAAACGAATGTCCATGATCAGTTTATAGCCCAGATTAAACAACATACACCATATTTTACAAATCGTATGTCTGCTACACATGCAAGTGGAGGTGTAGCTACTTATGTTCATGATCATATTCCACATATTGAAGGACCTCTTATAACTCATTTAGAAGCAGTAGCAGTGAGAACAGTGATACTAAAACTATCCGCATTTGTAATGTCTATCTTCCGAATAGTCCAAGCCTAAATATAGACAATAATATTACAACTGCCTAAACCTTTCATTATACTAGGAGATTTCAACTCACACAATACATTATGGGCAGCACTCATACCAATCATAGGGCAGGATAGTAGAATCAATTTTAGAAAAGCACGACCAAAAGCCCTACAGCTCAGGGAACATTCAGCAATATAGATCTCAGCTTTGCTCCCCAAGTCTCGCCTCATCATTTCTTCGGACTGCCTATGATACACTGATAGGAAGTGATCACTTCCCAATAATATTACACTCATCAATCTCATCATCAAGACATATTCCACCACTAACTAAATGGAATATACACCGAGTAGATTGGAAAAACTTTCAGAACAAAAACAAGACCTACTATAAATACACAAGGCCTAATTTTGAAAACAGGTTAACTTTCCAAAGACTATAAGGAGAATAAGAGGCGTTAACTAGACCTCGGATTAAGGCCTTATATAACCACAGCAAGGACTCTATCACCACCATACCGCAGGATATTGCTGATAACATTGCAGAAGTTTTCGCAGAAATATAATAATTTCTTGACTTTCCAAAAGTCTCTGCCGGACACAAATCTTCAATATATTTTCCAAAATAGTTCTGAAAAATATAATGATGAAAAACTTTTGCATGAGATTCGAGGTGTATTATTCGACTGCAAAAGTACTACTCCCGGACCAGACAATATTCCCTATTTGTTCCTGCAACAACTCCCTCTAACGGCGTTGAAATATTTAAACTCAATATTTAACTATATGGACCAAAAAAATATTCATGACCAGTGGCGTGAAAGTATAGTAATCCCCATTCCTAAGGCAAACAATGATCTTCTACTACAGAAAATTATAGACCTATTGCACTAACATGCACAATGTGCAAATTAACGGAAAATGTAATCAATACACGCTTGAGATGGACACTTGAAGAAAACAATTTATTTTCTAAAATGCAAAGTAGATTTCGACAGTTTCATTCCACAAATGGTAATCTAATATCCTTACAATCAGAAATATTGGAACCTTGTACCAAAAACAGCATGTAATTACTATTAGCCTAGATATTCATAAAGCATATGACATGGTACGACGAGACTATATAATAAGAGAGCTATTAAAACAAAACATATCAGGAAATATGCTCAACTTCATTTACAACTTCCTACAAGACCGTAAAGACCAAGTAAGAGCTAATGGGAACCTTTCAAAAACTGTTCCGCTACGTAATGGTGTACCACAAGGATCAGTACTCAGTGTAACCCTTTTTCTAATAGCTATAAACGGTATTGTATCACAGATCAAAACAACAGTTAAAGCAAACTTATTTGCTAATGATCTAATCCCCTACTGCAAAGGGCGCACCACTACCGCACAAGAATGTTTACAGGAATCGCTTCCGAACATACAACAATGGTGCACCGAAACTGGCTTTAAGATATCCTCATCTAAAACAAAATGCATTTTATTCTTCAGAAGCAAAAGTAGACTTAATCCGGAACTATTCATCAAAAACAACAAAATTACTGTCGTAGATACTCTAATTATATTAGGAGTTACATTTCATAAAAAACTAACACGGTGCTCTTTTTTAAGAAGTCTTAAGAACCATTGCATAAAAAGATTAAACACCTTAAAGGTATTAGCGGCACAGAATTGGGGAGCGTACTATCGCGTTCTATTAAGCAGTTATAAAGCCTTCATACGCACTAAAATGGAATATGGTCAGGTCTTCAAGTATAAAGATACTTAATTCTATACAGAACTCAGCTAAACGTATTGCATTAGGTGCTTATCGTACCAGCCCCATAAATAATAGAAGCCAAAGAAACTCCACTACAATATCGTATAAAACAGTTAAGCATCGCCTAAGCTCTCAAAATAGCAGCAACACCGAAATCCAGAATGCATCCGCTAATTTTTTTCAAATGTTTCGTGATATGTTTCCTCCGCAACAATCCATTCATTACCTTTCCACATCAGAGCAAACATATTTCAAGGACATGAATACTACAGTCCCCAATATATCATCAAGACAGCAAAAGTTGAAACATCCACCTTGGAAGATGAAAATACTCTCTGTCGACATGGATCTAAGCAAGTACCAACCAGCTAATCTGCCAAACATTATTTAAAGAAAAGCTTGCAGATTACACATCCATTTCTGTATCTTTACAAGCTGACAAAGGTAATGCATGTGCTATAGTATGTGGTGATATCATTCATCAATACAAAGTACCACTCCTGTTCTCCATATTTATCTGTGAACTGCATGCTATTAAAAAAGCACTGGAGTACACTCTAGATCTCTGAGATCATGATTCTTTCACAATTGTTAGTGACTCTCTATCAGCCTTAAACACCCTTCAAGACATGTTTTCCACAAATAGTATTGTACAAGAAATACACAACCTTGTCGCCACACTCTCTGAATCAGGACAAAATATCAATTTTATATAGATACCATCGCACAAGATCATTACTGGAAACGAGAGAGCTGATACTGCAGCAAAACAACTACAGAAGGCCTCTGTTGCATTTCTCTTAATGATGCAGTCACACACTTTAAGAGGAAACTACCCAAAGAATGGCTCACCATCTGGATGGACAACTCCACAAGCAAGCTGCATGATGTCCGTGGAACTTCATCACAAGATCCAATACATCGCCGAAATCAAGTTGTGATATCCGACTGAGAATTGGACATACCACGCTGATACATTCATATGTGCTAAACAAAAGTCCTCCAATAAGTGAAGCAGGCAACACAACATTAACATTAGCCCACTTCATGTCGATATGCCCAAAATTTGATAAACAACGTAGTCAGTTTGGTATACCCAAAAATATTGCTGCAATACTCAACGATGCTTCTGTCATTAGTTACCTCAAAGAAATAAATGTATATAAACTTATATAACCAAAAAACCTCAAAATGTATTTAAAGACTAGTAATTGTAAATTATAAATGTTATTAATGTATTGTAAATCATGTAAGGTCGTGATAAAACCTTGAGAGGTTAAAAGCTTAACAAAAACATCGTTTCAGAGGTGTAGAGAAAGTTATGTGCATGGAATGCATCAGATTTTTTATACCTGATTGAAACATGTGCCAAAAGTTATTTTATAATATAAGTTTCTGCTTACATGTGCACCTAAATTCAAGTTTATTTTATTTTCTTGATCATAAAACGCATTTACTGTGACTAAACTGTTCAACCAAATTTAGTTTTATTTCAGGAATATCTTAAGTATATTATAGTACACATCTATTCCAATTATGGTTTGAACATATGAAGTGGTTACAGAGATACAAGTTCAAAAATAAGCATTGAAAATTTGACCGGATCCCCTTAATACGCAAGGATTATAGAGTAATTTACTGAGGAATTGAACAACTGATATGAAAACATTAGAAGTATCACTAAAGTAAGCAGTAACACATTGATTTATTTCGCACCCCATTTCGTGTACACAGCAGGAAAGAGAGTGCAGGAAATCTGAAATTCCAAACCATAGACTTATGTAAATGGAGGAAGTGTGTTTTCCTCCTCGTAAGTTAAGGACTGGCTTTCCATAAACCAGGAAGTGTAATGAATCCAAAGCCAAATCCGAGAGGAAGATCCTGGTACCTCACTGCGGTCTCCCTTTAGATTAACGCGCATTTTTTGTTCTGAACCGCTTTCTCTCGTGGATATGCAAGGGAAAAACTAAAAGCTTCCCTTTCGGCTAAACAAAACAACTCAGTGTGCTGTGCCGAACTACTGTGGCAATGTCTACACTAGCGAAGGGTCAAGGTAGTTCATTCATAAAGAATATATCTCATATGTTACATTCACACAACTTTCTGTGCATGTTCTGCAAACAAACTATTCTCAACAGATCTGATGATACTATTCTTACAAAACATTATTATCTTGAACATGCTAATCCAGATAAACATCAACAGAAGCTGTGTTCTTCTTGCTTCCTTGTAGAAGGGAAGTAGAAGCGATAGTCAAATATTTTAAAAGCTCATCGCTATATGAAATAATTGACGTTCGGTTAGCTTTGGTGGTCCCATTTGAGAAAAGTATGGTAGTTTAAAATTTAAATCAATAACGAGAAATATCTGAAAAACGGCCAGATTTAAAAGCAAAATATAACGAAGCGGAGAGTGGGCGGCCTTCCGTTGTCACTGATGGTTTGGTTGAACAAGTGAATGAGGGAATCCGTGAAAACGGACAGTTCACAATGAGAATGATGTGTGATGTTTTCAAAAAACATGTTCAGAAGTGTCTGTCTTCACTACGGCAGCTTTCTTTGAAGAGGGCAAACAAAAGTTGATTCCCCACAATGATAAAAAGCCTAAACAATGGTGGCGATTGTGTCGAAAAATAACTTAGGGAATACCCTTTCATATAGAAATAAATATTGTTGCGAAAGCATATATTTTATGCATTTTTACTTTCTCTAGCCCCGTATGTACAATATATATGTATAGTGGACAGATAAGATATTGTATTCCAACCAAAAATTCCATGTCCAGATTTCAAGACATTTTAAGAAAATTTGCCCACTCTAAACTACCCTTTACATTGAAAAATTTCGAAAATGTTAGTTTTTTCAAATGTGGCTCTACCAACTTTTATTAAAAGCAAGATGTGTATCTTGAACTTCTGAGAATAGCCTCTGAAGGGCTATTTATTCTCGATAATTTTTTCTCATTTTTGCATAACTGGTAAACCGTAAGAGATAGAAAAAAAAAACTTTGTCACACACAGTTTTTACCTGGTGTTGACCGTTATTGAGATATTCCTTGTTATTGGTTTCACTTTTAAAATACTAATACTTTTCTCATGCGGGAACATGACACCACCTGGCAACGCAAAGAATCGTATTCCAATTCCATAGCAACCACATTTTGAAACATTTGACTGTTGGTTTAGCCTAATGTATTCCCTTATTTCTCTTCTACCTATAACGAACTAAGTAATAAAACCATTTGTGCTTGTGTTTATCTCGATTAGCATGAAGTGGAGAGAAGAATAAGCTTATTAACAATAATTTGCTGCCCGCCTGGGTAGTGTGGTGGTAGCGTGTCTGCCTCATATTCAACAAGTCGTGAGTTCGAATCTCGCTTTGGGCGAATTACCCGGATATGGTTTTTTTCGGGGTTTTCCCTTATCCCAAGAAGACTAATGTCGAGTAACTTTAAGCTCCATGAACCCCGAGATCATTTGAGTCATCATGTCACCAATTTCATTCATCGTCCAATATGACCAAGCAGGTTAAAGGACGTTAAGCTACAAAAAAAAAAAAAACGCTACAGAGATGTAGAGAAAGTTATGTGAATGGAACACCGGATTTTTTCTAAACCGGTAGTTACTCACTTACCTATAAGGAATTAAGTTTATCTCGAATAGCATGATGTGGACAGAAGAATAAGCTTATTAACATAATTTGTTTCAGAGATGTAGAGAAACTCATATGAATGGAACACATCGGATTTTTTCTAAACCAGTACTTACTTTCTGGACATCCCTCGCATCTAAGAGGAAATAAGTAGTAAAGGCTATTTCGCTATACGTTTATCTCAATTAGCATGAAGTGGATAGAAGAATAAGCTTTTACAAGAGGCTTTCAATAAGTCCATAGAAAATCCAAGAAATTACACTCATAGCATCCAAAAAAGTTGGTATTTAGTAACCGCCGTCTTTTATTAGATGACAGTTAAAGTTTCAGCTATATCCATCAAGTGGTTTCGTTGACATAGGCGATTGAATCAACAAATTTGTGCTTATTTAGAAAGATGGAAAATTACGAGTTTCGTGTGGTGATTAAACACTTCTATTTAAAAGGCTTAACACTGAAATAGATAAAAGCCAAGTTTTTGATGAATTTCATGGCACATCTGCGCCTGCATTTGCAACAATTTACAATTGGATAAATGAATTTAAACCTGGCCGTACATCCACAAATGATGGACATTGTTCCGGACCTCGAGTAGAAGTGTCTTACCTCGAAATGGTTGACAAAGTCCAGGATATGATTTTGAGTGTCGACGAATCAACGTTCGCGAAATAGTAGATGAGTATATCACAAAGTATAGTGTTTTCTATTTTGCACCAAAAATTAAGTCTGCCAAAATGGGTGCCGCGTTTGCCCACAATGGAGAATAAACGCAATCGTGTGATCGATTCGGAAGCTGATTTGGTACTTTATCATCGCAATCCTAATTAGTTTCTGCGTTGATATGTAACTGTAGATGAAACCTGGATATATTACTACACTCCAGACAAAAGTACAGTCAAGACAGTGGGGTTTAAAGGTGAACCGACTCCAAAGAAGAAAAAAGTGGCGGATAATATCTCCAGACCAGGTGATGGCCTCGGTTGTTTGGGATGCACGCTGAATCATCTACATTGATTACTTGCAGAATGGAAGAACGATAAATGAGAATATTATGCATCGTTATTGCACCGGTTGAACGGAGAAATCAAGTAAAAAAACGCCCTCATCTGACGAAGAAAATTACTCTCTTCCATTAAGATGATTCAAGGGTGCACCCCTGCGCAGTTTCGATAGTGACACTTTTTGATAAGGTGACTGGGCGGAAAGCGATTCACGTCTAATGAAGAGGTTATCTACCAAACAGATGCTTATTTTGAGAACTTTCGGAAATTCTACTTTTTGGAAGGCTTAAAACGGTTGGAGAAAGGCTGGGAAAAGTGTACCGAGCTAAAAAGAGATTATGTTGAAAAAAAAAATTTACCAATTATAAGTTGTTTTTCTATCTTTTTCTAAGTACGCATTGAACGTCCCTCGTATTTTGTTTGCAAAACAAATAGAGGAAGTCACCTGAGTGTAACACATAAAGCTTTTTTTGCTCTATAGTGTACATGTTGCCATGTTTGTAATGCGAGATTTTATTATTTTGCCGAAACACGTTGAGGTGTCGCCATTGGTGGGAATTAGAGAAATCGGAGCGTCCATAAAGCAAGATCAGATAACCTTGACTCACCCTGACGGAAAGCTTCCCTTATTGCCGAAGAAGAAATATAAGGACTGATATCGTTGTCTTATACAGGCGCCCTCGGGGGAGAAGAAAATCCCGGAAAATGAAATGACTACCATTTACGGGTCCGAAGGGAAGGAACAGAAGGGGAAGCAATTCGATTCAAATGGCAGTGTGTGCTTCCTCCACATTACTTTTGTTCCGACACGTGGCGCCCCCCCCCCCCCCCCGCATCTTAAGTCCTATTACAGAAATCTCAAAGTGTTCCTCTTCCCTCAAGTCGCGGAGACAAAATCAAATGAAGATCTGGGAGGTACTTTATTGACGACAAATAGCCACGAATCTGTGAAGACGCCATAAGGGCCCATAAACATGGAGAAAAGCCGTTTATTTTACCAATTTTTTTATTTTCTTGAGTCCCTCTTTTCGGTGCGTATTAGCGTCTTACCGATATCTAACCCAGAGCCATGTGTCGTCGCGAGAGAAGGAAGAAAAAGTCAATATTTGTCTAACACTATGTAGAGGATTCCGATCCCATTTTTGGAGAAAAGAAAATGGTATTCTCCACATGCAAACGTGGAGGCGTCAAGTGATCAGGGCTCATGAATATAAAACATGGTCAGGCGAACACTTTCATCGGCGGTGGGAGCTTTTAGTTGCGTTCGGCGTGTGACTAGTTCCTTATAAGTAGACGGGAACTAAGTTAATATACTAGGCTAAGACGACGGTCTAATGTTTTAAAATGTGGCTGCTATGGGATTGAAATCAGTTTCTTTGCGTGGCCAGGAGTTGACAAGTTCCCGTATGAGAAACGTATTTTAGAACTAAACTACTAACAAGGAATATCTCGAAAACGGTCGACTCCACGAACAAACTGTATATAATATAAATTGTGTGTTTTAACGAGCTCTACATTTTCTGTGCAGTCAGTTTTTGTCTGTCTGTTACGGTTTACCAGTTATGCAAAATTCTCTAAAATTCATCCAAAATAAAAATAACTTCAGAGGCTACTCCCAGAAAATTCAAGATATAAATTTTATTTGTCATATAAACATCTTTAATATACGGTATTTTAACTAAAATCATTGAGATATTTTTGAGAAACTCAAAATTTTGGAAACTTTTCCCATGTAAAGGGTAGTTAGGGGTGGAGATTTTCTTGAAAATCTTCGGATCGCATCCTTGGAGGATACTCAGCTCAAATATGAAGTTTGGTATTTACCGGACTTTTCGTTTCTACACTATGCTGTCCACAGACACACAGATGACGCTTTTCTAAAAAAAAAAAAAAAAAAAAAAAAATCTGTTGTGTTACATGCACATGACTTTCCCTAGCTACTCTTCTAACTTCTTACAGAAAATTCTTCTTCTTTCTGCATCTTGCTAATCGAGATAATCTTTAGCAGAATGTTCTTATTACTGAATTCCTTATAAGTAGTAAGAAAATAAAGAAATACTTTAGGCTAAACGGATAGTCAAATGTATTGCGAATGTCATTGCAAATCACTCCTTTGCTTGGCCAGGAGTAGAACAAAAGAAAAGCGGACACTTCCTGTCTGATAAAGTACTTTACAACTGAAAGCAATAACAAGGCATATTCTCGGAAACGGTTACTTGCACAGGAAACATAAATTGTGTTTTGACGAGATACACATTTTGGTGTAGTAAGTTTTGCCTATATCTTACGGATTAACAGTAACGCGAAATTCATCCAGAATAAAGATGTCTTCAGAAGCTAATCCATAAAATTCAAGACATACATAGATTTTGTCTTGTAAATATCTTTAACATACGATATTTTAATCAAAATCATTAGATCCATTTTTGAGTAAATCATGGAAGGTGGGGGGATTTTCTTGAAAATGTTGATGTCGCATCCTTGGAAGATACTGGTATTTAACGGAATTTTGTTTGTGAGCTGTGCTGGCGAGATGGACTGATTGTTGAGTGGAATGTAAAGCCGCAGTTGGAAGGCTAGAGACGTGGCACTAATCGCAGCGAGATTACACTGGTGAACAGCTGCACTCAGCCGACGTGATGCACTCGTCACGTGTTTAAGCCATGTCATTCTGTGAATATTAGCTACTTACAGCACTGCCATGGGCTTTAGTAAGTGACGTTTCCATCTGGCCACAACCACCTCGCTGTGGCCCGCAGAACATCCGTGGCCTGACCGACCTTACTGCGGGCTTTCCTCAGTCGCCAAGAAGCTAACCAGACTAGATGTATTTCATTTAAGTTTGAAAACAACCATAAAAGAGAATATGGTTATACATACACACACACATGAACTATACCGCAATATTTTCACAGAATAAGTAGATTACTTAAATAAGTAATTTGAGATAGGAGACTTAATTGTAATGTCCAAGTAACGGCCACAAGCTTCTGAAGTACCAGCACGCCACGTATTGCGGAACTTCGTTGGAATGCAAAAAAGAATAATAAAAAACATTTACTCTATGACAGCAATCTAACTCACGACCTTCGGGATAGCAGTTTCCCGCGTAACGCATTAAGCCACCATAGCAGTTGAAAATACACCTCCTGAGTAGGCTACATAACTCAAGAACGTAGTTAATGAATGCTCAGTGTCAAGTGATTAGTTCGAGATTTTACAGCTTTTTGCGACATTAAATCTTGAGAACGCTAGTAACGAGCTGCTAAAAATCGATATTTTTATACTCGGGCAGCAGTTTTAAAGACATTCTAAGCCATTTTTTAAACCTGCTTTGCTTTAACACCGACTTATCAGCACCTGATACCCACACGTTTAATGTTGTGTTTATCCGGGGACCATGCATCGCCGATTTCAAATTACTTATATCAGTCACGTGCACAACCTCGCAAATTATTTCGGTGTAGTTTAATAACACCCTGTATATATGTATATATAGTACATAAGGAAACAGGATGACCCATATAAAGTGTTACAAGTGAAGTGAAATGAAATGAAGTTTTTTTAATTTACGGAGACTCCTTAAGTGCTTCTCAGCGTCTCATTCTATACTGGGCGTGAAGGACCGCTTAATTTTGTTCAGAGGCCTTTTTGAGGTTCTTTTATGTGCTGTAAATCTACGACATGGGACCAACAGCTTTACTTCCCGTCCAAAGGAAGCCATGCTAAGGATTTTTACCTTCATACTTAGTATATCTTGAATTTTCTGGGAATGGCCACCGAAGACCTCTTTATTCTGAATCAATTTTGCCAAATTTTGCTTAACTACCAAACCGTAAGAGATAGACAAAAACTTAGTACACAGAAAATGTAGATCTCGTCAAAACACCAATTTATGTCCTTTACGTTTTTTGTTGTGGAGGTAACCGTTTCCGAGATATTCCTTGTTATTGGTTTCAATTGCAAAGCACTTAATCTTTCTTCATACGGGAACTTGTCAACACCTGGTCACGCAAAGAAATGGATTTCATTACCATAGCAACCACATTTTAAAACATTTGACTGTCGGTTTAGCATAGTATATTCTCTTCTACTTATAAGAATCTAAGTAATAAGACCGTTTCTGCAAATGCTTATCTCGACTAGCTTGAATTAGAAGAATAAGCTTATTACAAATAATTTGTTAGATATGTAGAGAAAGTCATGCAAATGGAGCACATCAGATTTTTTAAAATAATAAAGTGCAAAATCCATGCAACATCCAAGCGTGTCATGGCACCGGTTATTTTACTGGGGCCCCGCCCCTCCTTTATCAAGGCACATTTGGCGGGGACTTGAACTCGGTTGGCAGTCCTTTACGTATCACACTGACGATCACGGCTCTTCAAGTCGCTTTAGTTGTAGTGCCCGTGAAAGGGATATAAAATCCTGTTTGCGAATTAGAGTACGAGCGGCATATGTAACAAAATAATTCATGCAGTGCAGGGTTAAACTAATGTACAGCGAAGACTGCAGTCTACCACCTGCAGGACTTTTAGGAATCTATAATCTTTAGAAGGGCGCTGCAGAGTGTTTTTCCCTTGCAACTTTTGTTGTAAGTAATGCACATGGAAGTTTCTTCATCAAGTCTCGAGGTTCTATGAACGTCTTACCGCAAGAAGCTTAGCTACTTGTGTTTAATCGTGCATGGCCGCTCATGCTGTAAGCCGAACGCAGAAGCTAATGTATTATTCTCCATTAAACTTGGTCTAATCAGCTGACCGCACTCCAGGCAAAGGACTTGTGTGCGGTACTATAGGCAGATTGCTTGGGGAGCCTAATCCCACCGCTGACACCAAATATTTCTACTATAGGGCCCCGAGGAACCTCCAGACGCCACTATTCCAATTTGCGTACTTATGAAAACTGTCTTTGTTAAAACATGGCTTCAAAGTTTATAATCTTACGAAACTCTCAGGTTATTCGCGAAGTTGCGAGGCGGTGTAGGTGCCGCGCAGGCTAACTTTAAACCGTGTACTTAAAATCATTTATGCACACACACGTTATTTAGCGGCGACAGTTAACTTTTACCATCTTAACTTTATTATTTTTTTTTTCTTAAAACGTTTTCACGATATTCCCCTTTGATATATGAACACACGGGGTAACTTATACAACATTTAAAATTCGACTAAATATTTTATAGCCCAACTTCTTAGGAGATCATAATTTATGTTTTTCTGAAGGTTAACCTTATATTCAATGAATTAATTCTTGCATTATATTAAACAAGCTACGTGCCTGAGCTCAGTCTAGGTTTCATATACAGCAAAAATCTATGTTCTCCATTCACATGATTTTCTCTACATCTCTGCAACAATAAGCTTATTCTTCTATTTAATGCTAAAACATTAGCAGAAACGGTCTTATTACTTAGTTCCTTTATAAGTAGGAGGGAAATAAGGGAATAAACTAGGCTAAATCGACAGTCAAATGTTTTAAAATGTGGTTGCATCCGTTTCCTTGCGTGGCCAGGAGTTGACAAGTCCCGGTGTGAGAAAAGTATTTTAAAACTGAAATCAAAAAGAAGGAATATCCCGAAAACGGTCAACTGTACGAAAAAATGTTTGTAAAATAAATTGTGTGTTTGAACAAGAACTACATATTTTGTGTAGTAAATTTTCGTCCATCTCTTATGATTTTTAGTTATGCAAAATCCATCAAAATTCATCCAGAATGAAGTGATCTTCAGAGGCTATTCCCAGAAAAATTCAAGATATACGTTTTATTTGTCGTATAAAAATCTTTATTACACGGTATTTTAATCAAAATCATTAGAACCATTTTTGAAAAAGTCAAAATTTTCGAAATTCTTTCCATGTAAAGGATAATTGGGGGTGGGGGAATTTTGTTGAAAATCTTCGTGTCGCATCGTTAGAATATACCGATCTTAAGTATTAAGTTTGGTATTTAACGGGGTTTTTGTTTTTGAGCTGTGCTGCACACACACACACACACACACACACACACACACCTTTACTCAAAAATGGCTCTAACGATTTTGATTAAAACAACGAATATTAAAGATACATCACAAATAAAATGCATATTTTGAAATTTCTGGGAATAGTCCCTGAAGACCTCTTCATTCTGGATGACTTTTGTATAACTGGTAAACAGTAAAAGATACACAAAAAGTTACTATACAAAAAAGCGTAAATGTATATCACATACATTTTTATCGTAGAGTTGACCACTTCCGAGATGTTCTTTGTTATTGGTTTCAGTTTTAAAATGATTAAACTTTTCTCATACAGGACTGTGTAAACTCCTGTCCATGCAAAGAAACGGATTTCAATCACATAGCAACCATGTTTAGAAAGATATGACTTATCACTTTAGCCTAGTGTATTCCTTTCTGCTTACAAGTAATACGACAGTTTCTGCTAATGTTTATATCGACTATCTATGGAAAGCATCAGATTTTTTTCGACCGATTGTTGTCAAACAATATTCCCAGTTTTCATCAACCCTTGAAATCTGTGCCTCCTTCATTTTGATCATATATTTTTACTTTCTCTACACGTACTATGTACATAGCGTATAGAGAAGTTATTGTAATGCACTCAAAAATTCAATACCGAGATTTCACCGGAAATACATGTTTTGGGTCCCCCTGAATCCAAATTGAGCATTTCTGGAAAAAGGTCCGCGCGCGTGTGTATATATGTGTGTGTATCTGTGGACAGCACAGCTCAAGAACGAAAAGACCGTTAAATGCCAAACTTGGTATTTAAGTTAAATATCTTGCAAGGATGCGACACGAAGATTTTCAAGAAAATCCCCCTACCCTGAGCTACCCTTTACATGGAACTTTTTTCGAACATTTTGATTTTCTCAAAAATGGCTCTAACGATTTTGATTAAAATATCGTATATTAAAGATATTTACCTGACAAATAATATGGATATCTTAAATTTTCTGGGAATAGCCTCTGAAGACTACTTTATTCTGGATGAATTTTGCCAAATTTTGCTTAACTGCTGAACCGTAAAGAGATAGACAAAAACCTACTACATAAAAGATGTAGATTTCGTTAAATTTATGTCGTTTAGGTTTTTGTTATGGAGGTAACCGTTACCAAGATATTCCTTGTTATTGGTTTCAGCTTTAAACTACTTATACTTTTCTCATATAGGAATTTGTCAGCTGCTGTCCATACAAACACCGGAACTTCAGTTACATAGCAACCAGCTTTTGACTATCACTTTAACCTATGTTACTCGCTTATTTCGCTTTTACTTACAAGAAGGCAAGTAATAAGACTGTTTCTGCTAATCTTTTACTTTCTCTATACATACTATGTACATAATGTATAGAGAAGGTATTGCACTCCACCAAAAAATTCGATACCGAGATTTCACCGGAAATATATGTTTTAGGGTCCCTTGTATCCAAAAAAAGTATTTTCAGAAAAAGGTCCGTGTGTGTGTCCATGTGTCAGTGTGTCCGTGTGTCTGTGAACACGATAAGTCAAAAACGAAAAGTCGGTAAAATACCAAACTTGGTATTTAAGTTTAGTATCTTCCAGGGATGCGACACGAAGATTTTAAGAAAAGTCCCCGCCACCACAACTACCATTTATATGGAACTTTTTTTAGAAAATTTTGATTTTCTAAAAAATGGCTCTAACGATTTTGATTAAAATATCGTATATTAAAGATATTTACCTGACAAATAAAATGTATATTTTGAATTTTCTGGAAATAGCCTCTGAAGACTACTTTATTCTGGGTCAATTTTACGGAATTTTGCATAACTGCTAAACCGCAAGAGATGGACAAAAACTTACCAGACAACAAATGTAGAGCACTTTAAAACACACAATTTGTGTTACATACCTTTTTTTTCGTGGAGTTGATTGTTTTTGAGATATACCTTGTTTTTGGTTTCAGCTTTCAAAATCATACTTTTCACATACAGGAATTTAACAATCCCTATCCATACAAACAAAGGAACTTCAGTCACATAGCAACCAGCTTTTGACTATCACTTTAACCGATGGTACTGCCTTATTTCGCTTCTATTTACAAGGAAGAAAGTAATAAGACTATTTCTACTAATTGTTTCTCGATTAGCATGAAGTAAATAGAAGCATAAGCTTGTTAACAATTTGTTGCAGAGATGTAGAGGAAGTCATCATATGTTTACAGAAAGGTTGAATCCTTGGATGCACCACACACAGTTTGACATATACAACAGCCACTCAGAAAGCTGCAGCTCCTGCAGTAATTTCCGAGTGTCACGTTTGTGTGTATGATAGAGCTCAGCATGTCCAAGGTAAGCCTGTCAACCAGCATTGTTCATTGGACGGTATCACACTATTGCTCCATACTCACCTTATGTGTTCCAATCCTTGACTTACTCTACATATTCTGCAACAAATTATTCTTACAAAAATGTCTTTATCTTCTATTTTATGCTAATGTAATCAGCATTAACAGAAATTGCCAGAAGTTCTACCACGAGTGTCCAAAGAGATGAAAACACGATTTGTGTTTGATAAGACAATTTAGCGAAATAGACTATTAATAATTCATAATATATAGGAAGGGAGATTTTATGATTGCAATACTTACATTAGTTCTCAAATAGTAGATGACGCATTCCACCATCTTTATTAACCCAATGTTTTTTCTTTCTTTCTTCACTGTCTCCTGAATTATATATGGCCGACCGTGTCTACACCCAATGTACGAATATCGATGGCAACAATAGAAATAGGAAATGATTATTTTATTTGAGGTTATTGCACTCATCTCACACATAAGAAATACACATTATGATTATTTTCACTCTTTTTTTTAACTAAATACTGCATAAAACTTTAAGTAAACATTGTAAGTGAATTAATTGAAAATTGTGGAACTGAAAGTTATTAAAACTGAAGGTTGGCTGTCACCTTGTTACAAATAACTAAGACAGGAGATTAAACAAACGAACATCAAGGTGCGACAAGATTTCAAAGAAATGAACATCAGATGCAATAAGAGCTTTCAACAATATCGCTCAGATAACCGCAATTGGTTGAAATCGCCTAATCTCGGCCATTCCATTGGCGCTTTAATAGTTGAGCTGCATTGTGTTATTAATTTCTTAAAAGGAGGAGGGAGCTGATTCAAACACACCGATGGTAATCAAATCAGGAGTATAAAAAAAGTTGATGCGTTGCATACACATTTCCTTTCGTAGCTGCTCCATATAAAATTATTCTTATTAGTTTATGTGCATCATGCTAATCGAGATAAACATCAGCAGAATTTGCCCTTTTATTTATTGTTTCAAGTTTAACGTCCTTTAACCTGTTTGGTTACATCCGACGATGAATGAAATGGGTGAAATGACGCTCAAATGTACTCAGGGTCCATAGAGCTTAAAATTACTCGACATGCGTCTCCTCAGGATAAGGCAAAATGCCGAAAAAATTTTATTCAGGTAACTCACCCTAAACGAGATTCGAACTCGCGACCTGTTGAATGGGAGGCAGATACGCTACAATAACACTACCCAGGCGGGCTTGATTTATTGTAAATAGAAAGGAATGCATTATGCTACAGCCAAGCTTTTTAAAAGCTGGTCGAAACAATTGAGAACCGGCTCACTTTGCATGGTCAGGCTAGGAAGTTGATAACTGAAACCAATGACAAGGAATATCTAAAAAAACGGTCAACTCAACAAGAAAATAATATGTGACATAAATTATATTTTAACGAGATCTACGCTTTTTATGTCGTAAGCTTTTGTCTATCTCGTATGGTTTAACCGTTATGAAAAATGCTGCAAAACTCATCCAGAATAAAAAGGTCTTCATAGGCTATTCCCATAAAATTCAAAATATACATTTTTTTTTTGTGAAGTAAATATATTTCATTTATGGCATTTAATCAAAATCGTTGGGACCATTTTTGAGAAAAACAAAATTTTCAAATATTTTTCCATGTAATTAATGGACAGTTTGTAGTGAGGAGATTTTGTTGAAAATCTTCGTGTCACATTCTTGGAAGATGATAAACTTAAACACCAAATTTTGTACTTAACTGTCTTTTCGTTTTTGAGCTATGCTGTCCAGGAAAATACACACGCGCACCTCTTTCTAAAAATCTGATGTGTTGCATTCACACGCCTTTCTGTACATCTCTGTAACAAATTATTGTTAATACGATTTTTCTTATTACTTTAATGCTAAAGAGATAGCAGAAACGGTCTTATTACTTAGTTCCTTTATAAGTAGAAGAGAAACAAGGGAATGCACTAGGCTAAACCGACAGTCAAATGTTTTAAAATGTCGTTTCTAAGAGATTGAAATGCCTTTCTTTGCGTGGCTAAGCGTTGACAAGTTCCCGTATAAGAAAATAATAAGGAATATCTCGAAAATGGCCAATTCCACGAAAAAATGTATATGGCATAAATTGTGTGTTTTATCGAGATCTACATTTTTTTGAGTAGTAAGGCTTTGTCTATCTATTACGGTTTACCAGTTATGCAAAATTCAATAAAAATCAACCAGAATAAAGAGGTTTTTAGAGGCTATTTCCAGAATATTCAAGATATACATTTTATTTCGCATGTAAATGTCTTAAACATAAGAGCTTTTAACCAAAATCATTAGGGACTTTTTGAGAAAATAAAAACTTGTTAAAATTGTTCCATGTGATGGGTAGCTGGGGGTGGGGTATTTTCTTGAAAATCTTCCTGTAGTATCCGAGGAAGATACCAAACGTAAATACTAAATTTCCTACTTAGAAGGTATTTTCGTTTTTTCGCTTGAAAAGATAAAGAGAGGTAACGATTTTGGATTTACGAAAGGGGAAGAGAATAAATGTGAGCCGCTAAAAGTTAGGTGTAAAACACATAGGTTAGTCGCACTATTTAAACCTTATACTGGTTTAAATGGACGTTAGAAAGAGGTTAGGAAACCCAGCATACTACGGACGAAACGATCATTTGTATAAAATTAAGGGTAGAAGGTACAGAACCGATGTAGGAAAATGTTCTTTTGTTAATAGGATCATTGAAGAATGGAACGAATTGCCTGTAGCAGCCTTTCAGGGCTGCCCTCTGACCTTAAACAAGTTTAGGAATAATTTAAACAGAATAAATGTTAGTTAATTTGAGTAAATGTTGTGAAGAAATTAAGGATTTCAAAAACTCTATTAGTGTGTATTATTATTATTAATAATGTATATATTAGTAATGCATAGTATTAATGTTGAGGCTTCATAAACATGCTGATAATTGACATAAGTATTGCTTGCTATACTGAATAATAAGTAGTTAGGTATTAAAAAAACATGTATATGTAATATGTTAGTTGTATAACTATTCTTAACCTAACTTAGAGTATTATTATTGTAAGTGAATTTTGTGCAGCACCTAATTGCAGAGAATAAATACATACATACATGCATGCATCCATACATACATTACATACATACATTACATACATATATACATGTATGCTGTCCAAAGACATACACACGCGGACCGCAAAGCGACATCGCAAATGCCTTCTCTCCCATTATGTATAGTATATACTACGTTTACAGAAAGTAATAAAGCTTTGTTAAGAATACGTAATTATTGAACGTGTACAGAGAATGTAACACAAGGGGGCTGTAGGCGGTGAATGTAAAACAGAACTTGATCGTTTTTACAGAAGTGACACGTAACATGAGAATCCTTTCACGGCCTCAATGCGCCATCTTGTTGTCAGGCTGCCTGCTGTTTATTGTTATGTCTTTCTTATGGAACCAGCTTGTGACCTCAGCTCAACCTTCACGGCGAGTGCACTTCCTATTGTTATTCAAAACAATGTTTACTTTCTCTACACGTACTATGTACATAGTGTGCATAGGAAGTATTGCATTGAACCCAAAAATTCGATACCGAGATTTTACCGTCCGTGTATGTGTGTGTCTGTGGGCAGCATAGCTCAAAAACGAAAAGACCGTTAAATGCCAAACTTGGAATATAAATTTGGTACCTTCCAAGGATGCGACACGAAGACTTTCAAGAAACCCCCCCCTCCCCAAACTACCCTTTACATGAAAAAACTTTGGAAAATTTTGACTTTCTCAAAAATGCTTAAAATCTTTTGTATTTAGACGTTTACATGATAGACAAAATGTATATCTTGAATGTTCGGGAATAGCCTCTGAAGACGCCTTTATTCTGAATGTAACATATCTGGTAAACCACACGAGATTGACAACTTAAAACACACAATTTATGTCATATATTTTTACTTTCTCTATACGTACTATATACATAGTGTATAGAGAAGATATTGCACTCCACCCAAAAATTCGTAACCGAAATTTCACCGGAAATACATGCTTTCGATCCCCCTGAATAAAAAAAAAAGCATTTATACGAAAAGGTCCATGTGTGTGTGTGTGCATGTGTGTCTGTGTGTGTGTCTATGGACAGCATAGCTCAAAAGCGAAAAGACCGTTGAATACCAAACCTGGTTTTAAGTTTGGTTTCTTCCAAGGATGTGACACGAAGATTTTCAAGAAAATCCCCCACGCCAACTAGCCTTTACATGGAACTTTTTTCGAAAATTTTGATTTTCTTAAAAATGGCTCTAACGATTTTGATTAAAATATCGTATATTAAAGATATTTACCTGACAAATAATATGTATATCTGGAATTTTATGGGAATAGCCTCTGAAGACTACTTTATTCTGGATGAATTTTCCGAAATTTTGCATAATTGCTAAACCGTAAGAGAATGGACAAAACCCCACCATGCAAAAAATGTAGAGCACATTAAAACACACAATTTATGTTATATAATTTATGTGGAGTTTATTGTTTTTGAGATATTCCTTGTTGTTGGTTTCAGCTTTAATAAACTTGTACTTTTCTGATACAGGAATTTGTCAAATCCTGTCCATACAAAGGAACTTCAGTCACATAGCAACCAGCTTTTGAATATCACTTTAACCTATGGTATTCCCTTATTTCGCTTCTACTTACAAGGAAGCAAGTAATAAGGATATTTCTGCTATTTTTTTCTCAATTAGCATGAAGTAAATAGAAGCATAAGTTTTTAAACAATAATTTGTTGTAGAGATGTAGAGAAAGTCATGTGAATGGAACACACAAGATTTTTTTCGTAGAGTTCGGCGTTTTCGAGACATGCGTTGTTGTTGGTTTCAGTTTTAAAATACTTAAACTTTTCTCATACGGGAACTTTTCAACTCCTGGCCACGCAAAGAAACGGATTTCAATCCCATAGCAACCAGATTTTAAAACATTTGACTATCGCTTTAGCCTAGTATATTCTCTTATTTCCCTTCTACTTATAAGGAACTAAGTAATAAGACCGTGTGTGCTAATGTTTTAGCATGAAGTATTGTGTTGAATCGCCCGGTATAAGAGGTTTACAAGCGACACCAGATCCTGTGATTCCCCAACGTCCCTTAAACCCAGATTACCACACGTTCATAATGAGGTACCTGTTGTAAAGCCAAGCGATCGAAAATGTGTCTTTATGTGCGAGTGAATGGCAGTTGTAATACCGCGCGATGTGGCTCAACTGTTTTCTGTGGCTGTGCATTTAATGCAATTAGCGAATTCCGATTGAAAATGTTGCATGTTTTGTTGGTTCTAAAACAAAAACGGAATCCGATAAAGGTAATATCGGATGCTAAGCAAGATCCCCAAAGAGAGATATGGTGGGAAATATTTCAGCAATTTGCGGAAAATAAAACTGGAATGTTGTGTGCCATTTACAGTCGGTGTTGACTGAACAAGTGAATCAATGTTCGGGCGCTTTGATGTTCCTCTGTTGGGATAAAGCTCTAACCTCTGTGATACCTGGTTTCGTTCGTTAAGGAGGCGAACGTGCCAGAATACCACCAAACGTCTCTTTACTTTCTCTACACGTACTGTGTTGTATTTACCCAAAAATTCGATACCAAGATTTCACGGAAATACATATTTTGAGACCCACTGAATCCAAAAAAAAGTATTTTTAGAAAAATTGTCCGCGTGTGTCTGTCTCTCGACAACATGGCTCAAAAACGAAAAGAGCGTCAAATACGAAACTTGGTATTTAAATGTGACATTTTACAAGGTTGTGAGACGAAGACTTAAAAAAAAAAAAAAAAAAAAAAAAAAACAAAAAAAAAAAAACAAAAAAAAAAAAAAACCAAACTATCCTTTTCATGGAACATTTTCTGAAAGTTTTTATTTTCTCAAACATATCATATGTTTAAGATATTTTTATATCAAATAAAATGTCCATCTTAAATTTTCTGAGAATAGCCTCTGAAGACCTCTTTATTCTGGATGACTTTTGTATAACTGGTAAAACGTAAGAGCTATACAAAGACTTACTACACAAAAAATATAGATCTCATTAAAACACACAATTTATGTCATTAATTAAAAATAAGGGCAGGGGAATTATTGCATTTCACTCACAAAGTTTTAAAATATTTGACCAACGCTGTTTTCTACTTATTTCCTTACTTTCCTCCTACTAACAGGGAAGCAAGCAATAAGACCATATTTGTATATAGCAGATAGAAGAATAAGCTTTGTAAGGACAATTTCTTTGCAGTACAAATAAAGAAAGTCAAGTGAATGGAGCACATCAGATTTTCTCTCGTGGTCATGAAAGTGGTGGAGTTAACATTAAACATTTGGCTATCGGCTCAGACCCTTATACGAGGGGTCTTCTATAATCCTTAGCAAAAGATAGAAAAACAAATTATTTTTAGTAGGTTTTTTTTTTTTTTTAGGCACAATCTCCCTTTAGCTCGATACACTTTTCCCAGCTTTCTTCCAACTGTTTGGGAGATGACCTCTTCGTTAGACGCGAATCGTTTACGCCGGACCACTTTTTCAAGTTTGGGACCAAATAGGTGGATGTTGCAGTAATTGGAACCTTAATCCTATCGCCCTCCGTGATATAATGGTTACCAGGCTAACTTCATATACCCAAGGTTGCGAGTTCAAAACCGGCGGAGGACTATGGATTTTTTCCCTCCAGAAGGGAAGTAGAGCCGTTGGTCCACTGTCGTAGATTTACAGCACGTAAAAGAACCTCAAGCCTGATAGAGACCTCTGAGCAAAATTAAGCGGTCTTTCACGCCCAGTATAGAATGGGACGCTGAGAACCACAGCAGTTAAAGCGCGTCCATAAACAACATTCCATTTACATTTTTACAGTTTTCTCCGTCGAAACCACACAGGTATGCACCGTTACATTGTCTTGATGGAAGAAAGTATTTTTCTTTGCCAGATGAGAGCGTTTCTTCTTGATTTATCCGTTCAACCGGCGCAATAACGATGCATAATACTCTAAATTTGATGTTTTTCCTTTCTGCAAGCAATCAATGTAGACGATTCCCTGTGCATCCCAAAATAACCGAGACCATCACCTTGTCTGTTTGCCTTCTTCGATTCTGGTTCGCTTTTAACAATCGACTGTACTTCTGTCTCTGTAGTGTAGTAGTCTATCCATGTTTTATCCACAGTTATGTATCGATGCAGAAACTCGACAGGATTGCCAGCTTCCGAATCGATCCTACTATTGCATTTATTCTCCATTGAAAGTAAATGTGGCACTCATCTCTCCGAGACCTTTATCAGACCTAATTTTTGTGCAAAACTGAGAACACTGTACCTTGTGGTATGCTTATGGCCTCTCCTATTTCGCGGTCTTTGATTAGTCGATCATTCAAACCCATATCCTGGATTTTGTAAATCATTTCGGAGGAAGTCACTTCTAATAGATGTCCGGAACGATGTTCATCATTTATGGATGTACGGCAAGTTCATTTATCCAATTGTAAATTGTTGCAAACGCAGCAGCAAATCTGCCATGAACTTCATCCAACTCGGCTTTTACCTCTTTCGGTGTTGAGTCTTTTAGGTAGAAGTGTTTAATCACCGCACGAAACATCTTTCTATATAAGCACAAGATTGTTGATTCAATCGCATATTGTAAGGAAGCCACGTGATGGATATAGCTGAAACTAGTTACTAAATACAAACTTTTATCGAGTGTAGTTTCTGGGAGTTTCATACAACGCAAACACGTGTTATACAGCAGCCGCCACTGCTTGCAACTTGAGTAATTGGAGTAAAAGTGTGAAGACACAGGTAAACACCATCTGGTACGGAAGACTCCCAGGGGACGCGCAAGGCAGATGAGATGGAAACACAGGGTGGCATATGTTTTGGTTGCAACCGTTAGCGTTTTGTTATCAAATGTTGAAAGCAGTTGCTGATTAAACATAGAATGGAGCAAGTTTGCCAAGACAGGAAGTAACAACATCAACTGCGAAGTTGGGAGGGCGGACGAATTCAATAGCAAACGAATCAATCAGTGCTTCTGTATGGAACCAGCAAGCCAAACTTTTGGAATTTATATTCTACAGTGAAGTTTCTGTATTTCCAACTATCTTTACGTGCAAAAACAGTTATTTTTTGTGCTCCCTTACGAAACATTTTATAGTTTTCCATGCCAATACATCGGTTGCCTAATACTATTGCAATCCGTGCATATAATTTCCAGAAATAAATGTAAAACGCCTATTTCGACATGTTTTATTCCTCTACTATTTACATATAGTAAGTACAGCGAATATAGCTTTCCACAAAAAGAACTGATAACCAGATTTCTGTGTGACTGAAGTTCCTTGTTTGTATGGACACGAATTGACAAATTCCTGTATGAGAAAACTATAAGTTTTTAAAGCTGATACCAATAACAAGGAATATCTCAAAAACGATCAAAATCTGATGTGTTCTATTTACATGACTTTCTCTATATCCCTGCAAAAAAAAAAAAAAATTAAAAAGCTTATGCTTCTTTTTACTTCATGCTAATCGAGAAAAAACCAGCAGAAATAGTCCTATTACTTGCTTCCTTGTAAGTAGAAGCGAAATAAGGGAGTACCATAGGTTAAAGTGATAGTCAAAAGCTGGTTGCTATGTGACTGAAGTTCTTTTGTTTGTTTGGCCAGGGGATGACAAATTCCTGTGTGAGAAAACTATAAGATTTTAAAGCTGATACCAACAACAAGGAATATCTCAAAAACAACCAACTTCATAAAAAAATGTATATTGCATAAATTGTGAGTTTTAATGTGCTCTATATTTTTTGTATGGTAAGCTTTTGTCCATCTTTTAAGATTTAGCAGTTATGCGAAATTCCGTAAAATTCATCCTGAATAAAGTAGTCTTCAGAGGCTATTCCCAGAAAATTCAAGATATACATTTTATTTGTCAGGTAAATATTTTTAATACACAATATTTTAATCAAAATCGTTAGAGCCATCTTTGAAAAATCAAAACTTTCGAAATAAGTTCTATGTAAAGGGTAGTTGGGGAGGGATTTTCTTGAAAATCTTCGTGTCGCATCTTTGCAAGATACCAAAACTAAATACCAAGTTTGGTTTTAACGAACTTTTAGATTTTGTGCTATGCTGCCATAAGACACACACACACACACACACACACACACACACACACACACATTTTTCTAAAAAAAAATTGGATTCAGGGGTCTCAAAACATGTATTTCCGGAGAAATCTCGGTATCGAATTTTTGGGTGCA
The DNA here is from genome assembly GCA_030762935.1 of Hymenopus coronatus. Classification (NCBI taxonomy): domain Eukaryota; kingdom Metazoa; phylum Arthropoda; class Insecta; order Mantodea; family Hymenopodidae; genus Hymenopus; species Hymenopus coronatus. The sequence continues at coordinate 6,897,089 of CM060883.1, forward strand.
TTACAATGCCTTCTCTATACACCGTGTACATAGTACGTGTAGAGAAAGTAAAAGCAAAAGTTAGTGTACTACCAAACTTGGTTTTTAAGTACAGCATGTCGCAAGGATGAGAGGCGAAGATTTTCAAGGAAATCTTTCCCCCCTATCGAACATTTTTATTTTCTCAGAAATGGCTTTAACGATTATGATTAAAATACCATATATTTAATATACAGAGCACAAAAGAATTGAATATCTAGAATTTTCTGAGAATAATTTCTGAAGCCATCTTCATTTATAAGGACTTCTTCAACTATTTTCTATTTATTTATTTATTTATTTTTTTTTTTTTTGAGGAGGTGACGATTTCCAAGATATTCCTTAGCACTGGTTTTAATTTTCCAAAACGTATACATTTCTTAAATAGAGCGTTATTATTCGTTTTTTATCCTACCATTTCAAACAAAGAATACCCCCGACCAAGGGTATCCCTTTCAAATTTAAAATACTTATACTTTTCTTAAACAGGAAGTCGTCTGTGTATTTTTGTTTGTTTTCGATTTACTCTCTCTACACATACAATGTATAAATACATGGTTTGAGACCCCCTGATTACAACAAAAAAATTAGAAACATGTGTGTGTGTGTGTGTGTGTGTGTGTGTGTGTGTGTGTGTGTGTGTGTGTGTGTGTGTGTGTGTGTGTCTGTGGGCAGCATAGGTCAAAAACGAAAGTCGGTTAAATACCAAACTTGGTATTTAAGTTTAATATCTTCCAAGGATGCCACGAAGATTTGCAAGAACCCCCCCCCCTCAACTATACTTTACATGGACATTTTTCGAAAAATTTTCTTTTCTCGAAAATGTCTCTCCCGATTTTGATTAAAGCACCTTATGTTTAAGATTTTCACATAACAAATAAAAGGTACAACTTGAATTTTCTGGCAATAGACTCTGAAGACCTCTTTATTCTGAATGATTTTTTTGAGTTTTGCGCAATAAAATACGCAACTATAAAAGCAGGACAAAAACTTAACTACGTTTCGTAAATGGCTTACCCCTCCCCGTATTTAGAGGACTGAAATCCCCCTAGGACCTACAAGTCCATCCTACGGATCAAAAGCCTGTCGGGGAGCCTTCGTCCCGAAACCACAGAAGAGAGGTTACGAGGGGTCGGCCCGTAGCCAAGCGTGAGCACGTGGAAGTGGATGATATGAAAAGTAAGCGAAATTGATGATAAGAAAGGTGATTGCTGGAGTGAATGGCGGGGAAACCAGAGGACCCGGAGAAAACTGGTCCAGACGCCGCTTTGCCCACCCGAGCCGCCTAGATGGGAGGCGAGCGGTCTAACCTCAAAACCTTAACTTACCGCACGATCCCGTTAAAACACACAATTTATATTTTTACTTTCTTTACACGTATTGTATTGTATTACACTAAATTATGCAATACCTAGATTTCACCGGAAATACATGTTTTTGGTCCTCCTGAATCCAAAAGAAGCATTTTCGGAAAAAGGTCCGTGTGTGTGTGTGTGTGTGTGTGTCCATGTGTCTATGAACATGATAACTCAAAAACGATAAGTCGGAAAAATACCAGACTTGGTATTTAAGTTTAGTATCTTCCAGGGATGCCATACGAAGATTTTGATTAAATCACCCAACCCCAAACTACCCTTTACATGGAACTTTTTTCGAAAATTTTGATATTTTCAAAAATAGCTGTAACAATTTGATTAAAATGTCGTATATTAAAGACATTTACCCGACAAATAAAATTTATATCTTGAATTTACTGGGAATAGTCTCTGAAGACTACTTTATTCTGGATGAATTTTACGGAATTTTGCATAACTGTTAAACCGTAAGAGATGGAGAAAAACTTACAACACAAAAATGTAGAGCACTTTAAAACACACAATTTATGTTATATGCATTTTTTTTGGTAGAGTTGATGGTTTAGAGACATTCCTTTGGTTTCAGATTTAAAAAACTTATACTTTCGTCATACAGGAATGTGTCAACTGCTGTCCATACAAAGGAACTTCAGTTACATGTCAACTAGCTTTTGACTATCACTTTAACCTATGCTTCTCCTTTATTTCGCTTCTACTTACAAGGAAGCAAGTAATAAGACTATTTTTTCTCGAGTAGCATGAAGTAAATAGAAGCATAAGCTTTTTAACAATAATTTGTTGCAGCGATGTAGAGAAATGGAACACATGCAGTCACCTTGTTAAGCACTTGGTATTTGTTGTAGCAGAGTTTCTCTGAGGTACTCTCCTAAAAGCTCCGGTTCGAGAGTGTTTTATTTGCCTCATTGGCTGAGGCTATTACGAGAGGTTTTTTTTCTGACGATCGATTGTTGGAAAGAAAGGCTCTGTTACTGGCAAGTGTTGCCACATCTCAGACCGCTGATAGGAAATTCATGAGGGCTTGACTAACCTTGCTTTATTCATTTACTTTTTCAGTCAATCTCATTTCTCGAGTAAGTAATTGCTTATTCAGGAGATGAAAGAGTCTCGTCGTGTATTATTTAAATGCAATTCAAGCAACAGAATGAGATTTTACGATGCTCTTGCAGTTTGTTCACGTTCCTATCAAATCCTTGTGAATAAACAAAAGCTGTGCTGTGAATCTTACTACTTTTATAGCAACTTCTCGAAATGCACGCAACAAACTGCTCGCGGGAATCAACATTTAAATACTTAAACAGTGCTGAAAGCGACACTTAAATCCTGCATCAGGAAAGTACTCTATTTCTGACCCAGCTTGGGCGTTTCGTTTGGGACTGCCATTCGGGATAAGTCGTCGGTTACATCCCCGCGACGTTCTCTCTTACAAATGGGATTTTTCCGGTCTGTAGCCGAATGCTGGAGAGGTTTCTTTATTCCTGCCCCTGCGTTTCATCTATACTTCATTCGGCCGGGCTGTTTCAGAGATGTAAGTGTCGGCAACGGCTGCGATGATGGCGATTTTCTGTGGTGATGAACGTTTTTTGAAAATACAGCTCTCGGAGGTGGCGTAGGAGTCGTCTGTAGGATCTAAAGGGTTTGGTCAGACCTGGGGCGCCTCCCGCGTCGAGATGACTAACTACTTGGACTATGTTAGGGACTCACCACTATGGCTCTTTCCCCGCAGTCCGGATTCGGCCGCTCGTCGATAGTACATCTCAATTCATCCTATCCTCTTGGAGATACTCATAATAAGCTCATGGTGACTATAGTGTGCAACCCACAGAGACACACATACACGCACGGCCGCGCCGTGACCGAATAGTTAGACCACTAAACGGCCCGGGTCCGAGTGGCCGCATATGCGTTTTGTGGTGGACAAAGCGGCGCAGTGGCGGGTTTTCTCCGGGTTCTCTGGTTTCCCCCGCCATTGCATTCCACCAGTGCTCCAGCTTCATTCCATGTATCACCAGTTTCATCGCCCGTGGTGTCACAAGTATTAAAAGTAGGTGTAAAAATCTGATGTGTTTCATTCACATGACTTTCTCTACATCTCTGTAACAAATGATTGTTAAAAAGCTTATGCTTCTATTTACTTCATGCCAATTGAGAAAAGATTAGCAGAAATAGTCTTATTACTTGCTTCTTAGTAAGTAGAAGGGAAATAAGGGAGTATCATAGGTTAAAGTAATAGTCAAAAGCTGCTTGCCAGGTGACTGAAGTTCCTTTATTTGTATGCATAGGAGTTGAGAAATTCCCGTATGAGAAAAGTAAAAGTCTTTTAAAGCTAAACGAATAACAAGGAATATCTCAAAAGCGAGCTACTCCACGAAAAAAATGTATATAAATAAATTGTGTGTTTTAATGAGTTCTACATTTTCTATTAAGCAATTTTTTGTCTATCTCTTACGGTTTAGCAATTATGCAAAATTCCGTAAAATTCACTCAGAATAAAGTAGTCTTTAGAGGCGATTCCCAGAATATTCAAGATATACATTTTGTTTGTCAGGTAAATATCTTTAATATACAATATTTTAATCAAAATCGTTAGAGCCAATTTTGAGAAAATAAAAAGTTTCGAAAATTTTCCATGGTAAGGGTAGTTTGGGGTGCGAGTATTTACTTGAAAACCTTCGTGTCACATCCTTGGAAGATACTGAATTTAAATACCAAGTTTGGTATTTAACGGACTTTCCGTTTTTGGGCTATGCTACCCACAGACACAGACACAGACACACACACACACACACACACATTTTTCTTAAAGGTTTTTTTTTCTTTGGTTCAGGAGGTCTCAAAAAATATACTTCCAATGAAATCTCGAAATCGGATTTCTTGAGGTGGCATATGACACTTCCTCTGCTTACTAAATGTAGTGGAGTGAATGTGGATCCAGTTGGGGAAGCAAGGAAGGGCTCCACGTAACGATGTCTATCTGTGTATATAAGATACAGAAGGCACATAACGCCTTATTCCCCAAATTGGCAGATTATTTTGAATGCTGGTTGCTATGGAGTAAAGCTCATCAAGTTATGCCCGTAGAGAGAAGTTGCCGTTGGACCGGCAGTAATTGACATTTTAATGTGTTCCTAATACCTCGTTAACATGTTTACATTCCCATGGAGTTTATGGCTTTCCCATCGACATCCTTGTTCTCAGACTCGCATACATGTGTACTCCGCCAGCAGATCTCTTGCTAATTAAGGGCAAATATGTTTCTGCGTTCCACAAAAAGAATTCCTTGCATATTCTGCTAATGATCATTCGCGCTTGCCAAGCGAACATACCCGGGCGGATCGAAAAGTAACGAATAATTTGGCATAACTAAACAATAACGAAAGTTAGAACACAAAACTTATTTACAAAGATACAGTACCTTACTCTATTTTTCAACGTAATCCTCAATACTATCAAGGTATTTATTATCACGTGGTTCCGGTTTTTCAATGCAGATGCATTACTCTTCCACTGCTAAAGACATGAGCCAAGATGTCGCTGTCACTTTCAAGTCTTCATGGCTGGGAAACCTTTTCCATCCAAAAAATCATGTGTTCAGAGTGAAACGCCGGTTTTTCTGAATTCTTTTTATCAACATTTGCTTACAACTCTTCCATAAGGTTTGATGAACTTCCACTCTGGTCTTTGTCGAGCACACTGGTTCTTCCTTGATTACTCGTAAATTATGCGTCATTTCCTCACTGAAGACTCGTTCATTTCATTATCACTATACATTTGCGCGCTGCTGTTTTTGTAAATAGTTTAAGTAGTACAAGTGACTACATTGATTTTGGAGTACCACAAGGAACTATCTTAGGACCATTTCTATTTCTTATTATGATAAATGATCTGCCATGTAATATACCTGCTAAGACGATTCTATATGCTGATGATTCCACTTTTATTTTTATACATAATGATTTTGCTGTTTTAAATAATATATGTTATGACATAATTCAGAGTGCTACTAAATGGTTCTCTAGCAATGGTTTTTTAACTAACTGTGACAAAATGCAAAATATTATTTTTAGCCTTAGACAAAGCTCAAATGGTGCTGAATACACTAGTGTAAAACTTTTAGGAATGGTTTCAGACACAGGCTTAACCTGGAATTCACATGTTGAAATGGTCTGTAAAGGTTATCTAAAGTTGTGTATTTACTGAGAACCATTTACAACAATGTACCTTGTAACTATTTAAAGCAAATATATCTTGCTTTGTTTGAAAGTGTTTTTAGATATGGACTGTTAGGATATGGGAACTGTTCTAAATTAAATGATATTCTACTTCTACAGAAGAAAGCCATGAGAATTTTGTCATACTTCTTACAATGCTCCATGTAGACCACTTTTAGGCGACAGAAGATTTTAATAGTGTAAAATTACTATATATTACAATTATTATTATTATATGTGCACAAGAATTGAAATCAATTTAAACTGAACAGACATGTACACACATTATATACCAGAAATACTGAATAAATTGCATGTTCCATACACTAGACTGAAGATAGTTATTTGATAACCAGCATTACAGCCTATAATAAGCTTCCGGACCACATGAGAGATCTGAATGTACTACAGTTTAAGGCTAAAGTCAAACAACGGTTGATGGACAATGTATTTGGATGAATTTCTTGCTACCAGAATTGTTTCATGACTGCCTCTTACTTGTATATATTATTTTGACCATGTCTATTGCACTAATGTACCTAATGACTGAAAAATAAATACTAAACAATAACCATTTATTCTCAGTATGTTTATAGAACTATATTATACATAACAGATAACACACAAGTAATCAGAAACAATCAAGTGCACAACCATTACACAAGAAACAACTGCAATCTCTTTAGACACACAAACAAAAGTTTCACTGAAAGGGATGTTGATACAAGAGGGACAACTTTATTCAATAGGTTACCAGTAGCACTAAAATATTTAGTCAACACCCAAAAAACACGATTCAAAAGAATATCTCATTAATAAGGGACTGTATAATTTAGATGAATTGTAAACAGCACATTGCATGCAACTGTATGTATATATGTATAATATTTATTTTTCAAGAAAGTTACCCACCCCCAAATACCCTTTACATGGAACTTTTTCCCAAAATTTTGATTTTCTGAAAAATGGCTCTAACGATTATATATTAAAGATATTTACCTAACAAATAATATGTATATCTTGAATTTTCTGGGAATAGCCTCTGAAGACTACTTTATTCTGGATGAAATTTACCGAATTTTGCATAACTACTAAACCGTAAGAGATAGACAAAAACTTACTGCGCAAACAACATAGAGCACATTAAAACACAATTTACATTACAGAATTTTTTTTTTTTCGTGGAGTTGATCGTTTTTGAGACATTCCTTGTTATTGGTTTCAGCTCTGAAAAACTTACTTTTCTAATACAGGAATTTGTCAACTCCTGTCCATACAAACAAAGGAACTTCAATCACATAGCAACCAGCTTTTGACTATCACTTTAACCTATGCTACTCCCTTATGTCGCTTTTACTTATAAGGTAGCAAATTGGCATGAAGTAAATAGAAGCATGACCTTTTTAACAATAGTTTGTTGCGGAGATGTAGAGAAAGTCATGTGAACGGAACACATCAGATTTTATTTTAATTCTACTTTGTTTTGTATCGCTTTATTGTGACAGAGCTGTTCGGAAAGATACCACGTTGACGGTGTCATCCTAGAAACATATTACTTTCTTTTTTTTTTTTTTTTGCAATATAATTTATTTTGGGTCGCTTTAACAGCATGGTCATATCGCGACCTTACAAATTGTACATAGAATAGTTATTTACACATTGGTAAAATACAAAATGGTTACCTTTATACTTCACAATAATTCAAAAAGTTTACATTGCCTTATAAATATTAATGTCTTTTTAATTGCCTGGTGGTTATGGTAAGTCGCTGAAGCCGGCCTGAAGTCTCTGTTTGGCGTATCTCGGACACTGCAGCAGGATATGTTGGACAGTAAGTGGTGTGTTGCAGGTCTCACATTTTGATTCTGGATCTTTATTAATGATGAAGGAATGTGTCAGTTTGCAATATCCAATTCTGAGGCGGGTAATTATTGTTTCCTCACGACGTTCTAATTTTCGGAGGGGTTCGAAGAAATTGGTGAATCCGGCTCGGGCATCATGCAGTTTGCTGTGGGAGGTTGACCATGTCGTTTTCCAGTTTTCTATAAACAGCTGTTTGGTGGGTCTAATGACGTCTTGATGTGTAGAAGTTATTCCGTGATCACTGATAGGATGTCAGGGTGCAGCTTTATCGGCGTTTTCATTTGCATGTGAGGATTACTTGTTTCCCAGAGCGCTGAAGGTGAAGTAGGTCATTTATTAAAGGATGCGTAGAACTTAGATTCTGAGTGGCAAGAATTGTGCTTAGTGAATCAGTGTAAATTACATATTCTGTCTGATTGGCATTTTACATGATGTGCTGCAATGCTTCCTTAACTGCAAAAGCTTCACAGGAGAAAATGGAGAAATATTTGGGTAGTGCGTAGAGCATGGTGTGTGTAGGATATATAACTGCACAACCACGACGTCCATCATTTGTTGCTGATCCATCTGTGAAGATGTCCATAACATCTCCTTGACTGTCTGGTAGAGCGTTGTACATTTGTTTGCAGATGAAATTCGGTGTTTTAGTTTTTGTGTAACAATGAAGTTGAATGTTGGACGCAGCAGGTTCGTTTCATGAAGTTGGGGATGAATATTTGGCACTTTAAAGCCTACTTCTTTGCTGTACTCTATAATTCTGGCATGGAACTTCCATGGCTTATACCGTATAACGGTTTTTACTTTCCCTAGTTCATATCTACAAGTACATGGCTACCGCTACTTATGGCACCGCAGGCGATGACACTGATGATGATGGCGGGGGAAACCGGAGAACCCAGAGAAAACCCACCCCAGCGCCGCTTTGTCCACCACAAATCTCACATATGGTCGCTTGGGATCGAACCCCGGCCGTCTAGATGAGAGGCGATACCGACATTTCTATTGGGGTCCTGTGAGTCGGAAAAAAACATTTTTGAAAAACGTCAGCATGTGTGTGTGCGTGCGTGTGTGCGTGCGTGTGTCAGCTTAGTTCAAAAACGTAAAGTCCATTAAATACCAACCTTGGTATTTAACTTTAATATCTCCCAAGGATGAGACACAAAGATTTTCAAGAAAATCCGCCCACTGCCAACTACACTTTTTATGAAAAAATATTTGAAAATTTTGATTTTCTCAAAAACGGATGTAACGACTTCGATTAAAATATCGTATATGAAAGATATTTACCTCACAAATAAAATGTATATCTTAAATTTGCTGGGAATAGCCTCTGAAGACCTCTTCATTCTGGTTGGCTTTTGCAGAACTGGTAAACCGTAAGAGATAGACAGAAACTTACTACACAAAAAATGTAGATCTCATTAAAACACATAATTAGTGTTATATACGTGTTTTTTACTGAGCTGAGCGTTTCTGAGACATTACTTGTTATTAGTTTCAGATTTAAAATACTTAAACTTATCTCACGCGCAAGGTGTATACTCCTGGCCCTGCATAGGAAAGGATTTCATCAACATGGCAACCAGCTTTTAAAAGATTTGACTATTGTTCTGACCTAGTGTATTCCCTTATTTTCCTTCTACTTACAAGGAAGCAAGTGATTAAGATAATTTATGTTAATTTTTATCTCGATTATCATAAAGTAGATAGAAGAATATGCGTTTTAACAATAATTTGTTACAGAGATGTAGAGAAAGTCATGTGAATGGAAACCACATTATATTTTTTTTAGAACTGACTGTTTCTGAGATATTTCAAATTTAAAATACTTACAGTTTTCTCAAACGGCACCATAAAAACGAACGAGACTGAGTTGTTTCAGATAGTGACAAGCTTTTAAAGGAATTGACTATCGTTTTATGCTGGTGTATTCTCTTGTTTCGTTGCAACAGTATATTAGTACGCTTTGTACTTTATTATTTTAATTATTATTTTGCAAAGGTTTAAGATAGGAAATATACCTGCTTCAGTAGCCAAGTGTAAGCAGATTGCAGAACACAAAACATTAGGGTGAGAAGTTGCTATTGTATACGCCAAGGTTACCTTCTTTGTTAATCCTGCAACACAAATGATTTTGTGAGAGCAAGGTTTTAGCGCCTTAGAGACATAAGTAACAGGGAGTTTTATAGAGAAGGTCTTTTCCCTAAAAGTTAGCAGCTCGGGACTTTTCCATTATAAGGAGCGGTTACGCGAGTCTAATACAAAGAACTTCTAAAATTAATCACGTGACGTTATTTTCGCGCTTCTTTTCAACCAATCAGGAATGAAACCTAAGATGGATATGTTAGGTATATAAGCGGTGCGCACACAAGAAAATAGGCTTGTTATGCCTTTTATGCTGTAGGCGGCAGTGTTAGTGCTCAAGGATGTGATATTATTACGCGAAACCTTGCATTTATCACATGGGCTGATATGTCGTGTAATAGGGAAGTACGCGGTAATTATCGATGACCGCAGAAATCGAGAACTTAGGCAAGCAGAAGAAAGTAGCACTGGTTATTAACATATTAACTAGTTATTAGCGTCTTCAAGAAATATTATGTGGGAGTCGCTCGCAGGAGTAGTGCCTCAACAAGTAACAAAGGTGAATAAAAGTATCAATACTGAAGAATCCAAAGTGAAGTACTTCTGTTTGCCTGTCTACCCAGTGTGACATACTTCAGTCATTCTTTCTCCCCTCAGTGAGAGTCAAATTTGTGTTCTACATGGTTGAGCATAGCCGGCGCATCCGAGAACTTCAAAGAGACATGTATACGCTCGTTTATAAAGTATTTATACATTTTATGCCATGCAAATATCTCTAATATACGGTATTTTAATCAAACTCGTTAGAGTTATTTTTCGAACATTTTTCCATGTAAAGGGTAGTGTGGGGGGGTATTGTTGAAAATCTTCGTATTGTATCCTTGGAAGATACCTAACTTAAATACCAAATTTGGTGTTTAAAGGTCTTTTCGCCTTTGAGCTATGCTGCTCACAGTCAGACACACACACACACACACACACACACACACACACACACACACACACACACACACACACACACACGTTTAGAAATCTGATGTGTTCCATTCACATGACTTTCTCTACATCTCTACACAAATTATTGTTAAAAAGCTTATGCCTCTATTTAGTTCATGCTAATCGAGATAAAAATTAGCAGAAATAGTCTTATTACTTGCTTCCTTGTAAGTAAAAGCGAAATAAGGGAGTACCATAGGTTAAAGTGAGAGTTAAAAGCTGGTTGCTATATAACGGAAGTTCCTTTGTTTCTATGGACAGCAGTTGACAAATTCCTGTACGAGAAAAATATAAGTTTTTTAAAGCTGAAACCAATAACAAGGAATATCTCAAAAACGATCAACTCCACGAAAAACATGTATATAACATTAATTGTGTGTTTTAACGTACTTTACATTTTTGTATGATAAGTTTTTTTTTTTTCCATCTCTTAGGGTTTAGCTGTTATGTAAAATTCCATAAAATCGTCCAGAATAAAGTAGCCTTGAGAGGCTATTCGCAGAAAATTTAAGAAGTATTTTATTTGTCGTGTAAATATCTTTGATATACGATATTTTAATTAAAATCGTTAAAGCCATTTTTGAAAAAATCAAAATTTTCGAAAAAAGTACCATGTAAAGGGTAGTTGGGTGTGGGGGGATTTTCTTGAAAATCTTCGTGTCGCATCCTTGAAAGATACCAAACCTAAATATCAAGATTGGTTTTTAATGGTCCTTTCGTTTTTGAGCTATGCTGCTCACAGGCACACACACGGACATTTGTTCCAAAAATGCCTTTTTTTTGGATTCAGGGGGCCACAAAACATATATTTCCGTGAAATCTCGGTATCGAATTTTGGGTGGAATATAATACTTCTTAGAGAAAGCAATAAATAGAATAAAAACAAACCAAAGTGCCACGACTTATGTATCGGCTCTTGCATAGCATGTAACCAATAAGCGCTTTAAGTTAAGGGGGCAAAAAGTTAATACGTTTATTCCCACGGCTACAAATCTATTACACAAGCGAGATATGAATCGCCAATGTTTTCAATTACGTAACATACTCCCTGCGGTTGGCTACCAATTGGAACACCGCCACTAACAGCACCAGATTTTCAATATTTTACCAACCTTCAATATTACAATTTTAAAATTTAATATCAATGAGGCAATAGCCGTTCTAATGGCGCTATATCGTCTGAATAAAATAATCAAGGATATCTACTTGTACGTATCTAAAACAAAAAGAAGTCTAATGTGCTCCTTTCACATAATTTTCTCTACCTGTTCTGCAACAGACCCTTCTTTAAAAAATAACCGAGCTAGGTGACTCAGATATGTCGTCTGGAACTGCCATTCAGGAGGTCGTGGGATCGGTTCCCCGCGATCAACTTCTCTGACCCATGGGTTCTTTCGGGGGTTTTCTTGGGTCACTAGGCGAATGCTGGGGATATTTCTTCATTCCCCGTGCTTCTTGTCTCTTCATTGCATCTCCATTTTGTCCAACAAGTTTCTTTTAAGGTTGTAACTGTCGGCGACGACTGCTGTGGTGGCGTCCTCTCGTGGAGGTAACTGCGCTTAGGCAACTCAGCTCTTGGCGGCGGGATGGCGTGGGAAGTCGTCTGTAGACTCAGGGGCATTTGGTCAGAACTGAGGCGCGAGCCTCTTCTGGAAATTTCTAGAAGCCCCCGCATATGCAGTATATCGCAACTATTCACAAACTCACTCAGGCTTAACAATGTGTGGCTTCAACACCAAAGAACCTTCCGAAAAAACAGGTCTCCACTCGCGCGTGTGTAACAATGAATGTTTGCAGAACAGGCAGAGAAAGTCATATGAACGGGACACATCAAATTTTTACTTTCTCTGCACATACTATGTACACAATGTATAGAGTAGGTATTGCATTCCACTGGAAATATATGTTTTGGGTCTGTGTGAGTGTCTGTGAACAGCATAGCTCAAAAACGAAAAGATCGTTAAATAACAAACTTGATATTTTCAATAAAATCCCCCACCCCCAACTACCCTTTACATTGAACTTTTTTCGAAAATTTTGATTTTCTTAAAAATAGCTCTAACGATATATTAAAGATATTTTATCTGACAAATAAAATGTATATCTTGAGTTTTCTGGGAATAGCTTCTGAAGACTACTTTATTGTGGATCAATTTTACGGAGTTTTGTATTACTGCTAAACCGTAAGATATGGAAAAAATTTAGCACACAAAAAATGTAGGGCACGTTAAAACACACAATTTATGTAATATACATTTTTTTCGTGGAGTTGATCGTTTTTTTTTTTTTTTCGATATTCCTTGATTTTTAATGTTGGAAGGCTTGCACGGCCGATGTTAGAATCACTTATAGAAAACAAAACCGGGCTTGTTGGCCGTGGTCCACTGAGCCTCACCTCTTGTTCCCCAGACGTTTCGGCTGCGTCTGCGGCAAGCATCTTCAATGGCGTGTACATCTTCGTGGTCTCTCAGTAGCGACAAGGGAACAAGGGGTGAAACCCAGTGGACCACGGCCAACAAGCCCGGTTTTGTTTTCTAAAAGTGATTCCTTGTTTTTGTTTCAGCTTTGAAAAACTTATACTTTTCTCGTACAGGAATTTGTCAACTCCTATCCATACAAACAAAGGAACTTCAGTCATATAGCAACCAGCTTTTGACTATCACCTTAACCTATGGTACTCCCTTATTTCACTTCTACTTACAAGGAAACAAGTAATAAGACTATTTGTGCTATTTTTTTCTCGATTAGCATGAAGTAAATGGAAGTATAAGCTTTGTAACAATAATTTGTTGCAGAGATGTAGAGAAAGTCATGTAAATGGAATATATCAGATTTTCTTAATGTTCAATAAAATAAGGAAAAGCAATTTTAATTTATTGTTGTTTTTTTTACAGTTTTTTCAAGTATTTCAAAAAGTAAATGGCTAACCACGAACTGTAAGTTACTTATCAGATCTCCAATGCATTCTCGAACTGATAAGTATAACTTACATTTCTTAGTACACAATATATTATTTTGTATAACTATAATATGGACAGACACAAGTTCTAATCATTCTGACTTGAATGCCTTGGAAAATCATTTTCGTTAAAATGCCTGGATCCTGTAAGTCAAGAATTTTAAGATGAGCGACGGTCTCTCCCCTCCCCTCTCCCCTTCCTGAAAGCGCCTACATTTCATCTAACATAGCCCGGAGCTGTCCAATTCCACAGCCATGAAACATTGCTAAGAAAATCGCTTCTTCCATTGTGGAAGATTTTCCATGGAATGGAGCAAAAAAAACTTCACTGCAATTATAGCGTAATGCAAATGAGGAATGGAGGGATTGTAATATGCGGACATAAGATGTGTGTAATATCGACTTTACTGAAATATGCTCTGCGTTTTAATAACTAGTGACTTATGGCAGGATTATACTCAAGCATTCTTAGATTATCAAACCCGCTCCCTTATAAAATCGTTTAGGTATTATTCTTTGTGACACAATCCCTTAAGGTGATATATCAGTGAAAGTAAATCTATACCTAAGAGTTACTATCCAAATAATAGTGACATTTTGGCCATGAATCAAAACTATAGCTTACATGATTAATTAAATAACAAGTTTTACTTTCTCTAGCCCGCATGTACATAGTGGATAGAGAAGGCATTGTATGCGACTTCGAGATTTCACCGGAAATATATCTTATGGACACCCCTGAGTTCGAAAAAAAACATTTTTAAAAAAAGGTCCTTGTGTGTGTCTGTCTGTCTGTGGACAGCTATCTCAAAAATGAAAAGACCGTTAAATATCAAGCTTGGTATTTAGGTTTAGTATATTCCAAGAATGCGAGACAAAGATTTTCGAAAATATCTCCCACCTACAAACTACCCTTTACATGGAAAAAGTTTCGAAAATTTTGATTTTCTCAAAAATGGCTCTAAAAGTTTTGGTTTAAATACCGTATGTTAAAGATATTTATATCCCAAATAAAATGTATATCTAGAGTGTTCTGGGAACAGCCTCTGCAGAACTTCTCATTCTTAGTAACTTTTGCATAACTGGTAAACCGTAAGAAATAGATCAAAAATTACTACACAAAACATGTAGATCTAGTTAAAACAAACAATTTAAGTTAAACATTTTTTTCGTGGAGTTCACCATATTCAAGATATTCCTCATTATTGGTTTCAGTTTTAAAATACGGGTATTTTTCATCTCCTGACCATGCAAAGAAACGGATTTCGATCACATAGGAACAGCTTTTAAAAGATCTGGCTGTCGGTTTAGCCTAGAGTATTCCTTTATTTGACGTCTACTTACAAGGAAGCAAGCAGTTTGACCATTCAGCATGAAGTATATAGATAAAAGAATAATGTATTTAATGCTCAGACTGCTGAACAATTGTCATTAGCTTCACAATACAGTTGTCCATTTGGCTTGTCCCAAAATTGCAGTTTTGAATGGTGAGTTAACAATAGGTAATGTTGCATTGTCAAGCAACATGGGGGTTTAGGGAGTTTAGGTCACTCCCATGGCTGTTTTAGGGCTTCATTTTGCCCTCTTCAGCCAAACATTTTTTGAGTTTATTTGGGCGTGTTTTGTATCGTGCGTTGTTTATGTTTAGTTATGGCAAGGGAGGGAGTTTTTTGGGATGGTATGATGACTTGTGGTGTTGTTTGTTGCGTGTATTTAGGAATCATGGTTAAATTTGGAATTGCTGTCTTCTTTTTCTTTGATGTAGGATTGAATTATAGTCTTGGTTGGGGGTCACTTAGTTTTCTTCTATTTAGTGATTTTTCTTTGTATTTATTTGCTTTTTCGATAATTTGTTGTCGGTGCAGTCGATCGGATGCATTATCAAGGTATTTGGTTATCATCTTTTTGAAGGTTTCTTCGATAGGATCTATGTTTGCTGTGTCGTATATTTCACTGTTTGGAGACCAAGGCATTTGCATTCAAATTGTACCAGTGATTTTGATGTTATCGGGAAGAGTGCTATTGCTGCATATGTCAGAGTGGGTTTTATATATCTGTATTAATGTTGTAGGTTGAAGTCCTTCTTTACCAACTTTGGATAGGAATTTGAGGCGTGATGTTGCAGTTTTGGCTTCTTTAATTTTTGTTGGTAGTGTGTTGTGGTGGACAGTTTGTCACTCAGGGTGACTGGTATAGGTATTTGAAGAGGAGAAGCCGTTTTTAAATTGGACACCCTGTTTTTCCACAACATCCAATAGGAATGGAGGACCGCAACTGTTGTTTTCTTTTCTAACTTGTTACTATATAATATTCAAAGTAATGAGACTACTATCGTTGTTCGGTCAGACAACTCTAGTGATGTGGGACTTAAGAGAGCCCAGTGAACATGTGCTATATTAGCAGTACACGCTTCACCTCCTTTTTTGTTTGTCTTTTCTCTTTTTTTTTTTTTTTTTTTTTACGCAAACTCTGGTTTCCCCTAGATTGTTATATATTGATGTACTTTTACTTTCTCTACACGTACTGTGTATATAGTGTATAAAGAAGGTATTGTAATGCACCCAAAATTTCGATACCGAGATTTCACCAGAAATATATGTTTTGGATCCCCCTGAATCCAAAAAAACATTTTTGGAAACAGGTCTGTGTGTGTCCGTCCGTCTGTCTGAATGTCTGTGGACCGCTTAGCTCAAAAACGAAAAATCCGTTGAATACCAACCTTGGTATTTAAGTTTGGTATCTTCCAAGGATGCGACACGAAGATTTTCAAGAAAATTCCCCCCCCCTATCGGAAACTACCCTTTACATGGGACATGTTAGAAGATTTTGATTTTCCGAAAAATAGTTCTAACGATTTTGATTAAAATGTCGTATATTAAAGATATTTAACTCACAAATAAAATGTTTATCTTGAATGTTCTGTCCACAAACACACACACGCACACATACCAACCTTTTTCTAAAAATGCTTTTCTTGGATTCGGGGAACCCAAAACATATATTTCCCGTAAAATCTCGGTATAGAATTTTTGGGTGGAATATAATACCTTCTCTATACACCATGCACAGTTACGTGTAGAGAAAATAAAAAGCAATTAAATGCAGAGGAATGCTACTCTCTCTAGCACGTGTTTTTGGCGATTCTTCCCCTCCTAGGGCCACCGTTGGAAATTGGTCCTTTCCAAATTCAAGAGACCTGTTGCATTTTGAAGTTGAACCTCGTTCTGGTCGCCCAACAACGGCAGTGACCGAAGAAAATCATTGAAGGTGATCCTCATCTCACATTTTGTGCCATTGTGCAGCGTAGATCATGATTATTTATGTCTCACCAAGAGATGTGCCACAATCCCTGACAGAAGCCGAAAAGGATGCAAGAATGGATTGGTGTCGTTTTATGCTTGAGAAGTTTGACAAAGGACGTGTCCAAAGACAGTTGCAGTATCGCCACAACATATGCGTACTATAACCCCAGTATGTTTTCCAGGTGAGCAACCAGCCACAAAAGTTTGGAGAAGCAGGAGCTCTGGAAAGAAGATTTCACCAAGAAAGGCCCTCTCACCTCTGTCACACAGTTGTTAATGTGGCCCAAAGTCATTGCTACAGCGGCCAGTCAAAGAGGTGCATCTTCTTCTGCATCACAACAATGTCTCACTGCCACAAGAATTGCTTTCTTAGAGAGGGAAAAGTTGCACCCACCCTATTCACCTCACTTGGCCCCTTCTGTCCTCTTCCTATTCCCAAAAACAAAAGAAAAACTTCGTGGGCAGCGTCTTTAACCCGATGAAGAGGACATTAATGCATACAGCAGTGCTCTAAGTTACATCCATAATGAAGCTTGGACTGAGTGGTTCCGAAGGATGGAAAAATGTATAACTGCTCAGAGAGAATATTTTGGAAAGTCGTAACAGTTATTTTCCAAATAAAATGTTTTCTGAATCTCTGCTAAAACTATTGGCATAACCCTCGTTATATATATATACACGCAGAAATAAACACTTTCTTACAAAAGAACAAACAAAATTAGTATAACCGACTATTATGGCCAAATAACTATCCAGCTCCTATGCTATACATAGCTTGTGTGAAAAAACCAATTAAATAAATACTACTTCACGATAATAGTTGGCTTTACTATGAATCCTGGGTCTTAAAGTACTTACAACATTGTAAGTCACCATTGGGGTTGTCATCTCAAAATGATTTGAGATCACCTTGTGGTTTACCAGGAAATAAGCGAGTCAGTTGAGAAGTTCAAGTTCATGTTGCCATGGTAGCTCAATGGAAGAGCAATCCCGGCTATGGCATTGAATTTTTCAGTCTCACTCCACTAATCAACTACTGTACTTGTGTGAAAAAACAATTAAACAAAGCATTGTCGTACTTTCGAGCTTGACTACTTCCCTTAAGAACTAGCCGGTGAATACTACATTAAAATAGGAAGTGTTCCTTAAATTAGACAGACCGAAGCAGCGAGGTCCATCCTCTTGAAAACTGAAAGCGTCCAATAGCCGGATGGACGGATAATGATTTCCGCCCTTCAATTTGCTAATACATCGAGGGCCGAGGGCGCTTCATAACGACCGAGACAAGCAAGGGAGGGCTAACGACTTCCCCCTTTTCAACTTCTTGCAGTCAAAAGAAACCGCGCTCGCTCCACGAGCCACATTTCCAAAATGAACATTATCTTGCTGCTATGATGAAAGGGTTAAAAAGCGGATGCTTTTTTGACCGCTTAATAAATGCGCTGGTTTCCTCCAGCGTACGATACAAACCTTTTGAGGCATTTTCCAGTCTGGCGCAACGTCTGCTATTCAAAACAAGTTTCATATTTTTTTTTAAATAGAGAAGACGGCATCTAGCAAAGAGGCTATCTTATTCCCCTAGCTGTTCTTTAACACGATAACAGTCTATTTACCTCTCTTGATAGCAAAGCTGCAACATTATACTAGGCTTGCCATTGGGTGTGACATACACATAGCTTTCTCTAGCTGTTCCATCTACAAACGCCAATCTGCATCACGCTAATCTAGAATAACATCAGCAAATTGGTCTTATTACTTGCTTCCTTGTAAGTAGAACGGAAATAAGGGATAGTCAATTTTTTTAAAAGCTGTCGCTAGCTCAAACAAATTAAAGTTAAAATCGCTTTGCATGGTGCTATTTGAGAAAAGTGGTTTAAAATTAAAACAATAAAAACAAACATCTCGAAAACGTTTGTGAAATAAATTACGTGTTTTAACGAGATCTACATTTTTTGTGTACTAAGTCTTTGTCTATCTCTTACGGTTTAAACGTTATGCAGAATTCACCAAAACTCATCCAGCATAAACAGGCCTTCAGAGTCTATTCACACAAACCTCAATTTACACATTTTATTTCCGATGTAAATATTTTTAAAATACGATATTTTAATCAAAATCGTTACAGCCATTTTTGAGAACATCATTTTACATGTGGGGTGATTTTTTTCAAAATGTTCGTTTCGCATCTCTTGAAGATATTAAACTGAAATACAGAGTTTGGTATTTTACCGACTAGTTGCATTCACACACACACGTCACCCTCCGTGGTGTAATAGTTACCATGGTAACTTCGCGGGCTCAAACCCGGCGGAGAACGATGGATTTTTTCGGGCGTAAAAATCCTTAACATGGCTTCCTTCGGAAAGGAAGTAAGCCGTTAGTCCCGTGTCGTAGATTTACGGCACCTAAAAGAATCTCAGGACTGATAAAAAAAGGCCGTTGAGCAAAATTAAGCGGTCTTTACGCCCATTATAGAAGGGACGCTGAGAACCACAGCAGTTAAAGAGCGTCCATAAATAACACACCATTTAATTTTTAACACACACAAGGACCTTTTTATAAACATTTTTTTATACAGGGGACCCCAAAACGTGTATTGCCGGTGAAATTTAGGTGTCGAATTTTTGGGTGCATTACAATACCTTCTCTATACACTATGTACATAGTACGTGTAGAGAAAGTAAAAATAGCGTAAGGTAGTGTAACTTTGTGTTGATATCTTTCGTTTGTCACTTTCTGAATGCCCCTCGTACTCTATGAGAAAGATTAAACGCGTATTCCTTGCATTTCTATTTTCTTATTACTTCAGAAAATCTATAAGTTGGAACCAGAAATTCATCGCTAAAGCTGAAGGCTAACAGAAGGATCCACGCCTTTCTGTTTATGGAAGTTTCTTCTCCAAAATTAGACTCTCTTCTCGTCCAAGAATTCAATTATAAAACAGACATCAATTTTCTTTACTTCTCCACCATTCATTATTAGCGAAAGCTCTCAGAAAATGAATCCCCGTTCCTTCGCTCTTCACTCACACCTCGCAGATGAAACAGCTGCCTGGCGATCTCCGCGGCGAGGCTTTTAAAAGAAAGCGCCACCTCTTATCCACTTTCCCATTAACTTGCTGCCTTATCGCGAAACAGGAATATCGTTAACGGAGAGATGAGTGAAAAGAGAATGTCTACGATTTTTAACGTGCGAAACTTGATAAAATTGTTTTTTCGTCCCTTGCAGAGCGGTGGGGCGGAACACCAATTTGCAGACCAGCGGTGGTTTGTTGAAAAAGCACGGTTAAATGTTTGCCAGCCCCTTCCACCTTCCCAAAAAATCAATTAACGGACAACTTTTTTCAATAAACGGTCGACACAATGGGCAATTATCCAGGAAACATTTCATGTAGTGAAGCATTCGTATACGTGAACTAACACTTCAAGCAGTAACTGAAACAATAGCCCTAAAGTAAACCAATGTTTACAAATCGAGTTAGAAACGAACTTTATGACACGAACTAAAGAATTATTATCATCTTAACTTACAAAAATAGTGTATTATGTGAGGAAACCACAAGAGGCTACATTTCGCAGACACACAGGACACAGAGACGCGTGGAAGTTCCTAGTATTTTCAGGCGCAGTTATCTGCAACATTACACAAAAAGATCTGATGTGCTCCATTCACATCACTTTCTCTACATCTCTGCACAAATTATAGTTAATAACCTTATTCTAAGTTCATGCTAATCGAGATAAACATGAGCAGAAATTGTCTTATTACTTGCTTCCCTATAAGCAGAAAGGAAATAAGGGCTAAACCGACAGTCAAATGTTTTAAAATGTGGTTGCTATGGGATTGAAATCCGTTTCTTTGCGTGGCCAGCAGTTTTCAAGTTCTCAAATGACAAAAGTACTTGTACTTTTAAACTGGAACCAATAAATAACAAGGAATATCCCGAAAACGGGCAACACCAAAAAAAAAAAAAAACATAACTTTCTGTGTTTTAACAAGATCTACATTTTATGTATAGTTCGCTTTTGTCTGTCTCTTACAGTTCACCATGTATTCAAAATTCAACAAAGATAATTCAGAATAAAGAGGTCTTCAGAGGCTATTCCCAGAAAATTCAAGATATACATTTAATTTGTCATGCAATTATTTTAATCAAAATCGTTAGAACCATTTTTGAGAAAAGCAAAATTATGAGCCATTTTTTTCCATGCTAAGGGTAGTTTGGGGTGGGGTGATTTTGTTGAAAATGTTCTTGTCGCATCCTTGGAAGATAAACTTAATACCAAGTTTGGTATTTAACGGTCTTTTAGTTTTTGATCTATGATATCCGTAGGCACACCCACATGAACCTTTTTCTAAAAATGCTTTTTTTGGATTCAGGGGGTTTCAAAGCATATATTTCCGGTGAAATCTCGATATCGGATTTTTGGGTGCATTAATACACCTTCTCTATCCACTATGTACATTGTACGTGTAGAGAAAGTAAAAATCATATATTTCCTTCTAATGAACAGAAGTATTCCATTTCACACCAATGAACAGTAAAGGTATTGCTGAATATACCTTGCAAAATCTTATGTGCTCCATTCACATGACTTTCTCTACATCCCTGTAACAAATTATTGTTAAAAAAACTTATGCTTCTATTTACTTCATGCTAATCGACACAAAATTAGCAGAAATAGTCTTATTACTTGCTTTCTTGTAAGTAGAAGCGAAATAAGGGAGTAGCATAGGTTAAAGTGATAGTAAAAAGCTGGTTGCTATGTGACTGAAGTTGGTTTGTTTGTATGGACAGGAGTTGACAAATTCCTGTATGAAAAAGGTATAAGTTTTTCAATGCTGAAACCAAAAACAAGGAATATCTCAAAAACGATCAACTCCACGTATAAAACATAAATGGTGTGTTTTAACATGGTCTAGATTTTTTTTTTTGGTAAGTTTTTGTCCATCTCTAACGGTTTAGCAGTTATGCAAAATTCCGTAAAATTCATTCAGAATAAAGTAGTCTTCAGAGTCTGTTCCCAGAAAATTCAATATATACATTTTATTTGTCAGGTAAATATCTTTAATATACGATATTTTAATCAAAATTTTTAGAGTCATTTCTGAGAAAATCAAACATTTGGAACTTTTTCTCCATGTAAAGGGTAGTTATGGAGGGGGAATTTTCTTGAAAATCTTCGTGTCGCATCCTTGGAAGATACCAAACTTATATACCACGTTTGGTATTCAACGGTCTTTTCGTTTTTGAGCTATGCTGCCCACAGGCGCGTGCACACACACACATACACACAGACAGACATACACACGAACATTCTTGTAAAAATATATATATATATTTTTTTGATTCAGGGAGATCCAAAACATGTATTTCCGGTGAAATCTCGGTATCGAATTTTTGAGTGCATTACAATAACTTCTGTATACACTATGTACATAGTTTGTGTAGAGAAAGTAAAAATGCTTCTTTTTTGGATTCAGGGGGTTTCAAAACATATATTTCCGGTGAAATATCGGGATCAAATTTTTGGGCGCAATAAAAGAGGTACCTTCTCTATACACTATGTACATAGTAGTGTGGAGAAGGTAAAAAAACATATTTTCTTCTAATGAACAGAAATGTTGTATTTTTCATGAAATAACAGTAAAGATATTGTAACATGTAGGCCATTATGTCAAACTTTAACATTGGCAAGATGGAACATTTCTTGCGCAGGGGAATCATGGAATAGCAGTTGTCAAGGAGATTGCCTTCCGGAAGTACGGAGAAAGTCGTGTGTCACAGCGAGCGAGGAAAGTGGGGCGGGGGGCGGAGGGAAATGACTTGCCATTTCCAAGGCTCTTCTTTTTTTCTCTTTCCCGTATAATTGTGGTGATTATTATGATTTCTATGGGAGGTCTCGCGGCTATGCTAATCATTACAAGAGTCTTCTGAATGGAAATGGTATTCAAGGCAGGAATCAGAACGTTCTCGTTACAATTTATCGCCACGAGATGGCCCTTAATGTGCGCATATCTATGTACATGACGTAATTGTTAGAGATCTTGAATTAAAACGGCTAATAGGTTGGCACAACCTGAAACCCAATTTCTGACAGACCTCTAGAAGCCTACTTTCCAAAAGCATTTAAATGCAGAACCACAATGAAAAAGCTCATGTGTTCGATTCACTTGACTTTCTCTACAGCTCTGTATCAAATATTTATTAAAAAGCTTATTCTTCTATCCACTTCATGCTAATCGAGATAAACATTAGCAGAAACGGTCCTATTACTTAGTTCCTTGTAAGTAGAAGGGAAATAAGGGAATACACTAGGCTAAACCGACAGTCAAATGTTTTAAAATGGGGTTGCTATGGGAATAAAATCCGTTTCTTTGCGCGACCAGGAGTTGACAAGTTCTTATATGAGAAAAGTTTAGATACTTTAAAACTGAAAGCAATAACAAGGAATATCTCGAAAACGGTCAATGCATTAAGAAAATAAAGCATAAAACAAAACACTGCTCCTGGACCAGATTGTATTCCCTATGCTTTCTATTCTACATTCTGGGATGTGATTGCTGCAGAACTAACCGTGGTGTTTGAAGAAGTGCGCCGAACTGCGGTGATTCCAGAGAAATTTGTTGAAGGTGTAATTATTCTACTCCCAAAGCATCGATGTTCTAGAACCGTTGCCGAGTTTCGGCCGCTTACCCTGCTGAACTGTGATTATAAATTGTTGACTAAAGAGTTATCTTCACGGCCCAATTTGGTTTATGAGGCACTCCTCTGCAAAGGCCAGACTGCCGTGCCGAGTGGCAGGAACATCATACAGAATGTTGGTTTTTTGAGAGACATTATCTCTCATGCTGAAACCGAGAAGCTTCCAGCGGCTTTGGTTAATCTCGATTTTGAAAAGGCTTTTGATAATGTCAGCCATTGTTATCTCTGGACAAATATGCGAAATTTGGGGATTCCGGGACGATTTGTTGGCTTCTTAAAAAACATCTACGCTGCTGCAACTTCCAGGATACTCTGCAACGGTCATCTTTCTCAGAGTCTCCGCATAGGGCGGTCAGTCCGACAGGGTTGTCCCTTGTCAATGGGTCTGTTCGTTTTGAGGCTCGATCCTCTTCTGCGACAATTGCAGTCATCATTGGGCGGTCTGGAACTCTTATGTCCATCGATTCAAGCTTACGGCATATGCTGATGATGCCACGGTATTCCTGGCCAGTAATGCCGATATGCAAACCTTACACCGGTGTCTTCGAGAATATAGCGCCGTTTCTGGGGCCAGATTGAATCTTATCAAATCGGAAGTTCTACAGTTTGGTCATTGGCAAGAGCCCCTTCATCTTTTAGGTATGAGGAGTGTCAACCAAACGAAGATCTTGGTTGTTGTGTTTATACACCGCTTGCATGAGACTATGACACTCAACTGGACTGCAACATTGACGAAGTTGCGGGTTGTCTTAGCCGAGCAGCGGACGCGGACACTAACCCTGTCTCAACGTGTGTGGTATGTGCACACTTATGTACTGAGTAGGATTTGGTACATTGCCCAAGTGTTACCCATTTCTAAGCAGTTTTCTTAAAGGATTGAATGTCTCATTGGCTAATTTTTGTGGTCTGGCGCTGCATATCGGATTGCAAGGGAGCAACTGCGTCTTCCCACTACTAAAGGCTTGATAGCAGTAGATGCGATATGTTTGGTACTTCTTGGAAAGTCGCTACTACATGTTTTGGATGGCGAAGGCCTTCCGCTTCAGCAAGCCCTTTTGGACAGCACATCTCAGTCACCCAGCGCCTCAGCGCATTTCGACGCTGGTGGCAGACTCTTGCAACACTACCTCACATAGATCCTCAACGGCTCCGCTTTAAACAGTTAGCTTACTTTTATAGATACCTTATGGCTTCAACTTGTTTTCTACCCCGGGTGCAACGGAACGATCCGCGGCGTTCGTGGAGTATCATCTGGAAGAAATTTACCAACCCGAAGATGCCCACAGACTGGAGGGCTACAGTATATCTTGCTCTCAATGATGTTATACCTACAGCAGACAAAATGTGGCGGCACGGCAGATCAATTTCTAATCTCTGCTCCCGCTGTAAGGTGGAGACACTGCACCATAAAGCCATCATACGCTCTATTTGGGACAGGGTATATGGCAGAATCTGTGTCATCTGTGGTGGGGCACAGGAAAAACGTGAACTCTATTTAAACTTGGAATTCAAATAGGTAAATGGGCAGCTGTCAGATACCCTGACCTGGATCAGATTTGCCACATACTATTGGATTCTGCTGGTTGGAGACGACGCAAAACTACCAGACTTCCAGATCTTCAGAAAGAACGCTGGGAATTAGAAAAACGGACCCCGCTGTCGTTGGATCTTCGGCATTTACAGAGACTCTAGGTTCCGAACTGTGACAGATTCAGCTAAAACAACAAAAATACAAGGCGACACATCCACCTTAGTTATTCTGAACTATAAGTTACAATTGCCATTTTGATTAATGTAACTGTTTCTTATGTATTATTATGTATACTATGAAAAATTAATAAAAAAAAAAAAAGAAAAGAAAAAATGTATATGAAATAACTTGTGTGTTTTGAAGAGATCTACTGTTTTTGTGTAGTAATTTTGTCTATATCTTGCGGTTTTTCAATTATGCAAAATTCAGCAAAATCATCCAGAATAAAGTAGTCTTCAGATGCTATTCCCAGAAAATTCAAGATATACATTTTATTTGTCAGGTAAACATCTTTAATATACGATATTTTAATTAAAATCTATAGAGCCACTTTTGAGAAAATAAACATTTTCTAAATTGTTACCATATAAAGGGTAGTTTGGGGTGGGGGATTTTTCTCAAAATCTTAGTGACGCATCCCTGGAAGATACTAAACCTAAATACCAAGGTTGGTATTTTACAGACCTTTCGGTTTTTAATTATCGTGTTCACAGATACATGAACCTTTTTCTGAAAATACTTTTTTTGGATACAGGGGACTCTAAAACGTGTATTTTTGTTGAAATCTTGGTATCAAATTTGTGAGTGGAATACAATATCTTCTCTATACACTATGTACGTGTAGAAAAAATAGAAAAATCTGATGTGTTCCATTCACATGACTTTCTCTACATCTCTGCAACAAACTATTGTTAAAAGCTTATACTTCTATGTACTTCATGCTAATCAAGAAAAAATAAGCAGAAATAGTCTTAATGCTTGCTTCCTTGTAAGTAGGAGCGAAATAAGGAAGTACCATAAGTTAAAGTGATAGTCAAAATTTGGTTGCTATGTGACTGTGTAACGTGGTTTTTTTATTCGTTAGTACCCCACGTTGGGAGGTTATATGGAACGAGACTTTATATGGTGGTTTGCAGTTTACACCGCACGTCGGACAGTCATATGTAATAGGAATTTTATGTTGTTGAGTTTTTACGCCTCAACGTGGGTGCTTATGTGCGGCGTACCTAAGTGTCACTTCAAATCAACTCCACTACACTCACGTATCTGGTACTGAAGCTCTTCTTGGGTGGGTTGCCACAACGTTGCTCAGTCTTGCACGATCATCGACTCTCTCTGGCGTGGATTTGGCAAGTGTAGGAGTGATCTTTTAATTGTGAAGAAAACACTTGTGAACTTTTACTGTTATTTATTCTATAAGGAGATTCCAAAACAAGCACCTTGCTGTACACTGTTATTCTGCTGACTGATCCTCTTACCACTCACTCACACGTACTCTCAATTACACTGTTTCTACGTTAAGTACATGGCACATTTCACTCTCAAGTAATCACGAGCCGACTATTAAACAGGTGAGCGACGTTACTTTAATTCACTAACAGTTTCTTCTCATAACAATCTTACCTCGTGGACAGAGTTGTACAGTTGGACGTCATTACTTCGCGAACACAGTTTTTTTTTACAAAACGACGATCTACAGCATCTCGTGGACAGATTCTTGACAAAGGACGTTGCCTCTCACGGGCAAACTCTTAGCAAAACGACCACGATGAGTCGAACCTTACTTATTTTATACTAAAAACGGTGTCATGGTGGCTTCTTCCTGATTGGTTAGAAAGTCTGCCAAAATGACACCATCGTGACCCAAAAACCATTGCGAATCTCCCAGAATACGTCATAATAACCACGTGATACTACGAACATAAAGCAGAAGTCCCCTCGTGGGTTTTAAACTGGACTGCCCCTGTGTAAGGAAATCGTACGTGACTTACACAAAAGAAGCAACTTCTCACCCCTCTCTCCAGTCTGGCGTCAGGATTCTGTGTAGCTTTCAAGTCAACAACTGACTTCTTGGTTCCTATGTATACAATTTAATAAATGTTAACTTTCTTTGTTTATATACATCTAGATGATTAATAGAATGATTGTCATTATTACGGCGAGGCTAATTAACGGTCTCAACTAATGTTTCCTCGTTGACAGTAGTTAACAAATTTCTATCTAGAAAAGTATGAGTTTTTCAAAGCTGAAACGAAAAACAATAAAAACGATAAACTTCACGAAAAAAATGTGTGTAACATAAATTGTGTGCATTAACGTGCTCTACAGTTTTTAGGTGGTAAGTCCATGTCATACGGTTTAGCAGGTATGCAAAATTCCGTAAAATTCATCCAGAATAAGGTAGTCTTCAGAGGCTATTTCCAGAAAATTCAAGATATACATTTTACTTGTGAGGTAAATAGTTTTAATATACGATATTTTAATCAAAATCGTTAGAGCCATTTTTAAGAAAATCAAAAGTTTCGAAATTTTATCCATGTAAAGGGTTGTTGGGCGTGGGAGGATTTTCTTGATAATCTTCGTGTCACATCCTTGCAAGATACCAAACCTAAATACCAAGTTTGGTTTTTAACGGTCTATTCGTTTTTTTTTTTTTGCTAAGCTGCCCAAAGATACACACACGGACATTTTTATATTTTTTTTTAATTCAGGGGGTGTCAAAACATATATTTCCAGTGAAATCTCGTAATACCTTCTATATACACAGTACATACAGAGAAAGTACAAACGGTCAGATTGAGAGGATGGCCATCTCTGAGTTAGTATACGTGTCAACGAAAGAAGGTCAGCCATTAAGTCGCAAAACGTGCAACAGTCGCTGATGTAAACTGCTCAACTAAAAAACTGCATTTCTTTCCTTTTGTCTTTTGTTCTTCTAGTAGTTGAGATACACAAAGAGAAACTAGGATTCGGAAACCTGTTCAGCGGTTTATATCGAGAAGTTGTTGAAAGGTCTTTGTGGCATGGCTGGAAGCAGGATTTACTAGTATGTGGCTGGGAAAGGAAAATCCTCTTTTGCAAGAAAAACAATGGAACAAACATCTTCTGTCTTGCTTTCAAAGTAATCAGTGACATGTGCTCCTTTGCTTCCACTGCCAGCTGCATGGATACGTACATCCAGTAGTCTATCCTCCCGGCGGAGTGGCCTTTTCATTACCACCACTACGACAGATGCAATTAGCGCATTCCATTCACATGACTTTCTCTACATCTCTGCAACAAATTACTGTCAGAAAGCTTATGCTTCTATTTACTTCATGCTAATCATGCAGAAATAGTCTTATTACTTGCTTCCTTGTAACTAGAAGCGAAATAAGGGAGTCATTGAGTTATAGTGATAGTGAAAAGCTGGTTGCTCTGTGACTGAACTTCATTTGATTGTATGGACACGAATTGAGAAATTCCTGTGTGAGAAAAGTATACGTTTTTCAAAGCTGAAATCAAAATCAAGGAATATCTCAAAAACGATTAATTCCACAATATATATAAATTGCATGTTTTAACGAGCTCTACACTTTTTGTGTGGTATTTGTCCAGCTCTTACGCTTTAGCAGTTATGCAAAATTCCGTAAAATTCATTCAGAATAAAGTAGTCTTCTCAGAGGCTATTGCCAGAAAATTCAAGATACACATTTTATTTCTGAGGTAAATATTTTTAATACACAATATTTTAAACAAAATCTTTAGAGTCATTTTTGAGAAAATAAAAATGTTCGAAAAAAAGTTCCAAGTAAAGGATAGTTTGGAGTAAGGCGCATTTTCTCAAAATCTCCTGTCGCATCCTTGGAAGATACTTAACTGAAACAGCGAGTTTGCTATTTTACCGAATTTTCGTTTTTGAGTTATCACGTTCACAGGTACACGGACACACACGCGGACTTTTTTCTGAAAATGCTTTTTTTTTGGATACAGGGGACCCTAAAACATATTATTCCGGAGAAATATTGGTATAAAATATTGGGATATAGTGAAATACCTTTTCTATACACTATGTGCGTAGTACATAGTGAAAACAAAAATCAGCAGAAATAATATCATTGCTTGCTCTCTGTAAGTAGAAGCGAAATAAGGGAGTACCATACGTCAAAGTGATAGTCAAAAGCTGGTTGCTATGTGACTGAAGTTCCTCTGTTTGTATGGACAGGAGTTGACAAATTCCGCATGTGAAAGGTTTATTTATTTTAAAACTGAAACCCATAACAAGAAATATCTCAAAAGTCATCAATTCAACGCAAAAACGTGTATGACATAAATTGTGTCTTTTAACGAGAAAATCCGTCAGACGGGAAGTGAACCTGCGGACCATAGTCTGAGCTTTGCTGCTGTTTATTGGTTCTAGGATATCTAAAGCATGGAACCAACAGAAAACCGTTACCTCGAAAGCTGATTTCTGCATTTGATCTAGATAACACTACTTTTGATCTTAGCAAGATAAATACCTGCTCTTTTTACTACTAAGTTACAGTAAACGAGGTTTACAGTTACAGAAAAACCTTTTTGGAAATCTCATTGATGACGAACGATGTTTGTCGGCTTTTTTATCGCCCTTACAAATCAGCATTAAGGTGTTTTCCTAACGAAGAATATTTATAACGCTTCTAAGGAGATTACACGTGAATTACGGTGAAGTTTATTTTGCCTAATGTGTTCTATTCCCTTTTTATATTTCGGAAAGTGGGCAAGAGAAATGTAAAAATCATTACATTACTTTGGTTCAGAGTTAAAGGTAGATAATGTATTATAGTATTAATACTAAATAACATCTTAAATACACACAATATGGAAACTTCTTCAGCTAAGACAAAGGTGTTAAAGACGGGGGAGGAGTAAAAATATAAGAGCAAAAGTTCTGATGTGTAACCCTCACATGACTTTCTCTACATCTCTGTAACAATGTGCTGTTAAAAGCTTATTGTTCTATCTACTTCACGATATTGACATAAACATTAGCAGAAATCGTCCTTATTAATTCGTCCCTTGTAAATACATAGAAAAAAAATTAATGTGTTCCATTCACTTGATGTCCTCTAGCTGCTCGGTAAACAAATGCTTTATTAAAAAAGCTGATGTGTTCCATTCACATGACTTTCTCTACATCTCTGCAACAAATTACATTTAAAAAGCTTATGCTTCTATTTATTTCATACTGATCGAGAAAACATCAGTAGAAATAGCCTTATTACTTGCTTCCTTGTAAGTAGAAGCGAAATAAGGGAGTACCATAGGTTAAAGTGACAGTCAAAAGCTGGTTGCTATGTTCCTTTGAAGTTACTTTATTTGTAAGGACAGGAGTTGACAAATTCCGGTATGAGAAAAGAATACTTCTTTTTAAAGTTAAAACCTCTGCCAAGGAATATCTAAAAAACAATCCTCCACGAAAAAAATGTATATGACATAAATTGTGTCTTTTATCGTGATCTACATTTTTTGTGTAGTAAGTTTTTGTCTATCTCTTACGTTTTACCAGTTATGCAAAATTCAATAAAATCATCAAGAATAAAGAGGTCTTTATAGGCTTTTCCCAGAAAATTGAAGATATATGTTTTATTGTATACATCTTAAATGTGCGATATTTTAATCAAAAAGTTAGGGACATTTTTGAGAAAATCAAAATTTTCGAAATTTTTTGCATCTAAAGGTTAGTTTGGGGTGGAAGTATTTTCTTGAAAATGTTCGTGACGCATCCTTGAAAGATACTGAACTTAAATACCAAGTTTGATATTCAGCGGTTTTGAGCTATGCTGTTCATAGACAGACAGATACACACGGACCTTTTTCTGAAAATGCCTTCTTTGGATTCAGGGAGTCCTTAAACATGTATTTCCGGTGAAATCTCGATATCGAATTTTTGGGTGGAATACAATACTTGCTCTATACACTATGTATATAGTGCGTGTAGAGAAAGTAAAAATATGTCAAAATATGTTAAAAGGAGATTCCATTATTTTTTATAAAATCTTATGTTTCTATATGGAAGTGAAACATAGCTTTTGAGAGGGCAAGATATAAAGCGAATTGTGGTTGTACAAATGCAATTTCTCAGATCTGCTGAAAAAGTTACCTTACGAGATACATGTATAATGGAAGAGATTGATAACTGTCATAGAAGATGGTACTACCAAAGCAAGGTTTATCCTACCAGTAGGAAAGCGCGGCCTGGATCGACCAACATGATGGACAGAGAATTTTAGCCTCGGGACTGGACAGCAATGACTCAATCTATGACGATAAAGAGAAGAAGAAATTATAGTTGAGCAAGGAATACCAAAGTGCTTAGGGAGTAGTAGGTTCAGGGTAGAGCTAGCACTCGCGCTAGTATAGCTCAGAATAAACGAATACATATATACAGTAATGTACCAGTGTGGGGTAGGAGTTAACCCTGCCACTGCGCATCGTTAGGGAGTAGTAGGTTCAGGGTAGAGCTAGTACTCGCGCTAGTATAGCTCAGAATAAACGAATACATATATACATTAATGTACCAGTGTGGGGTAGGAGTTAACCCTGCCACTGTGCATCGTAAGGAAGTAGTAGGTGGAGCTAGTATTCACGCTAGTATAGCTGAGAATAAACAAATCAACAAGTACAGAAAGACAGACACACAGACACATGCGGACATTTTTCTAAAATTTATTATTATTTTTTTTGATTCAGGGGGTCTCTAAACATATATTTCCGGTGAAATCTCCGTATAAAACTATAATACAATACCTTCTTTATCTACTATGTACATTGTACATACGTGCTAGAGAAAATAAAACTAGGGTCAAATTGAGAGGTAAGATTTCGCCACGAGTGTACAAGAAACTAACCCGAACAGCAGATGACGACCACGAAAGAAGACAGTGGTTAATAATGAACGCGTTACAAAGCTGGAACCTCTGCGAGTTCATGGAAGCTGTTGATACATTCACCAAGTACGTATAGCAAGCAGTAGTTCGTGTTATAATTTAAAGCGCTGAGAGAGATAACGCGCGGGCAAAGGCCCTGTTGGGAAAAAGGGAGGCTCCTTTCTGCGGAGCGAACCCCTACGTCATAAAAGAAAGTGTTTCCCTTAAGAAAACTCAAAAAAAGAAAGAGAAGGATTTCCATTCCGACTATAATCATAATCGCCTCTGCCTACGAAATGTATACGACAGACTGCTTTACCCAAGAGAACACTTGCAACCAAAGCTGTTTTCCTTCTTCCCGCTATTTTTCAATTATCCATTTCTTCGCAATTTTCCCATTCACTGTTTCCCTCTCTACCTGACTGTAAGCCTAATTCTCTAGAGGGTCATTCCACGCTCTTCCTTCCACACCCCATTTTCCGGGACGAGAGAACACCCTTCCAGGCGCCGGAACATGTCTGGAGTCATATTCGTTTTAATTAGCCGCTGTAAGAACAATCTTTAACTAAGAAGAAGGCGTATTCTCATTATTATAATGGCTTTAATTTCTAGAGGCAGTGTTGGAGGAATAGAAACACAGAGTGACGTCACGTTTGTGGGCAAATGCAAGATATACTATAGCTTACGTCATTCCAAATAATTCATTTCCTCTTCCAACTCTGCAGTATTTAACCGTTCAGTCTATTTTGACCCACAATATTTCTTGCTGGTCTGTCGTTTTCAAAATATTTCGTTCAAATAAATTCTGTTCTCAGACTGTCTTTTACTGAAGTATATTCTGACAGAAAAATATGATATGATCCATTCAAATGACTTTCTCTCTACATCTGTAACAAATTATAATTTTCTTTAATTGTTTCACTTATATAGCCCCCCTTTAACATCTACGGTTATATCAGGGACTTCGCACTGGAAACAACTTGTTGTCTGTATGTTCTTTACGTTGGGTCTAAATCGTTTTATTTTCCTCACACACACACACACACACACACACATTCACTCTCATATCTATACTTCCAGACTCTGTGGGGGATAGGGAATAATTCTGGTTAAAGAAAAATTCCCCGCCCCGGCCGGGAATCGAGCCCAGGACCTCCGTGTAAGAAATTATTGTTTAAAAGCTTATGCTTCTATCTAATCGAGATTGATAATAGTATAAATGCGTTATTGAAAGTAGAAGGGAAATAATGGAATGAACCAGGCTAAAGTGATGGTCAAACCTTATAAAACCTGGTTGCCATGCAGATGAAATCGTTTCTTTGCATGACCAGAGTATACAAATTCCCTCCCGTATGTGAAAAGTTAAATAATTTTAAAATGGAAACCAATAACAAAGAATATCCAACAAATGGTTGACTCTACGTAAAAAATGTGTATGACAAAAGTTCTGTGTTTTAACGAGACCTTCATTTTTTGTATAGTAAGTTTCTGTCTGTCTCTTACGGTTTACTAGTTATATAAAATCCAGCAAAACTCGTCCAGAAAACACAGGTCTTCGGCTATTTTTAAAAAATTCAAGATATACCTACATTTTATTTGTCCTGTAAATATCTTTACTATACGGTACTTAATCAAAATTTTCGTATTTTTTCCATGTTAAAGGTAATTTGGGGTGGGACATTTTCCTCAAAATCTTCGTGGCGCACCCTTAGAAGATACTAAACTTAAATACCAAGTTTTGTATTTAACCGACACACGGACGTCTTTCTAAAAATGCTTTATTTGGGTTTAGGGGACCCTAAAACATATTTCCAGTGGAATCCGGGTATTGAAATTTTTAGGTGAAATGCGGTACCTTCTCTATATACTATGTACATATTATGTGTAGAGAAAGTAAAAATGAGTCCGCCTGGGTAGTGTTGTGCTAGCGAGGTCGCGAGGTCGAATCTCGTTTAGGGTGGGCTATCCGGATAAGGGTTTTTCAGGGTTTTCCCTTATCTCGAGAAGACGAATGTCGAACAACTTTAAGCTCCATGGACCGCGAGATCATTTGAGCATTATTTCACAAATTTCATACATGTCCAATATAACCAACGAGCTCTAAGGATGTTATGCTATAAAAAAAGTGTTGCATTCACATGACTTTCTCTAAATCTCTGAAACAATTATTGTTAAAAGGTTGATTCTTCTATCTGCTTCATGCTAATAAAGATAAACATGAGTCGAAATGGTCCTATTACTTGCTTCCTTGTAAAGCAGAAGGGAAATAAGGGAATACACTAGGCTAAACCGATAGTCATATCTTTTAATAGCTGTTTGCCATGTGTTGAAATTTGATTCTTTGCACGCCTACAAGTTAGCAAATTCTATATAAAAAGTATAAGTTGTATTTTAAAACAAAGGAATATCCCAAAACATTACGAAAAAATGTACAGAACATATATTGTGTGTTTTAACGAGCTCTGCACTTTTTGTTCAGTAAGTTTTTGTGCATTTCTTACGGTTTACTAGTTATGCAACATTTATCCAGAATGAAGATGTCTTCTTTAATCAAAATCGTTAGAGCCATTGTTGAGAAACTCAAAATCTTCTAAATTCTTTCCATGTAAAGAGTAGTTTGGGTGGGGGATTTTCCTATAAATCCTCGTGTCGCATAGTTGGAAGTTACTGAACTTAAATACCAAGATTTATATTTAACGGACTTGCGTTATAGAGCTATGCTGTCGACAGACACACGGGCACTTTTCTATAAATCCTTTTTCCAGTCTCAGGAGACCTAAAAACATATTTCCGGTGTAATCTCGGTATCCAATTTTTGAGTTCCCTATATACTCCGTACATTATACATACGTGCTAGACAAAGTAAAATAGCATTTTTTTCTGTGAGTAACCGTTTCCGAAAACAAAATAGTTGTTTTTCAAATGTAGA
Organism: Hymenopus coronatus; assembly: GCA_030762935.1. Classification (NCBI taxonomy): domain Eukaryota; kingdom Metazoa; phylum Arthropoda; class Insecta; order Mantodea; family Hymenopodidae; genus Hymenopus; species Hymenopus coronatus. Next base: position 6,931,949 of record CM060883.1, read on the forward strand.
TGGTTTATTCCACGACAACAGCGTGTTGCTTGTAAGACAGGTGGAGTAACCTATTACTATCTAGCTTCCGTAGTAACTAATTGAAATCATACAGAGCTTTGAAATTATTAATCATGTTCCAAACACCGTTTTGCAAACGTAATGTGGTTGGAGGCATAGGCAACATTGCTGGGTAAAGCAAGCTTTGAGAGAAAGATAAAGAGAACACACCTGACGTGAGAGGTGATAGGACTAAAGCTGACCTATTTATGGTTTTGCAAGGGAGAATGCCAACCCGGACGTTTGCCGCTACAACGTTGCCAGCATTTATTCTAGAAAAAAAAAAGCATCTCCGCGGATAGTGGTCATATGAAAAAAAATCTGTTGCATTCACATGATTTTCTCTAAATCTCTGCAACAGATTATTGTTAAAACACATATACTTCTATTTACTTCATGCTAATTGAGAAAACATTATCAGAAATGGTCTTATTACATGTTTCCTTTTGAGTAGAAGCGAATTAAGGCAGTATCATAGGTTAAAGTGATAGTCAAAGGATGGTTGCTATGTAACAGAAGTTCGTTTATTTGTATGAACAGGGGTTGACACATTCCTGTATGAGAAAAGTAGATGTTTTTCAAAGCTGAAACCAAAAACGAGGAATATCTAAAAAACGGCCAACTCCACGACAAAAATTATATGACACAAATTGTGTGTCTTAACGAGCTCTACAATGTTTGTGTTGTAAATTTTTGTCCATCTCTTACGGTTTAGCAGTTATGCAAAATTCCGTAAAATGCATCCAGAATAAAGTAGTCTTCAGAGACTATTCCCAGAAAATTCAAGATATACATTTACCAAACTTAAATACCAAGTTGCTGTCCAAAGACACACACACACACACACACACACACACACACACACACGGACCTGTTTCTGAAAATGCGTTTTTTTTTATTCAAGGGGACCCAAAACATGTAATTCCGGTGAAATCTCGGTATCGAATTTTTGGGTGGAATACAATACCTTCTCTATCGCTATGTACATAGCGTGAGAGTTGAGAGGACTACAGCACACCTATTAATGGTTTTGAAAGGGAGTTCTTTCGAAATTATGAGATCTTTAAATGCTTTAAATCACTATAATGACTTCCATTCTACCTGGTGCAGCATGTTACGTGCAGCATGTTACTTATACTATACTCGTTACTACTAACCGTCAAAAAGGAGCAGTTATAACCGCTACACTAAAATCACTGTTTGTAAGACTGTGGAGCACTTAGACACTAAACAGATAGTATTTCGGATCACGTCTTTCACTTTCATTCCACGGGGAAGAGAAATAACCGTGGCGGAAATTGAGGCAAACAAACCGTGAGATAAGCACGAGTGAGGTTAACAAAGGACGACGGCCCTGCGGAACGACAGTGGGAATTTTTTGCTCCTCGGGCCGCCGCCGGCCATGGCAACCGAATAAACCCCCTTCCTTGTCACACGTGCCAACTTGTGTGGGGGTGTGGGAAATTAGCTTCCGATCAGCTGAGGCGTGAGTGCGGGGAAACGATTGGATTCAGAAAAACCCTTACAAGATATGGTATCCGGCTTTTTCATAACAGCAGGGGTGTACACAACAGGTTGAGGCAATATGGTATGAGTCCAAGGAGTCTCCTCCTCAACAAATCAAAAAGTTACCCTTCTTTAAAAACACAAGTGATTATCGAAAAAAAAATATGATTTGTTCCATTCACATGACTTTCTCTATATCTCTGCAACAAATTGTTGTTACAAAGCATGTGCTTCTATTTACTTCATACTAATCGAGAAAAAAATTAGCAGAAATAGTCTTATTACTTGCTTCCTTGTAAGCGAAATAAGGGAGTACCATAGGTTAAACTGATACTCAAAAGCTGCTTACTATGTGAGTGAGTTCCTTTGTTTGTATGGACAGGAGTTGACAAATTCCTGTATGAGAAAAATATTAGTTTTTCAAAGCTGAAATCAATAACAAGGAATATCTAAAAAACGATCAACTCCACGAAAAATGTATATGACAAATTGTGTGATTTATTGTGATCCACATTTTTTGGGTAGTAAGCTTTTACCTATCTCTTACGGTTTAGCAGTTATGCAAAATTCAATAAAAATCATCCAGAATAAATGCGGTCTTTAGAGGTTATTCCCAGAAAATTCAATATATAAGTTTTATTTGGCATTTAAATATTTTAAATATAAGATATTTTAATTAAAATCGTTAGAGCCATTTTTGAGAAAATCAAAAATTTCGAAAAAAGTTCCATGTAAAGGGTAGTTTTGGGTAGGAGGCTTTTCTTGAAAATCTTCTTGTTCCATCCTTGAAAGAAACTGAACATAAATACCAAGTTTGGTATTTAACGGACTTATCGTTTTTGAGCTCTGTTGCCCATTGATACACACACACCGAACTTTTTCCAAAAATGTTTTTTTTTTTATTTCAAGGGTACCCAAAACATGTATTTCCGGTGAAATCTCGGTATCGAATTTTTGAGTGGAATACAATATCTTCTCTAATCACTATGCACATAGTACGTGTAGATAAAGTAGAAAGTATTGATACGACCATTTCTGTCATCTTTTGTTTATGTTGGTTAGCACGAATTGTTACAATAATCTATTTCAGAATGGTTAGGAAATGAAGTGAATGGAAGACATCAGCTATTTTGGATACAGGGGACCCTGAAAACTATATTTCTCGGTATCGACTTTTTGGTTGGAGTGCAGTGCTTTTCTAAGCAGTGAAAGTAAAAATGAAAGAGCACTGAAGTTTAGAAAGTGAGGGAATGGAGATGAGCATGACGCCACAAGAGCCAGTGAGGCAAGTGTTGCGGCTACCCTAGCGAGGACTCCCTCGACGAAAATCCAATTAATTGGGTGTCGGTGCATCATAACGGCAGATGTGTCTCCGGGCAGCTTCATCGCCATAAACAGCGGTTTGTGTCCTGGAGCGAGTTCCCTCGAGGATGATAACATATCAGCCAGCATTATTGTCGCCTCTAGTTCTTCTTTCTGTGTGCTCAAGCTCACAAACAAGTCTTCTGTGATGAGCGGCGATCCGCTTCCCTAATAATAACAATATGTTCCATTCACAAAACTTTCTCTAGCTCTTCCATATACGAGCACCGTTTTTCCAACCTCCGATAGGCTATAAATAAAAGACAGGTTCATAGAAAACAATTATTTTATTGGTTTTGTACACTTATGGTTACTTTTCAACATAATCACCGAAAAGACAGACATTTATCGTACCTGTGCACAAGCTTTGCAATACCCGCTTCAAAAAATGTTGCCGCCAATGATTTCAAATGAGCATTGACGTTGTTTTGAAGATCTTCGTACTTTACGACGTTTGCGGAGAGCCATTCAAAACAAACGAAGAGGAATGCTGACTTCAGGGATTGTGTTGATCCATGACAACGCTCGTCCATACACTGCTGGCACAACCCATCGGCTCCTTGAACAATTTCAATGGGACATTTTAGATCATCCGCCGTACAGTCCTGACCTGACAGTCAGCGACTTTCACCTTTTCCCTGAACTGAAGACGTGGCTAGGAGGGCAGCATTTTCAAACCAAAGAAGATCTTCAAAACCATAAATGTACAAAACTTTTAATAATAAAATAATTGTTTTCTATGAACTTGTCTTTTATTTATAGCCTATCGGAGACTGAAAAAAACTACCCTCATACAAACTATTCTTACAGTCTATTCTTTTAACATATCAGCCCTGGACATCAGGGGACTGACGCAAAGTCATGTTTTTTGATGAAAGCAAATTGGTCAGAGGAAAGTCTAAAAAGGTGAGGCCAAAAAAATGTGTCACACTATGATTCAAAGTTTACCGTCAAAAGTGTTTAACAACCAGAAAGTGTGATGATACGCGGTGCTTTTAGTGGTAATTATGTAAGAATATAACAATGAAGGGAAGTAATTATTTAGAAGTGTTGTAACAGTGTTTGGTCACATTTTGGCCAATTCATCAGTATCAGTATTTTATGCATGATGGTGCCCCTGCTCATAGAACAAAGATGGTTCAGAAGTTCCTAAAAGACAATAATACACCTCTACTTGACTTGCCTGGTAGCTTTCCCGGCCCAAATCCAATAGAAAATACTTGGGATAAAATGAAAAGTAAAATAGAAGAGCTGCAACCATCAAATATTAAGGAGCTGCAGGAGGCGTTGAAGAAGATATGGGTGGAAATGGACAAAAACTATTTTGAGAATCTAGCAGACTCGATGCCTAGTAGACTCATGAAAATGATACCATTTAAGGGAAATATGATCAAGTATTAATTGTACGGAGAAGTTAACAATAAAACCATGTAAAGTCAGTGTTTGTCGTTTATATTACCATTGAGACAACTGTACTTCATGTTAATCGAGATTAAATATTAGCAAAAACGGTCTGAGGGGGAAAATGGAGTAATGGCGATCATTTAAGCAAAGTCGCCCGGAACGGCTTAGAGCAGGAGTTTAAAAGTGTTATTTTTATGTCAATAGTTAGTTTGATTTTTTATCTAATTGTATGCTAAGAAGAATTTTATTTAAGCAATTACCTCTTACCTTAATTATGCGAAATTTAAGTAGTGTCACTGACCGGGATTACCCATACATGCGGGTAATGCCGGTCACTATAATGAAATCTGTTATTTAGGTAAAAAGTATTACTAAAACACATATAAAAGAACACTTTTTTTTTTAACTTCGATATCACAATTTTCCTCTCTGTACACATTTGGCACAAATATAAGTTTTCGGACTGTCCCAGCCAAAACATTCTCAATGAGCCCACACACCATATGACACATAGAAAGTAATGTTCAGAGGTTTGTTGGGTATAATTATGTGGACGAATAGAAACAACAATAATTCCGTAGCTTTTGAACACTTAGAAATCTTCCACAGTAATATTGCTGCCATGTTTATCCAATAACAGCAATACTGGATTCTTTTTATCGCGCTTTACATGTGACTGTTACTTGACCTGCATTACCCCAACACACATTTTGCTTTAACAATACGTCAGTACCAAGCATATTGTTTAAAACTTCTTGTCACATATGCTACATTATTAGGAGAATCGTGAACTTTTCAGAAAACCATATAAACACATTTAATTAATTTAATACGGTAAATTTACTCTGCGTTATTCTTCAAGCAAAAAGTACATAAAAATGCATTCAATATATTCTTTCTCACTACTGTTCACAACGCTACCAAGGAAGTGACAAAATGTAATTGGCGTGTTATTTATGGACGCTCTTTAACTGCTGTGGCTCTCAGCGTCCCATTCTATATTGGTACGTGAGAGACCGCTTAATTTTGCTCAGAGGTCTCTCTATATCAGGCTTGAGGTTCGTTTAAGTGCTGTGAATCCACGACACGGAACCAACGGCTTTACTTCCCTTCCGAAGGAAAGCAATGCTAAGGATTTTGACACCCGAAAAAAAATCCATCGTCCTCCGCCGGGTTTGAACCCGCAATCTTGGTAATATGAAGTCAGTCTGCCGGTCCCCATAGCCGCACTCGCCAAGGCGTCTCGCTTTGGTGCTTCGTAGCGCAAGGGATCGTGGGTTCGAATCCCGCCTTGGTCATGGGTGTTATATGTTTGTGTATATGTGTGTGCGTAAAAAGAAGAAAATAGAAGTTCAGTAATTATACAGCAAACAAAGTAAAACAATTAGGTAAATAGAAGTAGGGTATACAGCGCCGGAGTCCCGACCAGACTCCGGAACTGTGTGTGTGTGTGTATATATATATATATATATATATATATATATACGGAGTGCTGCCTATGGCTAGATGTGTCTTAAGGATGCACTTCCAGAGGGCAACACAAACCATAAACCACTGCTGCAATGCTTATCGAGATAACTATATGACCGGCATTACCCACAGACCGCGGTTACCTGTGCTTCCCCTATTAGTAAGAATACACTAGGCTACACCGAAAGTCAAATGTTTTAAAATGTGGTTGCTATAGGATTGGAATCCCGTTTGTTTGCGTGGCCAAGAGTTGACAAGTTCCCGTATAAGAAAAATCTCAGAAATGGTCAACTCCACGAAAAAAATGTCTATAATATACATTGTGTGTTTCAACGAGATCTACATATTTTGTGTAGTAAGTTTTGGTCTATCCCTCAGGGTTTATGCAAAGTCCAGAATAAAGAAGTCTTCAGAGACTATTCCCAGAAAGTTCAAGATACACATTCTATTTGTCATGTAAGTATCTTTAATATACGGTATTTCAATCAAAATCGTTAAGAGCCATTTTTCAGAAAATCAAAATTCTCGAAACTTTTCCATGTAAAGCGTAATTTCGGGTGGGGGAATTTCCTAAAAATCTTCATGACACACCCTTGAAAGATACTAAACTTATATACCAAGTTTGATATTTTACCGACTATTCGTTTTTGAGTTAGCGTGTTTAGGAACACACACGGAGCTTTTTCTAAAAATGCTTTTTACTGACTTAGGGGACCAAAAGTTATATTTCCGGTGAATTTTTGGGTGAAGGACAGCACATTCTCTAGACACTATGTACATTGTATGCGCATACGTTCTGGAGAAAGTAAAAATCTGATGCGATCCATTCTATTGACATTCTCTACTTGAGCTGCAATCAAATTATTGTTACTGGTCTTCCATGGTGTAGAGGTAACGTGCCAGCCTCTGGTTCCCAAGATCGCGTGTTCAAACCCGGCGTATGACAATGTTTTTTTTTCGGGCGTAAATCCTTATCATGGCTTCCTTCGGAAGGGAAGTAAAGCCGGTGGTCCCCTTAACAACTTTGCTTAAACTGTCATGTTTTGATATTTTCATGAGAAACGAACTGTTTATCTTGATTTCATTGTGAATAGCCTCTGATGCCCTCTTTATTGTGGATTACATTAATAGTATTGAATGATTAAGCGCATTTATTTAGATACCAGTATACCTAAACTGCCCTTCACCAATCGCACGGAACGAAATTGCTTTTGTAATACAAAATATAAGCAATATTAAAAACAAAAATGAAAGGGGTGAAAACGCAAATAAAGAGAAAAACATAATCAAATACATTATTTTAAATTTACACCGTATCCCGCAACCCAAACTACCGTTTGCATGTAACATTTTGATTTTCTCAAAAATTGCTCTAAGATTTTGATTAAAATATCGTATATTACAGATATTTACCTGACAAATAAAATGTATGACTTGAATTTTCTGATAACATCTGCAGATACTTTATTCTGGATGAATTTTATGGACAACTGCTAAACCGTAAGAGATAGACAAAGATAACTTATTAGAAAACGTAGATCACGTTAAAACCAGAATTTATGTTCTATGCATTTTTTTTCGTGGAGTTGATCGTTTTTTGAGATATTCCTTTTTCTTGGTTTCAGTTTTAAAATACTTATGCTTTTCTCATACAGGAATTTGTCAACTCCTGTCCATACAAACAAAGGAACTTCAGTCACATAACAACCAGCTTTTGACTATCACTTTAACCTATGCTACTCCCTTATTTCCCTTCTACTTATAAGGAAGCAAGTAATAACATCATTCCTGTTAATTTTTTCTCGATTAAAATGAAGTAAATAGAAGCATAAGCAATAGTTTGTTGCAGAGATGTAGAGAAAATCATGTGAATGGAACACATCAGATTTTTCTCAAAAGGAATCGAGATCAAAAAGGCCGCAACATCGGGAACCGAAAGTGTTTTTCCTGTGCCATTTCCCTGCCGTACAATCAACATGCATTAATACGAGATGGAAGAAGCGGGCACGCAGAGTTTTACTGCTAGTGGAATACGACGGCACCTGACACATTTCCTCAGGGATACCGTCTCACAACATCCCCTTCGCAGCATATTGCACTGCGTCTACCAATAAACTGCGTTAGGGACGTATATTCTCTCCCGCTGATAGACCTGCAATTCCAATAAAACAATAACTTGTATTACATGACCATGGAAACCCGCTTTCTCGTCCTCACTGGCTAGCGATTCTTTTAGTTGCAGCAGCATGCAAATGTAGGCCGTGGCTGTCCCGGCCTGATGTATAGACAGCGGTGTTGTTCCAAACAACAACAATGGTAAAAAGAACCGACCTTAGAAAGCTTAAGTTTGAAGTTTGACTAGTTTACATTGTTTAGCATTTATTTGGCAGCCATCATTAGTGAATGCTCTCTGCGAATTTACAAACATGCATAAAACTGGTCATCTTTAGGTGATAACAATACTTTCATCTGAAAGGTCTTAGTCCAACTAATATTAAAGCTGAGCTAGATTTTTCTTTGGGGGAGTCTGCTCCCTTGCTTACAATAGTAAAATATTAGGTAGCAGAGTTCAAGCGCGGCCGTACGAGCTGCCAAGACGAACATCCCAGTGGTCGACCAAATGAGGTTACCAGTCCAGAAATTGCAAAAAAAAAAAAAAAAAAAAAAAAAAAAAAAAAAAAAAAAAAAAAAAATCCACAAAATGGAATTGGATGACCGTCGACTGTACGCGACCTAGCAGACATTCCAGGCATTTCAAAAAGGTTTGTGCATCGCATACTGACTGAAAATTTGGATATGAGAAAGTTGTGTGCAAGGTGGGTGCCGTGATTGCTCACAACAAAACAAAAACAGCGTCGTGAGATGTTTCAGTCGAATGTTTCGCAATGTTTGCTGCAATAAAGCTGCGTTTTTGCGTCGATTCATAACAATGGATGAAACCTGGGTCAATCACTTCATACCTGAGACGAAGGAACAATCAAAACAGTGGATTGGAAGCGGAAAATCGGCTCCAAAGAAGGCGAAGTCAGTTCCATCTGCAGGCAAGGTCATGGCGTCAGTTTTCTGGGACGCACGCGGGATAATTTTCATTGATTATTTCAAAAATGGAAAAGTAATCAATACGAATATTATGCGAAATTGTTAGAGCATGAAATTGTTACAGTGATGAAATCGAGCAAAAACGGCCACATTTAGCGAAAAAAAAAGTTTTCTTCATCAAGACAATACACCGTTCACACATACATTATCGTCATGGCCAAAAGCAAACAGTTAAAGTTCGATTTGCTTCCACATGCACCCTTTTTGCCAGATTTAGCCCCCTCTGATTATTTTCAGTTTCCAAACTTGAAATGGCTTGGTGGTAGAAGATTTGCCAACAATGAAGAGGTGCAGTCTACAGTTGATGACTATTTTGCAGACTTCAATAGTTCTCACTATAAATAGGGTATCGAAGCTATTGTACATCGCTGGCAAAAGAGTATCGAGCTGAAAGAAGACTATGTAGAGAAATAAATGTTTTTTAGGTCTAGCACTTCTGGGGCAGCTGGATCGTTTACATGTATTGTTAGCGGCGGCGCCACCAAGCTTGTCAACTGGCGCTCATCGAGACGGGGCCCGGACTCGGCTCAGGGCTCGGTTCACAGCGGACGCCACTACTGTACTAAATTTCGCGTCAAACCTCCTGCATATGACAGTAGCCAATAGGAGCGCGCTACAACGTAGCCATATCGTGCGTTTGTGCGTGAGAGAGATAGAGATAGTTGCATGCATATAAGGGTTTTACCGGTATTTTTAGTGGAACTGTGGAGTAAAAAAAACTGATGCGTTCCATTGAAATGACTTTCTCTACATCTCTGCAACAAATTATTGTTAGAAAGATTATGCTTCTATTTACGTCATGCTAATCGAGAAGAAAATAGCAGAAATAGTCTTATTGCTTGCTTCCTTGTAAGTAAAAGCGAAATAAGGGAGTACCATAGGTTAAAGTGATAGTCAAAAGCAGGTTGCTATGTGACTGAAGTTCCTTTGTTTGTATGGACAGGAGTTGACAAATTCCTGTATGGGAAATGTATACTTTTTTTTTAAAGCTGAAACCAAAAATAAGGAATAACTAAAAACGATCAACTCCACGAAAAACATGTATAGAACATAATTTGTGTGTTTTAAGGTGCTCTACATTTTTTGTGTAGTAAGTTTTTATCTATCTCTTACGGTTTAGCAGTTATACAAAATTCCGTAAATTTCATCCAGAATAAAGTAAGTTTCAGAAGTTATTCCCAGAAAGTTGAAGATACACATTTTATTTGTCAGATAAATATTAATATACGATATTTTAATCAAAATTGTTAGAGCCAATTTTGCAAAAATCAACATTTTTTAAAATAGTTCCTTGTAAAGGGTAGTTTGGGGTGGGGGGATTTTTCTTAAAATCTTCGTATCTCATCCCTGGAAGATACTTAAGTTAAATACCAAGTTTAGTAGTTTGCCGACTTTTTATTTTGGAGTTACTGTGTTCACACTCACACAAAAACACACATACACACGGACCATTTTTTGAAAATACTTTTTTTTTTATATAGGGGACCCTAAAACATATATTTCGAGTGGAATCTCAGTATCGATTTTTTGGTTGGAGTGCAACACCTTCCCTATACACTATGTACATAGTACGTGTAGAGAAAGTAAAAACTGAATAACGTGATATATTTTAAACACATTCGCATAGAAACATGCAGTTTTACTGAAAATGAGTTACCAAATTATATTTTTTGGCCCTAATTAGTGGATAATAATTACTACTTTCGTACTTTCCAAAACGCATGATTTTTCAAAAATTTGTGATTACTTGATAACATTTAAGGCATTATTTCGAAAAAGTAATATTGCCATTTACTTTACTGTGCTTTAGAAATTCCGTATAGAAATTTTGAAACAAATCAGTGAAAAATTGCATCACATGGAACATTTTGTGTATGGAAAAGTGTTGGAAAAAAGTTTGCGAGATAGTATGATTTAAGGTTGGTTGGTTGGTATTTAATGTTGAGCAGTTGGCAGTGAAGCCATTCGCTCTCCTGCATTCTAGTATTTTGATGTTATATTATCATGTCGACCCAAGGTTGGGCAGCGCAGAAGATGGTTTCCATCCATATCTTCTTTAAGTGTACAGAAAGGACACAGAGGAGACCTCACTATACCAATCCTGAATAAATGTTTATTGAGACAGTCATGGCCTGTTAGGAGTCTAAAAGTTGCTACACAGGATTTTCTTGTTAATGTAGTGATTCTGGTCGTGTTATTACATACATTTTCCCATGGTTTTCCTTTTGTTTGTAATGCATTATCTTCTTTAATTTTATTATATGCTGATACAATGATTCTTTTGATGGAGTGATAACTCATTGGATCAGATGAATTTGATATAATTTTACTACCTTTCTTGGCTAGAAAGTCAGCTGTTTCATTACCCTGTATTCCGCAATGTGCTGGTATGCATTGAAGTATTAATCTTTTATTTAAATTCATTAGTTGTATTATAATTTTGCGGCATTCTGCAATATTTAAGTTATTAGGTGTTACATCAGATGTTATAGCTTCTTTAGAGTCAGATAATAGTGCAACTTTCTCAAATGTATTTATACAGTAGGTTTTGTAAGCTCTGAGGTGTTGCCGAAAGCTATCCATCAAAATGTGTAGTAAGTTTTCTAGAGAGATTTAAAGTGGGGAGTGGGTATAATAAGCATGTAACTTCACTTACTTGGTACTTAAAAGTGTTCAAGGAGGAAAAATTACATATTTTCTTAAAGTTTAGAATTCATATTATTTTATTATCAAACAAAATATTTGTTTTAATTTTCCACGATTTTTGGTAAAATTTCAAGGATGTAACACAAATAGATAAATGACGCAGTGGGAAGACGATACGAAAATAGGCAGTTTACAGCTCTAGTGTGCATTCTTTTCAAATTCAAATACACCAAAGTTTGAAAAGTTTCAGTAAGTTAGGGTCATTTTTCCATCAATAAGTTAAAAATGCTGAAGAAGAGATTGATAACATTTCTCCGATTTTTCCTTCGCCTTAAAGATTTTATCGAGCCCTGGAGACGCGGCGCGGTCTCTGATTGGGGCATTACATATACATCAAAGATTGATCTCGTCTTATTTTCCTCTTGGCAGTTCTCCTGATTTTCCGTCCTCATTTACTCGTCTCTTTTCTGCCTCGGAGAAAATAGTTGCAAATGCGTCATCTGGATGACGTTAATGGTAGGGAAAATGCTGGCCACATGCAAGAAACTCTTGAGAGGAATCTACTTTTCCTCTCTGTTAGGAGAGAGGGAGGATTTGAAATTCGATAAAGTCTCTCGAGCATGAAGGAATCAATAGAGGCACGTCTACATGCGTCATTGGTTATCAAATATAGGACGCGATATCATTACCATACATGAATCTGCCCACTTTATTGTCCCTAACAAGAAAGAATATAACTACAGAGAAGTAAATAATGTTCTAACGGAACTATCGGCTCAAGTTTTCTCGCACTGTGGCTTGTCAACAAAGGTTGGCACGCTCGCGAACGGAGTGCACAAAAATCTGATGCTTTACATTCTCTACCTGCTCTGCAAACAAACTGCTCTTTCATTTCGTAATCGGTTCCCTCCCCGTATTCGGAGGACTGACACTCCCCTAGGACTTACAAGCGAGTGCCTAGGGGTCAGAAGCCTGTCGGGGAGCCACCGCACGAAACCACAGTGGGGTACGATCCTAAGCGACCGCATGTGAGCTTTGTGGTGGACAAAGCGTCGCAGGGGCGGGTTCTCAGCTTTTCCCGCCATCGCATTCCACCGGTGCTCCAGCTTCATTCCGTATACCACCAGAGTCATCGCCTGCGGTGCCACAAGTAGTGAAAGCGGGCGTTAAACACTATAAAAAAGAACCTGCTATGAGGGGTCGGCCCATAACCAGGTATGAAGTGCATTATATGAAATATAAGCGAAATTGATGATAGGAATTGTGATTATGGAGAAATTAGTGGAATGAGTGGCGGGGGAAACCGCAGGACCCGGAGAAAACCCGCCGCTTGGTCCACCACAAATGCCACATGCGGGCGCTTGGGATCGAACCCGGGCCGCCTAGGTGAGAGGCGAGCGGTCTAACCTCTCAGCAACGGAGCCGCCACTCTTTATCTACACCGTTACTAGAAACTGTCTTATTCCTTAAGACTACTCATAAGTGAAATATGAACATATGTTTTACTTCCTCTATATAGCACATGGTAGATAAGGTATTACACTCCAAAACAAATATACGTTTTAAGGTCCCCTGTATACAAAAAATCACAACAACCGGAGTAATACCAAATTATAGAGACATATCCTGTAGTAGTAGTAGTATAGTATTTCCTAAGCTTCTTTTACGTGCAAACAATCATTACACGAGACCACCCACTTACTTCACTTCCGAAGGGATTTTTGCGTCCGCCAGGTTTGAACATGCAATCTTGGGTTTTAGAGGCTATCATGGTAACCACTACACCACGGAGGGCGACTGACATCTCCTTTAATGGTAACAAAATATCAAAGTTGCACGTCTCGTATGTTGTGACCCCTTTATAAGAGACACCAGGTCCCTCAGGGCACTCAAAGGCTACGAAAGCAGGCTTTTAAAAAAATCCAGAACCGCGCAAATTTAAAAGTGGAAAATAAGCCTGTATTTCAAATTACCGTCCGTCCGTTGTGAATCGATGGCGGAAGACATTTGCAGTAAATTATCTAAGAATTTTCCAAGAAGCAAATGGAAAAACATTGGACAGCAGCTCGGAGTTGTGTGTGTATGTGTGTTTGTGTGAAAGACAAAGACAGAATGGGTAAGTTCCTCGATAATTTCTCTCTCACCCTTTTCCAGAACGCTGAGTATTACGAAGGAAAAAAGAACAAGGAAGAATACCAAAAGTAGAGAAGAAGAAAAAAATTCATGACGCCGCAGAATTTATAGAGTATTACGGTCATATGAGACACATCGTCCGGGAGAATTGCAGTTCAAAATTAATAGCGAGGGTAAGATATAGTGCCTTCCACAACACGGTTCCGGGCTTCGACTCCTCCTCGTTCACTGACAGTACATCTCTGGTTTGCGGTAGAGTGGACACATATTACAAAGGAAGGAACCATTCATCGTTTTCAGGGCAATTTCAATCTCTTGCACAGTCCTGGAGTACGTATGTTGTCGTCAGCATTTTGATCAAGTTAAATAAAACATGTCAATTAAAACAGTTAACATTTTGGTTTCTACGTTCTCTACCACGTACAGTGTAGAGACGCTGTTGCATTCCATACCGATCTTTTACTGTTAATGTATGTTTAGAGATTCCTGAAAACACAAAAGCATTCTTACTTTCTCTACCGAGTCTGGTGAAATAGAAGGTAGGGAAGGTATTCCATTCCAAACAAAATTTCGATACCGAGAATTCAACTAAAATATATATTCTGAGGACCCCTTTAATGAAAACGCATTTTTTACCTTCTCTAGCGCATGTGCACAACATACATAGTAGATACAGAAGGTGCTGTATTACAACCAAAAATTCCATACCAGGATTTCACCGGAAATATGTTTTGAGACCACTGAATCCAACAAACAATTTTTAGAAAAAGCACAGTGAGTGTATGTGTCTGTGATTAACATAACTCAAAAACGAAAATTCCGTTAAATACCAAACTTGTTAATTAAGTTCAGTATCGTCCAAGAATACCACATGAATATTTTCAAGAAAATCCACCCAATTGCTCTTTACATTTTTGGAAAATTTTAATTTTCCCAAAAAATGTCTTTAACGATTTTGATTAAAATACCATATGCTTAACGTAATTTTATGACGAAACGCATATCTTGAATTTTCTGGGCTGAAGGCCTCTTCATTATGGATGACTTGTGTATAACTTTTGTATAACTGCTAAACCGTAAGAGATAGACAAAAGTATACACAGAAAATGTATATCTCGTTAAAACACACAATTTATGTTATTTACTTTTTTTGCAGAGTAAAGCGTTTGCCGATATATTCGTTTCAGTTTTAAGCTACTTAAACTTTTCTCAAAAAGGAAGTCGTTTTCCTTTAGTATCTCTTTTGTTGCGCCTAGCAAGAAAAAGGAATCGAAACTAAATTGTTCCATGTAGCGACTGATTTGAAAAGATATGACTCTCGCTTTAGCCTTGAGGATTTCGTTGTTTCGCTTCCACTTACAAGAAAGCGAGTACGAAGAGAATTTCTGGTAATGTTTTTCTCGATTACAATTAAGTAGTTAAACGAATAATTCTTTGAAGGAATAGTTTACTTGCAGAAAAACTAGAGAAAGTCATGTGAATGGGACACATGAGGTTTTTATATGCTACCCTAACGCTAGAAAGCATTTTAGCGAGTGTTGCAGAGTTTCTGAAACACAAAATAGCATTATGGGTAGTTACAAGATTCCAGTATCGGTCGTACTGCAACACAGGGAACATTCAGGTTGCACCAATTAATCATCCCTAAGGATTAGCGGGAAAGGACGTTAAACCCTTTCCGCCATTCATAAATGGCAGAGATTTCTTCTTTCCTCCCTGCAACTGTTTGCGATAAGGACATACACACATAGCCCCGTGCAGCTGAGAAAAGTTATTTTAGTGCAAAATATTTAGGATGCCAAAATCTGGTATTAGTTTTCACAATAGAAAAAATCTGTGGTGTTCCATTTACAAAGCTTTCTCTACATCTCTGCAACAAATTATTGTTAAAAAGCTTATGCTTCTATTTACTTCATGATAATCGAGAAAAAACTAGCAGAAAGTCTTATTACTAGCCACCTTGTAAGTAGAAGCGAAATAAGGCAGAACCATAGGTTAAAGTGATAGTCAAAAGCTGGTAGCTATGAGACTGAACTTCCTTTGTTTGTAATGACAGGAGTTGACAAATCCCTGTATGAGAAAAGTAAAGTTTTTTTTAAAGCTGAAACCAAAAACAAGGAATATCTAAAAAACGATCAAATCCACGAAAAAAATGTATATAACATAAACTGTGTGTATAAAAGTGCTCTACATTTTTTGTGTGGTAACTTTTTCTCCATCTCTTACGGTTTAGCAGTTATGCAAAATTCCTTAAAATTCACGATTTACATATTATTTGTCAGGTAGATATCTTTAATATAAGATATTTTAATCAAAATTGTTAGAGCCATTTTTGAGAAAATCAAAATTTTCGAAAAAAGTTCCATGTAAAGGGTAGTTTGGGGTGGGCAGAATTTTCTCAAGATCTTCGTGTCACATCCCTGGAATATACTAAACTTAAATAACAAATTTGGTACTTAACCTGTCTTTTTGTTTTTGAGTTATCGTGTTCATGAACACATGGACTCACACGGGCCTTTTTCTAGAATGTTTTTTGGATTCAGGGGATCTCAAAACATATATTATCGGTGAAATCTCGGTATCTTCTCGGTACAATATGTACATAGTACGTGTAGAGAAAGTAAAAAATGCGAATGCATGTCGCAGCCTTGGAAACTATATAAACTTTGGTATCTAATCGACCTTTCAGTTGTTCAAGACTCACATGCGGAAACACAAGTGAATATTTTTCTAAAACTGCTCTTTTTTGGTTTCGGGAGATCTCAAAATAGTATTCCAGTGCAATTTCGCTATCGATTTTGAGTGAAATGCAATATATTCACTATTATGTTCTGCGAC
This sequence comes from Hymenopus coronatus, assembly GCA_030762935.1. Classification (NCBI taxonomy): domain Eukaryota; kingdom Metazoa; phylum Arthropoda; class Insecta; order Mantodea; family Hymenopodidae; genus Hymenopus; species Hymenopus coronatus. Next base: position 6,948,446 of record CM060883.1, read on the forward strand.
ACGATGATTTTCAGGAAAATCCCCCCAATGCCAACTATGGCAAAATTTTCGAAAATTTTGATTCTCTCAAAAATGGCTCCAACGATTTTGATTAAAATTCCTCATATTTACATCCCAAATAAAATGTTTTTCTTTTTTTTTCCACTGCTGGCCAAGCAAAGCAGCGATATGCAGTCACAATCGGAAAACGATAGCTTTTAAAACATTTGAGTATCACTTTAACATAGTGGATTCCTTCGACGTAAAGGAACTAAGTAATAACAACATTAAATGTTTTATCTCCATTAGCATTGTGCAGAAAGAAGAATAATATTTTTGTGAGAAGTTTGCTTGCAGAGCAGCTAGAGAAAGTCATGTCAGGGGATATCAAAATAGTATTTCCGGCGAAATCTCGGTATCAAATTTTGGGTGAAATACAATACCTTCTCCACCTATTATATACATTGTCGCTTATTATTGGGAATATGAAATATTCTTACCAAAGATTATTTTTACTTTCTCTACACGTACTATATACATAGTGTAAAGGGAAGGCACCCAAAAATTAGACACCGATATTTCACCAGGAATATATGTTTTAGGTTCCCCTGAATTGAAAAAAAAAAAGTAGTTTAAGAAAAAGATCCATGTGTATGAGTGTTTCTGGACAGCGTAGCTCAAAAACGAAAAGACCGTTCAATACAAAAGTTGGTATTTGAATTTCAAGAAAATCCCCTCACCCCCAAATAAGCTATAATGCAATATTTTTAGGAAATTTTGATTTTCTCAAAAATGGCTCTAACGATTTTGATTAAAATACTTTATGTTCAAAATATTTTTATGACAAACGAAATGTACATCTTAAATGTTCTGAGAATCGGCTCTGAAAACCTCATTCTCAAGGACCTTTGTATAACTCGTAAACCGTAAGAGATATACAAAAACTTACTACACAAAAAATGTAAATCACATTAAAACACACAATTTATGTTCTATACATGCATTTTTTTTTAAAAAAAAAAGTAGAGTTAACCGTTTTCGAGATATTCCGGATTATTTGTTTCAATTTTAGCCATTTAAAGTTTTCTCAAGGTCTTCTTCTTCACGCGGTGGCAGCGTTGCTGCTTGCCAAGCGGGAGGCGGGAGACCTGGACCAGGATGCACTCAGCCTCGTGAGGTCCCTGGGGGACCAATTGAGGAGCTACTTGATGGAGAAGCTGCGGGTGGGGGGGGGGGGTTCGAGGCGCTGCCCACGTCTAACCCTTCAATCCTGCACCCCATCCATGACGCATATCATGGACCGAGATGGGGAACGCAGCGGCCGGGCGGTAGGCCAAGGTTCCTTGTGAGCCTACGTGCCATGGAGTTATAAAGTTTCTCAAACGGGAAGACATATTTTTTCTCATTTCTCGTTTGTTTAATCCCGGAAAGCAAGATATTTCAATTTCATTTGTTTCACACAGCGACGAGACTATCGCTTTAGACTGTGAATTTTCTTATTTACAAGGAGGTTAGTAATAAGACTAATTCTAAAATAAGAAGTGAAGCTTTCCTGGCGACGTGTTAATTCAAAATCTTCTCGGGCTTCTAGCCAGGTAAAAACTTGGCTTGACACCAACGTTTCGAAGAAGTGCATCTTCCTCGTCTTCAGCGCAGTTCACCCTGAAGACGAGGAAGATGCACTTCTTCGAAACGTTGGTGTCAAGCCAAGTTTTTACCTGGCTAGAAGCCCGAGAAGATTTTGAATTAAGACTAATTCTGTTTATGTTTATCTTGATTAGTATGATGTAGATGAAAGATTAATGTTTTCAATAAAACGCTTGTTTAATGAACAGCTAGAGGAATCAAGTGAATGTAACACATCAGATTTTTACTTTCTCTACACGCACTATGTACATAGTGTATAGAGAAGGTATTGCACTCCAACCAAAAATTCGATACCGAGATTTCACCGGAAATATATGTTTTAGGGTCCCCAATATCCACAAAAATCATTTTCACAAAAAGGTCCGTGTGTATGTGTGTGTGTATGTGTGTGTGTGTGTGTGTGTGTCCCTGTGTCTGTGAACACGATAACTCGAAAACGAAAAGTCGGTAAAATACCAAACTAGGTATTTAAGTTTAGTATCTTCCAGGGATGCGACAAGAAGATTTTGAGAAAAATACCCCCACCTCCAACTACCCTTTACATGGAACTTTTTTCGAAAATGTTGATTTTCTCAAAAATGGCTCTAACGATTTTGATTAAAATTTCGTATATTAAACATATTTACCTGACAAATAAAATGTATATCTTGAATTTTCTGGGAATAGCCTCTGAAGAGTAGTTTATTCTGGATGAATTTTACTAAATTTAGAATAACTGCTAAACCGTAAGAGATGGACAAAAACTTACTACACAAAAAGTGTAGAGCACATTAAAACACACAATTTATGTTATATACATTTTTTTCGTGGAGTTCGTCGTTTTTGTGACATTCCTTATTTTTGGTTTCTGCTATGAAAAAGGTATACTTTTCTCATACAGGAACTTGTCAACTCCTATCCATATAAACAAAAGAACTTCATTGACATAGCAACCAGCTTTTGACTATCACTTTAACCTACGGTTGTGCTTTATTTCGCTTCTACTTACAAGGAAGCGAGTAATTAGGCTATTTCTGCTATTTTTTTCTGATTAGCATAAAGGAAATAGAAGTATAAGCTTTTTAAGAATTATTTGTTGCAGGGATATGGAGAAAGTCATGTGAATGGTACACATCAGATTTTTTTTGGATGGAATGCAACACTTTCTCCTTCTCCTGCAGGGAAAGTAAAAAGGAGCAACATTAACGTTGTTTGTCGGCAGCAGTGATGATTTCAAGTACACAATTATACATGATATTTACTGTCAAAATAAATGTGACAGCTTCCTGCACTCTTAGATGCTCTGAGGATATTCAATATCAAAATTATACACAAGTTCGAAGTAGCACAGCAGCAATTCATGCAGTAATTAAAATAATAACAAACATAATATATAAAGTACGCAGAACGCATATTTTGATAATTTTAACATCCTTCCGAAATATTATTTTCCAATAATATTTATTAAATGACGTATACGATGTGTGTTAAAAAATTTATCATGCTTGTCAAAAGGCAGACTGAAATATAATTACAAATAACAAGCTTATCGCACTTTGCAGGTATGATTTTTTACTTTCTCTAATTTGTACATGGTACGTAAGTAGAGAAGGTATTGCATTCCAAAAATCAGTTCGGAAATATCACAAGAAACACACGTTTTAGGTTCCCTGAATAAAAAAAACCACTTTTAGAAAAAGGTTCGTGTATGTGTGTGTTTGACCGTGAACACGATAAGTGAAAAACAAAAAGTTGCTCAAATACCAATCTTGGCATTAAGTCTAAGGGTAAGACACGAAGATTTTCAGGAAAATCCCCAAACCCCATTTCTGAAAAACGACTCTAACGATTTTGATTAAATACCATATGCTTAATATAATATATATATTGCAAACGGAATATATAACGTTTCTGGAAATAGTCTCTGAAGACCTCGTCTGGATGACTTTTGTGAAACTGGTAAACGTAAACAATAGACAAACATTTACAGTACATCTCTTTAAAACGCACAACTTGTGCCATAAGGTAACCCCTCTCGCGGCCTGTCTCCACTGCGTGAGAGATCCGAGAGTCGCCGGGAAAGTAGAGGTGCTCTAAAATTCTTACCTTAAGGTAAATTCCCGAAATGTTGATCTTCTGCGCCCAAACAGGCAGCATATTTTACAAAAGTGTTCTCGCTCACTCGTCTAAGCTTAGCAGCACGAATATTCTAGTATACATATTGTAGATTTAACCGTTTCCGAGATATTCCTCTTACTGGTTTCAGTTTTAAACTATTTTAACTTTTCTCAAAGAGGAATTCATGTTTGATTTCGTCTCTCTTTTGTTTACTCCTAGCAAACTTACAAAGTAACAACAGGGCAATTCTGCCAATGTCTATCATGACGTAGATAAAATAATCTTTTATAAGAAATATTTGTTTGTGGAACAACTAGAGAAAGTCATGTGAATAGACATATGAGATTCTTATTTTCTTTACACGTACTATGTACAGTGCGTATAGAGAAAGTATTGTATTCCACACAAATATATATATATATATATATATATTTTTTTTTTTTTTCACCGCAAATATATGTTTTCAAGTCCCCTGAGTCCAAAAAAAGTATTTTTAGAAAAAGGGCCATGTGAATGTGTTTGTGTGTGTCTGTGGATAGCTCAAAAATACTAAATTTGTCGTACCACACCCTAAAAAGAGTTTCCATGCTAGCAAAAATCTTGAGATATGGCACCAACAAATCCACACCATTCCGAATACCCAAAACCTGTGCTCGGGATACGAACCCGTAACCCCGTTACCGCCCCAAATCCCAACTGCTCTTTACATTATTTTGATTTCCTCAAAAAACGGCTAAAACGGTTTTCAGTAAACTACCATATACTAAATATATGTACATTATAAATAAGATGTATATTTTGAAATTGTTTGGGAATACCTTCTGAAGAGCATAACGGTTAAATCGTAAGACACAAAAACTTACTACAGCAAAAATGTAGATCTCTTTAAAACGAATAATTTGTCATATACATTTTTCTTGTAGTTGACAGTTTTCGAGATATTCAATATATATATATATATATTTTCAAGTTTAAAATAATTATTTTTTCTCAAACGGGACCATGCAAAGCGAAGCTAACAATTTTAGACACTTAAACTTTTCTCAAACGGGAAGACATCTTTCTTTTTGTTTCTCGTTTGTTTACTCCTGGCAAGCAAAGAGAATGGGATTTGAATCGTTTCTCATAGCGACCAGCTTCTAAAAGACTTGACTATCGCGTTAGTCTAGTGTACGTTCTAATTACAAGGAAGCAAGTAATAGGACCAAGTTTGCTAATGTTTATCTAGATTAGCACGGCGTAAATAAAACAATAATCTTTTGTAAGAAAAAATAGTTTGTGGAGCAGCTAAAGAAAGTTATGTGGAGTTTCGGTCCATCTCTTACGCTTTTCGAGTTATACAAGGCATTCAGAGTGAAGAGTCTTGAGGTATACATTTCGTTTGTCAACAAAATATCCTAAAAATGCGGTATTTTATTCCAGATCGTTACAGCAAATATTGAGAAAATAAAAATGTTCCGCTTGGGGCGAGGGAATTTTCTTGAAATCCTTCGTGTCGCAACCTTGGAATATACTGAACATAAATACCAATTTTGGTATGTACCCAAAACTTCGATTTTACTTTCTCTGCACGTACTACTTACATAGTGTATAGAGAAGGTTTTGCCCTCCACCCAAAAAATCGATACCCAAATTTCACCGAAAATATATGTTTTAGGGTCCCCTGTATTAAAAAAAAGATCTTCAGAAAAAAGGTCTATGTGTATAGGTCTATGTGTCCAAACTTGGTATTTAATTTTAATGTCTTTAAGTGTAATATCTTCCAGGGATGCGACACGAAGATTTTGAGAAAAAATTCCCCCACCCCAAATTGGCCTTTACATAGAACTTTTTTGGAAAATGTTGTTTTTCTCAAAAATAACTCTAAGGAATATGATTTAAATATCGTATATTAAAGATATTTACCAAAAAAATAAAATATATATCTTGACTTTTTTGGGAATAGCCTCTGAAGACTACTTTATTCTGAATGAATTTTACGAAATTATGCATGACTGATAAACCGTAAGAGATGGGCAAAAACTTACCACACAAAAAAATGTAGAGCATGTTAAAACACACAATTTATGTTTATATACATTTTTATCGTGGAGTTGATTGTTTTTCAGTTATTCCTTGTTTATGATTTCACCTTTAAAAACTTATACTTTTCTCATACAGGAATTTCTGTATTCATGTCCAAAAAAATAAAGAAACTTCAGTCACATAGCAACCAGCTTTTGACTATCACTTTAACCTATGGTACTCCCTTATTTCGCTTCTATTTACAAGGAAGCAAGTAATAAGACTATTTCTGCTAATTTTTTCTCCATTAGCATGAAGTAAATAGGATCATAAGTTTTTAACAATCATTTCTTGTAGATATGTGGAGAAAGTCTTGTGAATGGAACACGTCAGATTTTACAGTTATGCTATTCACAGACACACAAAGATGTTTTCTGATTTAGGGACCGCAAATCATGCGCTTCCGTTGAGATCTCGATATTGAATTTTTGGGTTGTATACAATATAATGTATATTTACTTACGTACTAGAGAAACTAAAAATAAACTTTTTAAGAGAAAACTATGTGAATGGAACACATCAGTTGTTTTAAGTGTGGATTTGCCTGCTGAACCTTTCCAATAACGTGACGAGCCACAAGTATTTTACAGTGACTGTACATCCTTCCTAACAAGAGAGTAGATAATCGCATCTCGATCGAGATAAGGGGGTCGGGGACTAAAGCAGCAAGTTTTTTTAGAAAAATCAGAGGAGGCGAACTTTCGATTTTGGTATTTTGAATAGAGGGGTCATGTAGTTGTTAATTCACTTAAAAGAGGGACGGGGAAGCGCAGAGGCGCGCCGCGCCTAGTGGTTAACAAGTCTGCGTGTGTATTACATTAACGAAATTAAATGTGCTGAAGAGGGTAGAGCTGATGGATGGACGGCGCAGGCAAATCCTTCGAGGTTAAAGCTTCCTTTTAGCGGAAGATTTATAGCGAGAGATACATAGTGGTCACGGCTTCAAACTGTCAGGCTAAGCTCACCATTTAATTTACAGAAACGACTAACTGCTTACGATGACCGCTTCCAACTTCTATCCCTCATAATCCGCTCTCACCCACACAAGTAGTGCACGATTGAGAAACCGAAACACTAGCTGTCCTACCCGATGTACACTTGTACTTTATCTAGCAGGTGCAGAAAGCATTGCATTTCACTAAAAAAAATCTGATGTGTTCCATTCACGTGACTTTCTCCATATCTCTGTAACAAATTATTGTTAAAAAGCTTATGCTTCTATTTACTTCATGCTAGTCGAGAAAAAATTAGCAGAAATAGTCCTGTATGAGAAAAGTATAACTATTTCAAAGCTGAAACCAAAAACAAGGAATATGTAAAAAAACGATCATCTCCACGAAAAAAAAGGTATATAACAAATTGCGTGTTTTAACATGCTCTACATTTTTTGTGTGGTAAGGCGCTTACGGTTTAGCCGTTATGCAAAATTCCGTAAAATTCATTCAGAATAAAGTACTCTTCAGAGGCTATACCGAGAAAATTCAAGATATACATTTTATTAATAAGGTAAATATCTTTAATATGCGATATTTTAATCAAAATCGTTAGAGTCATTTTTGAGAAAACCAAAATTTTCGAAAACAGTTCTATGTAAAAGGTAATTGTGGGTGGGGGATTTTCTTGAAAATCTCTTGTTGCATCCTTGGAAGATACCAAACCTAAATACCAAGTTTGGTTTCCAACGGTCTTTTCATTTTTGAGCTATGGTGCCACACAGACACGGACATTTTTCTAGAAATGCTTTTTTTGGGTTCTCAAAACATATATTTCCGGTGAAATCTCGATATCGAGCATTTGGATGCAATACAATACCCTCTCGGACTGCCTCCGTGGTCGAGTGGTCAGCGAGGTGATTTCTCACCCGGAGGTCCCGAGTTCGATTCCCGGCTGGGGCGTGGAATTTTGCTTTAACCGGAATTATTCCCTATCCACCATAGAGTCTGGAAGTAATATAAAGTTTAACCTAATGTTCTGAACCTACAGTTTCACTAGTGAAACAACAAGTGACCATTGATGTTGAAGCAATTAAAAAAAAAATACCTTCTCTATATACTATGTACGTAATACGTGTAGAGAAAGTAAGTAGATACTGAAATCACACGTTTGAGTGCTTTAAAAAAAGCTTTACTTTCCCAACTTAGTATATCGTTAGATAAAATAGTCCAGTAATCCCAAAAATTCGATAAAAAGATTTCACCGGAAATAAATATTTTGAGGTCCACTGAATAAAAATCACATGTACGGACAAGTTGGGTTGGGTTGAGAAAAAAGAAATTAAAATTGAGCTTATTTATGGACGCTGTTTAACTGCTGTGGTTCTCAGCGTCCCACTCTATATTGGGCGTGAAATACCCTTTTCATTTACTCAGAGGCCTCTTTATCAGTCTTGAGGTTTTTACGCGCCGTAAATCTTCGACACGGGACCAACGGTCCGAAGGAGGCCGCGCTAAGGATTTTTACGTCCGAAAAAAATCCATCGTTTGAACCCGCGATCTTTGTATATGAATTTAGCATGATAACCACTGCAGCTAGGAATATTTTTCTGGCCCAGAGTGACTCATAGTGAACATATGTTGGACCTCGTCTTCAGAGACTAAAGACGGTTTTTCCTCTAATTTCTTAGCCCTAAACAAAACACAATTCTTTTACTTACCGACTGAAGAAACCCTTTTGTTGAAGTAGTCAATTTCATTACTTACCTGAAAGTAAAAATAAATTTTAATTACTTTTCACATGCCAAAGAAAAACTGCTAGGTAGTGCTGTGATGAACATTTAAAAATTGCTGTCACCGTAAAACGTAATGAAGATGCAATCATGCCAACACTACACAATTATGACATTACTCTACATCTTTGCAATAAATTATTGCTAGAGAGCTTATGCTTCTAATTACTTCATGCTAATTGAGACAAAAAGGTAAGTAGAAGCGAAATAAGGGAGTACCATAGGTTAAAGGGAAAGCCAAAAGCTGGTTGCTATGTGACTGATGTTCCTTTGTTTGTATGGACAGCAGTTGACAAATTCCTGTATGAAAAAAGTATCAATTTTTCAAAAACAAGGAGTATATTAAAAACAATTAACTCCAGAAAAAAATGTATATAACATAAATTGTGTGTTTTATCGTGATATACGATATATACGACGAAGGAACAATAAAAACAGTGGATTGAAAGGGGAGAATCGGCTCCAAAAAGGAGAAGACAGTTCCATCTGCAAGCAAGGTCATGGCATCAGTTTTCTGGGACGCACGCGGGATAATTATAATTGATTATGGAAAAAGGAAAAGTAATCAAAGGCGAATATTATGCGAACTTGTTACAGCGTTTGAGTGATAAAATCGAGCAAAAAACGGCCGCGAAAAAGAAGGTTTTGTTTCATCAAGACAGTGCAGCAATTCACGTGTACATTATCGCCATGGCCAAAATGAATGAGTTGAAGTTCGAATTGCTTCCTCATGCACCCTATTCGCCAGATTGAGCCCCCTCTGATTATTTTCTTTTTCTAAACTTGAAGAAATGGCAACCAATGAAGAGGTGGAGTCTGCAGTTGACGGCTATCTTGCAGACCTCGATAGTTCTCAATATAAACAGGGAGATTATGAAGAGTAATATAGATGTTTTTCCCAAAATTTTTGTGCTTTCTTTGCTAGGTCGGGTACTTCTGGGGACTGTCCAGGTAGCATAGACGCGACCAACGGGACACTCACGAGAGAAACAGCCTATAACCTGCACACGCTCGTGGCCATCTGCATTCGTTCTTCAGACAGGTGATACGCTTGTTTGTGTGTTGCCCATGCCAACTCTAGCCAAACTTCATGACACGTAACTCTATATTTAGTGGAGAGAAAACTCTTGAGAGGGAAGTCTCGCCTTGTGAAGTGCTCTCTCTCTCTCTCTCTCTCTCTCTCTCTCTCTCTCTCTCTTTCTCTCTCTCTCTCTAAGAGACACGCCATATCACTTTGATGAAATATATGCGGTAATGTTGCAAGGCAGGAGCTAGCTGACTTAATAAATCCGTCGCTCGCTGCTCGCTTCTCGTTTATTATAAACGGTGGTGCTGCTGCCTCCACGGGATGGCATGGAAACTTCCGGACAATACTCGCCCCCTCGTCACCACGCTCAAGTATGACGTCGCCGATGAAAAATGGAACAGCATCGGAAACTTTGCTAACTTATTAGTTCAAGTTTAGCATGCACCTGCGCTTTCTTTGCATCAATTCATTCTTCTTTTTTTTTCAAAAGAGCGATTTCCAGTAAACAACATGTAAACTACCATCCAATCTAATTAAACCTCGTTTTATTGTAAAACAACCTTCAAGCTGATATACTCAACGGTATTTTTACTTTCTCTATCACATGTACAATAAATAAATAAAATAAATATAAAATAAAAAATCTGCATAATAACCCTAGTACCTATATATTTACACGATTACTAATAAGCGAGATTTTTAACATTTATTAAAGTTCATATTCACACACACACACAATCAACATCGTTTACAGATACATTTAAACTAACATTACAAATATAAAAGTAAAAATATAAAAAATAAATATATAACTTTAAACAAATAAAACATTATAAGTATATTTTCTAAAATACAATAAATAATGAACTAAAACATCAAACACACATCATACATTCATGATTAACTCCAATAATTACTATTACTACTTCTAAACAACAATAACAAATATATAAAATATAATTTCCAAATTTATTTATCTCTAAATTTCATTTTTACTAAAATATGATAAATTTTAACTAAAATATTACCTCTTATTTATTATTTATATAATAAGTATTATACCTTCATTATGGCTTCACGGGTGATCAGCCGTGTCAGGTATATAAAATCCAAGCTTTCGACCATTGCACACTCACTCCATGGTCTTCATGCAGTCCCTGATGAAGATCATGGAGTGTGCAATGGTCGAAAGCTTGGATTTTATATACCTGACACGGCTGATCACCCGTGAAGCCATAATGAATAACATTCGCCGTGAAAGCTTCAAGTCTTACAAACTATTATACCAATAACTAATAATTTTAATGTTTTAAACTATTTCTTTTGCATATTTTATTATCAATTTATTCAATTTTACTAATAACGTATGTACTATATACATAAAAGGTAAAGGTAATAGAGATTTCACCACAAATATATGTTTTGAGAATCCCTGAACAAAAAGTATATATAAAAGCAGTTTTTACTAAACTATTGAAAGCATAGCTCAAAAACGAAAAGTAAGTCAAATACCAAACTTGGTATTTAAGTTCACTATCTTCCAAACATGTGACACGAAGATTTTGAGGAACGTCCTCCCACCCTAAGCTACCCTTCACATGGAACAATTTTAGAAATTGTTGATTTTCTCAAAAATGCCTCTATTGATTTCGATTAAAATACAGTAAATTAAAGATGTTTACACGACAAATAAAATGCATAACTTCAATTTTCTGGGAATAGCTTCTGAAGACCTTTTTATTCTGGATGAATTTTACTGGATTTTGCATAACTAATAAACCGTAAGATATAGGCAAAAACTTGCTACACAAAATGTGTGTATCTCGTTGATTATTTTTTAGATATTCCTTGTATTGAATTCAGTTTTAAAATCCTTAAAACTTTTCACATACAGAAATTTCTCAAATGCTGGTAAAGCAGAGAAGCAGATTTCATCCACATGACAACCAGTTTTTAAAAGGTTTCTGCTAATGTGTATCTCGATTAGCATGAAGTAGATAGAGGAATAAGCTCATATAAACAATTTGTTACAGACATTTAGAGAAAGATATGTGAATAGAACACATCAGATTTGTTTTAAGTGTACTGTATTTCAAAAGTCACCTCGATCTTGAAAGTGATGTAATATTCAGAATAGGATAAAAACAAAAATGTCATATTCTGGGCAAGCAAAGGGGTTTGGTTTACTTATGTGTGTCCCCCGCCCTTCACCGTTACCATGGGTACAGTTTTGCTGATTAAAACAGCAATAGCATTCAGTTGATTCAATACTATCATCCAAGAAGAGGAGTTTTTTCTCAAGGTCTGAGAAAATTAGGTCTTTTAATTTTTAAGCACAGGTCGATGTTCCATTCGTAAAGTGCAAACAAAGTGGCCGCCACGATTTCCAGATCTGAACCTGACCTAGATTTCCTGACACATCCAACAACCCTTTAGCAGCTGAAAGATGCAACCTCGCAAGAAATTGTTGTGCATGGAGTCGCAGAGAGAATGGTGTACGCTGAATAAGAGAACGGAGGATATCTTACCAATATTTTATAAAACCTCGTTGCTTACCCAGTATGCGACCTCTTTTGCTTTTTTCTTCCCCCCCAACTTAAATTATATAAGGCGGCGCTATGGCGAGTGGTTAGACCTTCTCCTCACACCTGAGCGGCCCGGGTTCGAGGTGGGATTTATGGTAGATGAAACGGCGTCTTCTCCGGGTCCTCCGATTTCCCCCGCCACTCATTCCACTAATTGATCCAGCATCACTTTTCCTATCATTCCCTTCCTCTCGAAACGGATCAGATTCTCCATTCTGTGGTTTCGTGCAATTGTCTTCTGACCCCTAGACATTCGCCTGTAAGTACTAAATGCGGGGAGGGTAAGCAGACTAAGAAAAAAAATGTGATGTGTTCCATTCACATGACTTTCTCTACCTCTCTGCAACAAATTATTGTGAAAAAGCTTATTCTTCTATTTACTTTCTTAATTACTTGGTTCTTCGTAAGCAGAGAAAAATAGGGGAATAAACTAGTCTGAAACGATAATCAAGTCTTTTAAAAGCAGGTTGTCATGTGGATGAAATCCGTTTCTATGCTGTGTCCATGTGAAAAATACATGTTAAGTATTTTAAATCTGAAACAAAAACAAGGAATATCTCAGAAATCGTCAATTCAACGAAAAAAAAAAGTACATAACATAAACTGTGTGCTTTTACGTGATCTACATTTTTTGTGCAGTAAATTTTTGTCTCTTACAGTTTACCAATTACGCAAAATTCAGATAATTAATTCAGAATAAAGAGGTCTTAAGAGACTATTTCCAGAAAATTCAAGATATACATTTTATTTGCGATATAAATAATCTTCATTTTAATCAAAATCGTTAGAGCCATTTTTGAGAAAACCAAAATGTTCGAAATTTTTTCATGTAAAGGGTAGTTTTAGGGTGGGATAACTTTTCTCAAAATCTTCGTGGAAGATATTAAGCTTAAATACCAAGTTTGTAGTTTACCGACTTTTCGCTTTTGAGTTATCGTGTTCAGACACGGGACATTTTCTGAAAATACTTTTTACTTTCTCTACCAGTACTACGTATATAGTGTGTACAGAAGGTATTGTATTGCACCCAAAAACTCGATACCGAGATTTTACCGGAAATACAGGTTTTAAGACCTCCTGAACCCAGAAAAGGTATTTTTAGAAAAATGTCCATGTGTGTGCGTGACAGTGGGCGGCATAGTTCAATAATGAAAATTTTGTTAAATACCAAATTTGGTTTATAAGTTCGGTATCTTCTAAGGATGCGACATTAAGATTTCCAAGAAAATCCTCCACCCCCAACTAACCTTTGCATGGAACAAATTTAGAAATTTTTGATTTTATCAAAAATAACTCTAATGATTTTTATTGAAATCTCTTATATTTAAGATATTTGCATGACAAATAAAAGGTGTATCTTTAATTTTGTAGGAATAACCTCTGCAGGCATCTTTATTCTGGATGAATTTTGTGGAATTTTGCATAAAAGCTAAGCCGTAAGAGATAGACAAAAACTATTTAACAAAAAATGTAGAGCTCGTTAAAACACACAATTTCTGTTATATACATTTTTTGGTGGAGTTGACCGTTTTTGAGATATTCCTTGTTATTAGTTTCAGTTTTAAAATACTTTTTCTCAAACGGGAAGTTGTCAAATTCGGTCTATACAAAGGTACTTCAATGACATAACAACCAGCTTTTAAAGAATTAAAAGAGGCAGGTAATAAGACCCTTTCTGTCAATTTTTTTCTCGATTAGCTTTAAGTAAATCAAAGAATAAGCCATTTAACAATAATTTATTGCAGAGAGGTAAAGAAACCAATATGAATGGAACACATCAGATTTTTTTAAACATGTGAGCGGGAACTCTCTGAAGTCAATCTCTCTGCAATTGCCTTCATAAAGAACAGAGTTGGCGAGGTTATTCCGAGTCTACTTTCATGTTGCGTATCACCTAGAATTGCTAAATACACAGAAGCTAGAAGGTAGAATTCAATTATGTTACTGGAGCCGCAAGAACCCTGGGAAATAGCAGCCCGCTTCTCGTATACCTTAAAGGACGAAAACAAACAAACAAACAAGATGTTAACAAAATACGAGGAAAGCTTCCTCGGTCGACATATCTCCACGCACTTTTTCTTCACCTGAGGGAGGAAGAGAAATGCCTGGGTAAACCGCACCGGGATCCAATTAATTTTTTGTACCTTAGCTCTGAAGCACGTGTTTTTACGCCGGATTAAACAAGAAACATTAAAAATATAAGCTGCTCTCGTTTATTGCCGACCACTTTTCTTTTTGTGGCTTGCGCGTAAACTAAACCTTTTTTAAATGCCTCGTGTTCAAGAGAAACTGGATGACACATAAAGGATACACTCTGTTGTGAACTCTTCAGCTGCTCCGGTGCGGACCCCGAGGGCCATCCAGAGAGCAACGAACGATTTGACGTAATGACGAAACATACCAACACAAAAACGTATTTACAAACTTACACTACCTTACTTTATTTCTCAACGCAATCTTCATTCTGTCAAGGCATTTATTGCCACGTAGTACCACTTTTTACTTTCTCTACACATACTATGTTCATAGTGTATAGAGAAGGCATTGCACGCTACCCAAAAATTCGATACCGAGATTTCACCGGAAATATATGTTTTAGGGTCCCCTGTATAAAAAAAGAACAAAACATTTTCAAAGAGTGTGTGTGTGTGTGTAGGCATGTTTTATCTCGGTGATTTTTATTGAATTTTGCATAACTGGTAAACCGTAAGAGATACACAAAAACTTACTACACAAAAAATGTAGATCACGATAAAACACACATATATATCTTTTTTCGTGAAGTTGATGGTGTTTTAGATATTCCATGTTATTGATTTCGGCTTTAAAAACTTCTCATACAGGAATTTTTAACTCCTGTCCATACAAACAAAGGAACTTCAGTTACAAAGCAACCAGCTTTTGACTATCACTTTAACTTACGGTACTCCCTTATTTCGTATCTACCTACAAGGAAGCAAGTAATAAGACTACTTCTGCTAATTTTTTCTCGATTAGCATGAAGTAAATAAGCATAAGATGTGGAAAAAGTCATGTGAATGGAACATAACAGATTTTTCTTTATTCTACTATTAGGCACGCACGCATTCACTCTCACATGCAAGCTTAGATAAACATTTCGCCTCAACCGGGAATTGCCCATGGATCTGTGGGTGGGAAGACAGAATGCTAATCATTCGACCGCAGAGCATCCATTTTGTTATGGTGTTTATAAGACGGTAACGACAGTAGCAGAACAGCTGACGACTTTGTGACGAAAATAAACCTGCACTTCTCGCATGTCCTCTGGGCGCCACTTGCCCAAGTACCAAAAGGAAGAAAAAACAGGAAACCACCAACACTCACTGCTCTTAATGAAGAACCTGCAGGACATCCGCTTTTTTCTGCCTGCAGCCATTTTCAAGAGCAAACATGGTCGTCACCTCTGCCTCGTGGAGACATCACAGTCCTCCCAAATATGTAGCAGTCTGGATTGATCTCTGCTCTCAGCGAGAGAACTCTTATTTCCGGGAAATCTAGAAATGCTTACGTTAATCGCCAAGTTTTAAAGTTACGGTCAAGATGAAAACCTTCATTGTGTTACTTAAGGCCATGTAGGACTGAAATTTCATGAAACATCACAACAAATTTTAATTCTATAAAATAGTATAAACATTCCTGAATACAAAAAACAAAACAACAACGTAAAATCGGGCATCAGAGACCGTTTTTAAATGTCTTAAGCGCAATCAAAATGGGATTTTCATGTTTTAATTGCATATGAATATTTTGAAATTCCCGCTCACTTTGATATAACTTTCATAGACGTACGCTAATTTTAAATATTTTAAAATAGTGTTGCAA
The DNA here is from genome assembly GCA_030762935.1 of Hymenopus coronatus. Classification (NCBI taxonomy): domain Eukaryota; kingdom Metazoa; phylum Arthropoda; class Insecta; order Mantodea; family Hymenopodidae; genus Hymenopus; species Hymenopus coronatus. The sequence goes on from CM060883.1 coordinate 6,964,413, forward strand.
ATAATTCTGCGTATTGGTTTTTTAGAAAATTTTAGTACACTCACCACATCAATAACTTCGTTAATATTAGTGTTAGAGAAAAGATGCTGTTATATTTTGATCGGAAAGTTTTACTTGGCATTGGATCCTGCTCACATTTTCTTCATGTGACAGCTTCGAAGTACTGCAAATTGTGTTTGGAAGGTTAGGTTACATTTTTTTTAAATGTTATGTTTGAAAGCAGTTTCTGAAGAAGTAAAACTGTCCATACAGATACCCCGTTATCTCAGAAGTTAATTGACACTAGGAGCTGACATTTTTATCACACATTTGCATTTAAATAGGTTTTATTTTAACGAAAAGATTTTTATGTATACGATGTAATTGCTTTTTTTTTAAATTTAAAAATCATCATTTTCAATACAATTTTAAGAGCGTTATTATAAAAATTCATAGCTTTCCTTATAATGTACACAAGTATTCTTTTTTTCATCAATCAACAGTAAAGGTATAGCTTCAAAAGTTTAGCTCATTATGTTAAATGGGTCTAACTTGAACATCGGCAAGACAGGACTTTTCGACTCCCCTTAAGTAAAGTATCAGAGGTACTGGACTCGACAAGAAAAACTTCAGTTCGACGAGATCTAGTTCGCAATGTGGAAGTTAAAAGAAAAGTTGTGCAGAAGAAAAGCAGCAATGCAGGAAGAAAATGACGGAAAGAGCAGCAGCAGAGGTGACGAAAAGGAAAGCTGAGAGAATAAGCTACCAACATGGTGTATTTTAATGTGAGCCATGCAAATTTATCATTTATTGATCATACCATTGATATTTTCAGCATTTTTCTTGCTGTAAAATGTTCCTTGCGGAGCAGTTTTTAGGTTACACGAATACAATTTGCTGTACATGTTCACAGAGGGAAAATGGACAAGAATTGCCCTAGGTTTTACTATCAGATGTATTTAAGCATATGTTTTTCAATTTTCAAACACAAAATAGTATATTGCGTACTAAGAACTGTAAGTTATACTTATCAGGGCGAGAATGTATATTGGGAATACAAGATCTGATAAGTAACTTACAGTTCGTGGTTAGCCAATTACTTTTTCAACTACTTGAAAAAAACTGTAAAAAAAACAAAACAAACAAATATAAAAATTCCTTTTCAATATGAAACAATGAATTCTCGATGTGAACAAATGAAAGACTACATCTAAATTATATCGACAAAGCCTTCTTATACACTCTTTTGTTAATGAATTTTGCAATAGATTCTTTAGTTGAAGTAGCACATGTCTTGAGTGTTACGTCGTTTCCTAATTGCACTGCAAGTATTAATGACCTCTCAAACTCTTACAGTGATTGTTGGCATGGCAATTAATAAATGAATTCTAAATTTATCTTACATTACCAAATATGTTTTCAGAACATTTCAAGTATTTCAAAACTATTTTTTATGAGAAAAAGAGCAGATTTATAACTTCAAAAAATTTGGAACCTAAACCAAAGAAGACACTGAGAAACCAAGGACAATTTAAAAAAGTAGATTTATTGTGAACCTAAGGTGAAAATATAATTTTTTGTCGCAAGGGACTTTTTTTCTGAAGCGATAAAAACATAACTAAATTTTACCATAACTTCCTAACCATTAGAGAAAAATGGATGAAATTTGCACTGTAACTTATTTGTATTACATTACATGTGGTATAAGTTTCAAATAAGCTAGCATTAGTTAGGAATTTCAAACGTTCAGTCATACGTGTTCTTAAGGTGATTCATCAGTGAAATTTGGAAAATCCATAATATGTAACTCAGTGGTCGAGTGGTCAGCGAGCTGATTTCTCACCCGAAGGTCCCAGGTTCGATTCCCGGTTGGGGCGTGAAATATAAAAAGCTATTTAAACCCAACGTGAAGAACCTACACACGAGTTGTTTTTAATGCAAACGTCCCGATATGTCCTTATATTATAAATGAAAAAAATATAAAAACAAAATAATAGTAATGTTTTTGTCACATCTCAAAATTCTAGCTTACATAGTTATTAAGACAATAGGTTTTTACTGTCTAAATTCATTGCAATAGTAAAACTGAAACTCTGATGAAGTTTTAAAGCTATTCCCAAAACAATTCAAGCATTACAGTAAACAACATTTCAAACAGATTTGCTACATCATGTTACTTTGTGTGCACGTACAATGTATATAGTGTGTACGTCGAGATTTCCCCTGAAATAAATGATTTCATATCCCTTGAACCCAAAGAAAAATGCTGATGTGTATTTGGACAATATAACTCAAAAATGAAAAGAGGCTAAATACCAAACTTAGTACTTAAGTTTAGTAACTTCCAAGAATACGACACGAAGATTTTCAGGAAAATCCCCCGACCCACAAATACCCTATACATGGAACATTTTTCGAAAATGTTGAGTTTCTCAAAAATGGCTCTAACGATTTTGATTAAACTACGTGTTTAAGAAATGTTTATGACAAACAAAATATATATCCTGAATTAATTGGAAATAACCTCTGAAGAACTCTTCATTCTGGATGATTTTAGCTGAATTTTGAATAATCATAAGAGATAGACAAAAACTTATTACTCAAAAAATGTACGCCTCATTAAAACACACAATACATTTTTTCGTGAAACTGAGCAATTTCAAGATTTTTCTTGTTATTTTAAAATACTTAAAAGTTCTCTCATATATGTCTTTGTCAGCTCCTGGCCATGCAAAGAAATGACTTTCAACCACACAACAAGCAGCTTTTAAAAGATATGACCATCAGTTTAGCCTTGTACATTACCTTATTTCCCTTCTACTTACAAGAAAGCAAGTAATAAGACCATTTCTGATAATGCTGAGCTCAATTAGCATGACGAAAATAGAAGAATAAGCCTTCTAACTATAATTTATTACAGAAGCGTAGAGAAAGTAATGCGAATGTAACACATCGGATTTTTTATACAAGGTACCCTAATATTCATGCTTCCGGTAAAATATCGGTATCGAATTTCTGGGTGGAGTACTATACCTTCTCTACTTATGTACTAAGTAGACAAAGTAATACATTACTCAACCGGGAGGTCGTCATTCGTTTCATTTCCCTTTTGTTTTACTCCTGACCATGCAAAGGTCACCAAATTTCAATGTCATCGCATGGCGACTACTCTGTAAGATTTTACTATCGTTTTAGACTAGTGTACTCCCTTACTTCCCGTCTACTTACAAGGAAGCAAGTAATACGACAAATTCTGCTACTGTCGAATAGTAGAGGAATCCACGCATAAGATTTTCTGATATTTTTATGTGAACGCCGCTCTGGATTTTAAGACCTTAAATGGTTTGCCTTAAGATGCACCTAAAGGAACCTTTATTGCGTACGAAATGAAGTTCATCATGAAGCGGACCGCTTTGATGAAAGCAGAAAACATTATCCCAGTCCATATACGCCCGGGTACGCCTCGTTAATTTAAGGTAACGCACGCGTTCGCTACGTACGTATCGCTACGAAGACATTTTTACGAGCAAGAATAACGACTCCTTTTTCGCGTAACGAGCATATAAAAAGAAAAGAATATAATATATGAATTTTAGAGATACAGAGATAAAAATACGAACAGGAAGAGAGAGAGAATAACGGTAAAAGGAACAGTAGAGAAGAGAAAAATGGGAAAGTTAAGCGCACACTACAAAAGAAACAAATAAACCGATTCCAGCATTTAAAAGGCTAAATTTTCGCAGACAACTCTAATAATACATTTCTCGGGCGGTAATGTTAGCGTCTGCGCTTAACATCGGCCTCGAGATTTATCGTTACGCCAATTAAATTTCAATTAGCAAGCAAAAACATTTAACTAAAAGATATAACAGCGCCACGCCGCTATTTTTAAACACTGCAGTTCCCAGTTTCTCTTACTATATTTGCACATAATTCTTGTAATTAAAGTAAAAGCATGACGACATATAAATTCCGCCTAACTGTTAAGATTTTCCGGACTTAATTAACTCATGGCTAGTGTACTTTAACCCGTGTGGGAACTCAACAACTACAGGGTGTATCCCAACATAAAACATCTGACGTGTTCCATTCACATGACTTTCTTTACATCTCTGCAACAAATTATTCTTAAAGAGCTTATGCTTCTATTTATTTCACGCTAATCAAGAAAAAATTAACAGAACTACACTTACTACTTAATTCCTTGTAAGTAGAAGCAAAAATAGGAAGTACAATAGGTTAAAGTGATAGTCAAAAGCTGGTTGCTATGTGACTGATGTTCCTTTGTTTGTATGGACAGGAGTTGACAAATTCCTGTATGAGAAAAGTATAAGTCTTTTAAAGGTTTAATCAAAAACAAGGAAAAACTAAAAAGCGACCAACTCCACGGAAAAAATGTATATGACATAAATTGTGCGTTTTACGTGCTCTTCATTTTTTGTGTGGCAAGTTTTTGTCCATCTCTTAAGGTTTACCAGTTGTTGAAAATTCCGTAAAATTCATCCAAAATAAAGTAGACTTCAGAAGCTATTCCCAGAAAATTCAAGATCTATATTTTATTCGTCAGGTAAATATCTTTAATATACGACACTTTAATCAAAATGGTTAGAGTCATTTTTGAAAAAATCAACATTTTCGAAAAAAGTTCCATGTAAAGGGTAGTTTGAGTTGCGGGGATTTTTCTCAAAATCTTTGTGTCGCATCCATGGAAGATACTTAAGTTAAATACCATATTTGGTATGTTACCGACTTCTCGTTTTTGAGTTATCGTGTTCACAGACACACGGACACACACGAACCTTTTTCTGGAAATGCTTTTTTTTTTTTTTTTTTTTTTTTTTTTTTTTTTTTTTGGATACAGGGGACCCTAAAACATATATCGAATTTTTGGTGGAGTGCAATTAGCTTCTCTATACACTATGTACATAGTACGTGTAGAGAAAGTACGTGTTCCATTCATATGATGTCCTCTAGCTGTTCGGTGAACAAACCTTTTATTCAACACGTTAATTCGTCGTGTACATCAGGCTAATCAAAATAAACATAACCAGAAGTAATCCTTGTAAGTAGCACTAGTAAATAAGCAAATACACAGGCTAAAGCGATAGCCTCGTTCTATAAAAGCCAGTCACTGTGTGAAAATTGAAATTCCAATCTCTTTGCTTGTCTGGAGTAAACAAACGGGAAAGGAGAAGACAGATGTTTTCGCGTTTGAGATGTTTCTCGATTGCTTAAAATTGAAACCAATAATGCGGAATATCTCCAAAACAGTTGTCTAAAAAAATGTATGTATATGACATAAATTGTGTGTTTCTATGTATCAAGTTTCTGTCTATCTCTTACGGTTTACCAGTTATACAAAAGCCATCCAGAATGAAGAGGTCTTCAGAAGCTATTCCCAGAAAATCCAAGATACACATTTAGTTTGTCATAAAAATATCTTAAACATAAGGTATTTTAATCAAAATCGTTTGAGCAGTTTTTGAGAAAATACATATTTTTTTAAATAATATCATGTAAATGATAGGGTGGGAGGATTTTCTTGAAAATTTTCGTGGTGCATCCTTGGGAAATATCAAGCTTAAATACCAACTGTGTATTTAACGTTCTTTTCGTTTTTGGGCTAAGCTGTTCACAGACACACACATACAAACACACATTGGGACCAAAAACATGTATTTCCGGTCAAATCTCGGTATCGAACTTTTGGGTGCAATACAATACCTTCTCTATACACCATGTACATAGTACGTGTAGAGAAAGTAAGAAAAAAAACTTTTTAAAAAGGTCCGTGTATGTGTGTGTGAGAGAGAGAGAGAGAGAGAGAGAGAGAGAGAGAGAGAGAGAGAGAGAGAGAGAGAGAGACAGAGAGAGGCTGTGGGAAGCATAATTGAAAAACCAAAAGTCCGTTAAATACCAAACTTGATATTTAAGTTCAGTGTCTTCCAAGGATGCCATAAGAAGATTTTCAAGAAATTCCTCCCTCCACAAACTACGCTTTATATGACAAGAATTTTGAAAATTTTGATTTTCTCAAAAAAGGCTCTAATGATTTTAATTAAAATCTCTTATTTTTAGATATTTACATATCAAATAAAATGTATATCTTGAATTTTCTGGGAATAGCCTCTAAAGGCCTCTTTATTCTGGATTTGTGTTTGAATTGTAAGAGATAGACAAAAACCTACTACACAAAAAATGTAGATCTTGTCAAAATACACAATTTATGGCATATACATTTTTTCCCTGGAATTGACCACTTCTGAGATATTCCTTGCCGTTGGTCTCAGCTTGTTAACTCCTGGCCACGACTTCAATCCCATAGCATTCACATTTTAAAAGACACTTGACTGTCGGTTTAGTCTTATTTCCCTTCTATTTTTAGCGAACTAAGTAATAAGAGCGTTTCTGCTAGTGTTTATCTCGATTAGCATCAAGTGGGTAGAAAAAAAATCTGATGTGTTCCATTCGCATGACTTTATCTACATCTATGTAACAAATTATTGTTCAAAAGCCTATGCTTCTATTTACTTCATGCTAATCCAGAAAATATTAACGGAAATAGTCTTATTACTTGTTTCTTTGTAAGTAGAAGCGAAATAAGGGAGTACCATAGGTTAAAGTGATAGTCAAAAGCTCGTTGTTATGTGACTGAAGTTCCTTTGTTTGTATGGACAGATGTTCACAAACTCCTGTATGAGAAAAGTATGTTTTTTAAAGCTGAAAACAAAAACAAGGAATATCTCAAAAAACGATCAAATCCACGAAAAAATGTACATAAATGAAATTGTGTGTTTTAACGTGCTCTACGTTTTTTGTATGGTAAAAGTTTGTCCATCGCTTACGGTTTAACAGTTTTGCAAATTTCCTTAAAATTTATCCAAAACTATTTGAGATCACCTTGTAGTTTACTGGGAAACATGCGAGTCACTTGAAAAATTCAATGCTATGCCGGCACGTTGCCATGGTAGCTCAGTGGCAGACCAACCGGCTAGAGATCGGGAGATCCGTGGTTCAAATGCCGACTATGGCATTGAATTTTTCAGTCTGACTTTACCTATCCAATTTTTAATAATAATTTGTTACAGAGATGTAGAGAAAGTCTTGTGAATGTAACACATCACATCTCATTAATCGTTTGCATATTCTAGACGAGCAGAACAAAGCTGTTATGACGTCAGAATGCTGGATCCAAGGCCAATCTTCCAGCTGACCTCGCTCGTGCACCATTTTAATCTTCAAGCACATCCAGTTCATTAACAATTGGATTCATCGTCGGGATATCAGCATTTTCCAAGGGATTTAATTTCTGAAGTAGGACAACGTGCGGGGGTTCTATAGAACAAGTAATGTCAGCGGTCAGCGTGCTCATTGTTGCAGTCCGCAATTAAGCCAAGCCATTTTGTCACGCTGCTATCGACCTGGGCGTAAAGACCTTTCATAATTGAACGTAATTTGTACTGCTAACAACATAAATTAATCAAAACCCGTTTGCTAATGCTCTAAAATGAATAAGCGCGCGTGAAGAGGATTTGAACACCCCGGTCACTATAACGCGTCGACACCCAGGCTTCAACACTAACCAGCACACCAGTAAAAATGGGTTGGGCGGCTCTAATGCACTATGTAAATATTAACAGTCATTCTCACGCGTCCCAAAATTTCTCTTGATCAACAAAAACTCAAAATATAACTTTCTCTACACATACTATATAAAAAGTGTATACTGAACGTATTGCAATGCACCCAAAAATTCCATACCGAGATTTCACCGGAAATACAGGTCCAAAAAAATCTGGTGTGTTTCATTCACATGACTTTCTCTACTTCTTGCAACAAATTATCGTTAGAAAACTTATGCTTCTATTTATACTACTTTATACTAAAGTAGAAGCGAAATAAGGGAGTACCATAGGTTTAAGTAATAGTCAAAAGCTGGTTGCTATGTGACTGATGTTCCTTTGTTTGTATGGACAGCAGTTGACAAATTCCTGTATGAGAAAAGTATTAGTTTTTACTTTCTCTATACTCACTATGTACATAGTGAATAGAGAATGTATTGCACTCCACCAAAAAATTCGATACCGAGATTTCACCGGATATATATGTTTTAGGGTCCCCTATAACCAAAAAAAGCATTTTCACAAAAAGGTCCCTGTGTGTGTCCGTGTGTCTGTGAACACGATAACTCAAAAACGAAAAGTCGGTAAAATACCAAACTTGGTATTTAAGTTTAGTATCTTCCAAGGATGCGACACGAAGATTTTGAGAAAAATCCCGCCACCCCCAACTACCCTTTACATGGAAGTTTTTTCGAAAATTTTGATTTTCTCAAATATGGCTCTAACGGTTTTGATTAAAATTTCGTATATTAAACATGTTTATCTGACAAATGAAATGTATATCTTGAATTTTCTGGGAATAGCCTCTGAAGACTACTTTATTCTCGATGAATTTTTCATAACTACTAAACCGTAAGAGATGGACAAAAACTTAACCCAGAAAAAATGTAGAGCATGTTAAAACACAGAATTTATGTTACATACATTCTTTTCGTTGAGTTGATCGTTTTTGAGATATTCCTTTTTCTTGGTTTCGGCTTTGAAAAACTTATACATTCTCATACAGGAATTTGTCAACTCCTGTCCATACAAACAAAGGAACATCAGTCACATAGCAACCAGCTTTTGGCTTTCACTTTAACCTATGGTACTCCCTTATTTCGCTTCTACTTACAAGGAAGCAAGTAATAAAACCATTTCTGCTAATTTTTTCTGATTAGCATAAAGTAAATAGAAGTATAAGCTTTTTAAGAATAATTTGTTGCAGGGATATAGAGAAAGTCATGTGAATGGTACACATCAGATTTGTTAATGCTGAAACCAGTAACAAGGAATATTTAAAAAACGATCAAATCCATGAAAAAAAATGATATAGCATAAATTTTGTGTTTTAATGTGCTCTAAATTTTTATGGTAAGTTTTTTCTATCTCTTACGGTTTAGCAGTTATACAAAATTCCGTAAAATTCATCCAGTATAAAGTAGTCTTCAGAGGCTATTCCCAGAAGTTTCAAGAGATACATATTATTTGTAAATATCTTTAATATACAATAATTTAATCAAAATCATTAGAGCCATTTCTGTGAAAATTAAAATTTTCGAAAAAAGTGCCATATAAAGGGTAGTGGGGAGATTTTCTTGAAAATCTTCGTGTCACATTCTTGCAAGATACCAAGCTTAAGTACCAAGTTTGGTATTTAACGGTCTTTTCGTTTTCGAGCTATGCTGTCCAGACACACACACACGAACCTTTTTCCAGAAATGCTTGTTTTGGTTCAGGCGGACCTAAAACATGTATTTTCGGTGAAATCTTGGTATCAAATTTTTGGGTGCAATACAATACCTTCTCTATACAAATATGTACATAGTCCTTGTAGAGAATATAAAAAGTATTTAACATTCATGGTTTGTTTTACTAAGACCTACATTTTGGTGTACCTACTGTTTTTGTATGATTTGCCAGTATTACACAAGTAAAATTCAACATACAAATTCTGTTTATCATAAAAATATCTTAAACATAAGGTTTTTTTAATCAAAATCATTAGAGCAATTTTTCAGCAAATCAACATTTTCAACATATGTTTCATGTGAAGGGAAGTTGGGGGTGCGGTGATTATCGTGTCGCATCCCTGGAAGACACTAAACTTAAATACCAAGTTAACGGACTTTCGTTTTTGAGCTATGCTGATCACAGAAACACACACACATACCGACATGTTTCTACTTTTTCTACACGTACTATGTACATTGTGTATAGAGAAGGTATTGTATTGCACCCAAAAATTCCATACCGAGAATTCGCCTGAAATACATGTTTTGGGTCGCCCCTGAATCCAAAAAAAAGCATTTTTGGAAAAAGGTCCGTGTGTGTGTGCGTGCGTGTGTGTGTGTGTCTGTGGACAGCATAGCTCAAAAACGAAAAGACCGTTGAATACCAAACTTGATGTTTAGTTTGGTATCTTCCAAGGATGCGACAGGAAGATTTTCAAGAAAAAAACCCCACCCCCAACTACCCTTTACGTGGAACATTTTTCGAAAATTTCGATTTTCTTAAAAATGAATCTAACAATTTTGATTAAAATATTGTATATTAAAGCGATTTACCTGACAAATAAAATGTATATCTTGAATTTTCTGGGAATAGCCTCTGAAGACTACTTTATTCTAGATGAATTTCATGGAATTTTGAATAACTGCTAAACCGTAAGAGATGGGTAAAAACTTAACACACAAAAAATGTGGAGCACATTAAAACACATAATTTATGTTATATAATTTTTTTTCTTGGAGTTGATCGTTTTTAACATATTCCTTGTTTTTGTTTTGAGCTATGAAAAACTCATACATGAATTTGTCAAGTCCTGTCCATATAAACAAAGAAACTTCAGTCGCATAGCAACCAGCTTTTGATTATTAGTTTAACCTATAGTACTCCCTTATTTCCCTTCTGCTTACAAGGAAGCAAGTAATACGACTATTTCTGCTAATTTTTTTCTCGACTAGCATGAAGTAAAAAGAAGCATAAGGTTTTTAACAATACTTTGTTGCAGAGAGATAGAGAAAGTTATATGAATGGAAAGATGAGATTTTATTTTAATCAGGCTTTCTCAAAACATGTATTTCCGGTGAAATCTCGGTATGGAATTTTTGGGTGGAATGCAATATCTTCTCTGTACACTATGTAGAGACGTGTGAACTTTGAAGCAGTAAAGCTCCGCGTGGGTTTATTAAACACGCATATCCGAAAAAGCCGCATAGTCCCGTACTCTTTATGATTAACACTATTAAACTAATGAAAACGTTGGCCAGTATCACCTATCCTTTTATATGGCAGTCAGCTTCATTTAAAAATATTGTGCAAAGAATTTCTCTTCTATCTACATCATGCTAATCAAGATACACATTACTAGCTTGCTTGTACATTAGGCTAAAGCGATAGTCTGGTCATATCTGACGATGAATGTAATGTTGCTCAAAAGATCTCGGGCAGCATAAACTTTATCCGGACAGCTCTCCCTAACGGAGATTCGAGTCACGACCTTTTGCATGTGAAGCTGCCACCACACGACCCAGACGGGCTATCAAATATTTTAAAAGCTCTTGCTATGTGATTGACATTCGTTTCTTTGCATAAGCCAGGAATTGAAAAATGTCCCTTTGAAAAAAGGTTAAGTATTTTAAAACTGAATCCAACAACAAGAAATAATTCGGAAATGGTCAACTCCACAAAAAACAACACATTGATACAAAAAACACGTGTTTTAATGAGATCTACATTTTTGTGTAGTGCGTTTTTGTCTGTTTAACGATTTACTAGTTATGCAAATGTCATCCAGAATTAAGAGGTCTTCAGAGGCATTTTTCCAGAAAATTCAACCTATTCATTTTATTTTACACTTAAATATCTTTAATATACGGTATTTTCGTCGAAATAGAGCCACGTTTGACAAAATCATTTTTTTAAAACTTTTTTCCATGTAAAGGGTAGTTTAGGAAGCGAGGATTTACCTCAAAATCTTTGTAAAACATCCTTGGAAAATACTAAACTTAAAGACCAAGTTTCAAATTTTACCGACTTTTCGTTCTGAGGAAATTTTTTTTTGGGCAAAGGAGACCTTAAAATGTGTTTTTACACCGAAATCTCGGTATCATAAATAATAGCACGAGAGCTTTCATCTTGTTAATTCACGACCGGAGCGACGCGACGTCCTAAGAGATGAAAACACGAGTTGTATTTGATAAGACAATTCAGCGAAATAGACTATTAATAATTTATAATATATAGGAAGGGAGATTTTATCATTGTAATACTTACATTACTTCACAAACGGTAAACGACGCATTCGACCATGTTTATTTACCAATTTTTTTTTCCCTCCTTCACTGCCCCCTGGACAACCAATGTATGAATATCGATAGCAGCTATCGAAATAGGGATCAAACAATATTGTATTTGAGATTATTGCATTCATCTCATACATAAGAAATACAAATTATTATTTTCACTCCTTTTTTGAACTAAATACATTATGAACTGGATAAAATTTTAAATAAATATTGTAACTGAATTAATTGAAACTAAAATTATGAACTGACAGTTATTGAAAGTGAAGGTTGGCTAACTGAATTGTCACCTTGTTACCAATAACGAAGACAGGAGATTAAACAAACGATCGTCAGGTGCGACAAGATTTCAAAGAAATGAACATCAGCTGCGATAAATTTTTCGACAGTATCGCTCCAGTCAGATGACCGCGATTGGTTGAAACTGCCCAATCTCGGCTACTGCTATGGCGGTTTGATACTTGAGCTAAATTTTCATTGAAATTCAGTGTTCTTTCCGTGGCCAATAATAAAACAAAAGAGATACGAAACGGACGAGAACTACCCGTTTTAGAAAAGTTTTATTTATTTTTAAAAAGAAAGCAATAACAGAGATATCCCGGAAATGATTAGTTCTACAAAATATGAGAATATGAATACTTTGCATGTTTTAACGAGATCTACATTTCTTGTATAGAAAGATTCTGTCTATCTCTTGGGTGCACCGTCCTGCAAAAGTCCTTCAAAATGAAGAGGGCTTCAGAGATTTATTCCCACAAATTTCAAATATACCTACATTTTATTTGCCATTTGGCATCTTTAATATATGGCATTTTAATCAAAATCGTTAGAGCCACGTTTGAGATAGTTAAATTGTTCAACATTTATCCATATAAAGGTATTTTGCGTTGGGACATTTTCCACAGAAACTGCGTTTTGCATCCTTAGAAGATACTAAACTTAAATACCAAATTCGGTGTTTCACTGACTTTCGTTTTTGAGCTATCACGTTCACAGACACACACGGATCTTTTTCTAAATATTTTTTTGGATACAGGGCTAAAACGTGTATTTCCGGTGAAATCTCGGTATTGACTTTTCCAGTGGAATGCAATAGCTTCTCTCTTCACTATGTACATAGTACGTGCAGAGCCAGCAAAAAGGCATTTTAAAAAAATACCCGTGGGTGTAATTTTGGGCAGCATAGCTCAAAAACGAAAGTTAAATACCAAACTTGGTATCTGAGTTCAGTATCTTCCAAGGATATGACACAAAGATCTACAAGAAAATCCCCCCTCCGCCAACTACCCTTTATATGGAAACATTTTTGGAAATTTTGATTTTCTCAAAAATAACTAGAACGATTTTCATTAAAATGCATTATTTTACATTACAAATAAAATGTACATTTTAAATTTTCCGGAAATAGCTTCTGAAGACATGTTTATTTTGAATAAATTTTGCGGAATTTCGTATAACTGCCAAGGGATAGACAGAAACTTACTACACGAAAAATGTAGATCTCGTTAAAACACACAGTTTATGTTATATCATTTTTTTTCGTAGAGTTTCCGTGTTTTGAGATACTCCTTCTTATTGGTTTCAGTTTTAAAAAAAACTTATACTTTTCTCATGCAAGAATTTCTCAACTCCTGTCCATACAAACAAAGCAACGTCAGTCACATAGCAACAAGCTTTTGACTGTCACTTTAACCTATGGTACTCCCTTATTTCGCTTCTGCTTACAAGGCAGCAAGTAATAAGACTATTTCTGCTAAGTTTTTTCTCGATTAGCATGGAGTAAATAGAAGCATAAGCTTTCTAACAATAATTTGCTGTAGAGATGTAGAGAAAGTCATGTGAATGGAACACATCAGATTTTTTTCGTAGAATTGCCGGTTTTTGAGATTTCCCTTTTTATTCATTACACTTTTCTCATGCGGTAATTGCTCAGCTCTTGGCCATAAAAACTAAAAAACTTCAATCACATAACAAGGAGGAAATGGACAGTTCATTGAAAGACTCTGCCCCTTCATTCTCAATGAATAAAAGGTGGGTTGTAGAGTTTAAAATGGGACGTACGAGCACTAGTGATGAGCCTCGCTCTGGACGCCCTGTAGAAGTCCTGAGATCATTGAATAAATTCGTCGTTTAGTACTGGAAGACCGCAGATTAACGTTGTTTGAGATATCAGAGGCTGTAAACATATCAAAAGAACGTGCAGATAATACTTTAAGTAATGTTTTGGGCTTTCACAGGGTCTGTGCAAGATGGGTGCCGCGTTTGTTGACACCTGATCAAAAGTTGCAACAACAAAACAAAACAAACACAAAAAAAAACCCTGAAAACTATTTCTATTAAGAATGTGGAGCTCTACCTAAAAATCCCAGTGACGAGTTTTGAGACGGCTTATTACTATGGATGTAACTGGGACACATCACTACACTCCAGAAAGTAAATCACAGTCCAAAAAAGGTTAAGTGAATTTTATCAGCTAACAAGGTAATGGTGAGTGTTTTCTGGGATGCACAGGGAATTATTTTTATTGATTACTTGGAAAAGGGTAAAAGTATCACTGGTGACTACTACGCAAGCTTACTGCAACTTGAGTGATGAGGTGAAAAGAAAAAGACCTCATTTGGCACCAAAAAAAATCTTGTTTCATTACAACACTCCGGCCCATCGTTCAGTCTTTGCAACGGGAAACATGTGCGAATTAAAGTTGGAATTGCTTGAACATCCACCCTATTCTCCAGATCTAGCACCCAGTGACTACCACCTGTTCCCAAACCTCAAAAAAATTGTAGGAGGACGAAGATTTCACAGCAACGACGTCATTGATGCGGTAAACAGCTATTTTGATAAATCGCAATACAGAGATGGTTTAATTAAATTAGAACACAGATATGACAAATGTATTAGCCTTTCTGAAGATTATGTTGAGAAATAAAGCAAGCAAAAATTTCTTTAAATGCTGTTTACATTCAGAGGCCCAGGACTTATCAGCCGAACCTAGTATTTAAGAAATATTTCAGTGAATCGAGAGATCTAGTGCTTTTTGCCGGGCGAGCGGCAAGTTAACGTGAAACGCTTGAGGTTTATCTCCAGCTGCAGCTAAAGGCACGCGTGCTCTAATTCATAATAGTCGGTGCTTGTGGCTCGTTAGGGACAAGATTAATGGAAGTTAAGGTTTGCCTGGCATGGTTATTATCATATCAAAGTAGGAAATTGCTATGCAACGCGCTCCAAGTCCATCAGGAGACATCTTGTGGCCCACTCATTAACTTCTCAAACAAATCACTGCGCGGCCGTGTTTTGTCACCAGGCCACACATTACGACTGCCAATTGTCAAACTCGTGGGTAGTTAAAACTACTATTTTAAAAAATAAATCGTGTTTCATTCACATGAGTTTCTCTATCGTCTGAACACAAAATATTCTTACAAATGATCATTCATTTATCTACTTCATACTAATATAGAAAAATATTAACATAAATGATCTTATTACTTGCTTCCTTGCAAGAAGGAAAATAAAGGAATACACTAGGCTAAAACGATAGTCAAATCATAAAAGCTGAAGCTATTCAATTTTCTTTCCATGGCCAGGAGTTAAACAAAACAGATATGAAACGGATGAGGACTTCCTATGTCAGAAAAGCTTAAGGATTTTAAAACCAATACATGGAATATCTCAAAAATCTTAATTCTAAACAAAAATTAATGTGTTCCATTCACATGATTTTCTCTACATTTCTACAAAAATTATTGTTAAAAAGCTTATTCTTCTATCTGCTATAAACATTAGCAGAAATTGTCTTATTGCTTGCTTCCTTGTAATAAGGGAACACATTAGACTAAGCCCAGTGTAGGATGATGGATTTTTCAGGCGTAAAAATCCTTAGTATGGCTTCCTTCGGAAGGGAAGTAAAGTCGTTGGTCCCGTGTCGTAGATTTACTGCACGTAAAGAACCTCAAGCCTGATAAAAAGGCCTCTGAGCAACATTTAGCAGGTTTTCACAGGAATGGGACGCTGAGAACCACAGCGGTTAAAGAGCGTCCATAAATAAAACTCCATTCCATTTCATTTCATTTACATTAGGCTAAACTGACAGCCATACGTTTTAAAATGTGGTTGCAATGGGATTGAAATTCGTTTCTTTGCGTGGCAAGGAGCTGACATATTCCCGCATGAGAAAAGTATAAATATTTTTTAAGCTGAAACCAATACGAAATAATATCTCTGAAACGGCCAGCCCTACATAAAGAAAGCATATATGACATAACTTATGTGTTTTAACGAGATATACATTATTTGTTTAGTAAGCTGTTATCTATCTGTTACGGTTTACCACCTATACAAAATTCAGAAAAATTATCCGGAATTAAGAGGTCTTCAGAGGCTATTCCCAGTAAGTTTAAGATGTACATTTTATTTGTCATGTAAATATCTTTAATATATGATATTTCAATCAAAACCGTTAAAGCCATTTTTGAGAAAATTAAAATTTTCGAAACTTTTTCCATTTAAAGGGTAGTTGGGATTTGGGGTTTTTCTTGAAAACCTTCGTGTTCCATCCTTGAGAGGAACTGAATTTAAATAATAAGTTTGGTATTAAAGGGACTTTTCGTTTTTAAGCTATGCTGCCCAAAGACATGCATACTCATATAGACACACACACACACACGCGCGCACATACATTGTTCTAAAAATTCATTTTTTTGGATTCAGGAGTCTCAAAATATTTATTTGAGGTGAAATCTCGGTATTGCATTTTTGGGTGCAATACATTGTAAATGATTAATCATGTATCTGCTCCATATTAATCGAGATTAGAAGAATGGTCTTATTACTTGTTTCCTTGTAATTAGAAGTAAAATAAGGGAATACACTAGGATAAAGTGATAGTCAACATTTAAAAGCTGTCGCTATGCGATGAAATTGAAATTTAGATCTCTTTCCGAGTCCAGGAGTTAAACAAAACAGTTATGAAACCCACCCAACCCAAACTACCCTTTATATAGAAAAGAATCGAAAATTTTCTTTCTCTGAAAAATCCCTCTAACGACTTTGATTAAAATACCGCATATAAAAATATTTATATCACACATAAAATGTAAATCTTTAATTTTCTGGGAATAGCCTCTGAACACCTCTTTATTCTGGGTGAATTTTGTTGAATTTTGCATAACTAGCAAACCATAAGATATTGATAAAAAATGTAGATACTGTAAAAAAGATGTAGATTTCGCTAAAACACAACATTTATGTCACATACATTTTTGTTGTAGAATTGGCCTTTCGGAGATATTCCTTGTAATTGGCTTCAGTTTTAAAATACTTCAACTTTTCTCATACGGGAACTTGTCAACTCCTGACCATGCAAAGAAACGGATTTCAATCCCATAGCAAGCACATTTTAAAACTGTCTGTTTAGCCCATTGTATTCCCTTATTTCATTCCTACTTATGATGAACTAAGCAATAAGACCGTTTCTGCTGTTTTTCTTGATTATCATGAAGTACGAGGGCCGTTTTTTTTCAACCTTCGATAGGCTATAAATAAAAGACAAGTTCATAATAAACATTTATTTTGTCACTAAAAGTTTTGTACACTTATGGTTACTTTTCAACATAATCACCAAAAAGATTGAGACATTTATCGTACCTGTGCACAAAGTTTGCAATACCCGCTTCAAAAATGTTGCCGCCAATGATTTCAAATGAGCATTGACGTTGTTTTGAATATCTTCGTTGGTTTGAAAGTGCTGCCCTCCTAGCCACGCCTTCAGTGCAGGAAAAAGGTGAAAGTCGCTGGGTGCCAGGTCAGGTCTGTACGGCGGATGATCGAAAATGTCCCATTGAAATTGTTCAAGGAGCCGATGGGTTGTGTGGAGAAGCATTGTCATGGATCAACACAATTTTGAAGTCAGCATTCCTCTTCGTTTGTTATGAATGGCTCTCCGCAAACGTCGTAAAGTTTCACAATAAACATCTGCATTGCTAGTGGTTCCGGGCTGCATCATTGGGGGCAACGTTTTTTGAAGCGGGTATTGCAAAGCTTGTGCACAGGTACGATAAATGTCTCAATCTTTTCGGTGATTATTTTGAAAGGTACAAAACTTTTAGTAATAAAATAATTATGTATGATGTTATCTTTTATTTAAGGCCCTCGTCGATAGAAGAATAAGCTTATTCACAATAAGAAAGTCAGGTTTGTGTTATACGTTGTTACTGAAGAACTCTGAATAACGATTGAGACGCTGAAAAGGGTGAGTATGGAGCCTGCTTCCGCATCACTGGCAGCAACTCTAAACCTTTGTCTCCCCAACACAGTTTTAAAGTTCGCTTCCACTCAAGTTTTCTATCACAGTAACGTAAACGTTTAACTAATTTGTAAATTAAGAAAAAAAAAAAACGAAACTTGCTTTTTGAGTGATGGCCATGCTTTCAAATGCGTTGTTTTTGAGTAAAATTAAAAGGTAAACTGGGAGACATTTTCAAGCTGTTCTGAAATTAGGTTAGATCAGATGCTATATATATATATAAATATCGTTAAATTTTATTTTTACTTTCTGTACACGTACAATGTACATAGTGTATATAGAAGGTATTGCAGTCCACCCAAAAATTGAATACCAAGATTTCACCGGAAATACATGTTTTAGATCCCCCTGAATCTCCCCCCAAACATTTTTGAAAAAAGGTCCTCTGTATGCGTGTATGTGTCTATGTGTGTGTATGTGTCTGTTAACAGCATAGCTCAAAAATGAAAATACCGTTAAATACCAAACTTTCATCAGGTATTTGAAGAACTCGGGGAACATACATTTTCTTCCTTCATCTCTGCCTCTTGTTTCATGAAGTCAAGGACATTTGCAATTATTTCTCTGCTCTAAGTAATACCTTGCCACTTAACTTTGAAAACGTAGGAGCCATGGTTAAAAAAATAAATAAATAAAATGAATGCTATTTACTGCCCACTTTGAATACAAACATACGCGGAACACTTTCGATACAGACTGTGACTTTAAGCAAGCAACGTATCTTAGCACAAACTCCGATAAGCTAGGCTCGGTAGCTGGGTTGGTGGTCAAGGTCACGATTCTAGAACTTTTGCGCCGGCAATAAAACATATGACTGTCGGATTAGCCTAGTATTCCCTTAGTTCCCTTCTACTTATTAGGAAGCAATAATAAGGTATTTCTGCTAATGTTTATCTCGATTAGCTTGAAGTAGATAGAAGAACAGGTTTTTGTAAGAATGGTTCGTTAGAGAATAGATAAGGAATTGAATGGAATCATCATTTTTTCCCACTGTATTGTTCTCTGGTTGCGGCCCTTACCTCTATGAGGTGGAAGTCGTGTTGCTTTTGTGGACGCCGAGCTGGAGTTGTCAATGAGGTTCTGTCTCTTGACCCACATATCCTGCTGCTGGACGGAAGTATGCGGTTTGTAGCGAATTAAAGACACAGATGTCGCAGTACAATACTGCTCTGCTGATTTCAGCACATTCTACCACCTCCCAAATACCCTTTACGTGCACCACTTTTCTCAAAAATGGCTGGAAGGCATTATATTAAAATACAGTACCTTAACGACATTTACACGAAAATAAAACTTTCTGGGAATCGCCTCGAAGACCTCTTCATTACTAAAGGCTTTTGCGTAACTAGTAAACCGTAAGAGATATATAAAAACTTACTACACAAAAAAGTAAGATTTCCTTAAAACACACAATTTATGTGTGCATTTTTACTTTCTCTACACGTACTATGTACATAGTGTATAGAGAAGGTATTGCATTCCACCCAAAAATTCGATACCGAGATTTCACCGGGAATACATATTTTGGGTCCCCCTAAATCCAAAAAATGCATTTTTGGAAAAAGGTCCGTGTGTATTGCGTGTGTGTGTGTCTGTGGACAGCATAGCTCAAAAACGAAAAGACCGTTAAATACCAAACTTGGTATTTAAGTTTGGTATCTTCCAAGGATGCGACACAAAGATTTTTAAGAAAATCCTCCCACCCTCAACTACCCTTTACATGGAACTTTTTTCGAAATTTTTTATTTTCTCAAAAATTGCTAACGATTTTGATTAAAATATCATATATTAAGAATATTTACCTGACAAATAAAATGTATATCTAGAATTTTCTGGGAATAGCCTTTGAAGACTACTTTCTTCTGGATGAATTTTACGGAATTTTGTATATCTGCTAAACCGTAAGAGATGGACAAAAACTTACAACACAAAACATTTAGAGCACATTAAAACACACAATTTATGTGTCATATTTTTTTTTCGTGGAGTTGATTGTTTTTTAGATATTCCTTGTTTTTGGTTTCAGTTTTGTCAATTCGTGCCCATACAAACAAAGGAACTTGTCACATAGCAACCAGCTACCTATGCAAAGAAACGGATTTCAACCACATAGCAACCAGCTTTTAAATATTTGCTTATCCCTTTAGCCTTGTGTATTCCCTTTTACTAATTTTTTTTCGTACTCAGCTTACCCTCCCCCTAGTAAGGACTGACCTCCCATAGGACTTGCAAGCGGGTGCCCAGAGGTCATAATCCTGTCGCGGAGCCAACGACACGAAACCTCAGAATGGAATGAGTGGTCAGCCCGTAGTCAAGCATGAATGTGAGGAGGTGGATGATATGAAGTAAAAGCGAAATGGATGATAGGATGATGGAGCAGTTGCTGGAATGAGTGGCGGGGGAAACCAGCCAAAACGCCGCTTCGTCCGCCATAGATGCCACATGCCGGGGCTTGGGATCGAACCCGGGCCGCCTAGATGGGAGCGAGCGGTCTCACCACTCTGCCACGGCGCCGCTCCTCCTCTTCTACTTATAATGACAATTTCTACTAATTTTTGTTTATCTTGATGAGCACGAAGTGGAGAGAAGAATTGGTTGCACAATATCTAGATAAAGTCGTATGAATGGAGCACTTCAGATTTTTCCAAATAATGTTACAATTATCAAAATATGAAAAAATCAGCAGTTTTGAAGAGTACGAAAAGTATTAATTTTCTTCACCAACTTAGGCTAGTATAAAAATAATATGATAGGTGTATTTGTAAATTAATTTAGTTAAAAGTTTAAATATTAGCATTCGTACACGATTTGTAACTCATTCATTCAACATACAATGCATTTACAGAACAAAATAGTAGATTTATGGCTATAAATATTTACATAAGGTGACGTCGTGGTTATACCGCTCCCCTCCCATGTAGTCGGCCCGGGTTCGATCACAAACGCCCTCATATGGGATTTGTGGTGGACGAAGCGGCGTCTGGGAGGGTTTTCTCGGGGTCCTCTAGTTTCCCCCGTTACTTATTCCACCAATTGCTCCATCATCACCAATTTCGCTGACATTTCATATAATCCACTTCATGTTCATAAATATAAATTTATATTTACAAATAATCTGTAAATAATATATGAATGGTGTATGGAAATAAATACATTTTTAAAAATCTGGCATATTAACCCTGGGTTTAGAAATTAGGTACCAGGGTTTTTATACAGATTTTATTATTATTATTATTATTATTATTATTCATGCCTGGCTGCGGGCCGACCCCTCGTAACAGGTTCTCCATTCTGTGGTTCCGTGCCGTTAGGCTTCCCGACAGTTTTCTGTCCCTTGTAAATTCTACGGGTACGTCAGCCCTATAAGTGCGGGGAGGGTAAGCCGATTACGAAACGAAATATTTTCTTGTTTAAATGGCTTTAGGATTTCTCTGAGCTTTAGGGTTATTTCTGTTCAGTAGTTTGTTGCAATATTAAGTAGAGGAAGTAATGTGAATGTGGCCATCAGATTTTCCTTCTCTCGTAAGCCAGCAGTAGCACCCGGAAATAAGCACGGAGGTAATATGATTGGAGGCGTTAAAACTCAGACTAGCGACAGCTCTTTAGGGAAATCTGTTGAGCACTTTCCGAGGCCTAATGTGGCACTGAAGACGTGAGAACTGTGTGGTAATGAGCACACTGCGCAATTAGACACTAATCGTGGTTGAGTCGCGCATACCACTCGGCGGGGATGCCCCGCGTCCACTGACGTTTATGGTAACGGATTGCGTATCTGGGAGCAAGAAAAGAAAATAATGGGGAACTCGTTAAATTGTCTTTACAGGGCGGAGAGCAGGAGGAGGAGGTTTCATATATGTGTTATTTATTTCTTCAGTGTTGTGACGTTTCCCCGGAAACTCGCAGTGCCTGGAAACTCCGGTGGAAAAGAAGTGTATCTCAGCAGCGCTGTGTTATGACTTTAGAGGATATTTTTTTCCAGGGGCGTGTTTTGTAGCTGCGAAGCTCGGTAAATTTGTGAAGAAAACATTTAAATTACAGTTAAAAATACATAACAACAAATTTATTACTAATCTGTGGCTTTTTGCATTGTAACTTACTTTTTTGAGCCTTGGCAACACTGATTGCTGTAGGTGCAATCTGGTGTTTCCACTGGAAAATTTGACTCTAACCTACTTCAATATTGTTTTGGGTATTGAATCCTTTGTAAACGAAGTACTTAACAAGCAGAATGAAGCAGCATGTTTATGTGGTCTTAGTGAAGCTTTTGACTGTTTACCCCACTGCTAAAAAAATAGAATATTATGGAATACAAAATAAACAACTATCTCTAATTCGATTATATCTTAGCAATAGAAAGCAATCAGTCTCTATTAATGACCAAATATCTACTGTTCGAGATGTAACTACGGGAGTGCCTCAAGGATTTATTCTGGGTCCTTCTCTTTTCATTGTTGCTGTTAATGACTTGCGCGCTGCTACTCCAGGTAAAGTGATCTCTTATGCAGATGACTCCACTGTGCTAAATATTATTTCAGCAAATACTTTTGATTTAGATCAAAATTTCTAATTAGTTTGGCGAAAATGACTTGCATATGAATAAAGAAAAAACACAAACTAGCTTATTCAGTTTAAAAGATAAACAAAATAAAGAGTAAAAAATTGTCTAATGTTTTATTTATCTTAAGAAGACGTAGGTTGTGTGTTTCCATTAGCACTTTATAGACTGTTTATTATAGTTTATTTCATTGCAATTTAAACTATGATATTTTGCTCTGGGGTAGCAGTGGGGAAGCCAACCAAGTATTTTTGCTCCAGAAGAAGGCTCTCAGAATATTCTCGCCAGCATTGTGGATCTATTTTTAAAGAATTTAGAATTTTAACTGTGGCATCTTTGTATGTATTTGCGTACTTTAATTTTATTCATCTACAAAAGACAGATGAGTTTTTTTTTTCTGACATACATACCCATGATACAAGGGGTCAAAATTTGTGTTCCATTCACATGCCCTTCTCTATATTCCTGCAATAAATTATTGTCAAAAAGCTTATTCTTCTATTTACTTCATGCTAATTGAGAAAAACAAATAGCAGAAATTTCTCATTACTTGCTTCCTTGTAAATAGATGGGAAATCAGGGAGTACCATTGGCTAGAGTAATAGCAAAATCTTTTAAAAGCTGGTTGCTATGTGATTGAAGTTCCTTTGTATGGACAGGAGTTGACAAATTTCCAAATGAGAAAAGAGTATTTTAAAAGTGAAACCAATAATAAAGAATATCTAAAAAATAAAACGGTCAACTCCACACAAAAAATTTTTACAGCATAAGTTATGTGTTTTATCAAGCTCTACATTTTTTGTTAAGTAAGTTTTTGTATTCGCAAAATTCATTCAGAATAAGGATGTCTTCAGAGGCTATCCCCAGAAAATTCAAATTATACGTTTTATTTGTCATATAAATATCTTTAATATACGATTTTTTAATCAAAGTCGTTAGAGCCATTTTTGAGCAAATCAACATTTTTGAAAATTTTTCTTTGTAAAGAGTAGTTGGGGTGGGGTGTTTTCCTGAAAAGCTTCATGTCGCATTCTTGGAAGATACTAAACCTAGATATCAAGTTTCGTATTTTAACGGATTATTCGTTTCTGAGCCTTGCTGCCCACAGATGCACACACAGACAGACAGTCAGACAAACACACACGGACATTTTTCTAATTTTTTTTTCTTTTTTTTAAAGATTCGGGGGTCTCAAACATGTATTTCAGGTGAAATATCGGTACCGAATTTTTGGGTGCATTATAATATTTCTATATACACTATGTACATAGTATGTGTAGAGAAAGTAAAAATAACATGGCACCTCCTAACTTTCGGTTACAGAAATCTCTTGACTCACATATTTTTCTTGGAGTGTAATTATATAATAAACTACCTCTAAATATAAGACAAATTGTAAATAAAATTTTTTTAAAAATAAGTGTTAAAAACAGAATTAAGAAGTTATTTTTTACTACACAAGAATATTTAAATATAGGTGCATTACCTATTGCATTATATGTATGCCAAATGGTGAAATAAATTATCATTATTAGATATTTTGTAAATAGAGCGTTATTTGTGACTTTACAATCGTGCTTCAGCGAAAAGATGGACTTAAGTCGTGAAAATGTACGTCCGATGATTTAACATGATATTCGACAAGAGTGGATGGATCAACCTACTTGATGATGAAGCTCCATTCTTTGTCACTGTGAAACGCTGGTATTACGAGTTTAATCGTGACCGCCGTTCGCTCACTGGCGAAATTCGTGAAGGTCGTCCGAAATCAGTTGTGCCAGAAAATATTGATGGTGTGCAAAATCTGGTAGTGCAAGATCGTTATGCCACATACTGTGAGATAGAGGCTACCCTTAGCATTACTTCCACCAGCATATATAAAATATTAAACGAATATTTAGTCATGAAAAAGGTTTGCTCTTGTTGGAACCCACATAATTTGACACCATTTCAAAAGGATGTTCGTTCGATTGGTGGCAGATTTTGTTGAAAAATCTTTGGGTGGCATTTTAAGAAGATACTAAGCGTACTTTAGTATTAAACGGACTTTTCGTTAACAAATTCCTGTATGAGAAATGTATAAGTTATTCATAGCAGAAACCAAAAATAAGGAATATCACAAAAACGACGAAATCCACAAAAAAAAAATGTATGTAACATAAATTGTGTGTTTTAACGTGCTCTACATTTTTTGTGTAGTAAGTTTTTGTCCATCTCTTACGGCTTATCAGTTATTCAAAATTTATTAAAATTCATCCGGAATAAACTACTCTTCAGAAAATTCAAGATGTACATTTTATTTGTCGGGTAAATATCTTTAATATACGAAATTTTAATCAAAATCGTTAGAGCCATTTTTGAGAAAATAAAAATTTTCGAAAAAAGTTCCATGTAAGGGGTAGTTGGGGGTGGGGGGATTTTTTTCAAAATCTTCGTGTTGCATCCCTGGAAGATAGTAAACTTAAATACCAAGTTTGCTATTTTACCTATTTTTCGTTTTTGAGTTATCGTGCTCACGGACACACACACACAGACACACACACACACACACACACGCGGACCTCTTTCCGAAAATGCTTTTTTTAGATAAAAAGGACCCTAAAACATATATTTCCGGTGAAATCTCGGTATCGAATTTTTTGGTGGAGTGCAATACATTCTCTATACACTATGTACATAGTGCCTATAGAGAAAGTAAAAAAAATACAAACTGACTTCGATTACCGAAAACCTTTATGAGTTATGTTATATTATTCGAGAATTTGTACACAAATGAAAGTTTCAATTCTTGAAGACATTAGATTCTGCCCATCACTAGTCTCAGTTGTGCCAGAAACAAGATCGACTACTACTTGCCAGAGTGACGTAATTTAGTTTTGCTGCGACCTGGTGCAAAATGGCAGAACTATTTTCTCCACTGGCCCAGCAAGCCCTCATGGGAGTGAAGCTAGTCAATCAGCTGGAAAACTCACGTGGGATACATTTTCAAGAAGCACGGAGAAGCTCAACGCGTAAAAAATGGAAAAAGCGTGTTATTTACGGACGCTCTTTAACTGCTGTGGTTCTCAGCGTCCCATTCTATATTGGGCGTGAAAGGCCGCTTAATTTTGCTCAGAGGCCTCTCTTACATGCCGTAAATCTACGACAAGGGACCAACGGCTTTACTTCCCTTCCGAAGGAAGCCATGCTAAGGATTTTTACACCCGAAAAAAATCCATCGTCCTCCGCCGGGTTTGAGCCCGCGACCTTGGGTATATGAAGCTAGCATGGTAACCATTACACCACGGAGGGCGACGCTCAACGCGTAGCCCTCTAAGGTAGGCAAAAATTGAGGTTTCTTTCGGCATGGGCAAAATTGGGGGTAATACATATTTTATAAGTCTAAATTCTTATAATTGCGAAAACCCACTTCTTGCTAGGGAAAATCAGACGCTTACTTTAACATTAAATTCTGTTCTGATTCTGTATCATTGCTTGAAAAATATGAGTCGGATTTACAAAGTGTAACTTAAAAATATGATGTGATACATTCACATGACTTTCTCTACAAATCTGCAATAAATTATTGTTAAAAAGCTTATGCTTCTATTTACTTCATGCAATCGAGAACAAAAAAAAAAAAAAAAACTAGGAGAAATAGTGTTATTACTTGCTTTCTTGTAAGTAGAAACGAAATAAGGGAGTATCATAGGTTAAAGTGAAAGCCAAAAGCTGGTTGCTATGTGACTGAAGTTCCTTTGTTTGTATGCACAGAAGTTAACAAATTCCTGTATGAGAAAAGTATACATTTTTCATAGCTGAAACCAAAAACAAGGAATATCTCAAAAACAATCAACTCCACGGAAAAAAAGTATATAACATAATTTGTGTGTTTTAAAGTGCTCTGCATTTGTTGTGCGGTAAGTTTTTGTCACTCTTACAGTTTAGAAGTTATGCAAAATTCCGTAAAATTGACCCAGAATAAAATAGTCTTCAGAGACTATTCCCAGAAAATTCAAAATATACATTTTATTGTCAGGTAAATATCTTTAATATATGATATTTTAATCAAAATCATTAGAGCCCTTTTTTAGAAAATCAAAATTTTCGAAAAAAGTTCTATGTAAGGGATAGTTTGGGGTGAGAGGATTTTTCTGAAAATCTTCGTATCGCATCCCTGGAAGATACTAAACTTAAATACCAAGTTTGATATTTTACCGACTTTTCGTTTTTGAGTTATCGTGTTCACAGACACACGGACACACTGACACACACACACACACGGACCTTTTTCTGAAAATACTTTTTTTGGATACAGGGGACCCTAAAACATATATTTCCGGTGAAATCTCGGTATCGAATTTTTTGGTGGAGTGCAATACCTTCTGTATACACTGTACTTAGTATGTATAGAGAAAGTAAAAATGTAATGGTTCTAAAAATGCTAAAATTAAATATATTTAAATGGCTGATTAAAAAAAAGGCTTCTTCTAATAAATATGATGAAACTCTGCCAGTGCTTATGCAGTTTCCTAACAAATGTTCCATAAACCTTTGGGGGTTTTGTACATTAGTTTGGTTGCTATGTGATTAAAATCCGTTTCTTTGCATTGCCAGGAGTTGACAAATTTCCTTATGAGAAAATGTTATGCATTTTAAATCGAAACCAGTAATGAGGAATACCTTAAAAATAGTCATTTCTACTAAAACAAATGCATATGACATAAATCGAAAAAAAACCATAGGTTGACCAATCTGACAGTGGTTTTATCGCAATTTCCCTCAATGACCAAGGTAAAAAGCGGCCAATATCATTATCCAAAGTTCAGCCTTCAGTTTAAAACTGAAAATATATGGTAATGCGACACCCCTGCGGAGCAAAGTAGTATGGCACTTGGGGATATCGCCTCGAAGGGTTGGCCTAACTGCTTGTCCATGTTAGTGGTTTCAACCTAACTTTACTCACCTATTGCAGCTTTTAAAATATCTGGCTATCGCTTTATTTTGGTGTTTTCGTTCTACTTAAAAGGAAGCAAGTACAAGATAATTCTGCTATTCTTTATCTCGATTAACTTCATGTAGATGAATGGATAACCTTTTGTAAGAACAGAATGTTTGGAAATCAGGTAGAGAAAATCGTGTGACTGGAACACAGATTTTTTACTTTCTCTACACGTAATATGTACAAAGTGTAGAAAGAAGTTATTGAATTCCACCCAAAAATTTGATACCGAGATTTCACCGGAAATACATGTTTTGGGTCCTCCTGGATCCAAAAAAAAATGATTTTTGGAAAAAGGTTTGTGTGTGTTTTGTTTGTGTGTGTCTGTGGACAGCACAGCTAAAACGAAAGGATCGTTGAATACCAAACTTAGTATTTAAGTTTGGTATCTTCCAAGGATGCGACTCGCAGATTTTCAAGGAACCCCCCCCCCCCCACTCCTAACTGTCATTTACATAGAACTTTTTTTGAAAATGTCGATTTTCTCAAAAATGGCTGTAACGAATTTGATTAAAATGTCGTATATTAAAGTTATTTATCTCACAAATAAAATATATGTCTTGAATTTTCTGGGAACCTCCGAACGCCTCATTATTTTGGATGATTTTTCCTGAATTTTGCATAACTGCTAAACCGTAAGAGACAAAAACTTACTAAAAATGTAGAACACGTTAAAGTACAGAATTTATGTTATATACACTTTTTTCGTGGAGTTGGTCGTTTTTGAGATATTCCTTGTTTTTGATTTCAGCTTTAAAAAACTTATATGTACAGGAATTTGTCCAGTCGTGTCCATACACACAAAGGAAGTTCAGTCACATAGTAACCAGCTTTTGACTACCATTTTAACCTATGGCACTACCTTATTTCGCTTCTACTTACAAGGAAGTAAGTAATAAGACTATTTCTGCTAATTTTTTCTCAATTAGCATTAAGTAGTTAGAAGAATAAACTTTTTAGCAATAATTTGTTGCAAATATGTAGAGAAAGCCGTTTGAGTGGAGCACATCAGGTTTTTTTGTTAACATTATGGAGCGTTGTCTCATTTTCCAAATCGACAATGAGGATATTGGCAACAGTTCTCAGCCGCGTGGTGTTAAAAACCGTTTGTCTAACTGTCCTAATTTTGGTGTAAGCGTAAATAAAAGGCAATAAAACTGAGCGCGACTGGGGTGGGTTTTATTGGTTTTCAGTTTTAGAATCACCCCTCGCTGGCACAGTATCAATAAATTCGTATAAGACAAAGTCGCCCGGCATTCGTCTGAGTGTCCATGGCGACAAACCTGCGGACCCCGTCTGGCGGCATTCCCAAACCTAATTGTTGGATACAATACGAGCGGTGAAAGCCGTTCATAACCAAACAAAATATCCCATGTTACACTCACAAAACTTTCTCTACCTGCAACAATTTATTCTTGTATCGATATTATGCTAATCCAGATAACCATTAACTTAGCTCCTTGTAAGTAGAAGGGAGTACCTTAGGTTAAAGTGACAGACATATGTTTTACGAGCTGGTCACCCTGTCATGCAATTGAAATTCCCTTCGCTCTGTATCTAACTAGATAAACATAAATAAAACCTCCCACTTGAGAAAAACCTTTATATATATGTCGATGGAGATAGAGACGGAGAGAGATAGAGACATAGTGACAGAGAGAGATAGAGACAGAGAGAGATAGAAATAGAGAGGGATAGAAAGAGAGATAGAGACAGAGAGAGATATAGACAGAGAGAAATAGAGACAGAGAGGGATAGATACAGAGAGAAATAGAGAGAGAAAGAGAGGGATAGAGGCAGAGGAATATAGAGACAGAGAGATAGAGAGGGATAGAGACAAAGAGAGATACAGACAAATACAGAGAGATAGAGACAGAGAAATACAGAGAGATAGAGACAGAGAGAGAGAGAGACAGAGAGCTAGAGAGAGGTAGAGACAGAGAAATACAGAGAGATAGAGACAGAGAGATAGGGGTAGACAGAGAGAGAGAGATACAGACAGAGAGAGATAGAGACAGAGAGATAGGGGTAGACAGAGAGAGACAGAGCGATAGAGACAGACGGAGATAGAGGCAGAGAGAGATAGATAGATAGATAGATAGCTAGCTAGATAGCTAGCTAGATAGATAGACAGACAGACAGACAGACAGACAGCCATCAGACAGATAGATAGATAGATAGATAGATAGATAGATAGATAGATAGATAGATAGATAGATAGATAGACAGATAGATAGATAGATAGATAGATAGATAGATAGATAGATAGATAGATAGATAGATAGATAGATAGATAGATAGATAGACAGACAGACAGACAGATAGATAGATAGATAGATAGATAGACAGATAGATAGATAGATAGATAGATAGATAGATAGATAGATACATAGATAGCTAGATAGATAGATAGATAGATAGATAGATAGATAGATAGATAGATAGATAGACAGACAGACGGACGGATGGACGGATAGATAGATAGATAGATAGATAGATAGATAGATAGATAGATAGATAGATAGATAGATAGATAGATAGATAGATAGACAGACAGACAGATAGATAGATAGATAGATAGATAGATAGATAGATATATAGATAGATAGATAGACAGACAGACAGACAGACAGGCAGGCAGGCAGGCAGGCAGGCAGGCAGGCAGACAGACAGACAGACAGGCAGGCAGGCAGGCAGGCAGACAGACAGACAGACAGACAGGCAGGCAGGCAGGCAGACAGACAGACAGACAGAGAGATAGATAGATAGATAGATAGATAGATAGATAGATAGATAGATAGATAGATAGATAGATAGATAGATAGATAGATAGATAGATAGATAGATAGATAGATAGATAGATAGATAGATAGATAGATAGATAGATAGATAGATAGATAGATAGATAGATAGATAGATAGATAGATAGATATATAGATAGATAGATAGATAGATAGCTAGATGGGGTAGAGCGAGGCTATTTCGCTCAAAATAACACATTTTGTTACTGCGCATAATTTAGTGGTTACTGTTCCAGTTTTGGTTGAACAAATACATTTGAACAAAATGATTTAAAACCTACTGACAACGAGTTGTTTCAAGTGCAAAGCCTCCGATATTACCTTAGATATTACAGGGGGCTATATAAATGGGGGGGGGGATTGAGGGGAAGCAAACACATTTGCATTTTTAGCAAAGATAAATCTGATGTGTTCCGCTCACATAACTTTCTCTGCCTATTCTGCTACAATTATTCTTACAAATTATCAAGCTACTCGAGATAACCATTAGCAGAAATTGTCCTTATTACTTGGTCCCTTGTAACTAGAAGGGAACAGGCTAAAGCGACAGTCACGTCCTTTAAAAGCCGGTCGCTATGTGAAACAATTGTAATTCCAATTTATTTGGTTGCCAAGAGTAAACAAACGAGAAACGAGAAGAAAGGTGTCTTCCCGTTTGAGAAATTTTCAGTTGGTTATAATTGATGGGGTCAGTGCAACAGTGGTCTAACATATCTTTTTAAAAAATGGAGCATAACTCAGTTAAACACACCTGGTTTCTTTGAGGATAACGAAAACCTCATTTTAATCGAACTGACTCTTTTCGAGATTATTCCACAACACATTGAGTACTGTTAACATAATGTTGAGATATGCCTAACAATTTTTGTTAGTGTGATGCAAATGTTTTTCTGGGTTAGACCACTGTTGCGCTAACCCCCTCAATTGAAACCAATAATCAGGGATATCTCCAAAACGGCTAACTCTACCAAAAAACAACAAAACAAAACAAAAACAAACAAAAAAACATGCATGTGACATAAATTGTGTTTTAATGAGATCTACATTTTTGTATATCTCTTACGATTTGCCAGTTACACAAAAGTCATTCAGAATGAAGTGTCTTCAGAGGCTATTCCCAGTAAATTCAAGGTATACATGTCGATTGCCATAAAAGAATCTTAAACATAAGGTATTTTAATCAAAATCGTCGGACCCATTTTTGAGAAAATCAATTTTAGAAAAATGTCCCATGAAAAGGTTAGTTGGAGTGGTGGGATTTTCTTGAAAATCTTCGTGTCGCATCCTTGGAAGATACTTAACTTAAATACCAAGTTTGGTATTTAACGGTCTTTTCATTTTTGAGCCATGCTGCCCCCCCCACACACACGGACATTTTCTAAAATTACTTTTTTTGTATTAAGGGTGTCTCAAAGTATGCATTTCCTGTGATCTCGGTATCGAATTTTGGGTGCAATACAATACCTTCTCTATACACTATGTACATAGTACTGTAGAGAAAGTAAAAGAGCTTAAGTATTTTAAATCTGAAACCAATAACAAGAAATATCTCAAAAACGGCCAACTATACGAAAAAAAAAAAAAAAGGATATAACAAATTGTGTGTTTTAACGCGATCTAATTTTTTTTTTTTTGTCTATATCTTACTTATGCTTTATCAGTGATATAAAATTCCGCAAAATTCATGGAGAATAAAGATATTTTCAGAGGCTATTCCCAGAAAATTCAAGGTATGTATTTTATCATTTAAATATCTTTAATATGCAGTATTTTAATCAAAATGGTTAGTCATTTTTGAGAAAATCAAAAATTTTGAAATTTGTTCTTGTAAAGGGTAGTTTTGTGTGAGGGGATTTTTCTCAAAATCAACGTCTCGCTTCCGTATAAGTTACTATAAATACCAAGTTTGGTATTTTACCGAGTTTTCGTTTTTGAGTTATCGTGTTCACAGATACACACGGATCTTTTTCTGATTTTTTTTTTTGGATCTAGGGTTTCTAAAGCATGTATTTGCGGTGAAATGTCGGTATCGAATTTCGGGTGCAATACAATACCATTATGCACCTAGTACCTGTAGAGAAAGTAAAAGCATGACATTGAGAACTGGATGAGCTAAAGGATGCTGAGGTAGAAGCTGCTAGAACTATGGCATTATCACGGAGACAAGTTCGACTGTATTCTCGATAACATCGGAATATTGCAGGTGGAGCGGATAATTCGTCAAGGAAGTCTTCAAACTGAACTGCTTATGGAGATTGGGGTGGTTAAAAAATCCATTACTTGGTAACGTTAGTGGAGAATCGATAGGGGAGCAGAACTTCGATACCAGACTCGCTTTTAAATTAAGTTAAAGGTCGAGAATTTCCGATGATTATTTCCGCATCTCTTAAATGCCGAATTTACTATGCGTGCTCCACCATGCTTCCGGCAACTCAAGAGTCAACTCCCCTGTAATTTCACAAAGTCGCATTCTGTGAGGAAAGTTAATCATCCAGCGTACGACATGGCAAATTCCCACACAGGGAGCACCCAAAACCTCTTACTCTGCTTTCAGCAAATCCACACTTCCATTTAGGCTAGGTCTTTTGTACTTTCTCTATCACATATGTACAATTGCATAGTAGGTAAAGCAAGTGTTGCATTCCATCTAAAAATTCAATACCGAGATTTCAATGTCCTTGCGCGCGCGTTCGACTGTGGGCAGCATAGCTCAAAAACGAAAAGTCGGTAAAATACCATACTTAATATTTAAGTTCAGCAACTTCCGTGAAGATAACTATGAAGATTTTCAATAAAATTCCCACCCCCAAACTTAACTTTTATATGCAAACCTTTTGAAAATTTTGTTTTTTTACTAAAATCTCTTATATTTAAGATATTTACATGGTAAACGAAATGTATATCTTGAATTTCCTGGGAATAGCCTCAAAAAACCTCTTCTTTCTCGATGAGTTTTTCTGAATTTTGCATTACTGCTATACTGTAAGGGATACACGAAAACTTCCTATACAAAAAATACAGTTCTCATTAAAACATACAGTTTATGCCATAGGTATGCAATTTTTTCGTTGAGTTCATCATTTCCGAGGTATTTCTTGTTAATTGTTACAGTTTTAAAACACTCGAAACTTTTCTCAAACGGGTAGTTGTCAACCCCTGGCCAAGCAAATAAACTGATTTCAATCCCATAGCAACCACATTTTAAAATATTTGTTGTCAGTTTTGCCTGGTATATTCCCTTATTTCCCATCTACTTATAAGGGATTAATTAATAAGGGTATTTCTGTTAATGTTTATCTTAATAGCATGAAGTAAATAGAAGAATAAACTTATTAACAATAATTTGTTACAATAAGGTCTTGTGAATGGAACACATTACGCGTGTGTACGCGCGTCTGTGGGCAGCATAGCTCTAAAACGGAAAGTCCGTGAAATACCAAATTTTGGATCCTCCAAGGATACGATACAAAGATTTTCATGAAAATCTGCCCATGCTCAACTACCGTTTACATCGAACACCTCTACCTCTAACGATTTTGATTAAAATATCTTATATCAAAGATACGAGGGTAGGCTGATAAGTCCCGGGCCTCTCAATAAAAACAGCATTTAATTTTTTTTTACTTTGTTTCTCTGTATAATCTTCAAAAAGGCATATCGGTGTTCTAATTTAATTGAACCATCTCTGTAATGCGGTTTATCAAGGTCTTCAAAATAGGTGTTTAACGCATCAATGAGCTCCTCATTGCTGTGAAATCTTCGTCCTCCAAGAAAGTTTTTGTGATTTAGGAACAGGTGGTAGTCACTGGGTGCTAGATCTGGCGATTAGGGTGGATGTCCAAGCAATTCCAACTTTAATTCATACATTTTTCCCATTGCAATACCGTAGCATTGTCGTGATGAAACAAGATTTTTTTCCCCCACATGAGGTCTTTTTTTTTTCACTTCATCACTCAAACGTTGCAGTACGTTTGCGTAGTAGTCACTAGTAATATTTTTACCCTTTTCCAAGTAATCAATAAAAATAGTTCCCTGTGCATCCTAGAAAACACTCGCCATTGTTAGTTGACAAACCTGACTTTACCTTTTGTGCAGTTGGTTCACCTGGCGCAATCCACTGTTTTGACTTTCTGAAGTGCAGTGATGTATCCAAGTTTCATCCATTAAATAAGCCGTTCCAAAAATTCACTGCGATTTTTACGGTAGAGCTCCACATTCTTAACAGAAACTGTCGCACGTTAAAGAACCTCGTGCTTGATAAAGAGCAAAATTAAGCGGTCTTTCACGCCCATTATAGATTGGGACGCTGAGAACCACAGTAGTTAAAGGGCGTCCATAAACAAAACTACATTTTATTTTTTCAAAACATTTGACTATCGGTTTATCCCAGTGTATTCCCTTGTTTCCCTTCTACTTATAAGGAGGTAAGTAATAAAACAGCTTCTGCTAATGTTTACGTTTATTACGATGAATTACAGAGAAGTATAACCTTTTGTAAGAACTATTTTGTTACAGAATAGGTAGAGAAAATGCTGTGAATGGTGTTTTTCCATATCGGTTTAGAATGTGTAAAACTAGAAACCGGCTCTAGTGGGGGAGCTAAGCCTGCGGCGTATTTTTGGAATGTTCACAACTGATTTTCGAATTTTTAATGATAGTTTAACAGTGTTTGGAGCTGTGGTTTTCGGTAAACGGATTGCATGTTAGCTTAGCACAAAAAACAGCGGTGGTGGAAAAGCTAAGGCTTTGTATTTTTAATAAAGCCACAGCCAGTAAAAACGGATTTGTCATGACGACGGTTCATATCGAACCCAAAAGTAAATACACGCTGCATATTGAACACTCTTAACATCCTGCCATTCGAGCTTATGATGTGTGTGTGTGTGCATATATTTATTATACGCGGGAAACAAATGACAACTTTCCTGTTAACAGGTGAAATACATTACATAATAATTAGTCTGTTAATATAAATGCATATCGTGTGAATGGCGTCCTGTAGTAGATATAGGTCAAAATGTATACATTCAGGGAAACGATGCGGCCCACACGTACTATGTATATATAGTGTATAGAGAAGGTATTGTATTCCACCCCAAAATTTATACTGATATTTCACCGGAAATGCATGTTTTGAGACCCCTGGATCCAAACAAAGTATTTTCAGAAAAATGTCAGTGTGTCTGTGGGCAGTATAGCTTAAAAACGAAAAGTCCGTTAAATACCAAACTCTGTATTTAAGTTCAGTATCTTCCTAGGATACGACACGAAGATTTTCAAAAAACTCCCCCCCCCATCCCAACTACCCTTTACATGGAAAAATTTTTGAAAATTTTGATTTTCTCAAAAATGGTTCTAACGATTTTGATTAAAATATCGTATATTTACACGACAAAATGTAAATATATCTTGAATTTTCTGGGAATAACCACTGAAGACTTCTTTATTTTGGATGAATTTTGCGCAATTTTGCAAAACTGGTAAACCGTAAGAGATAGACAAAAATTTACGTATTAAAAAATGAAGAGCTCGTTAAAACACACAATTTATGTGATATTCATTTTTTTTTTTTCGTGGAGTTGACCGTGTTCGAGATATGACTTGTTAGTAATTTCAATTTTAAAATATACTTTTCTCATACGGGAACTTGTCAACAGCTGGCAACGCAAAGAAACGGATTTCAATCCCATAGCAACCACATTTTAAAACATTTGACTGTCGGTTTAGCCTTGTGCATTCCCTTCTGCTTATAAAGAACTAAGTAATAAAACCATTTCCAAAATGAATTTATTAGCAATAATTTGTTACAGAGAAGTAGAGAAAGTCATGTGAATGGAGCACATCCGATTCTTTACTTTCTCTAACAGCTACATATTAGCTAGAGAAGGACTGCGCATGCGCCTTTGTGTGTGTCCGTCAGTGAACAGTATAACTAAAATTCTAAGAGATTTTATTACACGACTTTCTCTGCCTGTTCTGCAAACATCTGTTATTGACTGCCTCCATGGTCATCAACTAGCGGTCCCGGGTTCGATTCCCGCCTGGGATGGGGAATGCTTCTCTAACAGAATTATTCCCTATCCCCCACAGAGTCTGGCAGTATGAACGTGCATGTGTTTAGTATTAACGTTCTAAAACTACAGTAATATGAGATGTTTCACAAGTCAAAGACCACGATTAGATTTTGGAAGTTAAAGTGTGCTATACAATTAAAAACAGAACTATTTTTACAGAGAATATTCTTTTATTTAATCATGCTAATCGAGATAACGTCAGCAGAAACGATCTAAGTCCTTAGTTACAGAAATAAGGGGATACAGTAGACTAAAGTGATAGCAAGTCTTTTAAAATGTGAACAACTGAAGTTCGGTTCACTTTGCATGGCCAGAAATAAAACATCCCTTATGACGATTAAAACTGACGGTGTTTAACTGCTGCGGTTCTTAGCGTCTCATTATATATTAGGCGTGAAAGACCACTCAGGGGCCTATTTATCAAGCTTGAGGATATTTTACGTGCCTTAAATCTACAACACGGGATTAACGGCTTTACCTCTTCCGAATGAAGCAATGCTAAGGAGTTTTTACGCCCTCTACTGGGTTTGAACTCGCGACCTTGGAAACTATAAGCTAACATGTCACCCCTAGACTATGGAGGACGGCGATCGCTTGGAAAGTCATATCTGATTGTTGCCGTAAATTGTTATACGTGTGTGAGAGGACATGTGTGCCGTTGGCGAGAGTTTTACATCGAAGCTCCGATTGTTGCACCTGTGATATTTGCGGTGGTTCTGGAAGTTTCTTGCCACGTCATCGACAGGTACAAAAAGGAGAGAATGCCATCAACAGACATCAAAGGACTCCAAGAAGATCAAACTGAAACCCTAAAGAGCCCCACCGAAGAAAGTCACAGCACCAAAGCTCAAAGCGCCTCATTCTGCACCTCAACATCATGCACACAAACAACGTCAAAGACTGCAAACCAAAAAGGACCACCATGCACTATATGAACAACTCCAAGAAATAGCCAAAAATAAAACAAAAAAAGCTGATGTATTACATTCACATGACTTTCTCTACATCTCTGTAACAAATTATTGTGTAAAAAGCTCATGCTTCTGTTTACTTCATGCTAATCCAGAAACAAATTATCAGAAATAATCTTATTACTTGCTTTCTTGTAAGCAGAAGTGAAATAAGGGATTACTATAGGTTAAAGTGATAGTCAAAAGTTGGTTGCTATGTGACTGAAGTAACTTTATATGTATGGACAGGAGTTGGTAAATTCCTGTATGAGAAAAATATAAGTTTTTCATAGCTGAAACCGCAAATAAGGAGCATCTAAAAAACGATCAACACCACGTAAAAAATGTATATTACATAAATTGCGTGTTCTAACCTGCTCTTCATTTTTTGTGAAGTAAGTTTTTGTCCATCTCCTATGGTTTAGCAATTATGCAAAATTCCGTAAAGTTCATCCAAAATAAAGTAGTCTTCAGAGGCTATTCCCAGAAAATTCAAAATATGCATTTTATTTGTTAGGTAAATATCTTTAAACTACGATATTTTAATCAAAATCGTTAGAGCCATTTTTAAGAAAATCAACATTTTCGAAAAAAGTTCCATGTAAAGGGTAGTTGGGGGTGGAGGGATTTTCTTGAAAATCTTCGTGTCGCATCCTTAGAAGATACCAAACTTAAATACCAAGATTGGTATTAACGTCTTTTCGTTTTTGAGCAAGCTGTTCACGCACACAAACAGACACACACACACACACATGTTTCTGAAAATGCTCTTTTTGCATTCAGGGGGACCCAAAACATATATTTCCGGTGAAATCTCGGTATCGAATTTTTGGGAGGAGTGCAATACTTCTCTATACACTATGTACATAGTACGTGTAGAGAAAGTAAAAACAGAAACTGCCAGTCGCCCACAAAATTTAAAGACGTGATAAACTACGAGGGGCGTTACAGAAGTCCATAGAAGAAGATAGAGAAACAAATTATTTTGTATTATTTTGTATTATATACCAAATTTGGTGTTTTATTGACTATTCGTTTTTGAGTTATCGTGTACAGACACACGGACTTTTTCTAAAAATGCTATGCTTTTACTTTCTCTACACATACTGTGTACATAGTGTATAGAGAAGGTATTGTATTGCACCCAAAATTTCGATACCGAGATTTCACTGGAATACAGGTTATGAGATCCCTTGAATCCAAAGAAGCATTTTTAGAAAAATGTCCGTGTGTCTGTGGGCAGCATAGCTCAAAAACGAAAATACCGTTAAATACCAAACTTTGTATTTAAGGCTTAGTATCTTCCAGGGATGCGATACGATTTTCTGGAAAATCCCCCATCGCCAAATATCCTTTAAGGGAACATTTTTCAAAAATTTTGATTTTCTCAAAAATGCCTCTAACGATTTTGATTAAAATACCGTATGTTTAAGCTATTTTATGACAAACGAAATGTATATCTTGGATTTTCTGAGAATAGCGTCTGAAGACCTTTTCATTCTGGATGACTTTTGTATAACTGAAAAATTATAAGAGATATAAAAAACTTGCTACACGAAAAATGTAGAGCTCATTAAAACACACAATTTATGTTATATACTGTTGTTGTTGTAGATTAACCGTTTTCGAGATATTTCGGATTGCTAGTTTCAATTTTAGCCATATAAAGTTTTCTTAAACGGGAAGAATTCTTTCTTCTCGTTTGTTTGTTGCTGGAAAGCAAAGAGATTGCAATTTCAATTGTTTCACATAGCGACCGACTTTTAAAGGAGAATACTATCGCTTTAGCTTATGCATTTTCTTATTTTCCTTTTACTTACAAGCAGTTAGAAATAAGACTGATTATGCTTAAGTTTATCTTCATTAGCATGATGTAGAAAACAGATTAATATCTTGAATAAAAGGTTTGTTTGCAGAATAGCTAGAGAAAAATGAATGGAGCATATTAGATTTTTACTTTCTCTATACATACTATGTACATAGTGTATAGAGAGGGTATTGTATTGTACCCAAAAATTCGATACCGAGATTTCATCGGAAATACATGTTTTGAGACCACCTGAAACAAAAAAAAAAGAATTTTTAGAAAAATATCGAGAGTGTCTGTGGGCAGCATAGCTCAAAAACGAAAAGACCGTTAAATACCAAACTTAGTATTTAAGTTGCATATCTTCCAAGGATGGGACACGAAGATTTTCAAGAAAATCCCCCCAACCCCAACTACACTTCACATGGAAAAATTTTCGAAAATTTTGATTTTCTAAAAAATAGCTCTAAGGCTTTTGATTAAAATATCATACATTAAAGATATATACTTGACAAATAATATGTATATCTTGAATTTTCTGGGAATAGCCTCTGAAGATACTTTATTCTGGATGAATTTTACGAAATTTTGTGT
This sequence comes from Hymenopus coronatus, assembly GCA_030762935.1. Classification (NCBI taxonomy): domain Eukaryota; kingdom Metazoa; phylum Arthropoda; class Insecta; order Mantodea; family Hymenopodidae; genus Hymenopus; species Hymenopus coronatus. The sequence continues at coordinate 7,004,366 of CM060883.1, forward strand.
AACTGGTAAACCGTAAGAGATAGACAAAAAATTACCACGCAGAAAATGTACAGCACATTAAAACACAGAATTTATGTTATATACATTTTTTTCGTGGAGTTGATCGTTTTTGAGCTACTCCTTGTTTTCGGTTTCAGCTTCAAAACTTATAATTTTTTCATAGGAATTTAACAATTGCTGTCCATACAAACAAAGGAACTTCAGTCACATAGCAACCATCTTTTGGTATCAGTTTAACCTATGTTACTCCCTTATTTTGCTTCTACTTACAGGGAAGCAAGTAATAAGACTATTTCTGCTAATTTTTCTCACTTGGCATGAAGTAAATAGAAGCATAAACTTTTTAACAAAAATTTGTTGCAGAGATATAGAGAAAGTGATGTGAATGGATTACATCAGATTTTTTCCCTTTTATTTACATGGGACCAAGTAATAAAGAAAAGTTGTGCTACTGTTTATTTCGATTATCATGAAGTAGATGGAAGAATAAGATTTTTAACAATAATTTGTTACAGAGATGTAGAGAAAATCATTTGATCTAACATAATCTCCTTTTAGCTCGCTACACTTTTCCCAGCGTGTCTCCAACTGTCATAAGCCTTTCAAAAAGTCTTCCAAATAGGGAGACGATCTCTTCGTTAGACGAAAATCGTTTTCTGCCGAACCACTTTTTCAGGTTTGGAAATAAAAAAAAGTCAGTGGGTGCCAGAGAAAGAACGAACTGCAGGATTCACCAGACCTACCACCCTCTGACCTCCAACAACTTCTCATTCGAAAAAAAAAAATGTAACAGTGGAAAACATTGCTTCCAATGAAAAACCATATGGCAACCACAGATTGTTATTTTGCAGACCCTCCAGAATCATACTTCACGTTGCACAACTACATACACCGAAAAGTGGAATACGCGGAAAAAATATGTTCTACTCACATGACTTTCCCTACATATTCTGCCATAAACCATCGTTACAAGTTATTCCTCTACCGCCTTCACGCTAATTGAGAAAAATATTAGCAGAAATTGTCTCATTACATAGTTCCTTATAAGGGGAATAAGGGAATACACTGGGCAAAAGCGATGGTCAAACCGTTTACAAGCTGTCGCTATGTAATTGAAATTCGGTTCTCTCTTGCATCAAGAGGACTAAAATAAATCTTATAAAACGAATAACGACTTCTCGTTTGGGAATCGATTATACGCATTTTAAAATTGAAACCAATAACAAGGAATACGTCGGAAACGTTAATTCTATAAAAAAAAAAAAGTGTATATTTTAACGAGATCTATTTTTACTTTCTGTATATGCACTATGTACATAGTGTATAGAGAAGGTATTGCACTCCACCAAAAAATTCGATACCGAGATTTCACCGGAAATATATGTTTTAGGGTTCCCTGTATCCAAAAAAGCTGATGTGTTACACTCACATGACTTTCTCTAGCTGTTCTATAAACTTCTTACAAAAGATTATTCTTCTTTCTGCATTTTGCTAATTGAGGTTCTCATTAGCACAATGTTCTTATTACTTAGTTCCTTATAAGTAGGAAGAAAATAAGCGAACACACTAGGCTAAAGCCATAGTCAAGTGTTTTAAAAGCTGTCGTTATGCGATTGTCATTACAAATCCTTTCTTTTCTTGGCCAGGAGTAGAACAAAAGAAAACCGCACACTCCCGTCTGAGAAAAGTGTAAGTACTTCACAACTGAAACTAATAACACTGAATATCTCGAAAACTGTAAGCTCCACGAGAAAAATATATATATGACATAACTTGTGTATTTTAGCAAGACCTAATTTTTTGTATAGTAAGTTTTTGTCTATCTCCTTCGATTTATTAGTTATGCCAAATTAAGCAAAATTCATCCAGAATAAAGAGGTCTTTAGAAGCTATACCCAGAAAATTCAAGATATACATATTATTTGTCAGCTAAATACCTTAAACATACGATATTTTAATCAAAATCGTTAGGGCCATTTTTAAGAAAATCAAAATTTTCGAAAAAAAGTTTCATGTAAAGGGTAGTTTGGGGTGGAGGGATTTTTCTCAAAATCTTCGTGTCGCATCCCTAGAAGATACTGAACTTAAATACCAAGTTTGTTATTTTAGCTAATTTTCTTTTTTGAGTTATCGTGTTCACAGACACACGGACACACACACACACACACACACACACGGACCTTTTTTGGATTCAGGGGGTCCTAAAACATGTATTTCCGGTGAAATCTCGACATCGAATTTTTGGGTGGAATGCAATACTTCTCTATCCCTATGTACATTGTACATACGGGGCCAGAGAAAGTAAAAACATACTTTTTCTCATACAGGACTTTGTGAACTCGAGTCCATACAAACAAAGGAACTTCACTCACATAACAACCAGCTTTTGATCATCACTTTAACCTACGGTACTCCCTTATTTCGCTTCTACTTACAAGGAAGCAAGTAATAAGACTATTTCTGCTAACTTTTTCTCGGTTAGCAGGAAGTAAATAGAAGCATAAGCTTTTTAACAATAATTTGTTGCAGAGTTGTAGAGAAAGTCATGTGAACGGAACACATCAGATTTTTTTTTTGTATAGTAAGTTACAGTTTACCAGTTACGGAAAAGACATTTAGAATGAAGAGTTCTTCAGAGGCAACTCCCAAAAAATGCAATATATATCTAAATTTTTGATATACGGTATTTTAATCAAATGGTAAAGCTGGCTACTATGTGATTGAAATCAATTTCATTGCATGGCCAGGAGTTGACAAATTCCTGTATGAGAAAATTCACCAAAACAAGCCACCTCAATGTGAAGTCTGCAACACACAACTCACCATTAAACACATGCACAAGAAACACTACAGAAGGACAGCTCTACAGCATCACTGAGGATATATCCACAACACTGAATACTCCACAACAATTCAAGCAAGTTCTGCTCTTTCTCTGGATTTCAAACTGTTATGTATGAATTATTCATATTTTAAATCTGTGTAAAACCTCACTTTCAAAACAATGTAGTTATTCACAATATTTTATTTAAATCTATATAAATCTTGCTTTCTTACAGTAATTTGTAATTCATATGCCTTTCTTTAAATGTGTCAATCATTCATTGTAATATTATGAATCCAATTGTTATAAATACTGTATGGTCGCGATATGACATAGAAGTTAAAGCGACCTAAAACAAATAAAAGAAAATTTATATTTTAAGTGAAACCAATAACAAGGAATATCTCGGAAATGGTCAACCGCACGAAAAAGTTGTTTATTACATAAATTATGTGTTTTAACGAGTTCTACATTTTTGTGTAGTAAATGTTTCTCTCTTACGGCTTACCAGAGGTCTTCAGAGGCTTTTCAAAACATACATTATATTTATGGTATAAATATCTTAATCAACATCGTAAGTGCCATTTTTGAGAAAATCAAAACTTTCCAAAATTTTTCCTCGTCTTCTTTTCACCTTCTTGGAAGATACTAAACTTAAATGCAAGTTTGGTATCTCACAGACTTTTCGTTTTTGAGTTATCGTCTTCCCAGACACGCACATGTTTCTTTGTTAGGGAACCGTAAATCGTATATTTCCAGTGAAATCTGAGTATCCAATTGGGTTGAATGCAATACCTTTTTTGCCTACTATGTACATTGTACATACGTACTAGAAAACGAAAAAAATTAAAATCCTTTTTGGGTGAAATACAATATATTCTCTACCTATTATAGTACTTGCCAGCGAACGTAATATTTGTACTTTGCCCTATAATTGCAGTTTTTTTACTGCAAGCTCGAGATATTTTCTCCTTGCTCTGGTATAAGTTGAAAACAAGCCTGTTACACTCACATGACATTTTCTAGCTGCTCTGCAAACAAACTTCTTATAAAAGATCTTCTTTCTACACAATGCTAATTGAGATAAACATTAGCAGAATGTTCTTATTACTTAGTTCCTTATAAGGGAACTAAAGGAATGCGCTAGGCTAAAGTGATAGTCAAATGTCTTAAAATCTGTCGTTATGCGATTGTTATTGCAAATCGCATCTTTGCTTGAACACGACTACAACAAAAGAAAACCGGACACTTCCGTCTAAGAAGAATATAAGTACTTCACAAGTGAAACCAATAACAAGGAATACTTCAAAAACGGTAAGCTCCACGAAAAAAATGTATATGACATAACTTGTGTATTTTAACGAGATCTACATTTTTGGTACGGTAATCTTTTGTCTATCTCTTACCATTTACTAGTTATACCAAATTAAGCAAAATTCATCCAGAATAAAGAGGTGTTTAGGAGATATTCCCAGAAAATCGAAGATATACATTTTATTTGCGAAAGAAATGGCTTTAATATGTGGAATGTTAATCAAACCCGGTAGAGCCATTTTTAAGAAAAACAAACTTTTCGAAATTATTTCCATGTAATTTTTTCCATGAATTTTGGGTGGAGTGCAATACTTCTCTATCCCTATGTACATTGTACATACGAGGCCAGAGAAAGTAAGAGGTGGAAAATGAAGTGGACCAGGCAAGCCTGTGTAAATTCACCGGCTTGAGAGCTGAAGGTGATTGATTTATGTGCCCTCTATGAGGAGATATAAGCCAAGAGGTTTAGAAAAAATTTTCCATCTTTCGTCGACTTTGCAGTATCTCAACCTTAGTGCACGATAGGGCCGTGGGAAGGAGGGGCAAGTTATCGTAAAAACATGTGGGGGCTGGCGCAGCTTGCTTGTGGGGCTCGTCTACAGTTACGACCTGACACCTTTGTGTTCCATTGCCAGCTTGGTTAACCATTAACAAGTTTATGCCTTTACGAAAGTAAAGAATTCTGTCCCGTCCAGAAATCCGGAACAAGAGCGTTTTACGAGCGCTTGTTATGAGTCACAACGACGCTATGGAATGCGCACTCTGTGGGGCTTTAGATAATCAAACTTGATAGCTCCATTCAATAATATTCTACAACAACCTTTCCTTGCAAAAGATTGGTTATTCTTTTATCTGAAACATGCTAATCTAGATAAACATATAGCAGCAATTGTCTTATTAGTATAGAAGGGAGTATACCAGGCTAAAGCGATAGTCTTTTAAAAGCTGGTGGCTATATGAAACAATTGAGATTCGGTTCGCTTTGCATGCTCCCGCTTAAGAAAAACTTAATTAGTTTAAAATTTAAACCAATAACAATGAATATCTTGAAAATGGTAAACTATACAAGAACAACTTCTATGACATAAATTATGTGTTCTAACGAGATTTACATTTTTCACTTTCTCTACTCGTATTATGTACATGGTGCATAGAGAAGATATTGTATTGCACCCAAAAATTCGATACCGAGATTTCACCGGATACACGTGTTTTGGGTCCCTCTGATACCAAAAAATAAACATTTTTAGAAAAAACGTCCGTGTGTGTGTATGTGTGTGTGTGTGTGCGTGTGTCTATGTGCTTGTCGGCAGCATAGGTAAAAACCGGAAAGACCAAACTTGGTATTTAAGTTTGGTATCTTCCAAAGATGCGACACGAAGATTTTCAAGAAATTCTCCCCACCCTAAACTACCCTTTATATGTAATAATTTCGAAAATGTTTATTTTCTCACTCAGAAATAGCACTAACGATTTTGATTAAAATCTCTTACATAATTTTAAGATATCTACATAACAAATCAAATTTATATCTTGAGTTTTCTGGGAGAAGACATGTTTATTCTGGATGAATTCAGCGAAATTTTGCATTACTGGTAAATCGTATGAGATAGACATAAATCATTAGGCAAAGAATGTATATCACGATAAAACACACAATTTATTGCCATATACATTTTTTCGTGGAGTTGGCCGTTTTAGAGATATTCCTTGTTATTGGTTTCAATTCTAAAATGCTTAAACTTTTCCCATACGGGAACTTGTCAACTCCTGGTCACGCAAAGAAAACATTTTAAAACATCTGACTGTCGGTTTAGCCTAGTGTATTAACTTATTTCCCTAAAGAAACTAAGTAATAAGAGCGTTTCTACTAGTGCTTTAACATTAAATAGGTAGAAGAATAAGCTTATTAACAATAATTTGTTACAGAAAACATGTGAACGGAGCACATCAGATTTTTGTAGTAAGTTTTTGTCTAACTCGTACGGTTTAACTGTTCCGCAAAACTCAAGCAGAATAAACAGCTCTTCAGAGACTACTCTCAGAATATGTATTTTGTTTGTGATGTGAATATCTTTAATATACACTTTAATCAAAATTGCAAGAGCCATTTGTTAGAAAATCAAAATTTTCGTAAATTTTTTTCATGTAAAGGGTAATTGGGGTGGGGGGAAATTCTTGAAAATCTTCGTGTTGCATCTTTGGAACATACAAAACTTAAATACCAAGTTTGGTATTTAACGTCTTTTCGTTTTTGAGCTATGCTGTCCACAAACACACGCACCTACAGACACACACATACACGCACGGACAGACACACACATACGGACCTTTTTCTGAAAATGCTTTTTTGGACCTAGCGGGTCCTAAAACATGTATTTCCGGTGAAATCTCGGTATCGAATTTGTGTGTGTGTGTGTGTGGTTTTTTTTTTTTTTTTTTGGTAGTGTTTAACGCCCGCTTTAACTACTTGTGGCACTGCAGGCGATATTTTTTGTGTGTAATACAATACTTCCTCTATACACTATGTACTAGTACGTGTAGAGAAAGTAAAATGAGTTTTTTTTTTATACGGAGAGCATAAAACGTGTAGTTCCGGTGAAATCTTGGTGTGGAATTTTTCGGTGGAATGCTACACTCCTAAGAACATATACTTTGTAGCGAAAGTAAATTCGAATTAAATAAGCATTTTAACGCTATTTGAAATAGGAATTTTAGGGGGATTGTACTTTAATTCGAATTACTAAGAGATTCGAATTATCCGATGCTGAATTAACCAATTCTTTCTGTACTTGTTATTTGTTGGGTTGGTAGTGGCTCGGAAAGGGTGTGCATCACAAATCCCCCAATCATATTTACCTTTCCCTGGACAGCTATTTGGCCATCACTCAGAGAAGAGTGAAGCAAGGTCCAGACCGAAGATAAACATTCTCAACTGGCAGTTTTCACTCCACAAATGCGATTTGGCCAATGAACGAGCTTGTGTTTTCTCGCTTCAAAGCATCGCTAATGGTGCTTCGCTATTCAGCCTTCGGCACTTCCAATACCCTGCCTGCTTTTTATTTGCATTCTTCAAAGAGACTGGACAGCGTTCATAACATACACGCGCTCGGTGAAGGACCGGTTTGATCAGAGCGGGTTCATAGTTTTCAGTAGTGTATCCCGCTCTCAAATACGAGCCGATCCAGAAAATATGTATCTATGTGTGTAGTATGTATTTATTTTTACTTTCTCTACACGTACCATGTACATAGTGTATAGAGAAGGTATTGCACTCCACCCAAAAATTCCATACCGTGATTCCACCAGAAATGCATGTTTTGAGTCCTACTTCATCCAAAAAAATCTTATGTGTTCCATTCGCATGACTTTCTCTACAGCTCTGCAACAATTTATTCTTAGAAAGCTTATGCTTCTATTTACTTCATGCTAATCGAGAAAAATTAACAGAAATAGTCTTATTACTTATTTTCTTGTAAGTAGAATAGAAATAAGGGAGTACCATAGGTTAAAGTGATAGTCAAAAGCTGATTACTACGTGACTGAAGTTCCTTTGTTTGTATGGGCAGGAGTTGACAAATTCCTGTATGAGAAAAGTACCTATAAGTTTTCTAAAGCTGAAACCAATAACAAGGAATATCTAAAAAACGATCGACTTCACGAAAAAATGTATGTAAATAAATTGTACGTTTAACATGATCTACATTTTTTGTGTGGTAAATTTTGGTTCATCACTTACGGTTTGGCAGTTATGCAAAATTCCGTAAAATTCATCCAGAATAAAGCAGTCTTTAGAGCCTATTCCCATAAAATTCAAGATATACATTTTATTTGGCATGTAAATATCTTAAATATACGATATTTTAATCAAAATCGTTAGAGCCATTTTTGAGACAGTCAACATTTTCGGAAAAAGTTCCATGTAAAGGGTAGTTCGGGGAAGGGGGAGGTTCTTGAAAATATTTGCGTAGTATCTTTGGAAGATGCTAAACTCAAATACCAGGTTTAGTACTTAATCTCATACTGAATACACACTTTTTTTTTCAAAATAAATATGCTTTTCTGGGTTCATGGGCCCTCAAAACATGTATTACCGGTAAAATCTCGGTATCAAATTTTTTAGTAGAATTCAGTATCTACCTATCTGCTATGTACAGGAATAAATGTATTAAAAGACCAAGAGTAAGAAGGAAGTGAAGAATCCCATTATGCAGTCGTGCTGCACCAAATGCAATAATCACCGCAGCAACAGAACGTGATGTTATGCAGATGCACAAGCACATTGTTGCGGTGATGTTCACTTGTTAGGAAGCAGCAAGGTGGTAGGTACGTGATTGAATCCTGGACAATTAACCGTTATCGCATTTCGGTGAAACACGCGCCTCTAATAGGTAGGCCCGATAACGTGCGTGGTACATGCCTCATTATAAGCCAACGCATCTCACCAGACGAGCAAACATCGCAAGCTGCCCGTCTGCTGCACCCGGGGTATGACAAGCTTCCCAGTCTCCTCTAGGTCACCCACAACCATTCCTGTGATTTTCTCTATCTTCTATAGTTTCTCTACACACCATTCTTACCAAACCTTGGTCTTGCTTTCTGCTCCACATACTACATAGAGAAATGTATTGCAATCCATCCAAAAATCCGCTGTTGAGATTCCAACGCAATACTAGAAAATCCAGAAATTAAACCCGTAGAATCGAAAAAATGTTTGTATTTAGTAACCGCCGTCTCATACTAAATGGCAGTTAAAGTTTCGGCAAAATCTATCACGTGGTTTCGTTGCAATGGACGCATATTTTGGCAGATTGCGTGCAGATGGAGGATATTAGAAAAAAAAACAAAAAACAAATACTGCCGAAGTGTTTTTGGCTTCAAACAGGCGAAGGACAGTATTCTGGGATTTAATTCTAAACAGCCAAAACTGGCCAATCCTGGGCACATAATTAATGGAAGTTCGTGCACTAAGAGATAAAATGTTTGTGTAAATATTGTATAGACTTATTTGGTGTTTGAGTAATCTATATGTATGAATACATGGTGTAGTTGTGAGTGCAAGTGTGTGTATGTGTTTGTGTGTGTGTGTGTGTATTTCTAATGTTGTTAAGATATATATATATATATATATATATATATATATATATATATATATATATAAATATAAAATAGATGTGTTGCTAATATTCCAAATTCAAGTATTTTTAGACAGCATGAACGGTCACCAGACCATGCGACTGTGATAAAATCAACAATCTTGTGCTTCTTTAGAAAGAGGGGGGGGGGATAACCAGTTTCTTGCGGTAATTAAACACCTCTATTTAACAGGCATAACACCTTAAGAGATAAAAGCCGAGTTGGATGAAGTTCATGGCTCATCTGCTCCTGCGTTTGTAACAATTTACAATTGGACAAATGAATTTAAACGAGGCCGTTCATCCACAATGATGAGCATCGTTTCGGACGTCCAGTAGAAGTGACTTCCTTCGAAATGACTGACAAAATCCAGGATATGGTATTGAATGATCCACGAATCAAAGTTCGTGAAACAGAAGAGGCCACAAGCATATCACAAGGTGCAGTATTATCAATTTTGCAAGATGGGTGACGCGTTTGCTCTCAATGGAGAATAAACGCAATCGTGTGATCGATTCGGAAACTGGTTTGACACATTTCTGTCGCAAGTCTAACGTGTTTCTGCGTCGATACATAACTATGGATTAAACATGCATACACTACTACACTCCAGAGACAAAGGTACAGTCGAAACACTGAGTTTTTAAAGGCGCACCGGCTCCGAAAAAGTAAAAGGTGGTGAAATCTGCAGACAAGATGATAGCCTCGGTTTTAGGGGATACACGTGCAGGCATCTAAATTTGATTATTTGCAGAAAGGAAGAACGATAAATGCAAAGTATTATGCACCGTTATTGCACCGGTTGAATGGAAAAATCCAGGGGGAAAAACGCCCTCATCTGTCAAAGAAAAATACTCTCTTCCATCAGGACAATGCAAGAATATAAACCTGCGCAGTTTCGCTGGCGAATATTTTAGGATTAAGGTTCCAATTACTACGACATCCATCGTATTCGCCAGATTTGGCCCTCGGTGACATCTTTATTTCCAAATCTGAAAAAAGTGGCTCGATTGAAAACGATTCACGTCTAACGAAGAGGTCATCTTCCAAACACATGCCTATTTTGATGACCTCCTAAAATACAATTTTTTAGAACGCTTAAAACTATTGGCGATACGCTGAGAAAAGTATATAGAGCTAAAATGAGATTATGTTGAAAAATATAAAAATATTTACCAAAAATAATATCTTTTTATCTTGTTTTAATGATTTATTGAACGCCCCCCGTATGTATTTGAGCTCCCCCCCCCTTTTAGATAGCTTTTAACCCCGTGACACGATGTTTACTGCCTCATATCGCAGTCCTCGTCGACAAATGTAAAAGGACGCTCTTTAACTACTGTGTTCCTCAGCGTCCCATTCTAATTTGGGCGTAAAAAGACCGCTTAATTTTGCTCAGAGATCTATCAGGCTTGAGGTTCTTTTACGCGCCGTAAATCTATGACACGGGACTAATGGCTTTACTTCCCTTCCGAAGGAAGCCATGATAAGGATTTTTACACTCGAAAAAAATGCCGGGTTTGAACCCGCGACCTTGGGTATGTGAAGTTAGCATGGAGGGCGGCTGTCCTTGTCGACACTTACAACCCTGAAAGAGACTGGTTGGGACAGAAAGTTCAAGGAATGAGGTTTATAAGTCACCAGCAAGGCCAGTTTATGTGTGTGGGACCATACGACGCAGTGATGAACATCGTATCACAGTTAATGAAATTATATTTTTAAGAAGAACTACAGGATACACTAAACTGGATAAGAAAAATCTGATGTGTTCCATTCACATGACTTTCTCTACATCTATGCAACAAATTCGCCTTAAAAAGATTATACTTCTATTTATTTCATGCTAATTGAGAAAAATTAGTAAAAACATTCTTATTACTTGCTTCCTTGTAAGCAGAAGCGAAATGAGGGAGTACCATAGGTTAAAGTATGACTGAAGTTTGTATGGACACGTACACGTTTTTTCAAAGTTAAAACCAATAACAAGGAATATCTAAAAAAACAATCAACCCCACGAAAAAAAATTATATACATAAATTGTACGTTTTAATGTGCTCTGCCTTTTTTGTGTGGTAGGTTTTTGTCCATCCCTGGCGGTTTAGGAATTATGCAACATTTCGTAAAATTCATTCACGATAAAGTAGTCTTCAGAGGCTATTCCCAGAAAACTCAAGATATACATGTTATTTGTCAGGTATGAACGATATTTTAATGGACGATAATTTTAATCAAAATCGTTACGGCCATTTTTAAGAAACTCAAAATTTTCGAAAAAAAGTTCCATGTAAAGGGTAGTTAGGGGTGGGGGGATTTTTTTTTGAAAATATTCGTGTCGAATCCTTGGAAGAAACCAAACTTAAATACCAGGTTTGGTATTCTACGATATTTTCGTTTTTGAGCTATGCTGTCCACAGACACACACACAGGACCTTTTTGTAAAAATGCTTTTTTTTTGGATTCAGCGGTCCGAAAATATGTATTTCCGGTGAAATCTTGGTGTCGAATTTTTGGGTGGAATGCAATACCTTCTCTATACACTATGTACATAGTACGTGTAGAGAAAATAAAAATAATATAGATAAAATGAAAGAATTGAAAACTTATCCAACAATAGAAAAAATGCAAAATTATTGTGGAAATTGCGGGTCCCATGTAGGGCCTACGTCAAATATTAAATTGCAGACCACAAGGGAGAAAGACTGTCCGATGAAGAGTTGGAAGGAGACCGTAACATTACGCCTAATACTTGGCAGGAAGATGATGATCAAGAGGAATGTGCCACTTTTATGCACGTGAGTGTGCTTGGTGTAGGGAAAATAAAATCCTCATTCTTCTGATATTCATGGCCAAGAACACAAAAAACTGATTAATGCACAAACAGCTACCTGTTGAGAACACTCGAGCTTTTATGAAATTAAAGCAAAATCTCGCCTGTGTTTTTGCAATTAAAGCTGTATTGTATTTATAGAATGTGGGACGTGACAGAGACATATCGGCGGGAATTACTGAAGTGCTTCAGTAAATAACACTGCAGAAGCGGCAGCTTGTTACAGACAGTCACGTAATTCCCTTCTTGGGTTCCAATTAAAAGTTGCTTGCACGACGGAGGGATACATCCATCCTCTCGAGTGATCCGGTCAGGTCAATACAGGTCAGAAGACATGGTCGGAATAATGACGTATGGGAACCATCCAGAGAGTGGCAGACGATTTGGTATAACTAAATAACAATGAAACATATCAACAAAGTTACTCTATTTCTCAACACAACCACTAATCTGTCAAGACATTTTTTGTCATGTGGTTCAAGTTTTTCAATGCTGATGTTATACTTCTCTGCCGCCAAAGAACTTACTCGATTCTTTCAATGCACAAAATGTTTGACCAATCGAATTTTATAGGAAAATAACGCAAGTGTAAGGAGATAAACCAATGAACGAGTCTTCAGTGAGGAAATGGGCATACTTTACGAGCAATCAAAGAAGAACCAGTGTGTACGATAAAAACCAGCGGAGTGGAAGTTCATCAATCGTTATGGAGGAGTTCAAATCAAAAATTGATAAAAGAATGCAGAAAAAAATGTGTTTCACTTTGGTCACTGCACATGACTTTTTGGATGGAAAAGATTTCTCAGCCGATGAAGAGCTCAAAGTGAGAGTGACATCTTTGGCAGCGGAAGAGTATACAATCTGCATTGAAAAACCGGTACCACGTGACAATAAATACCTTGATAGAAATGACGATTACGTTGAGGAATAGAATAAGGTATTGTAACTTTGTAAATTAAGTTTTGTGTTGATAACTTTCGTTATTGTTTAGTTATGCCAAATCGTCTACCACTTTCTGGATGGCCCTCGGCTTAACGTTAGCCTCAGCTGCTTTCTACGAGGAGTAGTATTTATATTTTGAGCCTACTGATAAAAAAAACAATAATTTTCAATGGAAATTGCTTTATTGTTTCTCGAAATGTTTCCCTTTATGATCAATATACTTTTACATACGCTCGAACCATCTGTCATTGTATATTTTCCAATCTGCTTGAGACACCTCCAAAACATGGTTTTTGAACGCATCAACGGCTTCTGCTGATGAAAATCCCTGTCCATGCATTTTATTTTGGATGTTTGGGAACAAAAATAAGTCACTGGATGTCAAATCAGAATTATACGGCGGATGAGCAATCAATTTTGAATGTTCAAATAGTCGGTTGTTAGACGAGATATCTAAGTTTTGGAATTGTCTTGATGAACGATCTGAAGGTTCTTGTTTTCCTTATTTCATTGAAGCTTCCGGCAAACAAATGGTTGTGTACCATTCAAAATTGACCGTTTCACGTTCCTCTAAAGGCACTGTTGCCACATAACCATTTTTTTTGAAAAAAAAAAACAGGCGACCATTTGTTTCGAAGTTCTTCGAGTGCGAACAACTTTTGCTAGATTTGGTTGAAACACCCATACTGTCGACTGCTGTTTACGTATCGGTTAGTGTACAGATCCATGATTCAGTCTTGTACACGTCTTTAGAAGTCCTAATATGATATTTCTTGAACATTTACGTGCACCAATCAACACGAGCAGCCTTTTGAGATTGTGTCAAATTATGTGGGATCCAACGAGAAGAAACCTTTTTCACGGCCAAATGACCATGCAATATTGTATATATGTTGGTGGAACTAATACCTAGGGTTGCCTCTATCTCACAGCATGTGACATGGTGATCTTGCACTATCGGTTTTTGCACAGCATCAATGTTTTTTGGCACAATGATTTTGGACGACTTTCACAAACTTCGTCAGTGAGCGAACGGCAGCCACGATATAACTCGTTATGCCAGCATTTCACAGCGGCAAAGGATGGAGCTTCATCGCTAGATGGAGCAGTAACTTGATCAATGCGCTCTTGTCTTGATAATCCACGTCGAAAATCACAATAAATCATGGTACGAACATTTTCACGAGTTAATTCCGTATTTTCACTGAGACATAATTTTAAAACCACTGAAGTAGATTTTGTCAACAATGACGACACCAGATGGCACCTACAGCAATCAGTGTTGCCAAGGCTGAAAACACAAATAGTGGCCCTCATATTTCGGCAGATTGAAAACGCTGTTCAAAATGCTTACCACTTTTAAATGTAATACAAGTGTTCTGGGCTTGTGAGGTATGCAAATATCAGAAGCGACTCTCCAGAATAAACAATACTATCTGAATCAACATTCAACTCATAATCAAGTTCGTTCTCTGAATGCACGTATGCCATAAGAATAACACTTATCATACAATGTTTACTTTTTCTACACGGTTTTTCTTGATTTCTCCGCTCAATCGGTGCAATAAATGGTGCATAATACTCTCCATTTATCGTTCTTCCTTTCTGCAAGTAATCAATGTAGATCATTCCGCATTTATTCCCCATATTTCTAAAGAAGCACAAGATTGTTGATTCAACCGCCTATGACAACGAAACCACGTGATGGATATAGCTGAAACTTTTAACTGTAATCTAGTGAGAGACGACGGTTAGTAAATACAAACTCCTTTCGATGCTATGAGTGGAATTTCTTGGATTTTCTAAGGACTTATTGAACGACCCTCGTAACGCTACTTTACTTTATCTATTACGTACCTATTCCAGGTAGGGAAGTATTGTATTCCACCTAAAAAGTAAGATAGCGAGATTCCATGCGTTTTCAGACGTCAGTCCAGAAAATCATTTTTATTTTCTCTAGCACGTATGTACATACAATGTAAAGGCTACTCGTTCCTTCTAGACGAATGACGTTAGCGAAGATACAGTTAGCTAGCTTTCCCTTGATAACAAATACTTTATGTTACAATAACAAACAGCTCTGCTTCCTTATGATTACGTTTCGAGAATGCACAGTAAAGGTGAGAGAGTTATGCTACATTCACAAATGAAATGCAAGCGCAGACGCAATGTAAGCGCAAGAGTTTGGACTCATATTATATAATGTAAGCATTCACATAGAAACACGCAAGACGCAACGCAATGCAATGCAACGCAGGAGTTTGCAAACTCCAAACTTTATTCTTGCGTTGCATGCAAAGAGGAAGAATTCTGCTTCTTTTCTCTATGCAGTGTCTATGAATTCAATAATAAACGATCGCACTGCAAGCTTTTACAAGGTCTGCTGGACATGCATGCTCTTCTATTTGGCCGTGCCACGCCATCTCTGATCTCCTTCAAGAGGTTATGACAGTCTCCTTGCGAATCCTTCTTTGATTTAATGGATGTAACTATCATCTGTGTATAAATTTATTAGTTCTCATAAATCGAAGACGCTGAGAGATAATTCTTAGTTCATTAAATGTGTAGCTTTATCACTTTCTGCAGTCTCTATGCTTGTACTATTTTCAATAATTTTGAATGAGCAATTATTGTGACGTCACTGCTGCGAGAGTCAGTTGTTAGTATGTAATGTATTTATTTTGTAAAAGATTGAGTGAATTTTCTTATGTGGTATTGTTGGTCATGTTATTCAGTTTGTAACTTGCGGAGCGCTTGGAAGATATTCGCATGTAACTTGAGGATCTAGAAACCCGTGACAACTTCTTGCGTTGCGCTTACGATTGCATTGTGAATGGTGTGTCCTTGCGTCTGCGCTTATGCTATGTTACGTCTGCGCTTGCATCTCATTTTGAGTGTTGCATAACTCGCATCTAAACTCTCATTTAAAAATGTCATTCGGCAAGAACTACTGCGCAACCTATACTTAGAGCTAGAGAAGGTACCTATTGCATTCCACCCAAAAATTCGATGACGAGATTTCGCCCAAAATATATCCATGTTTTGAAGTCCCTGAGTCCGAAAATAGCATTTTAGAAAAAAAATTTCCGTCTATCTCTTACGGTTTACTAGCTATTTAAAATTTAAAAAAAAATAGTTCAGAAGGTACAGATCTTCGGAAGCTATTCCCAGAAAATTCAAGATGTACATTTCATCTGTCATGTAAATACCTATAATATATGGTATTCTAATTAAAATCGCTAAATTCATTTTTGAGAAAAGCCAATTTTTGAAGAATGTTTCCATGTAAAGGACAGATTGGGGTGAGAGGGTTTATTTTGAACACCTTCGTGTCGTATCTTTGGAAGATAATAAACTTAAATACCAAGTTTGGAACTTAACGGTTTTTTAGTTTTACAGCTATGCTGTCCCCCCCCCATACACACATACAGGGGACCTTTTACTAAAAATCTTATGTGTTCCATTCATATGACTTTCTCTGCATCTCTGTAACATTATTGTTAATAAGCTTACATTTTATGCTAATCTAGATAAACATTAGTAGAAATGGTCTTTTAGTTAGTTCCTTTATACGTAGAAGGGAAATAAGGGAATGCACTAGGCTAAACCGACAGTCACTTGTTTAGAAATGCTGTTGCTATTGTATTGAAAGCAGTGGCCATGAGTTGACAAGGTCCCGTATGAGAAAATGATTTTAAAACTGAAACCCATTTCAAGAAATATATCGCAAAAATGTATGTGACATAAAATGTGTGCTCTGAGAAGCTCTACATTTGTTGTGCAGTAAGCTTTTGTCTATCACTTACGGTTTAACCGTATGCAAACGTTTACAAACCTCTTCCAAAATAAAGAGGTCTTTAGAGGCTATTCAAAGAAAATTCAAGACAAACATTTTACCTGTCATGTAAAATATCTTAAATATAAGAGATTTTAATGAAAACCGTTCGAGCTATTTTTGAGAAAATCAAAATGTTGGAAGTTTTCTCCATTAAAGTGTGGGGGATTTTTCTAGATAATCCTCGTGTCGCAGCTTGGGAGATACTGAGCTCAAATATCAGGTTTGGTATTTAACAGACTTTTCGTTTTGAGCTATGCTGCCCCCCCCCTACACACACCAACACACACGGACCTTTTTCTAACATTTTTTTTCTTGTATTAAGTGGGTCTTAAAACCTGTATTTCCGGTTAAATCTCGGTATCGAATTTTTGGGTGCAACGCAATACCTTCTATATTCTACAGTATGTACACAGTATGTGTAGAGAAAGTAAAACTTTGTGATTTTATGGAAGATTGGAAGAATGATAGAATATCTAGGCTGGCGCTAGTTTCGACCGCGGGCTACATCATTATTTAATGTTGTGCCGGCAGTTGTTTTGCGCACCAGTCCCTTCTAACTTAGCGTCATGTCTTGTGCGCGCCACCGCTCATTAGATATACTTCACCTCTCCCCCGCGCGGCTCACGTTTAATTTCCCGTAAACCTAACCTGCCAGTGGGAAAACAAACCTGCCTTCATATACATGTAAATGCATACATGTCTTCGTCAAAAAACAAAATATTGCCTGTGAATCATCAACTGTGTTCTAATTTAAACATGGAACAAATAACAACAACACTAACTACAAATCACGAACCCCCTTTTTTAGAACTTAATTTTGGAATTTGAGACAATATTCATACCCTAACCATAAAATCCTTCGATATTTGGTAAATTTCATGTCATTTTTGTAATATTTGATGTTCAAATGTTTTTGTGCTGTTGCATTCCGAAGTTGAAATCGCTGGGCGCAATGTTTATTATTCCTTGCGCTTTAGTCGTGTTTGATTTTCTCTATGCGATTTTGTTCATTCAACAATAAATATCATAGTAACGTGTTCATTTTATTGGTTGTGAATTCAGCTGTTATAAAAAAGGCTTTTCACAAGCAAGTAAAAGGCCACTTGGAGATCATTAGCGTGCATTTAAAGTATTCGCGTGGGATCTTATATTTGCAGCGGGATCGTTGAGCAATTTCCGCTCATTTGTATTAAAAAGTGAAAACATCCAAGGAATCGGATTTTCCCGTCGGAACTTATGAAAGAAGTCGAGTCGCTAGAGAAAGTATATTTGCTTTGGACAAAGCACATAATTGCATGGAGCGATTGCAGTTTCGTATAAGAATTGAACGAAATAATTGTGAATAAACTACAAGTCAACAAAGAAAATTCTAATGATGGATTGTTTAAGAAATCGGCAGGAAGTCTGGCTCTATGAGGGCCAACAAGCCCGTTAATACGCCCTCACAACAGTCGATTGCTACTCCAAACTAAGCATAAGCGCGAGCAGATTTCTATTTCAAATTTAGCGCGAATGCGAAAAGGAAATGCTTCAAATATAACATATGAGCTATATTAAAATTTGACGTTTTCCATTCACTACATCTCTGTAAAAATTATTGTTAAAAAGTTAATTTTCTATTTACTTCATGCTACTCGAGAAAAAATTAGCAGAAATGGTCTTATCACTTGTTTCCATGTAAATAGAAGCGAAATAGGGAATACACTAGGATAAACCGACAGTCACATGTTTTAAAAGCTGGTTGCTATTCGGTTCTCTTTCGCATATCCGGGAGTAAAACAAAAGAGATATCAAACGAAAGTTGACTTCTTGTTTGAGAAAAGTTTAAATATTTAAAACTGAAACCAATAACACGAAATATCTCAGGCACTGCTTAACTCTACAGACAAAATGCATATGACATAAATTATGTTTTTTAATGAGATCTATATTTTTTGTGCAGTAAGTTCTTACGCCTAACCAGAATAAAGAGCTCTTCAGAGGCTACTCCCAGAAAATTCAAGATATACATTTCGTTTGTCATAAAAATGTTGTAAACATGCTATTTTAATAAAAATCGTTAGTCATTTTTCAGAAAATCAAATTTTTCCAAAAATTGTCCATGTAAAGGATAGTTTGGGGTGGGGGAATTTGCTTGAAAATCTTCGTATGAAGTATTAGAAGAATTCACTTTTTTTAAACATTAGTTTGTTGCAGAACAGGTAGAGAAAGCCTTGTGAATGAAACGCAGTAAGCTTGTCACAATTTTCGCCCTGTTATCTGAATCAAGCAAAGATGTAACATATAATAGTGGTTGTGGTAGCATTTTTTATTAAGTTTACAATAATACAATATTTGCGTCGCATGGGTTGGTTGACTGAGCATACTGTCTAAAAATACTATAATTTAAAATATTATAAATATCCAGAACACTATAAATACACACATATATACACGCGCGCTACAACAACAACATACCAAATAGAGAAAGAACACTCTGATATCACACTAACACACACTCGCACTCACAACTACACCCACACTTTACAGAATGCTCTAACACCAAATACGTCTATAAATATTTACAAAAATATCTTACCCCTTAGTGCACGTATTCCCATTAAGTATGAGCCCAGTTTTGGGTGCTTAGAATCAAGTCTCAACATGTCTGTTTGAAGCTAAAAATACTTCCGGTAAAAAGTTTTTCCTAACATCCTCCATCTGCACGCAATCTGTCAAAATATGCGTGCAGTCTTCCTGATCTCCGCATAATGGACAAATCCGCCTACCAGCTTCGTCAAATACCTTACGAGTTTTCCACCCTCCCAACCTGAACCACGCCATTCCCATCCTTTGTTTCATACGTAATTCTAAAATATGTGTTTCTTTACCCCAGCCAATTTTTATTACTTTCAGTACACGTACTATGTATTGCATTGCACCCAAAAATTGGATACCGGGATTTCACCGGAAATACATGTTTTGGGTCCCTCTGAATCGCCCCCAAAAAGAGCATTTTCAGAAAAATGTGTGTCTGTGTGTGTGTGTGTATCTGTGGACAGCATAGCTCAAAAACGAGAAAACCTTTGAATACCAAACTTGGTATTTAACTCTGGTATCCTCCAAAAATTCGACACGAAGATTTTCAAGAAACTCCGCCCACTCCAACTGCTCTTTATATGGAACTTTTTTTTTTTAAATTTTGATTTTCTCAAAAAATGGCTCTAAAGATTTTGATTAAAATATGGAATATTGAAGATATTTACCTGACAAATAAAATGTATATTTTGAATTTTCTGGGAATAGCCTCTGAAAACTATTTTATTCTGGTTGAATTTTACGGAATTTTGTATAACTGCTATACCGTAAGAGATGGACAAAAACTTAACACAAAAAATGCAGAGCACGTTAAAACACACAATTTAAGTTATATGTATTTTTTCGTGGGGTTGATCGTTTTTGAGATATTCTTGTTTTTGGTTTAGGTTTAAAAAAACTTGTATTTTTGTCATACATGAATTTGTCAATTACAGTCCATACAAAGGAACTTCAGTCTCATAGCAACCAGCTTTTGACTATCACTTTAACCTATGGTATTCACTTATTTAGTTTCTGCTTACAAGTAATAAGACTATTTCTACTAATTGTTTCTGAATTGGAATGAAGTAACTAGAAGCATAAGCGTTTTAACAATAATTTGTTGCAGAGATATAGAGAAAGTCATGTGAATGGAACACATCAGATTTTTTTCATTTTATAGCACCAATGACGATTTTTTTCTACATTCAGAATTGTATTACCTGCTTGTTTATATAGCATAGTCAGTCGTCTTTTTACTTTTTTCACCACTTTAATATATTAAATAACTGCGGTTGGTAGAGAAAGTAACGGGAATGCACAATGACAACTTACCCTAATTTCAGATAAGTGGTACCAAACATATAAAAATCAAACTTTCTGCTACAAACGAGCATCATTTGTTTACCTCTACAGAACATATAACTCCAACTGACGATATAATTACCTGCTCGGGGAACAGGAATCTTTAATTAAATTCAGCTGTTCTCGGAATTCTTCGAGAGATATCGATAGCAGGGAAATTACTGTGGGGTGCCATGCATTCGTCGGAAGAGGAAGCCGTGTTCAAATTTCTTTGCGTCTCTCAGAGATTGGGGCAAAGTCGAAGATTGTGTCCGGAGTCGCTTTTAATTAGGCAGCCAAGAAAGAGAGGGGAAATGACAGGGAAGGAAGAGGCGATATTAAAGGGATAAGACAAGCTTGATCGGCTTTCAATTTTAATTTCAAGGATGGAAGATAGAGAATATTAAATTTCATTCAAGAGCTGCTCGCTACTTTGACGAGCAAAATATGAAAACAGGAATGTTTCTTATTTGCAAAACGATGCGGGCACGTTCTTTAATTAAATCAATTAGCTTCCCTTTAAGTGGCGCTTTTTGATATTGTCTGTACGAGGCCAGTTCAAGAAATACCTGGCTGGAATAAAGCACTTCCCTTTTATGCTACTTTCACAATGAAATGAAAGCGCAGACGCAATGCAAGCGCAAGAGTTTGGACTCATATTATATAATGTAAGCATTCACATAGAAACACGCAAGACGCAACGCAATACAATGCAACGCAAGATTTTGCGAACTCCAAGCTTTATCCTTGTGTTGCATGCAAAGAGGAGGAATTCTGTTTCTTTTCTCTATGCATTGCCTATGAATTTAATAACAACGATCGCACTGCACGATTTTACATGACCTGCTGTACATGCATGCTCTTCTATTTGACCGTGCCGCGCCATCTCTAATCTCCCTCAAGAGGTTATGACAGTCTCCTTGCGAATCCTTCTTTGGTTTAATGGATGTAACTATCATCTGTGTCTAGATTTCTTGGTTCTCATAAGTCGAAGACTCAGAGAGATAATTCTTAGTGCATTAAATGTGTAGCTTTATCATTTTCTGCAATCTCTGTGCTTATACTATTTTCAATAATTTTGAATGAGCAATTATTGTGACATCACTGCCCGCGAGCGTCAGTTGTTAATATGTAACGTATTTATTTTGTAAAAGAACGAGTGAATTTTCTTATGTGGTATTGTTGGTTATGTTATTCAGTTTGTAACTTGGAAGATATTCACATGTAACTTGCGGATCTAGAAACCCGTGCCAACTTCTTGCGTGGCGCTTACGATTGCATTGTCCTTGCGTCTGCGCTTGCATCTCATTGTGAATATGGCATTACTGCAGGCACGTAATAGACAAACTAAAAGAGCTTTATGTTACAAAGTGTTGAATGTTGTGTCTGTTCGGTTTTTGCTGATTCGCTCCACATTTACTACAGATATAAAGGGCAGGAAATGTCGTGCAAACATGCGGCCCATCTTTACAGTTATGAAGTTGAAAACGACGAGCATTATCATGGTCGTCTGTGTCACAGCTTAAAGGGAATTTGCAAGCTCATTTATCCGATAATATAACATTAATTGCCCAGTAACACGCCTGGTCTCACCGGATGCTGCTGTTACCCCATTGGAACAAGGAGTTAAGCCCCACATGAAAATAGGATGCACTTCCGGATTAATTCTAGTTTTTAATTTCCTGCCATCGACATTTAATTACGCTACCAAGTGCTGTGCAAAGTAAAGAGAAATAAAACGAACAATTGGAAAATCGTTCCCAACTCTCCGAATACAATGTGCCCCAATAAAGTATGACCGTGAGAACACTGCAGCTGTGTGAGAAAAAAAATAGGATATGTTCCATTCACATGACTTTCTCGACATCTCTGCAACAAAGTATTATTAAAAAGCTTATGCTTCTATTTACTTCATGCTAATCGAGATTACTTGCTTCCCTGTAAGTAAAATCGAAATAAGGGAGTAGCATAGACTAAAGTGATAGTCAAAAACTGGTTGCTATGTAACTGAAGTTCCTTTGTTTGTATGGACAGGAGTTGACAAATTCCTGTATTTGAGAAGTATAAGTTTTTCAAAGCTGAAACCAAAAACAAGGAATATCTAAAAACGATCAATTCCACGAAAAAACGTATAGAACATAAATTGTGTGTTTTAACGTGCTCTACGTTTTTTGTAAGGTAAGTTTTTGTCCATCTCTTACGTTTTAGTAGTTATGCAATATTCCGTATAATTCATCCAGAATAAAGTAATCCAGAAAATTCAAGATATAGATTTTATTTGTCAGGTACATATCTTTAATATACGATATTTTAATGAAAATCTTCGTGTCGCATCCTTGGAAGATACCAAACTTATATACCAAGTTTGGTATTCAACGGTATTTTGGTTTTTGAGTTATGCTGTCCACAGACACACACACACATACACGGATCTTTTCCTGGAAATGTTTTTTTTTTTTTTTGATTCAGGGGGACCCAAAACATGTATTTCCGGTGAAATCTGTTATCGAATTTTTGGATGGAATGCAATACCTTCTCTTTACACTATGTACATAGTGTAGAAAAGTAAAAAAAATAAAAAAGTGCTTACACAAGTTGCCATAACGCGAGGGCGATTGCTTCGCGAGTTATTTATAAAAACGGGTGACGTTTTGTTTCATGTGAAAAGAAATCAAAATTTCTTAGTTTAATTGAAGGTTCTCGGGAGTACCACACATCTCCAAATGCTGTTATTATTCCAAAGCACAATGGATTGTTGCTTTAAGAATTTGAAAGTGCTATGCGACGAATGCGAAAAGGTGGCAGTTGTTGGGTGTAGATGCTCTAAAGCAGTGTTTCCCAACCTTTTGAAGTTCACGGCACCCTTGGGAATAACATTAAACACCAGGGGCACCCTTCCTTGAATTCAAAGAAAATTAAGCTTAATATGTTAATTTATTGAAATATTATATAATAATAACGTACACCATAACATAATACAGTAAACTTTACTACATTCACTGAGTAAAAATATACCAATAAATTTTGTTCGATTAATGATTAATGTGAAACTTGTGATTGATGCTTAGAGCACAGATATGTGATGTCGGGTCTTACAGTTGACAGTGAAACACGCAAATCATCCTCAAGGTTATTCAGTCTATTTCTTACTTTGCATGTTATTGTCACCATAGCAGAGAAGGCTTGCTCGCATAGATAGGATGTTGAAAAGGGCAAAAGTGCGTTAATTGCTTTCTTCATTAGGTTAGGGTACTCCTCTCTCCGTTGAAGCCAAAAACTAGCCACCGACGCCTCACTCTTGGTGAACTTACCTTTGAGTGTGGAATCAGCGCAAAGATCAATAAATTCATCTCGTTCGCAAGCAGTGAAATCTATTTCCTCTGCACTATCTACGAAATCAAATGGTGAGACAACCCAGTCGAGATTCGTAGTGGAAATAGTTGGACGCATCTATTGCATCTTGCAATCTTGATAAGTGATCACAAATGCGGTCTTTCAGTTTACCCAGATCTTTATCTCCTGCCACATTAAGAAGAGATGGAAAGTTCGACAAATCTCCTTTTTGAACTGCAGACTTCCAAGAACTAAGTTTTCTTTTAAAACCTTTCATTTTATTGGTTGAGGAGATTATTGTTTCATGTCGACCCTGCATCGAAACATTCAGTTCATTCAGCTTATGAAAAATATCTGCCAGATACGACAGTTCAAAACACCAAGAATCACTTAGTAAGAGCTCGTGAAATGTGTCTTGATTTTCATCCTTAAAAAAAGTTTTTAGCTGTTCTTTAAGTTCGAGAAACCGGTTCAATACACGACCCCGCGACAACCACCTTACTTCTGTGTGAAGTAACAAAGAGGTATGAGCTGCATCCGTTGCGCGACATAACTGTTCGCACTTTAAAGGTCGAGACATCATACAGTTCACCATTTTCACAACTTGGTTAAACACTTCAGCAAAATCTTCATTACACGCTTTCACGACTAATGCCTCTCTATGCAGAAAACAGTGAGTTATAATAATGGATGGATTTTCATTGAGAGCTCTGGCAGTAAAACCTTTAATTTTCCCAGACATAGATGGTGCACCATCTGTACATATACCACAACAGTCTTTCCATGAAAGATCATGGTCATTGAGATAGGAATTAATAGAAACGAAAATATCATGGTCTGTGGTTGTAGTCTCCAGCGGTCTACAGAACAGAAACTGTTCACTAATATCTTTTTCATCAATATATCTGATAAAACCAAGGAGTTGGGGTTTGTCACCAATATCGAGACTCTCATCTACTTGCAAAGCAAATGTTCTATAAGTTTTTATTTTCTCCGTGACTTGTTCGTTGATATTGCATGACATTTCAGATATCCTGCGGCTGATTGTGTTGTTGGACAGAGGAACTTTCGAAATTTGATTAGCTGCTCCTTCGCCAAGTTTTGTTGAAACTATAACTTGACATGCAGGGCCAATGATTTCCTCTCCACGAGTATGAGGTTTCTTTTTTTTAGCTATCAGTTCTACTACTTTAAATGAGGCTTCAAGAGCAGTATCACCTATGGTCATTCTCTTTACCATTCGCACAGCTGTTTTCTTCTCCCCTTCTAATATATGTGAAAAATACATTACACTTTTCTGTGACACACTAGGATGCTTTGTTGTAAGATGCCGCTTCAGTTTGCTAGGTACCATGGCCTCGTTGCTAAGTGTTTCGCCACAAACTAAACACACAGGGATAGGGTTTTCCTCGTTGTTATTCCACTTAAATCCATACGCTAAGTAACTGTCCTGGTATGTTCTTTTCTTTCGTTTGTCTTTTTTATGTGGTGAATTCGACGGTCCGGGAGAAACTGTAAGATTTGGCTTCTTAAAGCAAGCAGTAGGAGCCGACTGTTCACTTTCACTGTCCTGGCGTTTACGTTTAACAATGAACTTATCCATAGATAAACACTGTGAATCAACGCGAGGAAGACAACTGAAAGCGCCAAGCGGCGTACACTTTTATATATTCATCTGTCGAAGTCTCGGGAATGTTCGTGAGGAAGCTGGTAGTCTCGGGAATGTTCGGCAGGGTATGGCTGTAATGCCATCTGTGGGATACTAGTATAACTGAATTATTGAAACGAATCGACCACTATCACCATCTGCCGTGCATGAGAGTAATTGATTTGACTTATTTTATCTCAAGACCTTACAAGACTTAAGGCTTCAGTGGAAGGTATTTTTGTTTATCTCAATATCTCGCGGCACCTCTTAGCCAATCACCGTCACACCGGTTGGGAACCGTTGCAGTCTAAAGTGAAATAGCGTTTTACACACTTTTTTTGTGAGATACCATTACTGTGGTAATAACAACGATATTTCGAGTTATAAAGCTGTGAAAACATTTTATACAACTGAAAAATTAATGTGACAATATATTGCAGCCTAACCTAAGAGTAGTTTTTGTCTATCTCTTACAGATAAACGGTAAACAACATTTTGCAAAACTCATTCAGAATAAAAAGATCTTCAGAGACTATTCCCAAAAAATTCAAAATGCACATTTTATTTGTACTGTAAATATCTTTAATAAGCGATATTTTAATCAAAATTGTTAGTCATTTTTGATAAACTCAAAAAATGTTCATGTAAAGGGTAGTTGGGTTGGAGGGATTTTTTTTGAAAATGTTCGTGTCGCATCCTTGGAAGATACTAAACTTAAATACACACACGTGCGTATCTTTTTCTAAGAATGTGATGTATTCCATTTACATGACTTTCTCTACATCTCTGAAACAAATTATTCTTAAAAAGCTTATTCTTATGTTTGCTTCCTGCTAATCAAGAAAAACTTAGCAGAAATTATCTTATTAATTACTTTCTTGTAAGTTGAAGGCAAATAAGGGAGTACTATAGACTAAACCAACAGTCAAATGTTTTAAGTTGGTTGCTATGTAATTGAAGTTCGTTTGTTTTGTGTAACCAAGAGTTGAGAAATTCGCATATGAGAAAAACATTATTATTGAAAGCTGGGACAGATAACAAGGAATCTCTCATGAGAAGAACGAATATAAATTGTATGTTTTAAAGAGCTCTATAGTTTTTGTTAAGTAAGTCATTATCTACCTCATACGATTTACCAGTTATGCAAAAGTCCGCAAAATTCATCCAGAAAAATGCAAATTTTGGACTCAGAGGTTCTCACAACATATATTTCTGGCGAAACCTTGACATCGAATTTTTGGGTGGAATACACTACCTTCTCCAGCTACTATGCACAATGATCCTGAAAGAGATGAATGCAGCATTCCAATTTGAAAGTTAAGTTAAGTAAAATATGTCCAAAAATAATGCCACCTCTGTACGTTCCTGATAGGGAATGTAATAATTATTTAATATTCACGAATGTTTATAAATGTTAAAGAGTTTTTACCTTAAATGGAGCCGAACGCTTTGAGCAAATCCAATATAAGAACTGCCTCTCGTGTTGATCGGATTCTTCCTTGATAGCAGCAAGGAACACCACGGTCTTTGACGTAGCATATACGCTTCTAATAAAATTGGCTCTAGTTCGATCTTGCCGCTAAGGGTGATACTGTGGTCTGATTCCCCTAGAGGACGCTGTGACCCTCCCCTGATCAAATTTCTGTTTACTGGCTGACTTTGCAAATATTCTGCTGTGTTTATTGAGAAAGAAAAACTTCCAGACTGAGCTGACCTACACAGAATGCAATTATCAGCTAACACTGCTACCCTTTCCTGGATGAATAAATTACTTCTGAGAGAAACCCTTATAGATGGCACAAGTTGACCTAACATTATCCTTTTCAATTTTGACACAACACTACCTTACTTCCGCTAGCACATATGAACAAATTAATAAATAAATACAGCTGTTCGTATACAAACTACTCTCACACAATATTATTCTTGTATCTCCTTCATGATAATCAAGAAATTGTCTTATTTCTTGTTTCCTTGTATAAATGAAGGAATAACTGTATTTATTGACATAACAATATCATACATTGAACCTCAACAATCGCACGGGTCCACAGACCGTACCAACTTTTGTAACAGACACTAAACAGCAGCATTAAAACAACAACAAAGAATTAAAAGAGTAAGCACGAAAGTAAAAAGACAAAGATATACAAATACAGCAATTTAAATTTACAACACACAGCACACCTTATTTAGAAGCATAAAGAAATATATAAAACCATAATACAACAATGACATTAAATATATGTAAGTAAAACATTGTAGTCTCTTTTGTTAGTTGTTCTTATGCTCCCCCCCCCTCTTCTCCAGTGGCAGCCTTCACAGATCTCAACTGTAAGTGAAGGAAAATAAGGGAACACTAGGCTAACGCGATAGTCAAATCTTTTAAAAACTGGTCGCTATGTGAAACAATTGACATTCGGTTCCCCTAGCATGGTCCCGTTTGAGAAAGTTTAGATAAAAACTGAAACCAATAACAAACAATAGCACAGAAACGGTTAACTCACACAAGAAAAACGTATCTGATATAAATGATCTGTTTTGCCGAGATCTACATTTTATGTAATTAGTTTTGGTCTACCTCTTACGGTTTAAACGTTGTACAAAATTCTTTCAGACGTCTTCAGAGGCTATTCCCAGACAAGTATATCTTTAATATAAAGTATTGTAACCAAAATTCTTAGAGCCATTTTTGAGAAAAACAAACACTTTTTCATGTAAACGGTGGTGGGGGGATTTTCTTAAAAATCTTCGTGTCGCATCCTTGGAAGATACTTAACTTAATTATCAAGTTTGGTATTTAATCGACTTTGCGTTTTTTGAGGTATGCTGTACACCGACACTCACACTGACCTTTTTTTCTAAAAATAATTTTTTACTTTCTCTACACGTACTATGTATGTAGTGTATAGAGAAGGTATTGTATTCCAACCAAAAATTCGATACCGTGATTTCACCGGAAATATATGTTTGGAGACCTCCTGAATCAAAAAAAAAAAAAAAAAAAAAAAAAAAAGGATCATGTTTAGAAAAATATCCGTGTGTTTGTATATGTGTCTGCCTGTCTGCCTCTGTGTGTGTGTGTGTGTCTGTGTTTGTATAGCTAAAAAATGAAAACACCAAACTTGGTATTTAAGTTAACCATCTTGCAAAGATGTGACACGAAGATTTTCAAGAAAATCCCCCTACACCCAAATACCATTTACATAAACAATTTTTTTGAAAATGTTTTTCTAAAAAAGTCTAACGATTTTGATTAAAACACCGTAAATTAAAGATATTTACCTCACAAATAAAATGTATGTTTTATATTTTCTGGAAATAGCCTTGAAGACTTCTTTATTCTGAACGAGTTTTGCAGAATATTGCATAACCTATAAACCGTAAGAGATACACAAAAATTTAATGCACAAAAAATGAAGAGCTCGGTGAAACACACAATTAATATCATATACATTGTTTGTTTGTGTTTTTTTCATGAATTTGGCCGCTTTAGAGATATTCTTTGTATTGGTTTCAATTTTCAAATACTTAACTTTTCTCATAGGGGAACTTGTCAACTCCTGGCCACGCAAAGAAACGCATTTTAATCTCATAGTAACCACATTTTAAAACATTTGCCTGTCGGTTTAGCCTAGTGTATTCCCTTCTAATTATAAGGAACTAAGTAATAAGACCGTTTCTGCTAATGTTTACTTTGAAGCAGATGGAAGAATGGTCGTCTCCTTAGCGCGTTGCTGCTTGCCAGGCGGGAGACTTGTGTTCGATTCCCAGTACCGGTGTGAGAGACCTGGACCGGTGTGCACTCAGCCTCGCGAGGTCCCTGAGGGGCCAATTGACAAATAGCGGCTCCAGGTCGTGAAAACCGCATTAACTGGCCGGGGGGAAGGATCGAAGCGCTGACCACGTTTCACCCCCCGATACTGCACCCCATCCATGACGTCTGTAATGGACCGAGATGGGGGACGCAGCGGCCGGGCGGTAGGCCAAGGCTCTTAGTGAGCTGTGCCAAGGAGTCAGAGTCAGTCTGATAGAAGAATATTCTTAGTAACAATAATTTGTTTCAGAGATATAGAGAAAGTCATGTGAATGGAACACAGATTTTGAAGTCTTATTTCTTATTTTTGTTTTAAATTTGTTTTCTCTTGATGCTACGATTCTTGAGTGACTCTGAGTGCATTCCTGGACACATGTTTTTTACCTGATGCTATTAAATCAGAACGACTTTTGTAACCCTTGCGCAGAAATGTACACAAAAGCAAATGTGTTGTTACTTACATAATTGAGAGCGAGGTCCGGGTGGTTGGTCTGGATGCCGTCGTCGAGAATGGACACGACGACCCCCTTCCCCGTGTAGCCCTTCTGCCAGGCCGGCGCCACGTTCATATCGAAGCCATCTTTGGCTCCACCGTTCTGGAAAACAAATGTTTTAATGGATAAAATAAACTGCAACATTATTTAAGCTCACAGAAACACCTGTAACAAATCAGCAATAAGTAATTATCTCAGCTGCTTTGCAATGTTTATACTTTCTCTAGCCCGTATGTGCAAAGGACATAGAGGATCGACAAAGTATTTTATTCCACCCAAAAGTACGATACCTACATTTCATTGCAAACATATTTGACTTCCGCTCAGTCAAAAAAAAAAAAAAAAAAAAAATTAGAAAAAGCTCCGTGCGCGCGCGCGTGTGTCTATCCACCAACAGCATAGCTCAAAAAGGAAAAGTCAATTGTATTTTGCTTCAGAAAAAAATGGAAATGGCGTGTTATTTATGGATGCTCTTTAACTGCTGTGGTTCTCAGCGTCCCATTCTATATTGGGCGTGAAAGACCGCTTAATTTTGCTCAGAGGCCTCTCTTATCAGGCTTGAGGTTCTTTTACGTGCCGTAAATCTACGACACGGGACCAACGGCTTTACTTCCCTTCTGAAGGAAGCCATGCTAAGGATTTTTACACCCGAAAAAATCCATCGTCCTCCGCCGGGTTTGAACCCGCGACCTTGGGTATATGAATTGTTTTGCTTCAGTATCTTCCAAGAAAAACCCCCACCCCGAACTTTACATGGAATATTTTTGAAAGCTTTTCTTCCCCCCCCCCCAAAAAAAAATGGCTCAAACGATTTTGATTAAAATACCGTATATTAAAGATACATCACAAATAAAAGATATATTTTCAATTTCCTGGGAATAGTCTTAGAAGACCACTTTATTCTAGTTGAGTTTTGCAGAATTTTACATAGCTGGTAGATCTTAAGAGATAGAGAATGCTTTAGTATACACAAAACATCTTTATTTCTTTCTCCCAAGAATGATTTTCGTGTGTGTGTAGAGTTCACCGTTTCTGAGATATTCCTTGTTATTGGTCTCTAAAATACTTATACTTTTCTCATAGGGGAATTTGTCAACTCCTGTCCATACAAACAAAGAAACCTCAGTTACATAGCAACCAGTTTTTAAAAGATTTAACTATCGCTTTGGCCTAAGGTATTTATTCCTTTACTCCCCTTTTACTTATTAGGAACCAAGTAATAAGACCACTTCTGTTAATGTTTATCTCGATTATCATTAAGTAGATACAATAATAAATTTTTTAACAATAATTTGTTACAGAGACGTAGAGAAAGCCATGTGAATGGAACGCATCAACATTTTATCTGTAGAATTGGTTTGAAAATTTTATTACGGAGAAAGTTATGATAGAGCTAAGAGAAACAGAAGAACCTTGGAAAGCGGGATGTTCTACATTAATGTCGGAGAAGTCCAAGCAAAGGTGCTATTAGTGTACAATACATTGAAGAAATAGTTGAGCAACTGCTTCTTACCGCACGTGTGCTTTTTGAGTCCATATCAGTATTACGATTTCTTTTGTTTGTATAGCAACCAGGTTGGATGTGGGAATGTTAACCTACGTCCAGTAAGAAATAATATTAGTAGGTAAGTAGTAGAAATTAGTCACATCATCAAAAACCTTCATTTATACGTATAGGACCATTGTCATCAAGAATGTTTACAAGCAAGATTACGTCACTTTCTCTCTCGCGAAACTCCGTCCTACATGCGCAGTTATACACCTGTATGGTTCCACTATAAATAATACCTTCAGCTACGTTGAAACTGTGGTAAAGGAAGGGGAGGGGCCAAGTAAAATTATCGGTGTGGTGGCACGTTTATTTGCTGATGGGGTTACATATAACTGCAGTTGCGTGGAGTTTGCTTTTTATTTAAAGAAGCACTACAGTTTTATTGCAAAAATTTTAATATGTTTACAATATAAAACTGCTATATCTAGTCTATTTTATTGTTGAAGGTTAGTGTAATACGAAACTAAAATAAAATTCCACTAAAGAACAAAAGCTTTGATTAATTATGTTTTTTTTTTGTTTTTTTTTTTGTTTTTTGTTTTTTTTTAACATGTCGACATAGCACTGAATCTTTAAACTGACTCGCCATGGCAGCTCAGTGGTAGAGCAACCGGCTAGAGATTGCGAGATCCGTGCTTCAAATCCCGGCTATAGCATTGAATTTTTTAGTCTGACTCTACCTATCCAACTCTTGTCCTACATACAGCTTGTGTGAAAAAACAATTAATCCAAAAATGATCTTTGTTGCGTAATTGCAATATCATGCAACAAGGGGCAACTTTAGTCCGTAAACAACAATATTGGTAAATAGTTGAAATTAGTATCGTCCAAAAAACCCCTTAGCCCGAATAGGCCCATTGCAAGCAAGGTAAAGTCACTTTCTCTCACGAAACGCCGTCCTACATGCGCAGTTCTACACCTGTATGTTTCCACCATGAATAATGCCACTCAGCTACGAAGAAACTTAGCTGTTTTAAAACTGTTATATAGTAAATTACTATGGTTTTATTAGTCCATACCTTCGTCTGCAGAGAAAACATATTTCATACTGTATCGTAGCATCATTTGTATATGAAAGTAAAGTTTATTGTGGGTGCAAGCTGGCACGGACTTAGTTATGAGCCACGCAGGCATTTTCTTTGCGTTTGCAGCAGTTTTCGTTAGTTTTGTTTTACGATGTTAAGACGACGGCGATAATATGCGTCGCGGAGTTCTGTGTTAACGTCATTAGTTTTTAAGTTGGCTAACGACCGTTACAGCGTGTCGAGAACTTTACGACTTGCCTCTTCCCTCCTTTTCGAGCTGATGTCTGCATTTTTAGCCCTCATCCTCCCTTCTAT
This sequence comes from Hymenopus coronatus, assembly GCA_030762935.1. NCBI lineage: Eukaryota > Metazoa > Arthropoda > Insecta > Mantodea > Hymenopodidae > Hymenopus > Hymenopus coronatus. Next base: position 7,037,331 of record CM060883.1, read on the forward strand.
GTTTTATCCAATCCCTCTTTGTGTTACGCATCTCACAGAGAGATCCAGCAAAATTATGTCTTATTTTTTATTTATTTTTTTTTTTTCACCCCTTCGTTTAAAGTCTCTAAACAGTTGCTGGTGCATAGCGTATGTACTGTTAAACCTTAAGACAAACGGCTAACGCCCAGCTGTACCATTAAAAGTTTGAAGGTTAAAACAGCAGTAAAGAAATGGAAGATGGTCGCTAAAGAATACAGCCTAATTTTGAACAGCTTTTTACTTTCTCTGCACGTACTATGCGTATAGTCTATAGAGAAAATATTACAATGCACATAAAAATTCGATACCGAGGTTTCACCGGAAATACAAGCTTTAGGACCTCCTGAATAAAAATAAAAGCACTTTTAGTAAAAAGCACTTTTAGTGTGTGTGTGTGTGTGTGTGTGTGTGTGTGAGTGTCTATGGACAACATAGCTCAAAAACGAAAAGAGCGTTAAATACAAAACTTAGTATATAGGTTTGGTATCTTCCAAAGATTTTCAAGAAAATCCCTCCACGCCCAACTACGCTTATATGGAAAATATTCGAAACTTTTGATTTTCTCAAAAATGGCTCTAACGACTTTGATTAAAATATAGCACATTACCTATTTTCATGACAAATGAAATGTATATCTTGAATTTTCTGGGAATAGCCTCTGAAGACTACTTTATTCTGGATGAATTTTGCGGAATAACTGGTGAACATAGGAGATAAAAACTTACCACACAAAAAATGTAGGGCTCGTTAAAACACCCATTTATGTTACATACATTTTTATTTTTTCTAGCTCGCATAGCGAGCGGAGAAAGTAATATAATACACCCAAAATTCGAAACCGAGATTTCACCGGAAATGCAAGTTTTAGGACCCTCTGAATCCAAAAAACAAACAAAAAAAGCATTTTTAGAAAAATGTGTGTGTGTGTGTATATGTTTCTGTGGGCAATATAGCTCAAAAACGAAAAGATCGTTAAATACCAAAGTTGGTATTCAAGTTCATTTATCTTCCAAGGATGGAACACCAAGATTTTCAAGAAAAGCCCCCAAACCCTAACTACTCTTTACATGGAAAAAAAATCGAAAATGTAGATTTTCTGAAAAACGACTGCAACGATTTTGATTAAAATGTAGCATATTACAGATATTTACATGATAAATAAAGTACATGTGTTAAATTTTCTGGGAATAGCCTCTGAAGATATCTTTATTCTGAATGAATTTTGCGGAATTTTGCATAACTGGTAAACCGTAAGAGATAGACAAAATCTTACTACACAAAAGATGTAGAGCTCGTTAAAAGACACAATTTATGTCAGTATATTTTTTTCGTGGAGTTTATCATTTTTGAGACAACCCTTGTTATTGCTTTCAGCTTTAAATACTTTACTTTCCTCATATGGGAACTTGTTAACACCTGGTCGAGCAAAAGTATGGATTTCTATATCATAGCAAACATTTGATTGTCAGTTTAACCTATTGTATTCCCCTCTATGTATAAAGAACTAAGTAATAAGACCGTGTCTCTTAGTGTTTATCTCGATTAGCATGAAGTAGATAGAAGCATAAGCTTTATAACAATTTATAGCAGCGATATGAGAAAGTCATGTGAATGGAACACATCAGATTTTCTCCCCTTTTTACTTTCTCTATACGCACTATGTATATAGTGTATAGAGAAGGTATTGCACTCCAACCAAAATTCGATACCGAGATTTCAACGGAAATATGTGTTTTAGGGACCCCAATATCCAAAAAAAGCATTTTCACAAAAAGGTCCGTGTGTATGTGTGTGTGTCCGTGTGTCTGTGAACACGATAACTCAAAAACGAAAAGTCGGTAAAATACCAAACTTGGTATTTAAGTTTAGTATCCTCCAGGGATGCGACACGAAGATTTTGAGAAAAATCCCCCCACCCCAAACTACCCTTTACATGGAACTTTTTTCGAAAATTTTGATTTTCTCAAAAATGGCTCTAACGATTTTGATTAAAAGTTGGTATATTAAACATACTTACCTGACAAACAAAATGTATATTTTGAATTTTCTAGGAATAGCCTCTGAAGAGCAGTTTATTCTGGATGAATTTTACGGAATTTTGAATAACTGCTAAACCGTAAGAGATGGATAAAAACTTACTGCACAAAAAATGTAGAGCACGTTAAAACACACAATTTATGTTATATACATTTTTTTCGTGGAGTTCGTCGTTTTTGAGACATTCCTTATTTTTGGCTTCTGCTGTGAAAAACGTATATTTTTTTCTCCTACAGGAACTTGTCAACTCCGATCCATATAAACAAATGAGCTTCATTGACATAGCAACCAGCTTTTGACTATCACTTTAACCTATGGTAGTCCTTTATTTCGCTTCTACTTACAAGGAAGCAAGTAATAATACTATTTTTGCTAATTTTTTCTGATTAGCATAAAGTAAATAGAAGTATAAGTTTTTAAGAATAGTTTGTTGCAGGGATATAGAGAAAGTCATGTGAATGGAACACATCAGATTTTTCGTTTAAAGACTCCAAAGAGAAACTGATGCATAGTGTATGTACTGTTAAACTTAAGACAAATGACTATCGCCCAGATGTATGATTAAGAGTTTGAAGGTTAAAACAGAAGTAAAGAAATGGAAGATGGTCGCTGGTGAAAGCGACCTAATTTAGAACAGTTTTTTTAAAGGGGATGTTGCGAAAAGCTGGGGATAGACGGGTGAGAGGAGTGGGGTAGTTATTGATCCAGGGACTGAAGACATCCCTGAGCGGAGATCAGGGTTCGATGCTGTTTATGACTGATTACATTCAATTGTCTATCGGCCGTTAATTGTACTACAGATAATATATCTTACTCAGCCAAGATATCTAAAGGGACATTCGTACTGGATTTTAGGTGAAAATGGAAACGTTTTCGTTTTTTACTTTCTCTAGCACATATGTACAATGCACCTACATGAAGAAAAGGTATTGTATTCCACTCAAAATTCGATGTAGAGATTTCACCATAAATACACGTTTTAGGGTCCCCTTTATAAAACACTATTTTTTAGAAAAATGTCCGTGTGACTACAAATACGATAACTCAAAAACGAAAAGTAGTAAAATACCAAATTTGGTATTTAAGTTAAGTATCTTACAGGGATGCGACATGAAGATTAGGAGAAAAATCCTCCCACCCAAAACTACCCTTTACATGGAAAAAAGTATCGAACATGTTTTCTCAAAAAAAGCTCTAACTATTTTGATTAAAGTAGCGTATATTAAAGATATTTCTATTAAAAATAAAATGTATACGTTGAATTTTCTGGGAATAGCCTCTGAATACAGCTAATTGCGGGTGAATTTTATTGAATTTTGCGTAAATGGTAAACCGTAAGAGTTAGACAAAAACTTACCACACAAAAAATGTAGATTTCGTTAAAGACACAATTTATGTTATATTCATTTTTTGTGTAGTTGACTATTTTTGAGACGTTTCTTGTTATTGGTTTCACTTTTAAAATACTTAACTTTTCACATTTGGAAATTTTCCAACACCTGGCAATGTAAAGAAACGGATTTCAATCACGTGGCAGCCAGCTTTTAAAACATTTGACTATCGCTTTAGTCTAGTGTAATCCCTTATTTGCTTCTAACGACAAGGGAACAAGAAATATTTCTGCCAATGTTTATCTCGATTAGCAGGAATTTTATACAAGAACAAGCTTTTGTTAAAGATATGTAGAGAAAGTCAAGTGGATGGAAAACATCAGATTTTCTATTTGGATTCAGGGAAGTCTCAAACATCAAATTTTTGGGCGGAAAATAATAATAAAAAAAAATCTGATGTGTTCCATTCACATGACTTTCCCTACATCGCTGTAACAAATTATTGTTCAAAAGCCTATGCTTCTATTTACTTTATGATAATCGAGACAAACATCCTTCTACTTACAAGGAAGCAAGTAAAAAGACCTTTATTACTTGCTTCCTTGTAAGTAGAAGGGAAATAAGGGAATAAAGTAGGTTAAAATCATAGTCAAATGTTATAAAAGCTGGTTGCCATGTGGTTGAAATCCGTTTCTATGCAGCGTCAGGAGTTTACAGCTTTTCATGTGAGAAAATGAAATAAATAATAATGAATATCTCAGAAATGGTCAATTCAACGAAAAAAACGCGTATGACTTAAATGTTGTGTTCTAACGTGATCTACAGTTTTTGTGTAGTAAATTTTTGTCTAACTCTTACGGTTTAGCCGTTATACAAGAGTCTGCAAAACTCATTAATATTAAATACGTCTTCAGAGACTATTCCCATAAATTTCAAGATATATACATTTTATTTGCGATGTAAATATCCTTAATATACTTGCGGTATTTTAATCAAAATAGGTAAAGCTATTTTTGAAATATATTGACCTTAAATATGATGTGTCTTATTTAATGCACCTGTCGTTTTTCAGTAATGCTGCCCCCATGCACACATATGTTTCTAAAAATGTTTTTTAATTTCTCTACACGTACTATGTGCATAGTGTATATAGAAGGTATTATATTCCACCCAAAAATTCGATACCGACATTTCACCAGAAATACATGTTTTGGGTCCCCTTGAATACAAAAATAGCATTTTTGGAAGAGGGTCCATGTGCGTTGGGTCTGTGGACAACAAAGCTCAAAAAACGAAAAGACCGTTAAATACCAAACCTGTTATTTAAGTTTGGTACCTTCCAAGGATGCGACACGAAGATTTTCAAGAAATTCCCCCCACCCCAAACTACCCTTTACATGGAACTTTTTTCGAAAAACTTTATTTTTTCAAAAATGGCTCTAACGATTTTGATAAAAATCTCTTATATTTAAGATATTTACATGACAAATAAACTGTATATCTTGAGTTTTCCGGGAATAGCTTCTAAAGACTTGTTTATTATGGAGGATTTTTATTGAATTTTGCATTGTTGGTAAACCGTAAGTGATAGACAAAAACTTACTACACAACAATGTAGATCACGATAAAGCACACAATCTATGCCATATACATTTTTTTCGTGGAGTTGATTGTTTTTGAGATATTCCTTGTTATTGGTTTCAGGTTTAAAAAAACTTATACTTTTCTCATACAGGAATTTGTCAACTCCTGTCCATACAAACAACGGAACTTCAGTGACATAGCAACCAGCTTTTGACTATCACTTTAACCTATGGTACTCCCTTATTTCGCTTCTACTTATAAGGAAGGACGTAATAAGACTATTTTTACTATTTGTTTTTCCATTAGCATGAAGTAAATAGAAGCATAAGTTTTTTAACAATGTATTTGTTGCAGAGATGTAGAGAAAGTCATGTGAATGGAACACATCAGATTTTTTTATTTTGATTCAGGGAGTCTGAAACATATATTTCCGGTGAAATCTTGATATCTAATTTTTTGACAGAATACAATAAAACGTAAGCAGAGAAATGAGACTACGTAAGGATATTGACTAATAAACATGGGGAAGAGAAAAAGCCATACAAGTGTAGTACATGAGGAAAGGTGACATTAGAATGCACGCGCAGTTGCTAGACCGTTGTTCGACTGGCATTTTACTATTACTGACAAGTCCCACCACGTCCCTTAGATGTAGGTACACAAAGGATGACGTCGACTCCGGTACAAATTGTCCGGGTAATTTGAATACTGGAGACTGCGCGGCACGTAATTTACCCACTTAACAGGATTGAGCGGGCGACTCTGCTAGACAAATAAGCTACACGAGAGTTGCGAATTGACTATGCATTAGGGGCAGTAGGTGTCAACCTGACCTCCGGTAAACAAGGCCTTACTTTACACTCTCATTTGGAAATCGCTTCCCAACTATTACTGTCAGTCTAAAATTGATTGTATTCTTCCAATTGCTCAAATACGTATGATGACTAAGAACCCACATCCTTATGTACAAGGGCCGTTCAAATAAAACTAAGAAAACCCAAGAAATTCACTCGTAGCATCGAAAAGAAAGTTTGTATTTAATAATCGTCATCTCTTACAAGATGACAGTTAAAGTTTGAGCTATATTCAGCACGTGGTTTCGTTGCCATGGGCGATTGAATCAACAATCTTGTGCTTCTTTCGAAAGAAACGAGAGGTGATTAAACACTTATATTTAAAAGGCTTAACACCGAAAGAGATAAAAGCCGAGTTGGATGAAGTTCATGGCACATCTGCTCCTGCGTTTTCAACAATTCACATTGGATAAAAGAATTTAAACGTGGCCGTACATCTACAAATGAAGAACATCGTTCCGGAATCCAGTAGATGTTCTTCCGAAATGACAAAATCCAGCATATGGTTTTGAGTAATCGACTAATAGTAGAAGCCTCAGGCATATCACAAGCTACAGTGTTCTCAATTTTGCACCAAGAATTAGGTCTGATAAAAGTCTCGGCAAGAAGGGTCTCTCAATGCAGAATAAACGCATTCATGTGATCGATTCGGAAGATGGTTTGATACTTTTGTATCACAATCGTGACGAGTGTTTGCGTCGATACATGACTGTGAACAAAATATGGATAAACTACTACACTCGAGAGTCAAAATTAAGTCGAAAAAGTGTGTTTTTAAAGGCGAACCGGCTCCGTGGAATGCACACGGTGATGGCCTCGGTTTTTTGGGATGCACGCGGAATCATCTTCATTGATTACTTGTAGAAACGAATAACGATAAATGGAGAGTTTTATGCATCGTTATTGTACCGGTCGAACGGAGAATTCAAGGAAAAACGCCCTCACCTGGCAAAGGAAAAGATTCTCTTCCATTAAGACAATGCAAGGGGGCACACCTGCGTACTTTCGATGGCGAAAATTGCAGAATTAAGGTTCGAATTACTCTTATATCCACCGTATTCACCAGATTTGGTCCCTAGTGATAATTTTTTTTTATTTCCAAACTTGAAAAAGTGGGTCGGCTGAAAATGATTCACGTCTAACGAAGAGCTCATCTCCCAAACAGGACCTTCTATTTTGAGGACACTCTGAAATCCTACATTTTGGAAGGTTTAAAACAGTTGGAGAAACGCTGGGAACAGTTTATCGAGTTCAAAGGTAATTATGCCATTCAGAATGAAGATGTCTTCAGAAACTGTTCCCAGAAAATTCAAGATATACATGTCGTTTGTTATGTAAATATCTTAAATACACAATATTTTATTCAAAACCGTTTGAGATTTTCTGAGAAAAACAAAGCTTTCGGTGAGGCTTTGTTGAAAATCTTCGTGTCGCATCCTTGTAAGATACTAAACTTATATATCAAGTTATTGTTATTTTACCGTCTTTTTTTTTAAATTACCGTGCTCACAGACACACTGTCGGACCTTTTTCTAATATTTTTTCGGACTCAGAGGACCTCAAAACATATATTTGCGGTGAATTCTCGACGTCAAACTTTTGGGTGGAATACATTTATGTGAATTGTACATACGGGCTAGAGAAAGTAAACATATATATGTCAGGAATTGTGTGTTTTAAGGAGATATTTATTGTACAGTAAGTTTTTGTCTATCTTTTACGGTTTAGCAATTATCAATATCGATCCAAAATAAAGAGGTCGTCAGAGGCAATTCCCAGACAATTCAAGATATAGGTACCAATTTATTTGTCATATACATATCTTTAATATGCCATATATTAATCAACTTCATTAGTAATTTTTGAGAAGATCATCATTTTCGAAAAATTTTCCTAGTAAAGTGTTGTTAGAATTGGGCGGATTTTCCTCAAAATATTTATGTCGAATCCTTGGAAGATACTAAACGTAAATACCAATTTTGTTATTGCACCAAATTTTCGTTTTTGAGTTATTGTTTTCCGAGGCACACGGACTCACACATGCGCGGATCTTTTTCCGAAAATCTTATGTGTTCCATTCACATGGCTTTTTCTACATCGCTGTAACAAATTATTGTTAAAAGCATACTCTTCTATCTACTTCACGATAATCGACATAACCATTAGCAGAAAGTGTCTTAACTGCTTACTTCCTTGTAAGTAGAAGGACAATAAGGGAATACAGCAGGCTAAACCGATAGTCAAATCTTTTACAAGCTGCTTGCCATGTAGATGAAATCCGTTCCTATGCAGGGCCAGGAGTTTACAATTTTCCGTGTGAAAAGAAAAAGTTTAAATATTTTACATTTGAAACAATTAACAAGGAATATCTCAGAAATGGTTAATTCAACGAAAAAAAAACTATGTGACATAAATTGTGTGTTTTAACGTGATCTACATTTTCTGAGCAGTAAGTTTCTGCCTATAACTTACGGTTTACCGGCTATACAAAACTCATCAAAATTCCTCCAAAATCAAGGTCTACAGAGGTTATTCCCAAAAAATTCAAAATATACATTTTATTTGTTATGTGCGAATTTTAATGAAAGTTTTTGTTTTTTTGTTTGTTGAGAAAATCAAAATTGTCGACATTTTTTCCATGTAGGGAGTTTGGGGAGATTTTTCTTTAAAATCTTCGTGTCACATCCTTGTAAGTTTTAACGGCTTTTTAACACACACACACACATGGACCTTTTTCTAAAAAAAAAAAAAATCGGAATCAGGGGACCGTAAAGCATATATTCAATGTAAAATCTCAACATAGAATTTTTGGGTGGACTATAATACCGTCTCCAGCAAACTATTGTATATGCACTTGTGCAAGAGAATATAAAAATATTTTTTTTTTGATACAGTGAAATCTCGCTATAGAATTTTTGGAATGCAATACCTTCTCTACGTACATACTATGTACTATGTAGAGAAAGTATTGCGTGTTCCAGTCACATGACTTTCTCTACATCTCTGCAACAAATTATTGTTAAAAAGTTTATGCTTCGATATGCTAATTGAGAAAAATTACTAGAAATAATCTTATTACTTGCTTCCTTGTAAGTAGAAGCGAAATAAGGGAGTACCATAGGTTAAAGTGATAGTCAAAAGCTTGTTGCTATGTGACTGAAGTTCCTTTCTTTGTATGGACAGGAGTTGACAAATTCCTGTATGAGAAAGGTATAAGTTTTTAAGCCGAAACAAGGAATATCTCAAAACCGATCAACTCCATGAAAAAAAAAAATATATATATGACATAAATTGTGCGTTTTATCGAAATCATCTACAATAAGGACTATTCTCAGAAAATTCAAGATATACATTTTATTTGGCAAAGAAATATTTTAAATAAAAGAGATTATAACCAATATCGTTAGAGCCATTTTTAAGAAAATCAAAATTTTCGAAAAAAAGTTCCATGTAAAGGGTAGTTTGGGGGGGGGGATTTTTCTCAAAATCTTCGTATCGCATCCCTGGAGGATACTAAACTTAAATACTAAGCTAACTTCGTTTTTGAGTTATCCTGTTCACAGAAACACGGATATACGGACACACACACGCAGATCTTTTTCTGAATATGCTTTTTTTTTTTTTTTTTTTTTTTTTTTTTGGATACAGGGAGCTCCAAAACATATATTTCTGGTCAAATCTCAGTATGTAATAATTTTGGGGTGCAATACAATACCTTCTGTATACACTATGCACATAGTATGTGTAGAGAAAGTAAAAACTAAACTGAGGTGTAAAAGTAGGTTGGCGATTGAACGGATGATCAATGACGCTGCACACATATGTACACGACATTTCCTGTGCGGAAGAAGATGAAAGCTCTGCGCATCAGTAATTACAATAATATTTTCGAAAGAGGACCTGCTATAGGGTAATTAGCAGCATCATGAACACCCGTCTCAGCACAACAATGGAATAAATAATAGCGTGCTTTTCCTTTCTGATTCGGTTTTTCTGAGCTTTTAACGATGTATCCGGAATTCACGGCGTGACGCTCTTCATGCAAAGCAGAACGTCGTTAAACTGAGATAAAATCAACTCTAGAAAAGAAACGAGGAATCAAAGAAAAGGAAGTGATAGCAAAATGGGAACCAAAGAACGCGTACGAAGAAATAAAAGGAAAGCAAGTGTACTCCCGCACGCCTGCATCTCTTTTTCTTTTGACATTCCATCCTTTATGGTGCACTTCGTTTTTCTTGTGACGTCACTTATCTCAAGTAGGTTCCCTTATCTGCTTTCTCTTTGACATCCACAAGGAATTGGAGAGAATCTAGTTTTCTATAACAGTGCGCAGAATATTCTCCTATTTTTCTTCGCTTTCCGGTATATCGTTCTGCTCTTATAAGAATGGCTTTACGACGAGACAGTCCTGTTCATTTCAGAAAACTTTGTGAAAATGGAAGTTTTCAAAATAAATGGAGGTGAGCACAGTTCACTTAGGTTGATATCGTGGATCCAAAATAATGCAGAAAGGATCATATTCGCCGAACTTTGGCTCCCAAACCAGTTTTATTGAGACCTTTAGAGAATCAATTTTCAGTACCATCAGTGTTGAAGACTGTTGTTCCAATTCTAGCAGGATTTCTGAATACGAGGGGCGTTCAATAAATCCTTAGAAACTCCAAGAAATTACGCTCGTAGCATCCAAGCAATGTTGTATTTAGTAACCGTCGTATCTTACTAGATCGCAGTTAAAGTTTCAGTTCGTTGCCAAAGGCGATTAAATCAACACTCTTGTACTTCTATAAAAACAAAACGAGTTTCGTGTGCGATTAAACACTTCTATTTAAAAGACTTAAAATCGAAATAGACAAAACCCGAGCTGGATGAAGTTCATGGCAAATCTGCTCCTGCGTTTGCAACAATTTACAATTGGATAAATGAATTTAAACGTGGTCGTACATCCACAAATGATGAACATCGTTCCGGACGTCCAGTAGAAGTGGCTTTCTCCGAAATGATTGATAAAATCCAGGATATGGTTTTTGGTGATCGGCGAATCAAAGTTCGTGAAATAGTAGAGGCCACAGGATCATCACACGGAACAATGTTATTCATTTTGCACCAAAAATTAGGTCTGACAAAGGTCTCGGCAAGGTGGCTGTGGCGTTTGCTCTTAATGGAGAACAAACGCAATCGTGTGATCCATTCCGAAAATGTTTGTAATACATAGAAGGGTTGTCCCAGAAGTATCTGACCTAACAAAGAAAGCACAAAAACGTTGGGGAATAATACCTTCATTTCTCTACATAGTCTCCTTTCAGCTCGATACACTTTTCCCAACGATGTTCAATAGCTTCGATACCCTGTTTATAGTGAGAAATATCGAGGTCTGCAAAATAACCAACTGCAACCCTCTCTTCATTGTTGGCAAATCTTCTACCACCAAGCCATTTCTTCAAGTTTGGAAACAGAAAATAATCAGAGGGGGCTAAATCTGACGAATAAGGTACACGAGGAAGCAATTCGAACTTTAACTCAATGATTTTTGCCATGGCGATAATGGACGTGTGAACTGGTGCACCGTCAAAACCTTATTTTTCGCTAAATGCGGCCGCTTTTGCTCGATTTCATCTCCCAAACGCTGTAACAAGTTCGCATAATATTCGCCATTGATTACTTTTCCTTTTTTGAGATAATCAATGAAAATTATCCCGCGTGCTTACCAGAAAACTGACGGCATGACCTTGCCTGCAGATGGAACTTTCTCCGCTTTCTTTGGAGCCGATTCTCCCCTTCTTATTGTTCCTTCGTCTCGCGTGTAAAGGTTTTATCCATTATTATGAATCGACGCAAAAGCTCAGCTTTATTGCAGCGAAACATTGAAACACTCGACTGAAATATCCTAACGACGCTGTTCTATTGTGAGCAGACGCTACACCCACTTTCCACACAACTTTCTCATGCCCAACTTTTAGTCAGTATGCGATGTACAGAACTTTGTGAAATGCCTGTAATGTCAGCTTGCTTGCGCACTTTCAGTCGACGGTCATCTAATACCATTTTGTGGACTTTCTTTACAATTTCTGGACTAGTAACCTCATTTGGTTCGACCACTGCGATGTTCGTCTTGGCAGCTCGTACGGCCGCGCTTAAACTCTGCCACCCAATATTTCACTGTTGTAAACGAAGCAGCAGACTCCTCCAAAGTAGAATCTAGCTCAGCTTTAATATTAGTTGGACTAAGACCTTTCAAATGAAAGTATTGTATCACATAACGATGACGAGTTTTATTCATGTTTACAAATTCGCTGAGTGCATTCACTAATGATGGCTACCAAACAGATGCTAAACAACGTAAAATCGTCAAACTTAAGTTTTCTAAGGTTGGTACCTTTACCGCTATCTATTTGCAAGGTCGACAGCCAATGTGTTTCAACATACATATCACTCTTACGACTGACCATTGCTCGAATATTCTACCAACTGAGCTTGCTGAACAAACGCCGCGCTAACGTTGTACTGCATCCCGGGCATTTCGAGACGCATCTTCAACTTCACCTCCATGAACCATATTACTTATACAGCGTCTCCACAGCATGGGGCTTAGCGAGTTTTTGCCCCTTTTTTCGTTTCAGAGAAAATCATGTGAATGTACCATACCAATTTTTATGTTTATTATTGTTTTACACTGAAGGCAAAATTTGGGTCATGATAATAAATATCCAACCTTAGCGAGCGAGGGAAACCGCGCAAAAAAGACTTTCAGCCAGTTTGCTCCGGTCTTTCGACTTTTAGTCTCTATTTCATGAGCAAGATTGCAATCAGCACTCGCTGTCGAACACGTTGATACACGCAGACAGTTTTTATTGCAATTAGAGGATTTATTATTAAACAGATATAATTTTTTCACATTTAGCTTTTTAAGCCTCAAATAACTAATTGATTTCATTTACACCCCGTGTCCTGTATGAACTTTTTGTATTACGATCTAGAGTGTTAAATGTAAAATCCTACAGTTAGAGCTGTGATTCAGGAAAGTCGATATGATATTCAAAATACCGAATGAAACAAAAGCATTTGATGTTCGCTATGAAATACCACCAGATGTATTGTTCCTGATTTTCTGGAGTTCCCTTCCGACAATCTTCCGAATTCAGGAATACTGTTCGGTTTTCACAGCATTAATAGGTATTCAGAGGCTCGTACTTTAAGCTTATAAACAAATTTTAATAATACTCAGAAAGTGTATTTTTACCTTCTCTACACGTTCTATGTATACAGTGTACAGAGAAGGTATTGTATTCCATCAAAAATTCAATACCGAGATTTCACCGGAAATACATGTTTTAGGGTTGCCTGTATCCAAAAAGACATTTTTAGAAAAAAGTCCGTGTGTCTGTGAACACGCTAACTCAAAAATGAAGCGTCTGTAAAACACCAAACCTGGTATTTAAGTTTAGTATCTTCCAGGGATGCGTTACAAAGATTTTGAGAAAAATCTCCCCCCCCCCATCCAAACTACCCATTACATGTAAACAATATTGATTTTTTTTTTCTGAAACATGGCTAATGATTTTGATTAAAATACCGTATATTAAAGCCATTTTCAAGGCAAATAAAATGTATAGATATCCTGAACTTTCTGAGAGTGGCCTCTGAAGACCTCTTTATTCGGGATTATGTTTTTGAATTTTGCGTAACTAATAAACCGTAAAAGATAGACAAAAGCTTAAAACACAAAAAATGTAAATCTCGATAAAACAGATAATGTATGTCATATACGTTTTTCTTGCACTGTAAACCGTATTTGGGGTATTGGTTTTAGTTTTAAACTAAGTAACTTTTTCAAACGGGACCAAGCAAAACGAACCAAACCTCAATTGTTTCATATCGCAACCAGCTTTTAAAAGATTTGATTATCGTTTTAGACTAATGTATTCCACTATTTCTCTTCTACTTACAAGAAAGCAAGTAATAAGACGAATTCTGCTTATGTTTATCTTGGTTAGCATAATGTAGATAGAAGATTAATATTTTATAAGGATAGTTTGTATGTGGAACAGTAAAAAAGCCATGTGATTTTTAACACTAATGACGTCAGGTAAAAGCCGTAGTTTTACTGGAAACTGTCTAAAATAGTTATTTATGATACGAGTGTATGTGATGTGTTGCACTCACATGACTTTCTCTACATCTCTACAATAAATTATTGTTAAAAAACTTATGCTTCTAGTTACTTCATACTAATCGAGAAAAAAATAGCAGAAAGGGTCTTATTACTTGCTTCCTTGTAAGTAGAAAGTAAATAAGGGAATACATCAAATCACATTCGTTGCAAAATTCAAATCATCCGCCATTTTATGGTGGGATACGAGCTCTCAGAGTCACAGCCTACTTGAATGAGGCTATGGACGCGTAAACCAAAGCTGGCCACATTCAGGTGTTATAGTTTTATAACACTGAGTGATAGAATGCTCTACTTTTAAGGTAATGCATCTCAGAAATTTGAACAAAAAATAAAAATATTGCCTAATTAAATCATTATGATTTTTTAAAATTCCTAATATTGTTTTAGATATTGATTTTTAAACTCAACTCTTGAATTTTTGTCTGTGTCTTTCCTTAATATTTTTACCTCTAGAACTAATTGTGGTACAATAAATTCATATGATAGTTATGTTTCTTATACTTAAATGTATATTTTGAAAAATAAAAAATAAACATTTTCATCGTGTGGAGGGATTTGAATTAATTAATTAAAAAAATAATTTCAAAATTAATAACTCAAAAACTACTTATGATACATAAAGCAAATTTTAAATCATGTAACTACTGTACAACATGAATGTGTATTCAAAATTTGAGGCTGATTAGTTGAAAACATTACTAACATCTGGTAAAAGACCTCTTTTAGCATTAATTGTCTAAAAACTATTGGACCTGAGCAACAGCATCTACATGTGGCTGATGTCGTTTCAAAGCCCCGTCTAAATGGCAAGCATGGATTTCTATAGAACTTGTGGAGTTCACTGCGCGCTGTATAAAGGCAAGAAAAGGCACAAATGTCGAGTGTGAACGCGATGTTATCTTTCACCTGTTTCAGTAGGCCTACAATAGAATGGGAGATGCGGTGGATATCATTTGCAAGTGGTGAGCTAGCCGGAGGACGGCTGAAAGCGCCAACCACTGGTAAAAGCAAAAGCTGTAGCTCACCGTGTATTTATTTGCACCAGCATCGGAATGGTTAAGTGGGTAAACGCTCCTGGTGTACAACGTCCAGCCTTGAGCACACAAACCTGCGTTACAACGTCACTCTGAAAAAACAACACATTCTCCGATCACATCGCCGGATCGTCCCACACCATTTAAAATACAAGACTGGACAACTAAAATTTCCAAAGTAAGTTCCACTACGAACAAAAGTGCCTCATCGTTAAAAACATTAAAAAAGAATCTGTTGTGTTCCATGCTCATTCATAACTTATTCTAGCTGTGCCAAATACAAGCTGTACCTACAGCAGATTGTTCATTTATCCATATCATGCAAATTGAGATCAACATTAGCAGAAGTAGATTCATTATTTGCTTCACTGTAAATAGGGATAAAAATGAAGGAATACACTAGGCTAAGGCGAAAGTTAAATGCTTTAAACCTGGTCGCTATGTGAAACAATTGAGGTTCGGTTCGCTTTGTATGGTTCCGCTTGAGAAAGGTTAGCTACTTTAAATCTGAAACCAATCAAAAGGAATATCTCAAAAACGGTCAACTCTGCAAGAAGATGTGTTCCAAGTGTTTTTGAGCTGATCATAATTTTCGATTTTTTTTTCAACGTAAAGGGGTAGTTTGGGGTGAGGGGGATTTTCTTGAAAATCTTTGTATCGAATCCTAGGAAGATACCAATCTTAAATACGAAGTTTGGTACTTAACAGTGCTTTTTACTTTCTCTACACGCCCTATGTGCATAGTGTATAGAGAAGATATGCACTCCACCAAAAAATTCGTTACCGACATTTAACCGGAAATATATGTTTTAGAGTCCTTTATATCCAAAAAGAGCATTTTCACAAAAAGGTTCGTGTGTGTGTGTCCGTGTGTCTGTGAGCACGATAACTCAAAAACGAAAAGTCTGTAAAATATCAAACTTGGTATTTAAGTTTAGTATCTTCCAGGGATGCGACACGAAAAATTTGAGAAAAATCCCCCCACCCCAAACTACCCTTTACATGGAACTTTTTTCGAAAATTTTGATTTTCGCAAAAATGGCTCTAACGATTTTGATTAAAATATCACATATTAAAGATATTTACTTGACAAACAAAATGTATTACTTTATTCTGGACGAATTTTACGGAATTTTGCATAACTGCTAAACCGTAAGACTTAGATAAAAACTTACTGCACAAGAAATGTAGAGCACGTTAAAACACACAGTTTATTTCATTAATTCAAAATCTTCTCGGGCTTCTAGCCAGGTAAAAACTTGGCTTGACACCAACGTTTCGAAGAAGTGCATCACGCGAACCAATCAGATGTTAGCTTCATCCCAGCTCTTTTAAATACCAGTCTCCGCAAGCTCAAACCATCAGTTCACCCTGAAGACGAGGAAGATGTGCACCATTCAATGACTTGCTCTACATCTCTGCAACAAAGTATTGTTAAAAAGCTATTGCTTCTATTTACTTTGTGCTAATCGAGAACAAATTAACAGAAATAGTGTTATTACTTGCTTCCTTGTAAGTAGAGGCGAAATGAGGGAGTATTATAGATTAAAGTGATAGTCAAAAGATGGTTGCTATGCGACTGAAGTACCTTTGTTTATATGGACAGGAGTTGACAAATTCTTATATGAGAAAAGTAAGTTTTTCATAGCTGAAACCAAAAACAATTAATATCTCAAAAACGATCAACTCCACGAAAAAAAGTATGTAACATAAATTGCGTGTTTTAACGTGCTCTACATTTCTTGTGCAGAAAAATGTTATTTAAGTCTTACGGTTTAGCAGTTATGCAAAATGTCGTAAAATTCGTCCAGAATAAAGTAGTCTCCAGACAGTATTCCCAGAAAATTCAAGATATATATTTTGTTTGTCAGGTAAATTCCTTTAATATACGATATCTTAATCAAAATCGTCAGAGCCATTTTTGCGAAAATCAAAATTTTCGAAAAAAAGTTCCATGCAAAGGTTAGTTTGGGGTGGGGGGATTTTTCTCAAAATCTTCGCGTCGCATCCCTGGAAGATATTAAACTTAAATGCCAAGTTTGGTATTTTACCGACTTTTCGTTTTTGAGTTATCGTGTTCACAAACACACGGGCACACACACGGACCTTTTTGTGAAAATGCTTTTTTTGGGTATAAGGGACCCTAAAACATATATTTCCGGTGATATCTCGGTATCGAATTTTTGGGTGGAGTGCAATACCTTCTGCATACACTATGCACATAGTGCGTGTAGAGAAAGTAAAAAGTCATGTGAATGAAACATATAAATATAAGGATCCCTCCCCTTGTAAGAGTAAATGTGTGAAGAAGCCAGGGCCAACGATAGGCTTGAGTGTACAGTAAGATTATGTGTAACCGACAAAAACCACATTTCCTGGCGTCTGATTCAAGTAGCATTTCTTCTTGTGTAAATGTGGTAATTGTCCAGGGTATAATGCACCTCTCCTGTAAAACATGCCACCCCTGGGTCTCGCTCCGTGTTACGTGATTCATTTTCTCATCCACTTCGTCATGTATGTAGTGCTGATCTTCATAAGTATGGCGTCGCTTCAGGGAATGCTAGTACGCTGAGCGTTCCCCATGTTTTTTTTTTTGGTAGTGTTTAACACCCGCTTTAACTACTTATGGCACCGCAGGCAGTGACACTGATGATACATGAATGATGGAGCACCGGTGGAATGAGATGGCGGGGAAACCGGAGTGCTCGGAGAAAACCCGCCCCGCTTTGTCCACCACAAATCTCATATGCGGTCGCTTGGGATCGAACCCAGGCCGTCTAGGTGAGAGGGGACTGGTCTAACCACTCGGCCACGGCGCGGCCCGTTCCCCTTATTTTTGTGTGTTTAATTGTTTATAGTTTTTTTGTTTTCTAACAGCTTTTAATGGCAATTATAATATGCAAACCTTAATAGCGATTTTTAGCAGTTCATACAGCTGTAATAAGCCTAACTGGCAAACAGAAGATTTACAAGTCAATCCGTTCCGTAAGTTCGGAGACGCCGGGACGTATCAGCGTTTCACTGCGCGTGTGTGGTATGGCTAGCAGCCCCTTCCCGCAAACCCCTCACCGTCCGTCTGCAGAGATATAGAGAAAGTCATGTGAATGGAACACATCAGAGTTTTTTATTCCACACTACGCCACTGGGAGTAGGAATTGAAGACCCAAAAATTACCCCCAAAATCTAAAAATATCCCCGAAATGACCTTAAACTGGAAAGAAGAACAAAAAGAATAGCTTCCATTTGAAGTACATATTAAATGAATGTTTCTAAACTACGGCATTAATAGGCTTAGTTTTAGGCGTGTTTCTTCTAAAAACTGCAGTCAAACATAAGACAAATAAGGTGTACTTATTCCTGCTCGCTTAAAAAATAACGGGATATTTAGAGAAGATTCATCAGTTTCTCGAGGGACGTGTATGTTCAGGACCTTGATGATATCTACCGCAATAGAAAGTGCTTTATGTACAGTAACACATTGTATCCAGTCTTAGCAGTGCGCATTACTTCAAAGAAATTGAGCCGGTTCTGCTGGACAGGAAACACAGTTAAGTTTAAAATTCAAGTTTTTTTATGTCGTTTCTGCATAGCAACGGTGTGTATTACAAAGATTGACTATCGTTTTAGCCTAGTGTATTCCCTTCTACTTACAGGGAAGCAAATAATTAAGACAACTTCTGCTAATGTTTATCACGATTATCTATAAAGTTGATAAAAATATCTTTTTTAAGAATTATTTGCTATAGCGATGTAGAGAAAGCCAAGTGAATGGATCACATCAGATTTAAAAAAGAAAAGAAAAGGTCCCTGTGTGTGGGTGTGTCTGTGAACACAATAATTCCAAAACGAAAATATCGTGAAGTGGCAACTTGGTATTTAAGTTCAGTATTTCCAAGGATGGGACACGAAGATTTTACTCCTCCCCAAACTATCCTTTACTTGAAAAACTTTTGGAAAATATAGTTTTTTTCTCAAAAATGGCTCTAACGATTACTATTAAAATACCACATATTAAATCCCCTTGTCAACTCCTGACCACGCAAAGAAACGGATTTCAATCCCATAGTAACCACATTTTAAAACATGTGACTGTCGGTTTAGCCTAGTGTATCCCCTTAGTTCCCTTCTACTTATAAGGAACTAAGTAATAAGAGCATTTCTGCGTATGTTTATGGATTAGCATGAAGTAAATAGAAGAATGAGCTTATGCTCAATAATTTGTTACAGAGATGTAGAGAAAGTCATGTGAATGGATCACATCAGATTTTCTTTTGTATTCTGCTACATATAATGAAGATAATCTGTAAGCGAACACGTGCAGAAACAACTGAAGTGTGCAACTGTTTTTGTATCAAAGGTTACAAAATGTAGGTCAGCGCAGGAAAGGGTCCATACTTTAGCGTCTGTCGGCAGATAACATACCACAAAACTATCTGCTGAAACACGGAAGACGCTAAGTTTTGCGCGTGACTGTACTCTCGCGTTATATGTATGTGTAAGTATTCTTGGTGATAATGCACAACAAAAGAAAGTCTGAAACGAAGGGAAGATAATACGGGTGGAATACGTAGGACTTAGCAAACGAAATAAAATAAGATAAAAACGGCGCTGGTAAAGAAGTGAGAAGGAAGCGGGGTTGGAGGGAAGAGGGAGATATCCTGGGAAAGCGAGAAGAGGGGGGGGGGTGAATAAAGCTGAACTGTTACTTCACAAGTTGAGCAAACCTAGGAAATAGTGTTTTGTTTGACGAGTAACGGATGCATTTTGTGATATGAGCTTCTTTTGTTCTGTTTCCGGACCCATTTTGAATGTTTCCTGTACATGACAGCATCTGGGCTACTTTTCACCAAGTGTCATAATATTCAAACAAATTCCTCAGGTGTAACAAACATTAAGAACACTGCACAAGTTCCCAACTAATATCTACTCTATGTAATGATTTCACATCTAGCGGATTATTATTATTATTATTATTATTATTATTATTATTATTATTATTATTATTATTATTATTACCTACTATTATGTATTTCCACCACCACTACCTACTACTAGTGGTGGTGGTGGTAGCAGTACCTAGAGTAAGTATGGAAAATATTGCATTCCACCCAAAAATTCGATACCGAAATTTCACCGGAAATAAACGTTTTAGGGTCCCCTGTATCCTAAAAGGCATTTTTACTTCCTCTAGACGTACTATGTACATAGTGTATAGAGAAGGTATTGAAATGCACCCAAAAATTCCATACCGAGATTTCACCGGAAATACATGTTTTGAGACCCCTGAATCCAAAAGAAATTCATTTTTAGAAAAATGTCCGTGTGTGTATGTCTGTCTGTCTTCTGTCTGTGTGTCTGAGCCCCAAAACTAAAAGACCATTAAATACCAAACTTGGTATTTGGGTTTAGCATCTTCCAGGGATACGACACGAAGATTTTCAAAAGAATCCCCCCACAAACTGCTCTTTACATGGAACATTTTTCGAAAATTCTGATTTTCTTAAAAATGGCTCTAAATATTTTGATTAAACTCCCGTATATTAAAGCTACTTATATCCGAAATAAAATGCATATCTCGAATTTTCTGGGAATAGCCTCTGAAGACATTTTTACTCTGGATAAATTTTGCTGAATTTTGCTAACTGCTAAGACAAAAGAGATAGACAAAAACTCACTGCACAAAAACTGTAGATCTCGTCAAAACACATAATTTATGTCCTTTACATTTTTGTTGTGCAGGTAACCGTTTCCGAGATATTCCTTGTTATTGGTTTCAATTGTGAAGTACTTATACTTTTCTCTTTTGTTCTACACCTGGTTAAGCGAAGAAGCGATTTGCAGTGACAATCGCATAACGATAACTTTTAAAACATTTGACTATCGTTTTAGCCTAGTGCATTTCCTTAGTTCCCTTCTACTTATAAGGAACTAAGTAATAACAGCATTCTGCTAGTGTTTATTTCGATTAGCATTGTGTAGAAAGAAGAATAATCTTCTGTAGGAAGTTTGTAGAGTAGCTAGAGAAACACATCAGATGTTTTTAAACCAGTGCAAGTGATGTATGTGTTCCAAAGACAAACATGGCACCCGGTAGAGGACTTGCATGCTGACGTCACTGTCTTGCGGCAGACAGTAATTGTAAACGCTGGTGTTCCCTGTAGATATCGCGCCGCAAACCCAAAACACTGCGCATTTAAATTGATTCTATTTGCAAATAAATTCTCCAATGAATTGTCATGGGTTTTTGTTTAGCGAGTGCTATTCTGGTGGGAACTGCGGTGCCTGATGAAGTACGCTGTTTTATTATGCAAACCCAAAACAACGTCGGGATCATCGTCGGCATTTTCATTACTTTCGCCCTGCGCCCTGCAAAACATTCAACTTTTTAACAAATCAAAACCATTATTTTCCACAGGTAATTTGGAAACTTACTCCAACTTTTCCAGTTTCGAGGTTTTTATTACTGTAAAAGTTCTGATCCTAGAGCTGCTAACTTGATGACGTAACATCTCGTCTAGAAGAAAATGTGGGAGTTTCAAAAGAAAGGAATACAGTCTTAATATATACAAGAGTATGATTGTATGTTATGTATGTAAGTACGTAGGTGTGTATGCAGGTATGGATATATACAAATATATGTTATGTATGCAATGTATGCTCTATGTATGATATGTATATATGCAAATATGTCTGTGTGTATGTTGTGATACATACACATGTGTTTGTATGTTATGTATGTATACAAGTATGTAGGTATGTAGGCAGGTAGGTATGTATGCATGTATGTTCTATTATGTAGGTATGTATATTATGTTATACATGTATGTAACGATCGTGATTCTAACGATTTCGATTAAAATACCATACATTAAATATATTTACAACATAAATGAAATCGGAGACTTGTATTGCTACCAAATTCTGCTCCAGCTCTGGTTTTATTTTCTCTAGTACGTATGTACATTGAACATAGTAAGTAGTGAAGGTATTATATATTCCACCAAAAAATTCGATACACAGAATTCACCGGAAATACACATTTTAGGGTCCTCTGAATTAAAAAAAAAACATTTTAGAAAAATATCCGGGTGTGTGTTTGTGTGTTTATGGACAGCATAGCCCAACTCTTGCAGCTGGTATCATCCACTTTCTCAAGCTCATGCCTCGCTACGGGCTGACCAGGTTCTCCATTCTGTGGCTAGTTCCCCGACGGGCTTCTGACCCCTAGGTATCCGCTCTTAAGTCCTACATAAGGGGAGGGTAAGAAGACTATAACAAAAAAAAAATCTTCCAAGGCTGGGACACGAAGATCTTCAGGAAATTCCCCCCACCACAAACTACCCTTTACATGGGAAAATGTCTCAAAATTGTATTTTTCTCAAACATGTTTTTAATGATTTTTATTAAAATATCGTATATTAAAGATATTTACAGGATAAATAAAATGTATATTATAATTTTCTAGGAACAGCCGCTGCAGACCTCTACATTCTGGATGTATTTTGTACAACTGGTAAACCGCAAGACATAGCAAAAACTAACAATAGTTTTCTCCAAAACATGATGGCCCTCCATCGGGACCGCTCCCTCCTGCCTCTGGGCAACAACCATTAGCAAACAAAAGAGAACCCTGTACTAGGGGCGAAATGCAACATAGTAACATCTGTTTCCTGGGGACACTGCTTAAAAGTCGAGAATCGCGCCTCAGTTAAGGGACCAGTAAGTGGAAGATTTGGCAACAGCGAGGGTTGGTTTCCATCCGCACACACCCTAATGTCTTTGGAAGAAGAGTGTGGCAGGGTCATCATGTTCTGAAAAATGTTGATCTGGTGTCACTCGTAAAGTTAAATGGAAGTGGTAAGGGTCGGGATTTGGCCACAAGAGCGAGCAATAGTGCGCTATTTCAACATAAACCAGACGAGAGATGGGGTAGTTTTAATTGTAAAGCATGTATCACAGGAGAGGGCATTAGTTCCAAATGTTTATTTGAAAAGACATGCTGTTCTTCATTACCTTAATTCTCACGTTTTATTTAACAGCAATTCAATTGTGCTGACTATATCGAGAAATTCTTTGCCATTGTGGAGAGTGTGTTTTATTTTTACTTTCTCTAGCCCGCAAGTACAATGTTCATAGAGGATAGAGAAGAGATTGTATTCCATCAAAAAATTCGATACCGCGATTTCAACCGAAATATGTTTTCAGGTCCCCTGAATCCGAAAAATACATTTTTAGAAAAAGCTCCTTTTGTGTGTGTGTGTGTGTGTGTGTGTATGTGTGTGTGTGTGTGGACATTATAACTAAAAAAAACGACAAGTCGGTAAAATATCAAACTTTGTAAGTGGCTTCCACAGCAACGAAAACATTCCTGCAATCTGCTATAAAAGCTTTGCATAACTCGTCTTAAGAATACAGGATCAAAGTTATCAAGTTAATGGAAATGTCACAAATGTTGTCTTTTATATAATGTAATTTAATAGTTATAACCAGAGATTGATACTGTTATAATTGTTGACCAATTTAGATGTACTATATTTTACTGTTACCAAAGTTCAAATAGTTAAGTTTATGACCACAGTTGTAATCTATTTGTATTAAATTTTGTATATACATTAATCTTGATATGTAAGAATATTAGGGTTGCTGATGACCTTTGTTGTTATAAAGTGACTTTAATACATAAATTTAAAAAAAAAAATACAGGATCAATGGCACTGATTTTGTTCCTTATGTTTTGTTTCAGCTGAATGATGGTGCGAGGCTTGTTGTAATGCACCCTATCAGCTGCAGTTAGGTCCGGAGATCTTGGCGGCCAGGAAATGTCTCCAAATCGTGAAATTAAGCGTTCTGGAAACATATTTGGTAAACAGATAATTGAACCACGAGCAGTGTGCGCTATGGCACCATCTTGCTGGAACCAAAATGCTATGTTTCAACATAAGTGAAACAGACAGTAGGGTATTTTTTAATTGTACACCATGTATCAGAGAGGAGGGTATATGTTCCAAATGTTTATGCGAACAGACATGCCTTAATTCTCACGTTTTATTTAACAGCGATTCCATTGTGCTGACGATATCGAGAAACTCTTAGCCGTTGCGGAGTATGTGTTTTATTTTTTTCTCTCTCTCCGAGGGGAGACTAAAAGCATTGTTTTGTCATTACTTTGCTGCTGCTGGTGTTTTAAAGCCCCTAATTTGTATTGCATGTTGTGATTCAGGTTGATAAACCGTCCCAATGAAGAGACCGCGAGGAGGGTGGGGGAAGAGGACGCAGCTAAATTAATTGATTAAAACACTGTACAAGCCTGCACCGGATCATCACACGACAATGAATCAAGTTTATCATGTTATTGTTTTATTTTGCTCTCACACTTTGGCAAGGGGGAGCAAATGCAACCATCCATTCAAGAGTCACTAATTCCACTCGTCCTAATGGATTCACAGTGCTTTTCAATTAGGCTCCAGGCCCGCTACAATAGCAACTGGGGGAGAAAAATCCTGCACACAACACCTCACTTGGCTGCCGCAAAAACGAACAAGACCCGAAACTTTAATTCCTGTATAACAAGCTATGAGTGTTTCACGAGACTGAAGATTTGAATACAACAGTGTGGCATATACGTAACATTTTCAGAGATATACCACACAACATTCTTCTGTTTCGTAGCTAAAACAAAAGGATGCCATCATTCCCAGAAACTCAACAACAAAACAAAAACAGACACATACAAATATAAGTATATATTTTTGCTTTCTCTACACGAAATATGTATATAGTGTAGAGAGAAGGTATTGGTTTCCATCCAAAAATTCGATACCGATATTTTACCGGAAATACGCGTATAAAACAATAATTTTTGGAAAAAAAATCCGTGTGTGTGTCCTGTCGACCTCCGTGGTGTAATGGTTACCATGCTAGCTTCATATACCTAAGGTCGCGGATTCAAACCCGGCGGAGGACGATGGATTTCTTCAGGTGTAAAAATCCTTAGCATGGGTTCCTTTGGAAGGTAAGTAAAGCCGTTGATCCCGTGTCGTAGATTTACGGCACGTAAAAGAACCTCAAGCCTAATAGAGGCCTCTCAGCAAAATTAAGCGGTCTTTTACGCCCAATATAGAACGGGACGCTGAGAACCACAGCAGTTAAAAAGCGTCCATAAATAACACGCCATTTTTTTGTGTGTCCGTGTGACTGTGAACACGATAACTCAAAAACTAAAAGTCGGCAAAATATCAAACTTGGTATTTAATTTTAGTATCTTCCAGGGATGCGACACGAAGATTTTGAGAGAAATCCCCCCACACCAAACTACCCTCTAGATGGGACTTTTTTCGAAATTTTTGATTTTCTCTAAAATGCCTCTAACGATTTTGATTAAAATATCGTATATTAAAGATATTCACCTGACAAATAAAATGAATATCTTGCATTTTCTGGGAATAGACTCTGAAGATTACTTTATTCTGGATGAATTTTACGGAAATTTGCATAACTGCTAAACCGCAAAAGATGGACAAAAGCTTACCACACAAAAAAATGTATAGCACGTTAAAACACAAACTTATTTTTTTTCGTGGAGTTGATCGTTTTTTAGATATGTTTTGTTATTGGTTTCAGCTTTAAAATACGTATACTTTTCCCATACATGAATTTGCCAACTTCTGTGCATACAAACAAAGGAATTTAGTCACATAGCAACCAGCTTTTGAATATCACTTTAACCTATGGAACTCCTTTATTTCGCTTCTACTTACAAGGAAGCAAGTAATAGGACTATTTTTGCTAATTTTTTCTCGATTAGTATGAAGTAAAAAGAAGCATGAGCATTTTAACAGCAATTTGTTAGAGAGATGCAGAGAAAGTCATGTCAATGGAATACATCAGATTTTTTGTATCAAATTTTGGGTGGAATGCAGTACTTCCTCTAAACACTATGCACATAGTACATGTAAAGAAAGTAATAGACACGAATGATAATTAGTGTAAGGGTTGCGTCAGAGGAATCGCTTCAGTGAATGTTTGAAGACACGCACGCCATTGGGATGAATGAATAACCCGTGCACCACCTTGATTACGTGCAGACTGTTTCATTTACTTCCGTTTGTGTGCTCGTTATCCCGCAGAGGTCCATCCGTCACAGGAAGCTGGGTGTCCCAGAGGCTGTGTACACAGGTTCCCAAAGATTAATCAATCCAGGAAGAGGCCCTCCCAACGGGAAGTTCAACAGATTCTCGTTAGTGGTTGGCCAGCGTGGTCCTCCACAAAGGTGCCACGGGAGTAGGATGTTGTTGAGGCATCGTTTAAAGGCATCAGTAATCAGCAGGAAATAGCTTAATAAGCCAACTTCCTGTCAATAGCCCGAGGACCATACACAACCATCAATATTCGTGGCATTTCGATATTCAATCATGAAACGTCAATTTCCACGTTATCTTTTCTCCCTTCTCCCCTTCTCCTTAGTTTTGTTTCCTAAAACATTCACCTCCAATCGACCAAACCCTTATTATTTCTTTCTACATCTACGTAGTACATAGAGAATGTATTGCATTTCCTCCAAAAATTGCATTACTTCACGTTAATCCAGATACACATTAGCAGAAACGGTCTTACTACTTGCTTCCTTGTAAGTAGAAGTGATATACGGGAATACACCAGGCTAAAGCGGTAGTCAAATCTTTTAAAAGCTGGTTATCATATGAATGAAATCAGCTTCTTTGCATTGTCAGGAGTTTACAAATTCCATGCCTAAAAGTTTTTAAGTTTTTAAAACTGAAACCACTAACGAGGAATGTCCAAACGGCTACTCCACGAAGAACATGTATATGCACATAAATTGTGTTTTAAAGAGATCTACATTTTCTGTGTAGTAAGTTTTGTCTATTTCTTAGGCAAAATTCATCCACGACAGAGGTTTTCAGAGGCTATTCATAGATAATTCAAGGTATACATTTATTTGTCATGTAAATATCGTTAATATACAATATTTTAATCAAATTCATTAGAGCCATTTTTGAGAAAGTCTACATTTTCGAAACATTTTCCATGTAAAGGGTAGTTGGGGGGGGGGCCAATTTTCTTGAAACTCTTCTTGTCGCATCCTTCGAATATACCAAACTTAAATACCAGGTTAGGTATTTAACGGTATTTTTGTTTTCGAGGTATACTGTCCAAAGACACACACAAGGACCTTCTTCTAGAAATGTTTTTTACTTTCTCTAGCCCCGTAAGTACAGAGTACATAGTGATAGAGAAAATATTGTATTTCCCCAAAAATTCGATACAGAGATTTCACCGGAAATACATGTTTTTGGTCTCCCTAAATAAAAAAAAATACGAAAATGTGCGTAAGTGCGGCTGAGTGTGTGTGTGTGTGTGTGTGTGTGTGTGTGTGTGTGTGTGTGTGTGTCTGTGGACAGCATAGCTCAAAAACGAAAAGGCCGTTAAATACTTGATATTTGCATGAAGATTTGCAAGAAAATCCCCCCCACCCCAAACTACCCATTATATGGAACTTTTTTCGAAAATTTTGATTTTCTGAAAAATGGCTGTAACGATTTTGATTAAAATATCGTATATTAAAGATATTTACCTCAAAAATAAAATTTATATTTTGAATTGCCTGGGAATAGCCTTTGAAGATAATTTTATTTTGGATGAATTTTTCGGAGTTTTGCATAGTTGCTAAACCGTAAAAGATAGACAAAAACTTACCACACTAAAAATGTAGAGCACATTAAAACACACAAGTTATGTAAAGATTTTTTTTCTTGGAGTTGATCGTTTTTGTGATATTCCTTGTTATTGGTTTCAGCTTTGAAAAACTTATACTTTTCTCATACAGGAATTTGTCAGCTCCTGATCACACAAATAAAGGAACTTCAGTCACATAGCAACCAGCTTTTGACTATCACTTTAACCTATGGTACTCCCTTATTTCGCTTCTGCTTACAAGGAAGTAAGTAATAAGACTATTCCTGCTAATTTTTTCTCGGTTAGTATGAAGTAAATAGAAGAACAAGTTTATTAATAATAATTTGTTACTGAGACATAGAGAGTCATGTGCATGGAACACATCAGATTTTTTTGGGGGATTCAGGGGGACCCAAAATATGTGTATCCCGTGAAATCTCGGTATCAAATTTTTGGGTACAATACAATTCCTTCTCTATACACTATGTACACAGCACATGTAGAAAGAATAATGAGTTTGTGATAAGCGTACATATAATACAAGAAATAATTTCAATTTGGATATTCCTAATTTCAGATTAAATAAGATGGCGTCAAGCTATCTAATATGGGCCTAAAGCTATGTAACAAAATACCTCGAAAATGTCACAGCTTACCACTTGCTGCTTCTAAAAAAAATGGTTCTATAATTGGCTACTTTTAAATCCTTTTTATGCTATTGTTGATTATGTAAATATGACAAACGTTTCCTTTTAATCTATGTTCTTGTGTGACGATGCCGTTGTCCATACGATTTAAGGCTTAATAAAAATTACAATTACATATGCAATTTGAGTGAATGTTTAATCGGGTCTGGGAGAGCAAATATTTTTTTGTTCTTCAGGAACAACCGCCACTGTTGCACACGTAACCTCTCCGCTTCTCTGACAGGTGAAAGGAAAAAGGAAGAGGCGATCGTAGGGGCATTTTTGTGATTTGAGTTGGAGAGCTAGAATCAGACCTAAAAATGCAGTGTCTTAGCCGGGATTTGAACCACGGATCTCCCGGTCTGAACCGGCACGGCACCAAATTCTACAAGTGACTCGCGTTTTTTCTGGTAAATTAAAAGGAGATTTTGAGATGTCATACCTCAATGATGATAGTCGTCCTCCATGGTTCATTGGCTAGTAGGTATTCTAGCTTCATGTACCCAAGAGTCGCGGGTTCAAATCGGCGGGGGGCGATTGATTTTTCCGGACGTAAACATCCTTAGCATGGCTTCCTTCGGAAGGGTAGTAAAGCCGTTGGTCCCGTGTCATAAATTTACGGCACTTAAAAGAACCTCAAGCATGATAAGCAGGCCTCTGAGCAAACTTAAGCGGTCTTTCACGCCCAGTACTGTTGCGGTTCTCAGCGTCCCAGTACAAAATGGGACGCTGAGAACCGCAACAATTAAAGATCATCCATAAATAAAACTCCATTTCCAGTTTTACTTTTTCTACACGTACTATGAACAAAGTGTATAGAGAAGGTATTGTATTTCGCCCAAAAATTCGATACCGAGATTCCACCGGAAATACGTGTTTTGGGTTCCCCTAAATCCAAAAAAGCGTTTTTAGAAAAAAAGTCCCTGCATGTAACTGGGAGTATAGCTCAAAAACGAAAAGTTCCTTAAATACCAAACTTGTCATTTAAGTTCAGTATCCTGCAACGATACGACCTGCAGATTTTCAAGAAAATCCCCCCACCCCAAACTACCCTTTACATGGAACTATTTTCGATAATTTTGATTTTCTCAAAAGTGGTTCTAACGATTTTGATTAAAATACCCTAGGTATATTAAAGACATTTACACGACAAATAAAATGTATATCTTGAGTTTCCTGGGAATAGCCTCTGAAGACGTCTTTATTCTGAATAATTTTTATTAAATTTTGTATAACTATTAAACCGTAAGACATAGACAAAATTTGCTACACAAAACATGTATAGCTCGTTAAAACAAACAATTTATGTCATATATTTTTTTTTCATGGAGTTGACCGTTTTCGAAATATTCCTTATTATTGGTTTTACATTTAAAATACTTCAGTTTTTCTCATACAGGAATTTGGCAACTTCTGGCCGCGTAAAGAAATGAATTTCAATCCCATAGCAACCAAATTTTAAAATATTTGAATGTCGGTTTAGCCCAGTGCATTCCCTTACTTCCCTTATAGTTATAAGGAACTAAGTAATAAGGTCGTTTATCT
This sequence comes from Hymenopus coronatus, assembly GCA_030762935.1. Lineage (NCBI taxonomy): Eukaryota > Metazoa > Arthropoda > Insecta > Mantodea > Hymenopodidae > Hymenopus > Hymenopus coronatus. The sequence continues at coordinate 7,067,286 of CM060883.1, forward strand.
CGATTACCATGAAGTGGATAGAAGAATAAGCTTATTGATAATATGTACAAACTGAGGCTTTCACGGCCGGCGTCTTCAATAAAGAAAGTATTTTCCGGGCTTGTAGGCCGTGGTCCATTGGGTCTTGAAGTTCCCGACGTTTCGCCAAGGGCTGCGCTTGGCATCTTCACAGGTGATCCGGTGGCTGGTCGAGCTCTGACCGGATACCTGTGAAGGTGCCATTCGAGCTCTGACCAGCCACCGGATCACCTGTGAAGGTATCATTCGAGTTCTGATCAGCCACCAGATCACCTGTGAAGATGCCATTCGAGCTCTGACCAGCCACCGGATCACCTGTGAAGATGCCATTCAGCTCTGACCAGCCACCGGATCACCTGTGAAGATGCCATTCGAGCTCTGACCAGCCACCGGATCACCTGTGAAGGTATCATTCGAGTTCTGATCAGCCACCAGATCACCTGTGAAGATGCCATTCGAGCTCTGACCAGCCACCGGATCACCTGTGAAGATGCCATTCAGCTCTGACCAGCCACTGGATCACCTGTGAAGATGCCATTCAGCTCTGACCAGCCACCGGATCACCTGTGAAGATGCCATTCGAGCTCTGACCAGCCACCGGATCACCTGTGAAGATGCCATTCGAGTTCTGACCAGCCACCGGATCACCTGTGAAGATGCCATTCGAGCTCTGACCAGCCACCGAATCACCTGTGAAGATGCCATTCAGCTCTGACCAGCCACTGGATCACCTGTGAAGATGCCATTCGAGCTCTGACCAGCCACCAGATCACCTGTGAAGATGCCATTCAGCTCTGACCAGCCACCGGATCACCTGGGAAGATGCCATTCGAGCTCTGACCAGCCACCGGATCACCTGTGAAGATGCCATTCAGCTCTGTCCAGCCACCGGATCACCTGTGAAAATGCCATTCAGCTCTGACCAGCCACTGGATCACCTGTGAAAATGCCATTCAGCTCTGACCAGCCACTGGATCACCTGGGAAGATGCCATTCAGCTCTCACCAGCCACCGGATCACCTGTGAAGATGCCATTCGAGCTCTGACCAGCCACCGGATCACCTGTGAAGATGCCATTCAGCTCTGACCAGTCATCGGATCACCTGTGAAGGTGCCATTCGAGCTCTGACCAGCCACTGGATCACCTGTGAAGATGCCATTCAGCTCTGACCAGTCATCGGATCACCTGTGAAGGTGCCATTCGAGCTCTGATCAGCCACTGGATCACCTGTGAAGATGCCATTCAGCTCTGACCAGCCATCGGATCACCTGTGAAGGTGCCATTCGAGCTCTGACCAGCCACTGGATCACCTGTGAAGATGCCATTTAGCTCTGACCAGCCACTGGATCACCTGGGAAGATGCCATTCAGCTCTCACCAGCCACCGGATCACCTGTGAAGATGCCATTCAGCCCTCACCAGCCATCGGATCACCTGTGAAGATGCCAAGCGCAGCACTTGGCGAAACGTCGGGAACTTCAAAACCCAATGGACCACGGCCTACAAGCCCGGAAAATACTTTCTTATTGATAATAATTTGCTACAGAGATGTAGAGAAAGGCTGTGAATGCAACACATCAGATTTTTTCAATGGTGGTTTACAAACTTTGTTAGTATTCTAATATCCAACTGTTAAGTGAATCAGTGTGAATTGTTTCTTTCACACAGTGTCCAAGGTTCAAATCCCGGCTATGGCACTGAATTTTTCAGTCTGGCTCTACCATCCAATGAAAATATTCCTGCGAGGTTTCTCCTCGATGAGCAAGAAGAGGATTGTAAATCTTTAGGATGTTTGATGTCTCTACTCTTGAATTATACACTTTTGGTGAAGCAAGTCAAGCAAATACCTCTACAAATAAATCAAGTTCTCTAAGGGAAGTAATATAAATTGCGCAAATGCTGCCTAAAATGGAAAACAGATGTTAATTGGGTTTTTATGAAAGTTTTAAAGTTTCTTCATCTGCGAATGCTACAGAAATTACAAACTGTTATTAACAACTTGTAGAATAGCACATTGTGAAGCGCAAACTTGTTCCTCCATTATTCTGTATAGGTGGCTGCTCATCTTTGTAATTACACCTTGCTCTCTTGGATAAGGGTACCTACTCCCTCACAATAGAATGAACACGGATAATGTCACGCCAGAACAATTATTTCATTAACATTTTATCATTCTCTCTCAGCCTTTCCTTTGCTAAAACAAATTACAATCGGCATTTTACACTCCACATTCCTGACCAGTAATACTCGGGACGTCCTTAGAAAATCCAACAAATTACACTCTTACCATCGAAAAAACTTGTATTTACTAACCGTCGTCTCTTACTAGATGGCAGTTAAAGTTTCATCATGTTTTTCGTTGCCATAAGCGATTGAGTCAACAATCTTGTGCTTATTTAGAAGTTAGGGGAAAATCTGATCTGTTCCATTCACATGACGCTCTGTATCCCTGCAAAAAAACAGTAATTGCTTCATGCTAATCGAGAAAAAATTAGCAGAAATAGTCTTATTACTTGCTTCCTTGTAAGTAGAAGTGAAATAAGGGAGTACTATAGGTTAAAGTGATAGGCAAAAGCTGGTTGCTATGTGTCTGAAGTTCCATTTTTGTATGGACAGGAGTTGACAAATTTCTGTATGAGAAAAGTATAAGTTTTTCAAAGCTGAAACTAAAAACAAGGAATATCTTAAAACGACCAACTCCACGAAAAAAGTGTAAATGACATAAATTGCGTGTTTTATGTGCTCTTCTTTTTCTGCGTAGTAAGTTTTTGTCCATCTCTTATGGTTTAGCTGTTATGTAAAATTCCGTAAAATTTATCCAGAATAGTCTTCAGAGGATATTCCCAGATAATTTAAGATATACATTTTATTTGGCAAGTAAATATCTTAAATATACGAGATTTCAATCAAAATCGTTAGAGCCATTTTTAAGAAAATCAACATTTTCGAAATTTTTTCCATGTAAAGGGTAGTTTGGGGGCTGGGGGGATTTTCTTGAAAATCTTCGTGTCGCATCCTTGGAAAATACCAAACTTAAATAGCAAGTTTGCTTTTTAATAGTCTTTTCATTTTTGAGCTATGCTGCCCACAGACACACACACACACTGTCAGACAGACAGACAGACACGCACGGAGAATTTTCTAAAAATGTTTTTTTTGGATACAGAGGACACCCTAAAACATATATTTCCGATGAAACCTCGGTATCGAATTTTTGGGTACAATGCAAAACCTTGTATATACGTTATGCACATAGTACGTGTAGAGAAAGTAAAAATCTGATGTGAATTTTTTCAAAATTCACAGATGTATCACGTTAAGCAGATGTTGCTGGAGGCAGTTGGAAACTCTACTTACATATGTGGGCCCAAATGCTTTTCAAGTTTTATTTCTGAGCCACCCTTCATCAACTCTGAAATGCCCTCTGTGTATGTTTATGAAACAGTTATATGCTTTCCCCCCTGGTGTATGACTGACGAAGTGGAATAGCGACAAGCTTCATCATCGTCAAGTGCCTCGAAGGCCGGAAAATTGCGATGAAGAGCAAGTAATAAGTATTTAGTTGAGGTGGATATCAATTGCTGGAAGGCTGCGTCGGGAACAGAAGAGGGAGTGACATCCATCAGGGACCTCCATGCGTCGCAATGTTACATTTACAGACCAGCTGACCCCGTGTTATCTTTTGTCCCAACTTGCTGTAAAGAATTAAACAGTTTGTGTCCACTGCTCGGATAATGCAAATTCTAACACACTGCTACACTGCCTACTGCAGAGCCTAGTTCAATATAAAACATGTTTTTTACTTTCTCTACACCTACTATGTAGTTTATAGAGAATATTGCATTGCACTAAAAATTCCATACCAAGATTTCACCGCAGATAAATGTTTTGAGACCCCCTGAATCAAAATACAGTATTTTTAGAATAATGTCCGTGTGTACGTCTATCTGTCTACCTGTCTGTATGTGTCTGTGGGCAGCGTAGCTCAAAAACGAAAAGACCGTTAAAAACTAAACTTGGTATTCAGGTTTGGTATGTTCCAAGGACGCGACACGAAGATTTTGAAGACAATCCCCCCACCCCCAACTATCCTTTACATGGAACTTATTTCGAAATCTTTATTTTGTCAAAAATGGCTCTAACGATTTTGTTTAAAACATCGTATATTCAAGATATTTACCTGACAAACGAAATGTACATATTGAATTTTCTGGGAATACCCTCTAAAGACCTCTTTATTCTGGATGATTTTTATAGAATTTTGCATAACTGGTAAACCGTAACAGATCGACAAAAACTTAGCACACTAAAAATGTAGAGCACATTAAAACACACAATTTATATCATATACATTTTTTATGGAGTTGGTCGTTTTTGAGATATTCCTTGTTATTGGTTTCAGCTATAAAAACATGCTTTTCTCATACGCGAATTTGTCGACTCCTGTCCATAGAAACAAAAGAACTTCAGTCACATAACAATCAGCTTTTTACTATTACTTTAACTTGTGGTACTTCCTTATTTCGCTTCTACTTAAAAGGAAGCAAGTATTAAGACTATTTCAGCTAATTTTATCTCGATTAGCATGAAGTAAATAGAAGCATAAGCTTTTTAATATTAATTTGTTGTAGATATGTAGAGAACGGCATGTGAATGTAACACATCAGATTTTTTCTTATGGACATGAATGACTGATATTTCATGAAAAATCGCTAAAAATCGTCTGTTTACTTTCTCTACACTTGCACTCCACCCAAAAATTCAATACTGAGATTACCCCGGAAATATAGTTTTAGGGTCCCCTGAATCCAAAAATATGTGATGTGATCCATTCATATGACTGTCTCTACATCTCTGCAACAAATTGTTGTTCAAAAGCTTAAACTTCTATTTACTTCATACTAATCGAGAACAAATTAGCAGAAATAGTCTTATTATTTGCTTCCTTGTAAGTAGAAGGGAAATAAGAGAGTACCATAAGTTAAAGTGATAGCCAAAAGCTGGTTGCTAAGAGACTGAAGTTCCTTTCTTTGTCTGGACAGGAGTTGACAAATTCCCGTATGAGAAAAGATTTTATAGCCGAAACCAATAACAATGAGTATCTCAAAACGATCAACTCCACGAAAAAAATGTGTATACCTAACATAAATTTAACGAGCTCTACATTTTCTATTAAGTTAGCTTTTGTCTACCTCTTACGGTTTCCCAGTTACGCAAATTTCATTCAGAATAAGAAAGAGGTCTTTAGAGGCTATTCCTTTCAGCTTTAAAATACTTATGATTTTCTCATACGGAAACTTGTCAACTCCTGGTCATACAAACAAGGGAACCTCAGTCACATAGCAATCAGCTTTTGACTATCACTTTAACCTATGGTACACCCTTATTTCGCTTCTAGTTACAAGGAAACAAGTAATAAGGCCATTTTTGCTATTTTTTTCTCGATTAGCATGAAGTAATTAGAAGCATAAGCTGTTTAACAATAATTTGTTGCAGAGATGTAGAGAAAGTCATGTGAATGGAACACATCACATTTTTTTTCCATAAATATATGACTGTGTTCCCGTAGGCCGTGTTATTTTGCAGGAGTGACATCGTCTATGAAGAAAGCTTCTTTTGTTAAGACGTAGGCCAATTTTGATGGTGCTGCCTTCCCGATTCCGGATTCGTTTCATGTAGCGCCTTTGACTTTTTCTAAAGCTACGAGATTGTTGATTTTTGCTTCTCCCAGATTATGAGGAAGCTATGACCGTTTTAAATAGCGTCGTTGCCGTCTTTATGGACTGTTTTTTTGGGTTGTTGGATGTTGTAGATTGCTTTTATTGCTAATGTTGCAAATGTCAATAATAAAACTAGGATTACATTAATGTAATCCAGTTTACATGCTTGCACATAGTACGCATTTGAGAAAGTAAAAAAGCTGCAACGTAAATTTTACTGGGCTATTTGGGCACCATGTATCGATGAGCAAATAAAAACCGTCACATATACTTCCTTTGTGACAAAGTGTACGGGGTCTAATGCTATTTTCTGGTGCGTTTTCCTCTAGGGAGGAATGTTTCAGCGTGAGAAATGTCATGTGCTGTTTTTATGGCACCCTTGGTCCTGTGCCGTAGGTACCAACACTTCCTCCTGCTATTATACCTAAGAGAACTGGACCATAAATGCCCAGATAAAAGGGAGGCATTCAAATTTATGTAAATGTTTCATTGCCGCGGTACTAATTGTATTATTCCTCTCGGATTAACAAAATATTCTGCCTATTGTTTGGCAACTTAGCTGTTTCTTCAAAGCCAAGTTTACTTTCTCTACACGTACTATGTACATAGTGTAAAGAGAAGGTGTTGCACTCCACCCAAAAATTAGATACCGAGATTTCACCGGAAATATATGTTTTAGGGTCCCCTATATCCAATAAAAGCATTTTCAGAAAAAGGTCCGTGTGTCAGTGAACACGATAACTTGGTATTTAAGCTTAATACCTTCCAGGGATACGACATGAAGATTTTGAGAAAAATCCCCCCACGCCAATCTACCCTTTTTTCGAAAATTTGTATTTTCTCAAAAATGGCTCTGACGATTTTGATTAAAATATCGTATATTAACGATATTTACCTGACAAATAAAATGTATGTCTTGAATTTTCTGGGAATAGCCTCTGAAGACTACTTTATTGTGGATGCATTTTACGGCATTTTGCATAACTGCTAAACCACAAAAAAATATAGAGCAGGTTAAAACACACAACTTATGTTATATACATTTTTCCTTTTCGTGGAGTTGATCGTTTATGAGTTATTCCTTGTTTTTGATTTCACCTTTAAAAAACGTATGCTTTTCTTATATAGGGATTTGTCAACTCGTGTCCATACAAACAAAGGAACTTCAGTCACCTAGTAACCAACTTTTGACTATCACTTTAACCTATGGTACTCATTTATTTCGCTTTTACTTACAAGGAAGCAAGTAATAGAACTATTTCTGCTAATTTTGTCTGAATTAGAATGAAGTAAAAGACGCATAAACTTTTTAACAATAGTTTGTTGCAGAGATGTAGAGAAAGTCATGTGAATGGAACACATCAGATTTTTTTATTAATCGTGTTAGTGTTATATTCATATAGTTTCGTATTCACTAACATCTATTTTCGTGCTTCTTCTATAAAGTACAGTAAAGCCCCGTAGTTATGCTCTTCAAGGGAATGTGACCCAATCGGGTTGGCGTTACACACAGGAGAGCACTTATTAGCAATGTAAATAGATTATTGCTAAACATCTGATGTGTTCCATTACATGACTTTCTCTATTTACTTCATGCTAATCGAGAATAAAATTAGCAGAAATAGTCTTATTACTTGCTTCCTTGTAAGTAGAAGTGAAATAAGGGAGTACCGTAGGTTAAAGTGATGATCAAAAGCTGGTTGCTATGTGACTGATGTTCCTTTGTTTGTATGGACAGCAGTTGACAAATTCTCGTATGAGAAAAGTCAAGTATTTAAAGCTGGAACTAATAACGAATATCTCAAAAACGATTCAATGCACGAAAAAAAAAATGTATATAATATAAATTGTGTGCTTTAACGAGCTCTACATTTTCTGTTAGGTAAGTATTTGTCTATCTCTTATGATTTAACAGTTAAGCAAAATTCGGCAAAATTCATCCAGAATAAAAAGGACTTCACAGGCTATTCCCAGAAAATATAAGATATACATTTTATTTAGGATGTAAATATCTTTAATATACGGCATTTTAATCAAAATCTTTAGAACCATTTTTTAGAAAATCATCATTTTCTAAAATTGTCCAATTTGTGATGGGGGGATTTTCTTGAAAGTCTTCGTGTCGCATCCTTGGAAAATACCAAACCTAAATACCAAGTTTGGTATTTAACGGTCTTTTGTTTTTGAGGTGTGCTGTCACACGGACCTTTTATTCGGACCCCAAAACATATATTTCCGGTGAAATCTCGGCATCAAATTTTCGGGTGGAATACAATACCTTCTCTATCCCTATGTACATTATATTGTGTGTAGGAAGCTTGCGAAACGAGGCTGAGTACAGTAATCATATTTGATGATAAGTAATACCACGATTGTTTTCTCCACGACCAGAACGAAGCGACACGAGTTATATTTGATAAGACAATAGACTACTAATAATTTATAATATACAGGAAGGGAGATTTTATCGTTGTAATACTTACATTAGTTCTCAAATGGTAAATGACGCTTTCGACCATGTTTATTTTTTTCTTTCTTTCTTCGCTGGCCCCTGAATTATGATATGGCTGACCGTGTCTAAACCCAATGTACGCATATCGATAGCAACAATAGAAATAAAAAAAAATATTTTATTTCAGCTTTTAATAGTAATACATGAACTGGAAACAAACGTTATTTTATTTGAGGTTATTGCACTCATCTCATACATAAGAAATACAAATAATGATTATTTTCATTGATTTTACTTTCTCTTTACGTACTATGTACCTAGTATATTAGAGAATGTATTGTATTGCATCAAAAGATTCGATACTGAAATTTCACTGGAGATACATGTTTTGAGACCCTCTGAATCAAAAAAAAATTTTAGAAAAAATTCCGTATGTCTGTGTCTTGGGGCAGCATAGCAAAAACGAAAAAACCGTTAAATACCAAACTTGGTGTTTAAGTTCGATATCTTCCAAGAATGCGACACGAAGATTTTCAAGAAACTCCCCCACCCCCAAACTTGCCTTTACATAGAAAAAAATTAGAAATTTTTCTCAAAAATAGCCCTAACGATTTTGATTAAAATCTCTTATATTTAAGATATTTACATGACAAATAAAGAAATGAGCCTCAGCTGCGATAAGATGTTTTGATAAAACCCTCCAATCAGATGATCACGATTGGTTAACATAGCCTAACCTCGTGTAGCTCAATCGTCTAGAAGGAACGAGCAGCCTGTATTTTACTAAAATGATACACACTTTTGTTTATTTCAATCAGTTGAGTGATAAATTGGAAATGCTGGTTGTTGTATTCAGTTCATTACACATTGACTTCCTATAGGTATCGCAGATTAAACACGTGTCTAGCATTAACGAGAGCCGGTCGATGCGACGGGAATTAAGGGGCTACTAGATTCGTCATTGGGTCGTCGCCGCGAGTGTTATTGAAGTCGGATAAAAGCGGGGCTTTCAACGGCCTGGCGGTGAAAAGATCACGTGCACGGCCCCAGTAATCCGTCTGTGTAACCAGGGCCTGTCATCCGGCGATAGCAGGGCCGCCTTTGATGGATGGCTCTCCGTGCCTAAATATTTAAACAACAAGAGCGCTCTCCAACATCTGTGCTTGACCCGTCCATCTCTTTCCGGTGTGTACCTCGTGCTCCGGCTCTAATATTTATTAACCTAGTTTTCATTACCGAGAAGGAACAGATCATGAATTATTAGGATAGCAACTTGGTCAAGAAATCTCCCGGCTTATGTCACGGTATTTACAGCTATGTCTTACACCGGGCCAATGTGACGCAAACCTATAGCTTTTTACTTTCTCTGCCTTGTACATAATAGGTAGAGAAGGTATGTAGCTCGTGCTCCGGCTCTAATATTTATTAACTTAGTTTTGATTACCGAGAAGCAACAGATCATGAATTATTAGGATAGCAACTTGGTCAAGAAACCCTCCGGCCTGTGTCACGATATTTACAACTGTGTCTGACCTTCTTACGTACACTGAGCTACTTTCTCTACCGCATATATTTTAGGTAGAGAAGGCATGCACCTCGTACTCCGGCTCCTATGTTTATTAACTTAGTTTTGATTACCGAGAAGCAACAGATCATGAATTATTAGGATAGCAACTTGGTCAAGAAATCTCTCGGCTTGTGTCACGGTATTTACAGCTGTGCCTGACCTTCTTACATACACTGGGCCAATGTGACACAAACCTAGCCCTTTTTACTTGCTCTTGCCCGTATGTATAATGGACATAGTGGATAGAAAAGGTACCTTATTGTACCTCGGTATCCAGATTTCACACGATATATATGTTTTGAGCCCCCTGAATACGAAAAAGCATTTTTAGAAAAGGTCCGTGTGTGTGTGTGTGTGTGTGTGTGTGTGTGTGTGTGTGTGTGTGTGTGGGCAGCATATACCGAACTTTGTGTTTATATTTAATGTCTTCCAAGGATGCGACACGAAGATTTTCAAGAAAATTCCCGCACCACAAACTACCCTTTACATGAAAAAAATGTTTTTGACAATTTTGTTTTTCCCCAAAATGGCTCAAACGATTTTGCTTGAAATACCGCATATTAAAGATATTGACATCAGAAATAAAATGTATATTTTGAACTTTCTGGGAATAGCCGCTGAAGGCCTATTTATTTCGCATGTATAACGGTTACACCGTGAGAGATAGAGAAAAAACTCACTATAAAAATTTTACATCTCGTTAAAACACATAATTTATATCATAGACTTTCTTCTCGTAGTGTTGACCGTTTTCGAGATGCTTCTGTTATTGATTTGAATTTCAAACTATAGGCTGCTCGTTCCTTCTAACGAATGACATTTAGAGAAGATACAAACAGTTCTGCTTCGTTATGGTTAGTTACGTTTTGAGAATACATAGTGTACAGTTGACTGCACAGAGCTGTGTGTTACGTTTATGCCATTGCCAGTGTTTGAAGGAGAGGTGTTTATTTATTAATGGAAGTGACAGCAGTTCAGAAGATGGTGAGGGAGAAATGTTGCGAATATAAGAAATACAAGAAAATTAGGTGTAATGTGTAGTATGAGCAGTAACCGAGGTTGAGAGTGAATACATGTGATTGGCAACACTGGAAGTATGATATTTGCTTTGTAGTGACTGTGCTACCGTAACGCAGAAACATGAGAATAACGCACAGAACATCTGACTGCCGTTCCTGCTACGTACCAATGCTCCAGTAGAGGCGAGTAGCTCGCATCTAATCTCTCATTTGAAGATATCATTCGTCAAGAATCGGCGCGCGACATGTACCTAACTTTTCTCAAAGCGAAAAGTTGAACCATACCTCATTTGTTTCATATAGTGATCAGTTTTTAAAAGATTTCAGTATCACTTTAGCCAAGTATATTTCTTTGCTTCCCTTCTATTTACAAGGAAGCAGTAAAATGAATAATTCTACTATATTTATCTCGATTAGCATGTAGTAGATAAAACAATAATGCTTTGTAAGAATTGTTTATTTGTAGTAGAGCTAGAGAAAGTTATGTGAATGGAACATATTAGAGTTTGTATTATAAGAATTGTTCTCTACTAAATATCAAATTATTTGCAATTCTTTACACTGGTTAGCCCACTTAAATCCTGTTTATTATAAATAATATAACGAGAACTCCAACTTTTTTCGAAAAGTTGTAGCTCGAGTTGTATTCAATAAGACTATTTCGTGAATAAAATAACAATGATTAGCCTATATGGACACGAAGAATAATATTCCTAAAATCCCATTTGCCTTGACGTATATTTGTACCGAAATCACTGCAACTTGACGTCCATATCATAAATTTCGGATCTCTTTGCATTGCTACATGCTATTATTTTCGCTTAGTAAAGCATGACCGCAATTCATGTGTCTATTGGAACTTCCGTCATTATGTACGGGAATATCTCTGCACACTGATATTTAAGAGAGAAAACAAATGCACGTGGGTGTGATACAAAAAATCTGATGTGTTCCATTCACATCTCTGTAACAAATTGTTGTTAAAACGCTTATGCTTCTATTTACTTCATGCGATTCGAGAAAGAATTAGCAGAAATATTCTTATTACTTGCTTCCTTGTAAGTAGAAGCGACATAAGGGAGTATCATTGGCTAAAGTGATAGTCAAAAGATGGTTTCTAAGTGACTGAACCTTTGTTTGTATGGATAGGAGTTGGCAAATTTCTGTGTGAGTTTTTCAAAGCTGAAACCAAAAACAAGGAATGTCTCAAAAACGATCAATTCCACAATAAAAATGTGTATAACATAAATTGTGTGTTTTAATGTCCTCTACCTTTTTTGTGTGGTGAGTTTTGTCCATCTCTTACGGTTTAGCAGCTATGCAAAAATCCGTAAAATTTATTCAGAATAAAGTAGTCTTCAGAGGTTATTCCCAGAAAATTCAAGATATGCATTTTATTTGTCAGGTAAATATCTTTAATATACGATGTTTTAATCCAAATCGTTAGAGCCATTTTAAGAAAATTAAAATTTTCAAAAAAAAGTTCCATGTAAAGGGTAGTTGGGGGTGGGGGAATATTCTTGAAAAATCTTCGTGTCGCATCCTTGGAAGATACTGAACTTAAATACGAAGTTTGGTATTTAACGGCCTTTTCATATTTGAGATGTGCTGTCCACAGACATACACATGCACCTTTTTCCAAACATTTTTTTTTATTCAGGGGGACCCAAAACATGTATTTCTGGTGAAAACTCGGTATCGAGTTTTTGGTGGAATACAATACCTTCTCTATACACTATGTACATAGTACGTGTAGAGAAAGTAACTAGGAAACATAGTGTTGACTCTTGCCACTGCCCAGCAATGTAACCAATGCTACATAGCTCTGTTTCTCAGGGAAGTAATTACAGGCACTCTGATAATCAATTAAAAGGGCATAACAAGAGAAGTGGTAAATCATACAATAATTCACGAGAGAGAGAGAGAGAGAGAGAGAGAGTTACTATTTTTAATTACGGAGTAGAAACAGTGTGAATTTCATTATCAGCTTTACACCACACGGACGATGTAACACGGCGTCCCTGAGGAGCGTGTGACGAAGGTAATGCTGTTGACTCTGGGAATTGGGAATTCCCGTGACATGACCTTCCCCCGGTCACTAACACTACTATTGATTTCATGCACTATTATACTTTAATGGGAGGGATGATTAATTCCCCGACTGGACGTCATGTTACCACTTAGGCGAGGTCAGGTCTGCTAATGTTACACTGCATATCTCTCAAGATACATCCAGCATTTATGTCCAATCACCATTTCAATAACCAGTAAACTCAATTAATCACACCTAATTGAATGTTTCTATTCTAGAAAGCAAATAAAATCAAAACAATGTGCGATCAGGTGTCATTGAGAGTACCGCTTTGAAACTTCAAATTGTACACCCACATGAATGACTTTTGTCGACCAGTGCAGTGACAGAAGTGGACAAATAGTTTATTGTATCCAGTAACAAAAATTCTGATAATGCATGCGCTAATTTTTTTTTAAAATCCTTTTGTGATATGTTTCTTCCACAACAATCGCATGCATTACCTTTCCACATCAGAGTAAACAGATAATTCAAGGAAATGAATACTACAGTCCACAATATATCCTCAAGATAGCAAAAGTTGAAGCATCCACCTTGGAAGATGAAAATACTTTCTCTCGACATTGATCTAAGCAAGTACCAACCAGCTAATCTACCAAAAGTTATTTCAAGAAAAGCTTGCATATTACACATCCATTTCTGTATCTTTACAAGCCGACAAAGGTAATGCATGTGCTATAGTATGTGGTGATATCATTCATCAATACAAAGTACCACTCCTGTTCTCCATATTTGGCTGTGAACTGCATGCTATTAAAAAGGCACTGGAGTACACTCTAGAACTCTGAGATCATGATTCTTTCACAATTGTTAGTGACTCTCTCTCAGCCTTAAACACCCTTCAAGACATGTTTTCCACAAATAGTTTTGTACAAGAAATACACAACCTTGTGGCCACACTCTCTGAATTAGGACAAAATATCAATTTTATGTGGATGCCATCGCACAAGAACATTACTGGAAACGAGAGAGCTGATACTGCAGCAAAACAAGCTACAGAACTACCACAACAGGAAGCTTCTGTTGCATTTCTCTTAACGATGCAGTCACACACTTTAAGAGGAAACTACACAAAGAATGGCTCAGTATCTGGATGGACAACTCCACAAGCAAGCTGCATGATGTCCGTGGAACTTCATCACAAGATCCAATACATCGCCGAAATCAAGTTGTGATATCCGACTGAGAATTGAACATACCACACTGATACATTGATATTGACGCTGTATTTAATGCTAAATAAATCGAGTCAATAGAAAATGAAACTATAGTGTCCTAAAACAATGTTAACAGCAATAAAACATTGTTTTGCAACGAAAGCTAAAGAAATGCATGCAAAGAAAAGGCAGCGTCACGTCATCGCTTCACGATACGCACGAAAATTGCCTAAAATGGAGTGCTTTTACGAAAGTAACATAGCCAAGGTTATGCAACGAATATAATGCATTATGATGTATGATATATATATATATATATATATATATATATATATATATATATATATATATATAGCTAAGAATTGATGTTTACAAAAGTATATTAATAATATACAACATAAATAAAATCATTATATGAGAAAAAGTGGGAGGAGAATAAAAGTGAAGGAGATACCAGATGCTGTAACAAAGCATAAGAACAAAGCTAAACAAATACTTGATTTAGAAAAGTCAGCTATTTATAATAGCAGTTTCATATAAATTATGCAAAAGCATTAATTGTAATTACTATGAGTGTATTGTAAATACGTATTTCACAAAATGTGGGATAAGAACATCTGTCGTCCTCATGGTGAGGTCCAGATTACAATACGAAAAACAATGATCTTCAACTTTTGTGTTATATGTAAACAAATTTCAAGGTTCCGGTACAGAGTCCACAAGAAGATATAGTCGCTCAGAGTTTATATTTCGTAAATCGAGATCTCTATTACTGCAATTTTGTGTGAAATATTGTATTTTACTAATTATCTGCAAATATTTATTGTAAGTACATATTATAAAGTAAATATTGGGCACAATTTCTTTTAAAAAGAGACCAGTTTAAGTAGCGTGCCTTAATTCACCACATTGTTTCAACAACGTAAGCAAATAAAAGTTTAAGTTACTAAGAAATCTTCTAAATTAATTATCTCCTAAAAGAAATCGTACCATCCAAGCAAGGGGATTAAGATTCTTTTACCACCGACTGCAGATAGCAAACATTTAATGGGAAATGTGATTGATTTGTGGAAGGTAAAACATACGACTTCACCGCCGATAATAAGCTTACAACTGCCTCAACAATCAAGTCTGGCGCAAATAGGTAATTCCAGTCTCGCCAACAGCAAGCGTGACCAACATTATATACAGCGGTAAATTTAAACCTGCAAACAATTTAAATAAATGCCCCACCGAGACGACCAGCCGTACAGCAGCCCTGAGATTCAAACCCACAAAACGACACCGCCACAGACGTCTTCTTCTTCTTCTTCTTCTTCTTCACCATCCTGCCCCAATATCCGCTAAATAAAAGTCCTCCACCAATATGCGATATTAACAGTAGCCCACTTCATGTCGATATGCCCAAAATTTGATAAACAACGTAGTCAATTTGGTATACCCAAAAATATTGCTGCAGTACTCAAAGATGCTTCTCTCATTAGTTACCCCAAAGAAATAAATGTATATAAACACATATAACCAAAGAACCTCAAAATGTATTTAAAACTAGTAATTGTAAATTTATTGTTGTAAATCATGTAAGGTCGTGATAAAACCTTGAGAGGTTAAAACGACCATATATAAGGCTTAATAATAATAATAATAATAATAATAATAATAAGTATAATAATAAATTCTCATGTGTTCCATTCACATTTCTTTCTCTACCTATTCTGCAAAAAAACTACTTCCACAAAATAACGTTCTACCAATCCTAACTGAGATAAACATTAGCCGAAATGGTCTTATTACTTGCTTTCTTGTAAGTAGAAAGGAAATAAGGGAATACAAAGGCTAAAACGAAAATATAATCTTCTAAAAGTTGGTCGCTATGTTCGGCTCGCTTTAATTCTTGCCGTTTGAGAAAAGTTGATTAGTTTAAAATTGAAAATAATAACAAGGAATTTCTAGAAAACGGTCAACTCTACAAGAAAAACATTCTTTTGTGTAGTAAGTTTTTGTCTAACTCTTACGATTTACCGGTTATGCAAAATTCAGTAAACTTCATCCAGAATGAGCAGGTCTTCAAAAAGTATTCCCAGAAAAATCAAAATATACATATTGTGATGGAAATAGCTTTAATATGTGGTATTTTAAACAAAATCTTTGGAGCCATTTTTGAGAAAAACAAAATTTTCTAACATTTTTCCATGTAAAGGGTAGTTTGGGGTGGGGGGGTTTCTTGAAAATCTTCGGGTCGCATCCTTGGAAGATACCAAACTTAAATACTATGTTTGGTATTTAACGGCCTTTTCGTTTTTGAGCTATGCTGTCCACAGGCACACACGCACCTTTTTCTAAAAATTCTTTATTCGGACTCAGGGGACCACAAAACATGTATATCTGGTAAAATGTCGGTATTGAATGTTTGGGTGCAATACAATATCTTCTTTTTACAATATGTACATACTACGTGTAGAGAGAGAGAGAATAAAAATTGTTTTTTCGTACTCATGAGTCCTCAAAACATATTTTTCCAGTGAAATCTTGACATAGCATTTTTGGGTAGAATGCAATGCCTCTATATCGACTATGCAGTACATACGGGCTAGAGAAAGTAAAAATCTGAGTCACATAAGATTTTCTCTACATATTCTTCAGCAATTACAGCTTATTCTTCTATCTACTTCGTGGTATCGAGATAAACGTTAACAGAAATAGTCTTACTTATACTTATTCTTAATCGAAAAATTATTCATGTAAAGGTAGTATGGGATGGAAGAATCTTCTGTTGTATTCTTGGAAAATAATGAGCTTAATTACCAAGTTTGATACTGGACAGACCTTTCGTTTTTGAGTTATGCCGTTCACACACACACACACACACACACACATACATACACATAAATACATAAGCATACACACATACACATACATACACATAAACACACACATATACATACACAAACATACACACACAAATACACACATACACAATACATACACACATATGCATACACACAAATATACACATAAATACACAAACACACACATACATACACATACACACATACATATACATACACACATACATATACATACACACATACATACACGTACACACATACATATGCATACAAACACATATACACACACATACATACACACATACATACACATACGCACACATAAACACATGCAAACGCGCACGCGCGCACATACACGGGCCTTTTCTTAACATCGGATGTGTTCCAGTCACTTGATTTTCTCTACCTATTGTACAAACTTCTTATAAAAGATTCTTCATCTCTCCACTTCACGCTAATCGAGATAAGTATTAGCAGAATGAATACTTCCTCATAATTAGAAGGGAACTAAGGGAATCTACTAGAATGCATTTTTACTTGTACATACTGTATAGAGAAGGTATTGCACTCCACCCAAAAATTCAATACCGAGATTTCACCGGAAATACACGTTTTCTGGTACCCTGAGTCCAAAAAAGGTATTTTTAGAAAAAGGTCCGCGTGTCTGTTAATACAATAACTCAAATACGAAAAGTCGGTAAAATACCAAACTTAGTATTTAAGTTTACTATCTTCCAGGGTTTTGATACGAATATTTTGAAAAAACATCCCAAACCAAACTACCCTTTAAATGGAAAAAAATTCAAAATATTCATTTTCTCAAAAACAGCTTTAACGATTTGGAATAAAATACATTATATTAAAGTTATACATAAAATTTTCTCACACATAAAGTTATAATCTCCTGGCCCAACATAGAAACGGATTTCAACAACATGTCAACCAGCTTTAAAAGAAATTTGACTCACTTTTGCCTAATATATGTATTCCCTTTTTACTTTCTCTATACGTATTATGTACATAGCGTATACAGAAGTTGTTTCACTCCACCCAAAAATTCGATATCGAGATTTCACTAGTAATGTATGTTTTAGGGTCCCCTGTATCCAAAAAAAAACCATTTTCAGAAAAAGGTCCATGTGTGTGTGTTTGTGTGTGGGTCCGTGTGTGTACCCGTGTCTGTGAACACGATAACACAAAAACCAAAAATTGGTAAAACACCAAACTTGGTATTTAAATTTAGTATCTTCCAGGGATACGACACGAAGATTTTGAGAAAAATCCCCCCACCCCACGCTACACTTTACATAGAACTTTTTTCGGAAATTTTGATTTTCTCAAAAATAGCTCTAACGGTTTTGATTAAAATATCATATATTAAAGATATTTACCTGACAAATAAAATGTATAGCTTGAATTTTCTGGGAATAGCCTCTGAAGACTACTTTATTGTGGATGAATTTTACGGAATTTTGCATACTGTTAAACCGTAAGAGATGGACAAAAACTTGCCACACAAAAAATGTAGAGCACATTAAAACACACAATTTATGTTATATAAATTTTTTTGTGCAGTTGATTGTTTTTGAGATATTCCTTGTTTTTGGTTTCAGCTTTGAAAAATGTATATATACTTTTCTCATAAGGAATTTGTCAACTCCTATCCATACAAACAAAGGAACTTCAGTCACAGAGCAACCAGCTTTTGACTATCACTTTAACCAATGGTACTCCCTTATTTCGCTTCTACTTACAAGGAAGGAAGTAATAAGGCTATTTCTGCTAATTTTTTCTCGATTAGCAGGAAGTAAACGAAAGCATAAGCTTTTTAAAAATAATTTATTACAGAGATGTAGAGAAAGTCATGTGAATGGAATACATCAGAGTTTTACTTTCTCTACACGTATAGCATTCGATTCCAAGATTTCACTGAAAATACATGTCACCCTAAATCAAAAAAAAATTACAAAAAAGTCCGTCTATGTCTGTGGACAGCATAGCTGAAAAACGAAAAGACCGTTGAATATCAAACTTGGTATTTAAATCTGGTTTCTTCCAAGGATGCGACAAAAAGGTTTTCAAGAAAATCCCCCCACCACAAACTAACCTTCACAGAGAAAAAATTTAGAAAATTTTGGTTTTCTCAAAAATGACCTCAATTTCCCTGATGATGACGAAAGACGAAAGAAATCATTAATACCTATGATTTCTCAATTTGGACCATGCACAACGAACCGAACCTCAATTGCTTCACATAGCGACATCTTTTAAAAGATTTGACTTTTGCTTTAGCCTAGTGTACTCCCTTATTTCCCTTCTACTTACTAGGAAGCAAGCAATAAGAACAATGCTACTAACGTTTATAGCGAAGAGTATGACGTAGATAAAAGAATAGTTTATATATGGAAGAGCTAGAGAAAGTTACATGAATTGAACATATCAGATTTTTTTTTTAAATTCGCGAAGCCAAATACACTATTTGCTGTACAACACGAGGCAAGCTGTAGATGGTGTATAATTGAATGAAGTGATAATGGAAAGAGAAGGTAATGTAACTTGTTTTTATGTTTCCTTCTGTTGCATTGGGAGCAAAAGCTTTTACGCGATGAGCACTGGGCTGCACATGTCTTGCTGATATCTCTGAGGGATTTAACAGGCCGTGTCATTGCACGCAAACACACGTACCAGATGGTGTTAACGATATAATCGAAATCACGCCACAGCGATCGCTCTAACTGAAACGAGAATCGCTGCTTCACTGTTTATTGTACCTGCCATATCACCTTCCACAGCAAGTATTGTATTCCAACCAGGCATTGAATATCGAGAGCTCACCGGTAGCACCTGTTTTGAGGCCCCTGAACCCAGAAAACATATTTGCTTTCTCTGCTATGCAGGAGAAGTTTTGTATTTCACCAAAATTTGATGTGTAGTCTCACCAGAGTGAAAAGCATAACTCAAAAATCTGATATGTTCCATTCATATGACTTTCTCTACATCTCTGCAGCAAATTATTGTTAAAAATCTGACGTGTTCCTTCACATGACTTTCTCTATATCACTGCAACAAATCATTCTATTTACTTCATCTAATGGAGCAAAAATTATCAGAAATAGTCTTATTACTTGCTTGTTAGTAGAAGCGAAATAAGGGGGTACCATAGGTTAAAGTGATAGTCAAAAGCTGGTTGCTATGAGACTAAAGTTCCCTTGTTTGTATGAACAGGAGTTGATCAATTCCAGTACGAGAAAAGTTAAGTTTTTCAAAGATGAAACCAAAAACAAGGAATATCTCGTAAAACGGTAAGTTCCACGAAAAAAATGTATATGACATAACTTGTGTAATTTAACGAGATCTATATTTTCGTATTGCAAGTTTTTTTTCTATCTCTTATGGTTTACTGGTTATTCCAAATTAAGCAACATTCATCCAGAACAAACAGGTGTTTAGAAGCTATTCCCAGAAAATTCAAGATATACATTTTATCTATGATAGAAATGGCTCTAATATATAGTATTTTAATCATAATCATTAGAGTCATTTTTAAGAAAAACAAAATTTTCGAAAATATTTTCATGTAAAGGGTAGCTAGGGGAGGGGGTATTTTTTTTTAAAATCTTCGTGTCGCATCCTTGGAACGTACCAAACTTAAATATCAACTTTGATATTTAGCTGTCTTTTCGTTTTTGGGCTATCCTGTCCACAGACTCACACACAGACAGACAGACAGACACAATCACACACATACACACAGGACCTGTCTCTGAAAATGTTTTTTTTTTTTTTTTTTTTTTTTTTTTTTTTTTGGTCTCAGGGGGTGAAATCTCGACATCGAATTTTTGGATGGAATACAATACTTCTCTATCACTATGTACGAGTGCATTGTACATACGGGGCTAGAGAAAGTAAAAACGAAAACTCTGTTAAATACCACGTTTAGTACAAGGTTGCAACACAATATTTTTAAACAAAATCCCCCACCGCAAACCACCCTTTACATGGAGAATTTTTCGAAAGTCGGGCTCTCTCAATCCTGGAAAAAAAAAAAAAAAAAAAAAAAAAAAAAAAACTGAACCTTTGTTAGATCTTTTCTGTTTTTCAACATTATCTCCTTTTAGCTGGATACACTTTTGCCAGCGTTTCTCCAACTGATCTAGGCCTTCCAAAAACTAGGACTTCGGAAGGTCCTCAAAATAGCCATCTTATGGAAGATTACCTGTTCGTTAGCCCTGAATCGCTTACCACCGAGCCAATTTATCACGTTTGGACATAAAACAAATTACTGGGTGGCCAAATCTGGTGATTACACTGGATATTGTAGTAATTCGAACCTTTCGCCATCGAAACCAGGCAGGTGTGCGCCCTTGCATTGTCTTGATGGTAGAGAAACTTTTTCTTTGCCAGATGAGGGCGTTTTCTCTTTCTGCAAGTACTCAATGTAGATGATTCCGCGTGCATTCAAAAAAGAAAAGAAAGAAGAAAAAAAAAGCCGAGGCCATCACCTTTTCTTCCTCCCGAACCCCTCTCTCCTTAGTTGTATGGTATGGAAAACGAGATATCTTACACCCGCAAAAGCGCTAATTTTCCATAATCAACTAGCTGGTATTGCAATTATTAATGTTAATTATTCATTTCTAATTTACTTTAGAAATGGGTTTCGGTGATAGCCACTGTCCTACCAGTAAATCTCTTGATGCATACTTAAATGCGAGCTGGGATCGAACACGTAACCTGGTTTAAGGTTGGCAAGGTGAAGCTTGTACCACGTGACATCGGGGGCAATTAGCGGCCAAGTAGTCGATATTTTCAGCCGATATGTAAATCCAGACAGCAGCAACGCGCTAAATCTGCCGCGGTCTCCCCGCCAACTGACCACTTCGCCCTGATTTACACCCCGATCGCCCATTATATTGCGCGCCACTTAAAACTCGCCCAAAGAAGCGAAACCATTCCATGTCACATACAGGAAACCACATTCAAAAAATTGCTCTGGCTCACCACCATTTTTTGTCAATTCTAAGTTGGCAATTCAAATGTATCGTTAGAATATTAACTACAACGCTGAAAATATCTTACTACAGGCACAACTCCAAACACGACCATGCTAAGATTGAAGACATTAGGGTTTCACTCCCGAACCCTGCAACGAATATATTTGCTAACATAAAATTTACAGAAAACAACATTCAAAAATCTGATGTGTTCCATTCACATGACTTTCTCCACATCTCTGCAACAAATTATTGTTAAAAAGCTTATGCCTCTATTTACTTCATGCTAATTCCTGTATGAGAAAAGTATGTTTTTCAAAGCTGAAACCAAAAACAAGAAATATCTTAAAAACGATCAACTCCACGAAAAAAATGTATTTAACACAAATTGTGTGTTTTAACGTGCTCCACATTTTTGTTTGGTAAGTTTGTGTCCATCTCTTACCGTTTAGCAGTTATGAAAAAATCCGCAAAATTCATCGGGAATAAAGTAGTCTTCAGAGGCTATTCTCAGAAAATTTGTCAGGTAAATATCTTTAATATACGGTATTTTAATCAAAATAGTTAGAGTCATTTTTAAGCAAATCAAAAAGTCGAAAAAAGCTGCATGTAAATGGTAGCTTGTGATGGGGGAATTTTCCACAAAAATCTGTGTCGCATCCTTAAAAAAAAATATACATAGCGTATTATTTATGGACGCTCTTTAACTACTATGGTTCTCTGCGTCCCATTCTATATTGGGTGTGAAAGACCGCTTAATTTTGCTCAGAGGCCTCTCTATCAGGCTTGAGGTTCTTTTACGTATCGTAAATCTACGACACGGGACCAACGGCTTTACTTCGCTTCCGAAGGAAGCCAAGCTAAGGATTTTTACACCCGAAAAAATCCATCATCCTCCGCCGGGTTTGCACCCGCCACCTTCGGTATAAGAAGCTAGCATGGTAACCATTACACCACGCAGGGCATCCTTGAAAGATACTAAAATCTAATACAAAGTTTGGTATTTTACTGACTTGTTTTTGAGTAATAGTGTTTAGAGACACACGTACACATAGACCTTTTTCTAAAAATGTTCTGTTTCTTTTCTTCCTCTACACGTACTATGTGCATAGTGCACAGAGAAGGTATTGCACGCCACCCAAAAATTCGATACTGAGATTTCACCGGAAATATGTTTTAGGGTCCCCTGTATAAAAAAAAGCATTTTCAGAAAAAGGTCCGTGTGTGTCCGTATATCCGTGAACACGATAACTCAAAAACGAAAAGTCGGTAAAATACCAATTTTGACATTTAGATACAGTATCTTCCAGAGATGCAACACGAAGGGTTGAGAAAAATCCCCCCTCTCCAAACTACCCTTTACATGGAATTTTTTTCTAAAATTTTAATTTTCTCAAAAATGGCTCTAACGATTTTTATTAAAATGTCGTACATTAAAGATTTTACCTAAAAAAAAGTGTATATCTTGAATTTTCTGGGAATAGCATCTGAAGACTACTTTAATCTGAATGAATTTTAAGGAATTTAGCTTAACAGCTAAACCGTAAGAGATGGATAAAAAATTACCACACAAAAAATGTAGATCACATTAAAACACACACTTTATGTTATACACATTTTTTTCGTAGAGTTAGTCGTTTTTGAGATGTTCCTTGTTTTTGGTTTCAGCTTTAAAAAAACTATACTTTTCTTATACAAGAATGTGTCAACTCGTGTCCATACAAACATAGGAACTTCAGTGACATAGCAACCAGCTTTTGACTATCACTTTAACCTATGGTACTCCCTTATTTCTGCTATTTTTTTTTTCTCGATTAGCATGAAGTAAATAGAAGCATAGGCTTTTTGACAATAATTTGTTACAGGGATGTAGAGAAAGTCATGTGAATGAGCGCATCAGATTTTTTTATCCTAAAACGTGTATTTCCGGTGAAATTTCGGTACTTAATTTTTGGGCAGAATACAATACTTTCTCTTTACACGTGCAGAGAAAGTAATGGATGAAAAGGCGGACGTTAGGTAAGGAATATGGCCCCCGTGGGAATACGGCGGCACGATGATGTAGTATCTATGACCCTGTAACACGATACCGCCAGCTTAGCAAAGACAGACCAGAATTTCTTGTTAGTTTAAAGCTTTGTTGTGTTAATGTGGGTCCATCACGCAAACACACGCTTCCCAAATTTATTTTATTCCACATAGCGTCACATTTCAGCTGCTTTCGTGACACTTCAGGCTTCTCCTCTGGTATTTAACAGCACACAGCAATATTTTTTAGCGATGCCCATAAAAAAATCTGATGTATTCCATTCACATGACTTGCTCTACATCTCTGCAACAAAGTATTGTTAAAAATCTTATGCTTCTATTTACTTCATGCTAATTGAGAACAAATTAGCAGAAATAATCTTATTACTTGCTTCTTGTAAGTAGAAGCGAAATAAGGGAGTAGCATAGGTTAAAGTGATAGTCAAAAGCTGGTTGCTATGTGACTGACGTTCCTTTGTTGTATGGACACGAGTTGACAAATTCCTATATGAGAAAAGTATGTTTTTAAAGCTGAAACCAAAAACAAGGAATATCTCAAAAACGATCAACACCACGAAAAAAATGTATATTTCAGAAATTGTGTGTTTTAACGTGTTATTGTCCATCTCTTAAGGTTTAGCACTTATTCAAAATTCCCTAAAATTCATCCACAATAAAGTAGTCTTTAGAGGATATTTCCAGGAAATTGAAGATATGCATTTTATTTGTCATGTAAACATCTTTAATACACGACATTTTAAAAATCTTTAGGGCCATTTTTGAGAGAGTAAACATTTTCGAAAATATTTCCATGTAAAGGGTACTTGCGATTGGGGGGATTTTCTTGAAAATCTTCGTGTCGCATCCTTGCAAGATATTGAACTTCAATACCAAGTTTGGTATTTAACGGACTTTTCGTTTTTGAGCTAAGCTGCCCTCAGACACACACACACACATAGACAGACAGACATACACACACATATACACATAGACAGACAGACACACGCACGGACATTTTTCTAAAAATGCTTTTTTGGATTCAGGGTGTCCTAAAGCATGTTTTACTGGTGAAATATCGGTATCGAATTTTTGGGTGCATTACAATACCTTCTCTTTACACTATATACATAGTACGTGTAGAGAAGTAAAAAAAAGCTGATACGTCACAATCACATGACCTTCTCTACATCACTGTAACAAATCATTGTTAAAAAGCTTATTCTTATGTTTACATCATAATAATCAAGATAAACGTTAACAGAAATTTCTTATTACTTGCTTCCTTGTAAGTACCAGGAAAATAATGGAATACACTAAGCTAA